>OY754980.1:21869433-23069433 GCA_963576475.1 Molanna angustata
ATTTCTTGGACCACAGTAGATGGGAGTCGCACAGGAACGGCAGGAGTGGAGAAGGAGAAGGGAGACCTATGTCCTGCAGTGGGCAAACACACTAGCGTCTACAATACGCATTTACCATTCCGCATTCTGTTTCCGGTTGGCTCTCTGATAAGTTGAGATCTCGTAGTATGGAGTCAAATGAGCTGTTAAATTTTATATTAAATGCGAAAAATTAAATAAAAAATGTAAATTAAATTTATAATAATTTATAATTCAATTTATAAAGCAACTCGCTCACGCGAGTCGCTATTATTATTATAAACAAACTTAAACCTAACCTAAGAATGCAGGAAAGAAGAGCTGGATCTAGACGCTACTGGCAAACACAGGCTGATGATGATATCATACGGGCATACGGATGTACACAAATATGCACGTTAAATAATCTTCTACTGTATGAAACACGAAAAAATATTTTATGTCACTAAATCTGTGATATACAATATTTTTTCGTGAAGAAAAGGTTAAATTTAGACAAAATATTTTTTTTATATAGCAAGAATAGTAGGTAATTAAAATAATAAATCGAATATTTTTTAATTGCATATACCTACGCAAACATTGAATTTTTTCCCTGTCGGGAGTCAAATGATATTTTTAGTCACTAAGTTTTTAACATCTCATAAGAGACAAAGTTGGGATTTTATAGAAGAACCAAGAAATCAATGCACCTACAGGGTTTACGACCTGTCATCGGCTGGTTTAAGTGATCTTGTAAACCAGCCGATGGCAGGTCGTAAGCCCTGTAGGTGCTTTGAGTTCCTGGTTCTTCTGTAAAATCCCAACTTTTTCTCTATTGAGATGTTAAAAAGTTTGGGAATAAAAATAAAACATTAATATTGTAAAAATCTCTCATATTCTCTTTCGATTGAAGTAAAAATCTACTTCAATGGCCTTGTAGTTTTTCCAACTGTCGATTCGTTCATGAAAATTCAATTCTCTTAATGAATCGACATTATTAAGCCAAGATGCGTGTACGAAGGAAAATTTTGTATGGTGTAGTGGAGTCAGGAGTTATCAACTTTTGAATTTTTGGTTTATTTTTCCATATATCTCAGAAACCATAAAAGCTAGAACGCTGAAAATTGGTATAAACATAGACAAATACAAAAACTCAAATAATTTTTTTCAAAAAAAATCCAGGGTTTCTCAAACATTTTTTATTGAGAAAAATATTTTTTTTATGATAAATTTATGAGTTTAACTCCCTATATTTCCAATTTTTTTTAAAAATATCGAAAAAAGCCGAAACACCCCAACTAGATAATTTAATTTTCTATAAAAAATATTACAATTGTATTAGCACATCTCAATTTTTTTTAACAATTTTTATAAAAATTGATATTAGTGACGACATTGCTTCATAAAATTTGTATGGTAGTAGCTTACGCACAATATCTATGAAGACTAAATTGGTTGATACTAATCTACAAACATACATACATACCATCATGCAGTTTTCAAATTCTGGGTAGGATCAAAGGACTGACCTCCATACTATCCTATCTTGACATACATACCTAGGTACATGGTTGTATAGAAAATCAAATCTTAAAATATTAAATAATTTATATTTATGGGTTTATAGTTTGGTACTTATTCTTCAACTATACGTACTATCGCTATCGACAGTTGGATCTCATGTGTTACATGCAACTAGTTTTATTTAAGTAGGTACTTACAATAAACAAAACAAATGTTTTTTTAAACTTATTTTACAAGAAAAGTATTGAAAAAATTCAAATTTCAAAACTCATGCAATAGAATAAAGATGTAAAAATTGACTGTTCTTTATTTCAAAGACGTATCCTTTGAAGGTACCTACTGGGGAAAAGATTTTCAAAATTTACTGTTTAGTCTACTATAGACTCTATATGTGGCTAATGAATGAAAGAGATGCATCAAATTTTACATATTTATTTATTCATACAAACACTGATAGACATTACAATAATTATTGAATCTGCAATGCCCCACTAGGCAAAAAACCTGTGCCGGGGCCAATGCATCTCGAGACAGTGACATTGTATTAGTTGATGCCAACATCAATCGTATAATAAAAAGTGATAATATCACAAACAACAATGGAAATAAAAAAAACATTTACAAAAAACATAACATAAAAAATTGCACAAAAGTTAGTTTAAAATAAAGTATTGGGTCAAAAAGCAATGGGTGAAAAATCTACTCTGCATAGTGTCTGCCTGATACTAAGAACCATCCTTTATTTTAGTTTTAAATATTATAGGAGCAATGACTCCAAAACGTCTCTGTCCAAACGAGGTTTTCATTATAGGAACAGAGAAGATCAGTTCATTTGCTTGCCTGGAGAAACGCGTTTGTTGGCTTCTAGTATGCAGAGTTATATTCTTTTGGATAGATCCAGTATTTCAGTAAAATGATTTAATTGGGAAGAAGTTGTGGAATATTATAGGTAAAACAACAGTGTTTCTTATTTTATACAACCCGATAAACTGCCATTTACTTATATTAAGATGTAAATTTTTTTGACATCAACAAATATACAGTTTATCCAAAACAATTTCAAATGAGATTGACAAAAATGCGCACCAAAAATAGAAAGCTCATGGGTCCATGCACTAATGGCACATTGTGCAAAATGCTGAATAATGCAGATTCAGAATAATAATAATAAACACTTCCTTGCACCCTGCGCAAGTGGCGAGTTTATTGCCATATGGAAATTTCGATTAAATATTTTTTTTAATATTATTTTCTTTTTCTGCTTTATAAGGTTATTTTTACTGTTTGTGAGGGTGGCCTATCCTGGGAGGAGATGGTCCATCTATCCTTCCATCTCTTCACAAGTATTCCGGGTAATCGTCTGTTGTTGGGTAATTTCTGTCTTAACAATTTTAACAATTCTACTGTTGTCCATGCTTTCGGCGTAGTCTCTCCAGAAACGCTTTCTGTTACGTTCCCATCTTACTATGTCCTCGACACCGCATGTAGACCTGATCGTCTCATTTCTGGAGCGGTCACTGAGAGTTATTCCTGCAATGCAGCCTAGGGTCTTCATTTCAGCCTCTCTAAGAGAGCTTTTTGTGACATGCTTTCTTTTATATGATAATGCATACCCGCGCACCTGTCGCCGGTTACCCCTCATTGTGGGATATGTCGAGATGGTATGAACGAATAATAAATATAAACTAGATACTTGTTGTGTATTGTTATGGAAAACGGTTTCTAATGTTTATAATTGTTGTGAATTAAAACTGTATGTGAACTAAAACAAATTGAATTTAATAATCATGAACTTTTAAATAAATTGAATTTCATAATCATGAACTTTTAAATAAATTGAATTTCATAATCATGAACTTTTAAATAAATTGAATTTCATAATCATGAACTTTTAAATAAATTGAATTTCATAATCATGAACTTTTAAATAAATTGAATTTCATAATCATGAACTTTTAAATAAATTGAATTTCATAATCATGAACTTTTAAATAAATTGAATTTCATAATCATGAACTTTTAAATAAATTGAATTTCATAATCATGAACTTTTAAATAAATTGAATTTCATAATCATGAGCTTTTAAATAAATTGAATTTCATAATCATGAACTTTTAAATAAATTGAATTTCATAATCATGAACTTTTAAATAAATTGAATTTCATAATCATGAACTTTTAAATAAATTGAATTTCATAATCATGAACTTTTAAATAAATTGAATTTCATAATCATGAACTTTTAAATAAATTGAATTTCATAATCATGAACTTTTAAATAAATTGAATTTCATAATCATGAACTTTTAAATAAATTGAATTTCATAATCATGAACTTTTAAATAAATTGAATTTCATAATCATGAACTTTTAAATAAATTGAATTTCATAATCATGAACTTTTAAATAAATTGAATTTCATAATCATGAACTTTTAAATAAATTGAATTTCATAATCATGAACTTTTATCGACTGACTGTGTCATCGAAAAAACATTATTTTTTTTATGTTTCAATCGTTTTGAATAGTGTCCAACACGACAAATATGCAAACACTATAAAGACGCGTTATGAGCCACCCCAAGCATTTCCGAATAAAGATATCGAAAAAGAAGAAGAAAGTGTCAGACAATGCTTTTCCACAAGTAGCTGGTACATGTAATTTAAAATTGGAATTCTCCCCATAGCAATAGTCAGCTTTCAAAGTTTTAGCTGACTAAAGTTATCCACGGCCAATTTTATATCAAGAGGTGTTGTAACTTTCCATTCTCAACTTTATTCTTGTGCACTTTCAGGATCATTTCATGCAACACTTTTGTACCTTTCTCTGAGAAAATGTAAAATGTTTGTAATTTACAAACTGTTTTATGGACTGTACTGTACACTGCAGAAGAAATTACTCAGAGCACTAAATTTTCATTCATACTTTTTTTGCTGCAGGTATATACTGCAATATTTCATGCTGTTATGTATCTTTGAAATTCATATTTTTTTATTAAATATATATATTTTTTTGCTAGCAGGTATATACTGCAATATTTTATACTGTTACGTATCTTTAAAAATCATATTTTTTTTTAAAATTATTTATTTTTTTGCAGGTGTATACTGTACAATTTCAAACTGTTATGTACCTTTGGAATTATTATTTATTATAGATATAATTTAATCTCATTTTTTCATAAAATATTTTTTTTGTTGCAGTTATGTTCTGCAATATTTCATACTGTTATGTATCTTTAAAATTCATATGTTTATAAAATAATTATTTTATTGGTGCAGGTATATACTGCAATATTTCAAACCGTTATTTATATTTGAAATTCATATATATTTTTTTGCTAGCATGTATATACTGAAATATTTCATACTGTTATAATTCTTTAAAATTCTTATTTATTATAACACATTAGTTGTTTTTCTGCTATATATAAGTATTGCAATATTTCAAACTGTTATGTACTTTTGAAATTTTTATATATAGCATAATCTCATTTATCATAACATATTTTATGTTATTTTTTTCTAAATGTGTACCTATAAATTAATATAGTGAAATATTACATTTTTGATATGTATATTAGAAATTATTATTTATTATATATAATATTATCTCATTTCTTATAACAAATTGTATGTAATTTTGCTAGCAAGTAGGTATATAATGCAATATTTCATACCATTATGTATCTTAGAAATTCTTATTAATTGCATATATTATAAGATATTATAATCCAATTTATTAAAACATATTTTCTTTAGTTGCTTTTTGGAATTTTTTATTTTATTGCTTCTCATGTACCTTACAGAAAAAAATAATTTAACATGCACCCAATAACAATTTGTCACTTTCTGGAGATTAATCATATCGTTTTAGAAATCATTTACAATTATTTCGAATTCCGGTGGAATTAAAAGAAACATTAAGAAACCTAGATCCTAAAGAATAGCTGAATTCATACACACTCCTCTCAAGTATCAAAAGGGTTTTACACAGAAAAACTTACAAAGAAAAATCTCAATAAATTATAAAAAAAAATCGAAATAACTATTGTAGACGCTGATTTCTCAGTGACTTATTTCTTTAGAAATGAATCACAAATAATTTCTAAATTTACTAAAAAAATGGAAGCAGTTTTATACATTTGTTTCATATAATAAAAAATACATACAAATACAAAAAAAAACAGACAGAGAGAGCCATGCATTTCTGTATTTGCATAAATTGACAGCCTCATTCACGTTCATACAAGCATATCTTTTATTTACTTTTCAAGCGTTTCCTTCTTTCAGAAAAAATGATTTTATAAATTTCTCGAGAAATGAGAATTTCCGATTTTTTCTATGTAGACAAATGTTTTTTATTTTATTTTTAATTATTGTTACCAAAATATATAGGTATAAAAAAATACAATTCAAAATAATTAATATAATGTAATATTTTTAAATTTTGGTATATACATACCTCTTCACTAGGCTGAGGCTGTTCCGAGGAGGCAGAAAATTACTTGCATTATATATCATAGAAAAAACATCTTTACTCTCCATACTATCGAATATTTTTCTTAAATATCATACCTATAATAAAATAAAATATAAGCTATTGTTACTTGATCATGTTTCTGCAGTATATTATGCCCTTGTTTTTAATCCACGTTTCTATTGTCTTCTTAAGTTTCAAGTGTTTCATCAACTGCATCTCCTTTATTTCTTTTTAATCGTATTAAATTTTTTTGGTGCTAAATAGTAGTAAAGTCTTTGTCCGAATGTATGTGATAGATTGTTAATTGTGTGGTATTTGATGAAAAAGCAATACTATTTGTATGAGACATTGTTAGATATATTATAATACATTAGGTATATGTATGTATGTTTGTGTCTGTCTCATGTTGCACCATCTTGGTTGCCAGTCAAGTTAATAATGGAAGAACTTGGAAGGAAAGTTGGAGTTATACGAAGGAGTAAAACTTTCCCTAAATAAAGTTTCCACTTGCTTTCTTCTGCCCTCACCGCACACCGCATTCAAAATGGTTGGTTACTCCTCTCTTCTCGCTGCAGTCAGTCTTACACTTTAATTCAAATTACTGAAATTTACAATTCACCAAATTTCTCGAGAAGTTTCAAACATCTAATGATGTTATTTAAGAAATATTTAAATTTATGCCGTACTCTTAATAAATGTATTAATCCGATTTACTTAAAGTGGTCCCTGGATGAAAAACGTCTTGTCATATAGGTATTCATTAATTTTATTATAACTTATTCTTAAATTTTGTTAATAATTTTTAAATTTAAATGAAGCGAATAACTTGTGTTCAATATTATTATATTCAATATTTTATTATAACTATTCAATTTAATTAGTTATTCACTATTATTAAAGTGAATATTTCAATAGTTTCTGTGAAAATAGTCTAATATATTCGTTTGTTGCGCTGTCAAAAAGACTATATATAATTAAATTTAGTTTCATTCATGGGTTGGGAAAATCGCCTGAATACAAAAATTCATTAAATAAAATAAAGTGTGGCAGAAATACCTACATCAAACATGATATTTCTGTCACAAGAAAATTAATCAGTCAAAACAATCAAGAAAGGGTAATGACTCAAAGGTGTTACTTTCACTTTTGGTATACAACAATAAATAATTCTTCATACTGATATACCCCTAAAGGCTGTTTACCAGACGACAGTTCAATGAACCCTAAGTACCCAAACAATGGGTATATAAACAAAACAACAGGGGGTACTTGATCTCTTTACCTGTCAAACTTCCTAGTGAAATCATCGACCTGCTAAAGTTTTATACGCTAGTAAAAATTGTCATTATTCTAATTTATAAAAACTGTGATAGTGCTAAAATACAAATTTGTAAGTTATCATTTCAATTTGTTATTTCTCATCTCTACTCTGACTTTACCCTGTCTTAAATACTTTTACTTGATTGTGACTTGTTGGAACCTTTTATAATACTAAATAGAGTTCGCACTCTATTTAAGCGAACAGTTTCTGTTCTGGTGACCTCTCTTCCAGCAAGTCATAACAAGGAGTTCATTCTGTATTAATTTCCCTTCTGGAGTCTCAAAACATAGAACCTAACTAAGGATTCTATTGGTATATAGTAAACCCCTCTGGTTACTAATTTTATTGACCTACCAAATTGGTAATAGGCACACACTGGCCTTTAGTTGGCCACACCGCCTCAAAAGTATGTCAATATGGTTAAGACTGTACCTACTAATAATTTAAGCTGAACGAATGACATTTATGTTTTGTATTATTTATTTAAACAGTAAAATAAATAATAATACAACAAATTAATCTTACTTTCATATTGCCTCTCCGCAGAATTTATTATGTCCAAAATTCATTCATCCAAACGGCGTGTAACATTTATAATGTTTTTTTTAAGAACGTAGATATTTTTAAATATAATAAAATAAAATATTTAAATACAATTTCAGACACCCTATAAGGTTTACGGTAGCTGATTCCTGCTTTGTTTAGTTTGACTACGATTTTTTTTTAAATGAATATGTCCTTGTTAAACAAGTACATATACATCTTCCTACGTTCCCTAAAATAAGCAAATAAATGCTTGTGCTATAGGTGAACGAAATCGGTCGAGGCAGGATTCGAACTCGCGACCACTGGATTACTAGCCCAGCGCTCTAACCGCTCTGCCATCGACCCATCTGATTTCAAATTCCATAACCTTTCTTATTTTTTGTCCTTTTTAAGCTTTTGATTGCAAGTAAGTTGATTGAATTTATATCTTGGGTTGTATAGAGGGCACACACCATACATACATAAACGTTAAGACGAAATTCATATAATACCCGTTGAAAATTATACATATGAGATAAAATAGGTTTAAAAATTGTGATATAACTCTTCAAGTGATAGCAGTGGAGAGTAAAAAATATGCCACGTACGCGTCTAGGGATTTAATTATTAATTATTTGTAAGGAGTAGGGAGAATCCATTTCACTTAAGACAAGATGAAGGTAGGTTGGGAGGAAGATGTTCTTAGAAGGACATAAGATAAAACGCAATATATTCAATGACACAATCTACCAGGATAACATACGTTTGAAGGAGGTTTACAATGGCCTATATCAGTTGACCGTATTTAGTATATGGTCTATGGGGGTGAAATGTTATCACCATGTTTCCGTTCGATTGACCATTACGTATTATTCAATGAATATCCATCCCTTCAGCATGAACCGGTATCGTCCGACTAATGGAGTAATTAACCCTAAAGCTTCTATACAAAGTGCCGTCGCAACATTATAGCCACTCAAAACCAAGGAAGCTTCTGTAGACGTGTCCATTGATTTTGTACAATATTCTGTAACAATATTATACAATCCTTGGCTTAGCACTCTATTTCGCCTGAGCAATGGACGCATGCAATCATTGCACTATTTCTTTTACGTATAGTTATCGCTAAATATCTTGAGCCAAATGCTTATTCTTGTAATCTATTTTATCACATACCTATGTATTTTATTTTATTTTATTTCAATTGGCATATCTACAGACCATATACAAACTTTTATTACAAATATGATAAATACATTAGTTCATTTACAGATAGCACATACAAATTAAATAATGTAAAATATTGTGGTGCAAAACCAAAGAAAAAAAAAACACAAGCCAGAACATTACCACAAAAAAATTACGAGATAAAATAAGAAAGTAAACAAAAACAGAAAGTATACACACACAGGGTAGAAAAGAAAGTGTGCGGTTTCGAAAAAAACAAACAATAAAGTAAGTAGTAAATTAAACTGAGGCTGAGATTGAAAGCTTTGAGAATCTATAACACGTAACAAAAATAAAATGTAAGAAAACAAAAATATAAGCATTATGGTGGTAAACGGGAAAAAGGAATATAAAAGGAAAGGGAAGCTAAGAAGCGCATCCAATTTCAACTTAACAAAAGAAAATATGAAAATATAAATATATGTTTTAATATTTAACAAAAGAAAATATGGCGTAGTTTTTAGTAATAAGAAAAATATAACGCTGCTGCACTTGATAACACTTGATAAATTGATAGAAATATATTTAAATACAAATTGACAATATTACATTTATTTAACAAATTTATGTAAACAAATATGACATTTATTCAAATCATGGGTAAAATATTGTGCATTGCCATAAATGATAATTTAAAAATGCACCGCAAGATAGCCCATCGGCGAGAATGACGAATAAGTTAATTTACGAACTCGACAGTACTTAGTGACTACGAATTGTCACGGACGTAAACATAGGCGAGAAAAGCGGCGAGACGTTATCGGATCTTCTTTTACTGACTTGGCCTGTTGGTTCGAGATATTTGGCGATATTTATGCATCGTAAATTATTTCATAACAATAAAAAGAATGACCACTCCCTTGTTCCCTACGCAATTGGCGAGTCTATTACTAATTTGAAATCTCCTCCAACTAAGCAGTGTTTCCAGCCAAGAGAAGCATGCGTGATAAAACTTTTAAAATAAATTCATCCCCTGCCTGCTGGAAATTGAACTTGCACTGATGTCAAATGACTGATTTCGTAGATTGCTATATATAAAGAAAATTTACGCGCGCGTTGTCAGTCAAAAGTATTGACAAAAATATTATATTGCGTGCAGGGACATTAATTATATACCAAGAAGAAGCAAAAAGGGACACTTGGCTGCGGTCACTTCGGTGCGGAACACTTGGGTGCTAAGGACACTTGCGACGTAAACTTGAATGCGACTTCAAAAATATTATTTTCTATTAGGAATGACGTGTTTCGTGCTGATTTTGTAATACTCTTTGATTTAGGTACTCAGGCATTAAAGTGTAAAGAGATATCAGTTTAAAAGTATAAAGTAAAAACAAGGTTATTAATTTAAAATGTTTTTTATTCAGCAATCATAAAACACAAGTGTTTTTCTACATACAAACCTAACCAACCTATTCTTACCAAAAGTTTGGTTTGAAGAGGTTTGTTAAGTTAATATGTAACAAGTTGCATTTTATGCTTACTTACCTATTATTATATGATTAAAAATAATAGTTTTACGTATGAATATCATTTCAATATTTTTCAAATTGGTTATGTTATGAATAGATTAAGTGGCGTCCAAGTAGGCTCGCTTAAATACGTAGATATCTTTACATTTCATATGTATGTTTATGCTTTGGCTTTTTCTTAACACGAACAGTTAATAATGTAAGTTTTATATTCATATATTTTTATATTTCGTAGATATGTACAACTATACACAAGAAATTTCTTTCCTCATTATAATTAAGTAATGAATCACTTTTCCAAAGCCATTTCCATTTAATAAGGAGTCGGTTTGGATTGGTGTTATTTTGAAGTCGTTAGATTAACGACATAATAAATGTGTCTCAATATACTAAAAGGTATAGAAATAATTAAGTAACATTGATCAAAATCACCATTATTCAATATTGTATAAACAATATTGAGTAATGAGGTTCACTTAAGCGTATTGAATAATAATTTTGTATTAGGTTGGATTGGCAAGTAAGAATACATATAGGTAGGTATGCATTCCTTAAAATAGTCAAGTAAGTGTTGGCTTCGATCAGAATTAAACCCCGCCAGAGGTGAAAATGAAGTTACAAATTCAACAAGCGAACTATTAAGTTAATTGACACGTAGGCAAAATTATAACGATCGTAGTAGGTACTAAGTATAGGTAAAATAACTTCACGGGTTTATTCATTTGCGTCACAGCCTTGGGTTGAAAGTTTCATACACTTACCACCGCGCCGCGCCGAGGCGAACACACGCGGCAAATAATTTATTAGGGCTCCATATCATTAGACAAATAGGAGTTACTTATTCACGAGCGACTTGTACTCCAATATTACAAGGGCGAAATGTGTAGGTAAGTCTCTCTCGTACACATCCACCGAGTATAACTTATAACTAAAACGTACATAAACAGATGTTATTCGATTACACAGTGCGCTGTAAGTAATTAAGATAATGAGTTAAGTTTGCCTAGCGGGGAGTCAGGAGAGCGAAGAGGTGGGTCCGTTTCCCTCCCCTTCACCGTTTCTACCATTCGCAGGTTGTATTGTCCTTAACGCAACGTGTGTCCCACTCCTACCTACCCCAGAACAGAACGTGTCCGATACAAACTCTAAATTCGATTATTTAGTGTTGGAGCTAAAATATTCAAGTAGAAAGGTGAAAGTTTCAGGTTGCGGAATGTGGAAGAGAGTACTGGTTACGCCGAAGGTCCGTATCCTTCGAGAATTGGTGGGTATACGGCTCTGTTCTCTGCCGTTTCACCAATAAACTCTGGACCCGGCTTTTCTAACATAAACCTGCTGATGAATTTACAATCAATCCGGTATCCCCAAGGTTTAGATTTTCTTATGTCATGCATTAATATAAAAGTTTTTATGAATTCTACATTTGACCTCGTGTGTATTCTTCGCCAAGTAACAAATATCGACATAATTTGACAAGCCTCAAAAAATCTAACAAACATATCTTGAAAGATAATGACATAAATTCACGTCGACAAAAGTCACAAGTAGACGCAGTTGATACTTGAATAAAATGTCTAAAAATTAAAATGAACTATTTGGTTATGTTGTGGCTCTAGTGCCATCGAAGAAGAATTTGTTTAAGTGAAACAAGTTAATGAAAAATCAGGTTCGAAAAACAAATAACTTTTAATTAAACAAATTATATTCAAATGGAAAATAATTTTAGTTAAATATATTTATCATATTATACATAGATGACTGCAAATAATATACATTGGCAAACCATTTTATACAAACCAACAATATCTGAATGTACCTATTTCAGTTTTTCTATTTTTTTTAAAAAACAAAGTAACCTCACAAAGAGTTTATGGAAGCTTGTATTTTTTTAATCCTAAAATCCTTTAATTTGTAATCTTAATATAACTATTATTATTGTTATTATTATAATTGAAAATTAAATCAATATCGATAAATAATTATTACGTGTTGAAATTATTGTATTCAATGATTTAAAAAATATATTTTTAAAATCGTTGTCAACATCACTTATCAAAAGTTTTTATCACAAATAAATAATGAGTATTCCGCATTAACCAGCTTAAGAGAATTACAGAATAAATATGGCATGCATAATTTAATAATTTGAGATATTCCATAACCTCGAATTCTTTTAATAACAGAGGATTCCGATTGGACCGACTGGAATTAAAACTTATCGGTCCTGGGTCGGGACAAAACATCCCAGTCTTGATATACGTTGCGGCCTCGATGGAACATTTGCGGTACTAGGAGCGCAGAAACTTCCAGGAGGTAACGGGAAGAAGGAAATTATTAAGCCGGCTTTGGGAAATTGATTTAGAGCCGCCCGAATATCATTATGTGTCCCTGGGAGAGGGATATTTTGATTAGAAAATTGTCAGGGCACGAAAACTTTTCAGGTTTTTGGATACATCTGTGTTCTTAATGAACCCATAATTATAGCAGAAATATGGCCGTAAATTGCATTAAACTTGTTGATTATTTTTTATATGTAATAATATAGGAAAATACAATATCTTAAAATAAATTTTAATAGTTTGGATTTGAGGTTTTATAATTTGGTATTGAGAAGTGATATTTCGTAATATTTGTAGATGCAAAACTTGTATGAACCGAAGTGGGGATTTTTTTTCCGCAGGACTTTTGATAACAAGGTGTGCAGAAAAAATCGTTTTTTTTTTATAGAGAATAACGACTATTGTGAATTGTTTTAGGATTTATTTTATGAAATAAAACGCTTTGTTCATTAAGATTTAAAGAACAGTTATATAGACAGTGTTGAAATGTATGGAAAACTGCAATATGTTGCCAACCAAGAAATCAAACGCGCGATTTACCATGACTCACTTATTGCACGGAGTACTTCATCTAGTATATTGTATGGAAATTATTGGGTAATTTATATGCGGGGCTAGTAATTAGAAATAACGATACTGTGAATAGTGAAAACCAAATATAAAACATATAACGACTCACGACGTTGACGCCGTCGACAGTTGGATGTCATGTGTTACATGCAACTAATTCAATAATAATACCCATAGATAGGATGGCACGTGTACTTACCATATTATTATTTAATGATTGTAAAAGCTAGAGATTCGGAAATATATGATGTCACAAAGAACCATGCACCTAAAATGCGCCTGTTTTTTCTCAATATGTAAAACAATATTGGAAAAATATCAATTTATGAAAAACAAAGATGTACTAACATTTATGACACACGACGGAAAAATTAACACCTCGGAAAAGGACATCCTATTGAGGTGAGCATTATAATATCAGTAACACACAAATCGCAATCACACACATATCAGTAACACTATAAGAATATAGTGTTACTGGTTTGTTTATGAATCTATATTCAAAATGGAAATTGTAAAAAAGATAACTGATTTGAACCTCTTTGGACCTGGGTATGGCTTGAATGCAATGTTGAGGAAGTGATGTTATATGAGTGATGCCATTCATGTGTATTCCTAGATATACTTGATACTTCATAATATGTTTTTTCAATAAGTATTGATTTTTTATATTTTATTACATTTATCTCTTCCTTATTCTCCAAGCACGTCTACATATGTTTACATTGTAACTTCTCTATGGGAAATATTGTGATTGCACATATAAATCAACTTTATTATTTATAAAACAAAAATGTATAATTGTTTTTTCTCTAAATAAATAAATAAAAAAACACGAAAACATAGAAATAATTATAAATAAACAAATTGTCGGGGCATTCTAACAACATCCACGTGTTTTTGGACGGTTTTGAAGGAGGGTGCGTTGTTAGTGTAACTTAGTTTTTTTTTAAATGGCAAATTTACGGAGAATTCAAACAATTGCCAATAGATGACGAACAAATTTGCAAACCTATATGTCGTTGGTGACTGTTATATAATACTAAGTGCGCTGCTAGGTTCATGCAGGTCGAAAAAGAAGGTGAAACAATTCAGTTTATGTATTGAAGCCGAAGTTAAGTTCGTGTCATTTCGTACCCCTTCGGTAAAGCACAGTCTGACCGGAAATTGTGTCCAACAAACACGGCGGCAGCGGCGTCTAAGGAGACTGATCGGATGGAAAAGGTTTGAGTCGATATGAGAATGTTGCAACGGTTTGACTGTATCATAATATATTCAAAAGTGCTCTACTAAAAAATAACTATTTTTAAGTTTAAGAAATATTAAAATTCAAGGTAACCATAACGTGAATAATAAAAAAAATATGTATCCTACCTACTATACGATTGCTCAAAAATAAATTAAAAATAATGTCAGCAAACTTTACAAGTGGAACTGGAAAAAATAATATCCCTTTCTCAGCTCAACCAATTATGGTTTTTATGAAAGAGAAAAAATTAAATGTATTTTATTTTTCCTTACAACCCCAAGAGGATATAGTTGGGAGTTATGAATTCTTAAGGTTATTTTTTTAATTGCAGATTATCAACAAGTATCATGCTGAGCCAGAAGAACGAATGTGTCAATTCTAGACGAGCTGAAGATCGAGGATCGTCTATCGACGATATGTTACAGACGTATCCTTCAATTCTTTGGACACATTGCCAGAAGGGAACCAGACTGCCTCGAGAAACTTGTAGTGATGGGCAGCGTGGAAGGACGGAGATCTCGTGGTCGCTCACCGACCAGATGGAGCGATTTGGTAAGTCCACAATGGGGTCTTCGGTGACTGGTGCTCTGCGTTCAGCCCAAAACGTATTGGTATGGAGGCGGGCGACGGACTACAGCCGTTATCCTCAGTCATGAGCAAAAGGACGAATATATATCATGCTGAGATTGTATTCTGAATGTTTCATCACAATGTATCTGTTGTGTGTATGTTATGTACTATGTATGGCGTGTTTATTCTACTATATCGATTATAGACTGAAGTACTCATTCGATTATTTATAAATTTTGTGAATTCCTATATCTAATACTTACTAAGACCTAATAAGATTTTGACGGATATCTGATCAGTGTTACTCAATTGTTTTAACTGTCAAATATATCCATGTGACCCAAGTTCAGTAAACTTAAATTTGATATTTTTATTTTCAAATTGCTAATGATACATCACAATGTATCTCTGTGTGTGCTGTATACTATATTTGTAACTTGCACATATTATTTGTATCTATACTGGCGGGTATCTATATGCTATGAACGGTGTGTTTATTCTACTTAATCGATTATAGACTAAAGTATTAATTCGATTCTTTTCAAATTTCACAAATTTGTATATCTAGCACTCGCTTATACCCCATTAGATTTTGAAGGATTTCTGAATAGTGTTACTCATTTTTTTTTAACTGTCAAATATTTTAAAGTGACCCCAAGCTCAGAAAACTTAAAATTATATATATTTATTTTCAAATTGCTAAAAAGACACATCACTTTCATAAAATGGCATTGAAGAATCATCGAGTTTTCGTAATAAAATATTGCAATCAAAAATAATTTAACAAAATCATTTCACGAAATTGGTCAAAATTTTCCATACGAATATTGAATACTTTGTGGGGTGACTTGGTATTGAGGAGCATAGCAGTATAAGCCACAACCCACTAATATTTGTCATATCATTATTTTATTTAAAAATAAAGAAAATAAAGAATCCGATAAAAGTGCTTAAAATATGGTTCTTAATAATAAAATGAATACATTAAGATTAAGAATTTAAGAACTGATTTTGTGCCGTAGTTGAGCTGTAGAACAAGGCATTCTGTGAAACTAGTACTAAGGGTAGGTTATATAAAATCCCGGTGTGTCCGCGCACGACTCAGCTAGATTCACATCCGGTTTCCGGTTGCTAACCCTAGGAAGGGTGGGGGGAAGGTCCATTCGAATCGGTGATTGGTCCGTCTACTCCTCTGCCACCCCCTTCCCGCCCTCCCACAGGAAGGGTAGGTATCCATAGACTATCCCTGATCAGCTTCCATGGTCCATTGACTAAAGGCGTCGCGTTGTGTGATGCTGAGATGACAATTATTATTATTATTACTCTGCTAGTTTCTGTCGCAATAAAATTTTATTGCATCATTTTTATGTACTGCGGTTGAGTAATCGGAAACATGGGTATCTGATGGATTGTTTGGATATGTCTGTGGTCTCTTTTGTCTTCATAAGACCTCATTACTGAGGATGGTGTTTCTTCTAAGATGCTTAATAGTTCAAGGGCAACCTGAGGTTTTCTAGATTGCTGCTGGAATTTTTACTCAATACAACAAGCCTTTATTTTTGTTTGAATTGCTTCTTGACCAAATAACAGGTTGCCATATTTCAGAGACTTTGCAAATTCGTAATGTTAAATCATCTCACAAGCCCAAAGAAAACAATTGAAAACTGTTTGCCTGCCTGGAATCGAACCCGAGACCAGATAGGTCATGAGTCTAAATAACTATATCAGAACCACTTTATAAGGATAATACATATCACAAGTAAAATTATTAGGATAATAATTATAAGTGTTTAATCATAAAAATAATAAGAGAGCCATAATTATATTTGAAATTTTATATCAGGTTTATTTTTTCAGCTCCGCGAACATATATAATATTTTTCTAAAAGAGACAAAGGTGGATGTTACTATATATGTCGGAATATCTATATAATTGATCAATATATGTACAATTGGGTCCTTAATAAAGACCGAAATCAAATTTCGGCTCTCTTGGTGTACTTTTATGTAAATTATGTTGTCATAAAAAAATTATGTTATTTTTTTTTTAAATTTGTTATGTTAAAAAAATACGTAACGAAATTTTTGTGATATTAGTTTTTTTATGAACTTGGTTTTATTTTTTTTATTTGTCACTATCTTGTTTATTTTGTATTTTTTTAAAATAATTTTTATGACCATAACTGTTTAGACTAGCACAGATATGATAAAGTTAAACTGGAACATTGTAAGTGACCCGTCTCAGAACAAGTTTTCCGAGTGAGACGGGGAACGAAAAATGAATTTCTGAATAATAAGCGTCAGGTTGCCAGCACAGAAAATAACTCTTTCACGATATAAAATGTAAAATTTGTCGAATGTTACATTCGCAACAAATAACAATACTCTAGAGCCGATATATTATTTTAAATTTATCATGGTACTTAAATATAAATATATTTTTTATTAAATTTAAAAGATTCGGATTTTAAATTTAATAAATACTAAAGCGAGTATTATCCGTAAGGTATTATATACTCTTTGGCGAGTATAGAACATTATCGTTATTAACACTGAGAATTTTCAATAACGAAAATTTTATCATTCCCTTAAAAAATACTTTAAATTATTCATTGAAATCCTTTGAATCTCCGATTTAAAATGGACTTATGTAAATTTATCGATTTGCCAATTTATTCTCCTTGAGGATTTCCAGTGACGCGAGGAAGGCTTTAAGGATTGATGTTAAAATGAACTCCAGTTCCGATAGAGAGAAAATTATACATTTTGGAAATCGATAAAAGGATTAAAGAGAACCGATCATTTTGAAATTTACGCATCTTCAATGTGAGGATTTCTCCAATGGATATTTGATGACAAAATGGATTTTTTAAGAGATCATCCAATCTGGTATACTTAGTGTGATTATGGGACTGATTACTCACGGTATAAGTATATGCATAATTTAGAATAAGCATTTGCTATATGTAGACACTTATAGTTTGTTGTCACAAAAAAACTGTAACATTTTTTTTGACAATTCAAGTCAAATAACAATTCGCTTATACTACCTTCAAATGCCTTTTGCTTTTAGTTTTAAGAAAATCTATTTTTTTTACAAGCCAATGGAACCATCTTCTACTTATTCAGCCCTCTTTCTTCCAGTAATATATGGACATAGGCCTACCCACGAGACCCCCACAGCTCCCAATCTTGAGCAGACCGCATCCATCCGCCTCCAGCCACTCGTCGTATAACATCAGACAAACTTTTTTTGAGGCCTTCCGACACATCTTTTGCCCATTCTAGGTCGCCATTCTAGTACTTGCTTAGTCCATCTCGAGTCTGTGGTTCTGGCTACGTGCCCTGCCCAGTATCTATAAGTTAATTTTTATTATTAAACACACTGGTAATTGAGAGTTATTTCATTTATCATATATGTAGGTACATATTAACATGTTTATATTATCAAACAAATCATCAATGATATCGTTAAGTTTCAGACATTCAGACATTTCCGTGAGTAAGAACGATTCAAAACGAGTGTGTTTCTCCTCTCCTCTTTTTTCTCCTCTAAGAAAAAAGAGGAGCATACTGATGTATGGCTGTGAGACATGGTGTCTTACCGAAAGAGACTGAAGTAGACTAGAGGCTTTCGAGATGTGGTGTTACAGAAGAGTACTGAGAATTTCCTGGAGTGACCACATCACGAATGCCGAGGTTCTCAACAGAGTCGAAGAAGGGAGGCACCTACTCAAAACCATCTCCGAGACGTGCTCACTGGATTGGTCACATCCTGCGCCACGAGGGTCTCCTACATGACCTAATGGAGGGAATGGTTGAGGGGACAAACCACAGGGGGCGTCCACGACGGGAATATTTGATTCAGGTATGCGAAGACATGAACTGCGCCACATATGTTGAGCTGAAGAGGGCTGCAGAAGATAGAGCGAAGTGGAAATCGAGTGTAGACTTCTTCTGCAAACCAATCCGCAGGATTGAGACTAGAGAGAGAAGTATAAATTCACTAAATAATTAACATATGAAATTAACACGAAAGAGGAGAGATTGGCACTGAAGTCCGTCGTTTATGCGTACTGTTAATACCCCCCTAGCATCAAATTCCAGAAAGAACGTTGCTCGCTGATTGGGCGCTAGAACGTGTATGCATCCATTTGACAGGGCAGTTGCTAAGTGCTGTGCCGCCACACCTTTATTTGAAATCTTTGCTATGGCTCTCACAATGCATGAATTTATTAATTTATTGATAAGGTAAGAGTTTAGTGTTGGTCACAACCGCGGTGAGAGTGAGACGATGACAATATTATTCTGCAATTTAGTGCATGGCGAAATTTTAACTTGTCCTTAGTCACGAAGAGCAATAATCATTCAACAACTTAGCGATATGCGGTTCATTCATGTTTTGCACAAACAAAACACCGTATAGTGAGTGTTCGCACAATGAAACAAAATGCAAATATACGTATTCGATATTGAAATGAAATGCACGACACAGTGTGCCTACCTACAACGGTTGTTTATGATTGTTCGTACTCCATTCACTCGAAACCATCAATAATTTAGTTGATTTTATTATTTACCGACCCACATACGACCGCGGCGAGCGTGCAACGGCGGCTTCGTACAAACGCAGCCCCCCGTCGACACGACCAGCGACAGGAGCGGCGTTCAAAACACAGCAGTATGCACATACATACGTACATACATATCTAACTACTCACAATTACGAGGAAACTATACTTGAGATGCTATGTCATTGCAATACTTAAGTTACATTAAATAATGTAATGTTATTTTTATATTAAAAAAAAGTATCTAGATAAGTGGTTATTATATTAAGTTTAGTTTGTCGATCGACAATCTATGTATTTATTTATTTATACAGTATACGACATACGCCATTTACTTGTTATAATACTAATAATAAATTACAAATAGTGATAAAAATATTGATACAGATAATAATATAGAAAAAGATAAAAACATAGAAATATAAAAATATAAATTCTGATAAAAATATAGATTCAGATAAAAACATTGATTTACATAAAAATAGACAAAAAAGAATAAGACAATAATAATTAGACACCTTACAAACAGAACAATATAAAACTAACAATAATAATGCCGCAAATATTATAAGAAAATTTTAACCATCTGAAAAAAATTCTTGATAGAACTCCATTGTATGTAGATGTATTACAAATATAAAAAAATACTTGGTATGTATTAGTTCTATTGGAATTTATTTGATTAACGACGCGTTTCGAACAAGGCACATCGTCAGAAAAATACTCTACAATACTGAGACTAATGGTTATATCCAAAATTTACATGACAGGTGTATAAAAATGTTGGCAATAAACTCGCACTTGTAGAGTGTAGTAGGTACTTATTATAGTTTATGATTCATAATTCGGCCTTCGTGGCTCTTCGTAGGTTAGGTGTCTGCCTTCTGATCCAAAGGTCCTGGGTTCGATTCCCGCTGGAGACACAGTTTTTAATTGTGTTTTCAGTCTGACTCTGTGAGACGGTTAAAATCGTAATTCTACAGATTGCGGCAACTTGTTATTGGGTGCGTGTTAAATTGATATTTTACATTGTACCTGTTAGTTGCCCGAGAAGTATCTAATGTAAAAATAATCATTTAAAATAAATCATACCCATCTACATGGCTGTAGCTGATTGCTTACGAAATTTATGTATTTTTATATATATTAATTTATTTCTGGTTTATTTCTCCATACCTACTTTCAATGACATTTAGTATGTCTCCTCTTTATCCTCTAGTCACGTGTACCAACTCACCTGTTTTATTCCGTGTACGAATTTTCAAAAGATGTACAATAGTAGACGGTAGAAAAAAATGTACGTAAAATTTTCCAGTTGTTGTGATGTAAATGTATTATTTAGGGGTGTTTTGTTGCATTAATGCTCATCCCGGGCCCCATGCCTTTCCGCTCCATCTTCCACTCTCCTCCCCACCCCTCGTCCGAGTCGATGTTCGTCGTTCTAAAATAATTTATCATTTGCAAAGGGTAGGTGTACAGGAAGGAAACGAGAACACCGGGAAGGCATAAGAAAACTCCTTTTTCAAAGCGAACTGCTTGTTTATCTGAGGGATACATCGTAAAATTACACAGTTATAGGTACATACTTACAAAGATGAACCTATATATGTACGGAATACTTTTATTTTATCAACAATGTCTGATTTTAAAATCAATATTAAAATTACATGTATATAGGATGCTAATAGCAGCGATTTTGTACCTATTATTGGTTGAATATATGAATGTTTCTTATGGATATTGATTTGTATTGCTATTCGTTTGAATTAAGGATAGGCACTAAGTACCTTTCATCTTCTTTGAAGACATTAACAAATTCATAATTCATGTATTTTTGAGTATATGGTCACGATTCAAGTGAAACAAGCCTTTTTTTATGAAACACTAGAGGGCTCAGGCAGAGGCTGTTCTGCCACAGACTGCCTTCAATGTAGACCGTATTTTATATAGATCGCTTTTTATGTATTTTAACTAACATTTGTTATTTATTTATTCTCTAGATGCATAGTACAGATGTCAATAGATATGTTCACACAGCCATCTTTTGAAAAATTTCACGAATTAAAAATGAATTACGACCCTTTTTTTCCATAAAAAATCTTGGAGGGGGTGTAGGGAAACCAAAATTTGTGGTTATATGTATTTTTGGATGAAAAATCTAAAAAAATGAAAGGAAATGTTAATATAAAAATATCAGCGCCACCTAACGGATCCAAAATAATACTATCTTTCCATCCGAAACCAACCATACAAATTTAGAAAATGTCATTGAAATCGGTTGGGTGATGTCGAAGATTTCTCGAGAAGATCTTGTCTCGAGATTTATATATACCTAATTAGAAAAAAGATTCTTCAACTTTATTTCAAGAACCTTATATTCTTAAGGAACTTGATGATTCGTATAAAAGTCCATAAAAATGAATATGCTTTCAAATAGAAAACTACTCAGATATAATTTGGTGCATAATTTACTATTTAATCGATTCTAGAACGAACCGAAATTCAGATACATTTATTTCACAAAATTTTCCATGTATAAAGCAAATTATAACACGAGAGATTTTTAGTATATCATAATTATACTATTTACGTGATATTTGAGATTCAATTTTGATGACAAAATTGGTAATAGTATAACAGCACAGAAGGTTGCATTTTCTTTTCCAAGTGAGTTAGTTCTAGGATCAAAGTACCTTCAGAAATTTTCATTCTGGGGTTGAGGTAGGTTAACCTAAGTGAAATATGCATTAGCAATCGACGGTACATGTACTTACAAATTCTATCTAGTTCCGTTCAATTTGAAGTTGGAATCAACTGAATGTAGTAAATAGAGTTTGTATACATTCATTTAAATATCAGTTTTTTTTAAATACTAGATGCATGTAACACATGAGATCCAACTGGAGATAGCGATAGTACGTATAGTTGAAGAATAAGTACCAAACTATAAACCCATAAATACAAATAATTTAATATTTTAAGATATTTGGTTTTCTGTACAACACATGTACCTAGGTATGTATGTCAAGATAGGATAGTATGGAGGTGTGTGTGTGTGTGCACACACACACACACACACACACACACACACACACACACACACACACACACACACACACACACACACATACACACACACACACACACACACACACACACACACGCACGCACGCACGCACGCACGCACGTTTATATATTTTGAAATTTTGGGCTCTATGAATTGAGCGGATCAAAAGTTATAAGGGGGGACAGACAGACACACAGACACACACACAGACACACAAAACACACATAAAATGTTCTACTCCGAATTCTGAGTAAATCCATGTATGGGAACATATATGCTGCGAGGCCTCTAGTTGGTGTTATTAGCATGCAAAAAGTCCACTACGCCATACAAAATGTTCCTTCGTACACGCATTTTGGCTTAATAATGTCGATTCATTCATAGAATTGAATTCTCATGAACGAATCGACAGTTGGAAAAAATTTCAATATTGTAGAAGTACCTACTTCTCAATTTTTTTTTAACAATTTTTATAAAAATTGAATTTAGTGACGACATTCCTTCATACAATTTGTATGGCAGTCGCCTATACACAATTGGCCTTACTTACTATTTGCAATCTATCTATTATATTGAATACGTCTCCCTCCACAATCTGTACGTGGTCGTGGCCGCTTAGCATGTGCGCGTATTGCCAGTAAAATAATTTTACCCAATTTTATTTTACGCATTCTAAATATTTCTCCAATATAAAAAATAAATTGAATCGAAAAAGTACAAAATTATCGTTTAAAATGTATTTTAAATATCAATTGACAATATTATTGTTCAAAAAGGAATTTTAAACATCAATTTTATCAAACGTTATTAATAAATCTGCGGAATACGTATTTAAATTATGGCACCATTCTGTACGAACTCTCTATGGAACGCGTTAAAACAATCTAATCTATGGCTTTGACGTGAGTTTAAAAGTCATATTTTAACTTTGATCGTTCAAAATATTTATTTTTAACATCATTATCTAATTATTTGGTCGAATATTTTTATTATTGCATATGCGCAAACATTGGATTTTTTTCCCTGTCGGGAGTCAAAGATATTTTTTAACAGATTTTTTAATTATCTCAATAGAGACGAAAATGGAATATTTATTGTAGTAGAACCGGGAAATCAAGGCACCTACAGGGCTTACGACCTGTCATCGGCTGGTTTACGTGATCTAAAGTGATCACGTAAACCAGCCGATGACAGGTCGTAAGCCCTGTAGGTGCCTTGATTTCCCGGTTCTACTACAATAAATATTCCAACTTCGTCTCTATTGAGATAATTAAAAAATAATTATTTGGTGTTATTTTGTTTGTTGCAGGTTTTTACCGAAACTCCATGGATACTTACAATCAAAACAATCAAGAGATGGATGAGCGAGATATGACGGAACAGCTAGATCTGGATGAGCGAGATATGACAGAACAGCGAACAGCTAGGCGAAGAGTGACACAAGAGCTACGAGATCGTCGAAATGCTAGACGAAGAGTGGAAAATATAACGCAAGAACAACGAGATCGTAGGAATGCAAGAGAACGTGTGGAAAATATGACACAAGAACAGCGAAATCGTAGGAATGCTAGACGAAGAGTGGAAAATATGACGCAAGAACAACGAGAACGTAGGAATACGAGGGAGCGTGTGGAAAATATAACACAAGAACAGCGAGATCGTAGGAATTCTAGGCGAAGAGTGGAAAATGTTATGCAAGAGCAGCGAGATAGAAGTATGAATGCAGGCAGAAGAAATTCTGTCACTTATTTTAAGTGTGCAATTATTAATACACCTCATAATTTTCTTCCGTCCGTCCTCGGTTTGCGTGGCGTAAAACAAATGGCGCGTAGCGCCTAAAGAAATGCGCGCAGCGCACAATTAAAGGCGCGTAGCGCCAAAAAAAATGGCGCGTAGCGCCAAACCGGGGTTGGGCCGCGAAGCGGCCAGGGGCGGAGCCCCTAGTTTGTGTTTAAGCTGATACTTACCCAGTTTTTTGTATGGCCAAAACTGACTTAGCATCGGATTAAACTCGTATTTTAAATAGTAAGTAAGGCATACCTTGATACTAAAATATCCTAACATACATACAGAACTATCATGCTGTTTTCATATTCCGGGTAGGAAAAGAGGACTGACCTCCATACTGCCCTATCTTGACATACATACCTACATGTGTTGTATATAAAACAAAATATCCTAAAATATTCAATAATTTCCATTTATAGGTTTATAGTTTGGTACTTATTCTTCAACTATACATACTATCGCTAACGACAGTTGGATCTCATGTGTTACATGCAACTAGTTATACACAGGCAGGACAAGGTCTGCAGCGTTCTGGTAGTAGTTTGCATATTTATATAAAAAAAATGATAATTAATATGACATATTGAAATCAACACGTTGAGTTTTTTTTCACATACCTCTCCAAAGTTATATGGACCACAGGTGATTAGTCGTTATTGGGTACATACATACATACATATCATCACGCCATGTCCCTTGCGGGGTAGGCAGAGAGAACCGAATGCCACATTTTTCTATCCTGGCACGCATCCCTCGCCTCGTCCACATTCATGCATCGTCTCATACATGTTCGTCTATTGCTCACACTTCTAACATTTCCGTCTTTCAAAATTTCGTTCACATGGTCGTGCCATCCCTTTCTTGGGCGTCCCCGACCTCTCATTCCATTCCTTTCCGCTCTGTATATTTTCTTTGTCAGGCGCTCCTCATTCATTCTCCCCATGTGACCAAACCATCTCAATGTGTTCACTTTCATTCTAGTAATGACATCTTTCTTCATCTTACATTCTTTCCTTATATCCTCGTTTCTTACCCGGTCATACATCGTTCTATTATCATCGTCGTTATTGGGTATGTGTTAAATTACTGTACAAAAATGAAAAGTAAATAGATAATAATAAAAACCTATGAACAGTTTTGTATGAACACTAAGGTTTAGGTAGATGTGATACAAGTATCAATAATTTACACAATTTTCAGTGGAAAAAAAGTGATTGCATTGGTTGGTATGAAACGTATTGTAATGAATTGTATTCAAAAATGGTGACCCACGTTGAACGCCGCCGATACAACAATTCAGTGAGGCCGTTCTTCTGATACATTGCTAATTCATCCGACTATGTCCGGGACAAATTTGTGATGACAGAATCGGCGAATGCATAAATAAAGCTGCGAAACACATAGAGAAACTAAAGCTTATGTTTTATGAATACGATTTGTATTGCAACAACAAAAAATGGAATAAATTCCATTTTTCCGGGTAGTGGAAAATACGTAAATGAACGTAGTGATCTATCGTTTTTCGACCAATAAAACTAAGACTAATTCAGACCACTTTGTGGTAAGTACATGGCAAAAATAACACATTTAATGAAGAAAAGTTGTGGTTCGAAATTCTTAAATTATCCTTTTTCGGGATATAATTAACACTGTCATGTCATTCTTTTCTTGGATGACCGCCTTTCAATCTATGTATCTCAGGATTGATAAAGTTTCTTTGAAAGACATTTTAGATTTTATTTTATTCATTAGAAATCACTGTTTTCACTACGGTTTAGGTAAGGTGTGATACGGTTTAGGTAGATGTTTTGACGGTTGGAATAACGTACGACGAATTCTTACCCTTGTATATGATAAACTATATATTATGGAAAAATAACTCAAAAATTAATGGAATCTAAACGAGTTTAGTTTTTTTACATACATACATACCATCACGCCATGTCCCTTGAGGGGTAGGCAGAGAGAACCTAACGCCACATCTTTCTATCCTGGCACGCATCCCTCGCCTCATCCACATTCATTCATCGTCTCATACATGTTCGTCTATTGCTCACACTTCTAACATTTCCGTCTTTCAAAATTTCGTTCACATGGTCGTGCCATCCCTTTCTTGGGCGTCCCTGACCTCTCATTCCATTCCTTTCCGCCCTGTATATTTTCTTCGTCAGGTGCTACTCATTCATTCTCCTCATGTGACCAAACCATCTCATTGTGTTCACTTTCATTCTAGTAATGACATCTTTCTTCATCTTACATTCTTTCCTTATGTCCTCGTTTCTTACCCGGTCGTTCTACATCGTTCGTCTACATCGTATACATCGTATACATCGTTCTATTACATATCCTTAATCCTTAACGATCTCATTTCAACTGCATTTATTCTACTTTTATGCGTCTTCTGCCATGTCCAAGTTTCACTTGCATACGTCAAGGTTGGCACTACGATGGCGTTATGAATGGCAACTTTGCCATCCTTAATAGATATGTTGCGATCATTCATAATTGGTCTTAGTGCTTCATTCACTCTGTTTCTTGCCATAACTCTTCTTTCGATCTCTTTATTGAGTCGTCCGTTCCGTTGAAATATGCTTCCCAAGTACACATATTCGTCGACTTGCTCGAGCCATTCGTTCTCTACTCTTATTTTACACGCTGTTCTGCTTTCACTCTTTTCAAAGTCCATTGTCTTTGATTTGCTGGCATTCATCCTAAGTCCATTCTTAGTTTATTAGTTTTTTTTAGAATTTCATTATTAGTTTCAATTTTAGTCATTATTAGTTTTTTTAGAATTTCAATAACCAAGTAATACCACAATAGCTTATAATTTACGCCAATCAATCAAATACAAAGCTTGCAAAATTTCAAGAATATTAATCATTTATTGTCATATTTAGTTAACAAAATTCAGATTTCTAAAGCCGACAAGTAATAAATCTACTGGTACCGAAGTAGTGATTAAAAAAATAAACTCAAAGGCCTCCAGATTTCATAACACTTTGACACGGTATCTAAAAATAAGTAAACCTCACTTAAATATACAGAAACAAAGAAAAATAACGAAGAGAAGATCTTTGAACATCATAAAAGATGACACATATTCAGACAAAACGTACATCAGTCATAACACAGCGTTTGTGCCAAGATCAACCTTCACGGGGGAACAACATTATTGTGATTTTGATCTTCTCTAATCATTTTGAACGAGCGTGAAGAGAACAGATTAGTTAACAAAACACACGTGGCTTTTGACAAAGTATTCCACGATAAATTTGAAAATATTTTTGTCTCCCGCCTAGTTATCCATGACGTTCATGCATCGAAGAATTTCAGTAATCGGGGTTGCAGATTACAACGATTCGTTCATAATGAACGACTAAAATTAAAAATAATACCAGCAAATATTCCTTCATCAATTATTGCTAATTTAATTTGATTCTTGTCTTTTTAAATATGGTTGTTGAACGGATTTGGATCCATTATTCATACTCTTCCTAAGAAACGCACTATGTCGCGTTGGGTAGAGTTTGCAATCTGCTTAAGAAAACGTGATTCGGACCATGAAAACACGGGTTCGAGAAGGGCATCATGCTTAACGATACAATTTCTATGAGTTGCATTAAACTGAACGATCCATAGCTTTGAACGAAATTCACCATTTCTAATTATTGGCCAGTTTGTTGTTTAGTCGGATGTCGCGAATTCTGACCGCGGTATGTCTGCTGTTATTTATTGACGCGCGGTGAAACAGCTACCACCACCTCTGCGTCATACATACTATCCTGGTACATGCAAACAACATACAACACTATGATGGGTTTGGGGTGGGGGAGGGTCGGTCGCGGTGTAAATTTTCCATCGACCGAATGCAACCAGATATTAATTATTCATTATTACGCACTATAGGGACAGACGCCAGCCGTCAACTATTATACAGTCATTTTATTTATTTATTTATTTATATAAATGCCCTATATGGGCTTTTACATACACAATTACAAATTATTAAAACATATATTCATGAACCACGAAGAAAAATACACACATACATAATTATAAATAGGTAGGTATATATAACAACAACAAAAATATGAAGAAAAAAACATTTACAAAACATAAAGGTAAAGAAGTATGTATAATAAAAAAAAATTAAAGAAAAAACAAGCAAAAGATTAAGCAAAAACAAAAATAAAAAATGAAAAGAAAAAAAGAAGAAGAACCCAGAATCTTTACAATCTTTAATTTCTCTCTTTATATTCATATATTGAACAGTAAAATACATCAACAGAGCCAAACTTATTACTAAGTCTATGTAGTCTCAGAATAGGCGAGTGAACTAGATTATTACTAGATTTTATGATAAAAAATAGTGATGCCTGTGTTTGTCGCGTACTGGTAATCGGAACATTAAATGAAATGAGACACGTTAAATCAAGGACGTCCAACCAGCCATTTAAAATGTTATATAAAATCATCTAATCACCGATTGATGATTTAATTATAAAAAGAAAAAATATTTTATAATATGACCAATACGCTCAATTTTTTTGTAAACCTACGTAATTTTATACGAAAGAGCCCCTTATAGCCTCGAGAAGCTCGTCGTAATGGGAAACGTGGAGGTTATCCAGACGTCGCTCATCGACTCTATGGAGTGAACTTGTTAAGTTTGTTAGAGGATCTTCAATGACCGAGGCCCTTCGAAGTGTAAGACTATCCTACATGCACCCTTAACCAGCTGCCACATTTTGGACACTTTTGTGGTTTCACAAATACACACTGGAATCATAGAGAATGAAGTTAATCGGAAGATATTGCGTTATGAGAATATACTCACCTTTGCGAATTTACTATACATTGTGCATGTCATATTCGATAGATAAATTGTGACTCCACGGAGAATAGTTTCAAAATTCAGTAAATTATCAGCCAAATATATAAAAGAACGATATACACATTATTTTTATGTGAGAAACAACTTGTGATAATCTGAGTGCGGATTTGTACATTTTCAATTCGAAGAACACTTTCACTTCATGTAGGGTTGTTGCTTTAAAAAAGTTAAACCTAAAAAAAATTAAATATATAGAACTTTCAAAAATTGCATTGATGAGGGAACTCAATAAAAAAGGCATAATTGATGAAGATTGCGCAAGCGCATAAAGTGATCACGTAAACTAGCCGGTGACAGATCGTAAGCCCTGTAGGTGCCTTGAGTTCCTGGTTCCTCTATAATATTCCAGCTTCGTCTTGATTGAGATGCTGAAAAATTGTTAAAAACTTTCAATTCTGTAATGTTTTTTTACCTACCTAAAAATTTTTTGTTTATTTTTAATTTTATGATATTACACTGCTTCTGCTAGGTACTATTTTTTGTATTAATAATACTTTTTTTATTTAATGTTGTGGTTTATTTTGAGTCCATATGTAATATATATTTTTTCTTAGCTTACTTCTGTTATTTTTATTTTTGATTGGATTGTTTTACTGCGTAGGTTTTTCTTTTTTTTTTGGTAATTGTTTTTATTCTGTGTTTTAATTTTTTATTTAATATGTGTTTTTTATGTAACTATGTATGTGAAAGGCAATTCATGCCGTGTATTAGTAAATAAATAAATAAAATATTTTTTAATTCATATTTGATATAGGTATCAACCTATAGCTTTTTAGTTAAAATAAAATTAGAAAATCAGCTTTGTAACAAGCCGGCCATGCTTCGATTTCATGACGTATGATAGTGGACGGTAATAAAGGGACGGCGAGATGCACATTCGTTGCACGTGAAACATGCAAAAATGTTTTAAATAACGCGGGGAACTTTTCACCGGACCAATAAATTCTGCCGGGTGGCCTAAGCAGGAAAAATTCGCGACCGTAATGACTCTAATGATATTATCTGTCAATACGACACTAACTGCCGGCCATTTGAATCGGTGTATCGCTTGAAATTTTAAGCCTTGTCAGCCATTTTTACCTTTTCTGCCATTTCCACCACCTCTTCTGCAGTGTAAATTGATCAACGTGGTTTAACCCCGACGTTGACAGGCTGTTAAGTGTGCAGGAAGATTGTATTTAGCTTCGGCCGTGACATGCTATTTGAAAAAAATGACTATTTTTACTTGGTAGCTCCGATAAATTGGATTGGAGAGGCCTATACCCAAAATAGTGCAGTCATGTTCATGTATATTGTACAATTATATTCAAACATATTGAAGAGTTCTCCTTTATTGATGATATTTCAACACTCTATTTCTGGTTCAGACAAGATTATTATTAGAGGATCATTTCCTGGCAGTACCTACAGAAGAGCGAAGTCTTCGCAAAGGGATCGACAAAGAAGATAATTATCAATGAATGAGATCACAAATGACCTACATTGTCCTGGCTTACAGGTATGTCGACTTCAAAATTATATCTAAATATTTTTCAAAATTATATTTTCATAGTCAACCGCTGTGGCATTATCGTATGCCGTTTTTACATCTGGGCTCGATTGTTTCTTTGTACTGGAAATATATACACAATCTCTCTCAAAGCTTATAACTTATAATTTATTGGGATTCTTATGGGAGTATGCAACCCATTTATTCAAGTGAAAACATTTAGCTTACAATATAACCCAATTGTTAGAAGTCAATTGGAGCATGCGTCAGTCATCCTGGAATCCACAATATAATATTTATTTTAACAGTGTAGAACGAATTCAACAAATATTTTTGAGACACATGAAGTACAAATTTGGTTATAACTAAAAATATGAATTGAATACTATACAGACAAGACGATGTACCTCAGACGTAATGTATGTACCTTTATGACATAATAAACTCCAATAGACTTGAAAATTATTAACTTCAACATACCAAACAGACGAACAAGGCACATCTCAACGTTCATTTTAGACAAAAAAAAAACTAACGCTGCTCAGAATTCGCTATTGTACCGATGCCTTATTGGAAAGGTTCAGGTCCACGGACATATGTATTCTGTATGTCCAGGAACCTTTTCAGGAACCACATTAGATAGGAATAATTCATTGTTTTGTTACCAACATTGAGTAGGTACATGTAATTACTTATGATATTCTTATTTATTCTATTGTTAAATTTTTATTTTTGTACGTTGCCCATTTTTACTCTCCACACTATGGAATAGAGGAGAGTCATGATTTCGCAAAATTTAAGCGGATTTTTTTTTACATCAATTTCTCAATGGGTATCATGTAGAGAATGCACACTATGAGTTTCGTCGTGATGTGTTTGTGTGTATGGCGTATACGCTGTACGCCGTACGCCGTACGCCGTAGCATTTATCTTTTTTGTGTCCTCTCTACAGCCCAAACTATAAGTCTGATCGACTTCATATTAACATCATATGTGTAAAGTGCAAAGACCTAGAGCTGATTAGTTTTCCATAGACAACTTTTGATTTCTTCTCTATGAATTCATCATTTACGTTGTTTTTTTTTGTGTCCTCTCTGCAACCCAAACTATAAGTCCGATTGACTTCATATTGATATCACATGTGTTAAGTCCATAAACTTAGAGCTGATTAGTTTTCCATAGACAACGGTTCATTTTTTCCCAATGTTTCTTTATGATTCCATCTATTAAAACTGAAAAAATACTCTCACGACCTGGAAATTAGAGATATTTTAATTTGGTTTCAACTATTTATACAACACCAAGAATCTTCATAAAATTGTATTCAAAGTTGGTCAATGTTAAAAGAAAAATATTCAACGGTTTCAAAAATTATATTTTATTTAATGGATATTTGTATGAAACTTATATGTAACAAGAGAATTTTTTTATATTTGGCAATGTTCAGTTCATTGATTTCATATTGATATAAGAATATTAATAGCTTGAACTGAGAACTGATTAGCTTTTCATAGATATCATAAAATTTCTTCATATGATATCACGTGTCAACATTGTCAAAATGCTCTAACGCTCTTTGAAACAAAATTTATCTGCTTTTTTTAAAATATTTCATACAACATAAGCAGTCTTCACTATACTGCATTAATAGTTTGTCTATCTTAACATAAAAATATACTATCGGAAGAAAATTTATATTCCTGATAGTAACATTTAGTATGAATAAAAATGTAATTAGATAAATTTCTATGTATGGAAACGTTCAGTAATTTGATTTCATGTTATAATGTAAAGAACTTGAACATAGAACTGATTAGCTTTCCATAAATAACAAAAAAATTCTTCATATAATATCACGTGTCAAAATTTTGAAAATGCTCTCGCGTTCTTTAAAACAAAATTTATCTGCTTTTTTTCAAATATTTCATACAACATAAGCATTCTTCACTATACTGCATTAATAGTTTGTTAATCTTAACATAAAAATATACTATCGGAAGAAAATTTATATTCCTGGTAGTAACATTTAGTATGAATAAAAATGTAATTAGATAAATTTCTATGTATGGAAAAGTTCAGTAATTTGATTTCATGTTATAATGTTAAGAGCTTGAACATAGAACTGATTAGCTTTCCATAAATAACAAAAAAATTCTTCATATGATATCACCTGTCAAAATTTGGAAAATGCTCTCGCGTTCTTTAAAACAAAATTTATCTGCTTTTTTTAAAATATCTCATACAACATAAGCATTCTTCACTATACTGCATTAATAGTTTGTCTATCTTAACATAAAAATATACTATCGGAAGAAAATTTATATACCTGATAGTAACATTTAGTATGAATAAAAATGTAATTAGATAAATTTCTATGTATGGAAACGTTCAGTAATTTGATTTCATGTTATAATGTAAAGAGCTTGAACATAGAACTGATTAGCTTTCCATGAATAACAAAAAATTTCTTCATATGATATCACGTGTCAAAATTTTGAAAATGCTCTCGCGTTCTTTAAAACAAAATTTATCTGCTTTTTTTATAATATTTCATACAACATAAGCATTCTTCACTATACGGCATTAATAGTTTGTCTATCTTAACATAAAAATATACTATCGGAAGAAAATTTATATTCCTGATAGTAACATTTAGTATGAATAAAAATGTAATTAGATAAATTTCTATGTATGGAAACGTTCAGTAATTTGATTTCATGTTATAATGTCAAGAGCTTGAACATAGAACTGATTAGCTTTCCATAAATAACAAAAAAAATCTTCATATGATATCACGTGTCAAAATTTTGAAAATGCTCTCGCTTTCTTTAAAACAAAATTTATCTGCTTTTTTTAAAATATTTCATACAACATAAGCATTCTTCACTATACTGCATTAATAGTTTGTTTATCTTAATATAAAAATATACTATCGGAAGAAAATTTATATTCCTGTTAGTAAAATTTAGTATGAATAAAAATGTATATAATAAGATAAATTTCTTATGTATGGAAAAGTTCAGTAATTTGATTTCATGTTATAATGTAAAGAGCTTGAACATCGAACTGATTAGCTTTCCATAAATAACAAAAATTTCTTCATATGATATCACGTGTCAAAATTGTCAAAATGCTCTAACGTCCTTTAAAACAAAATTTATCTGCTTTTATTAAAATATTTCATACAACATTAGAATTCTTCACCATACTGCATTAATAGTTTGTCTATCTTAACATGAAAATATACTATGGTTAGAAAATTTATATTCCTGGTAGTAAAATTTAGAATGAATAAAATATTTCATTGTCAATATTTGTGGTGTGGAGAGTTTAGTGTTGGCCACAACCCACTCGTTTTAAATAGGTATAATAAATAAACATTGATAAGAAAATGTGCGTTTGGCAATCAACTCGTCATCGCTTGCACATCGTGCAAAATATTGTTCATTGTAATTATTATACGTTGTTTAGTGCGTGTTGATAATATCAGCCTCAAGACAAATAAACTCGGCACTGTTATGAGCTCGCCACTTGCACAGGGTGCAAGGAAGTGTTAATCAGAACTTGCGTTTGATGACAGCGGTCAATGAAGAGACTAGGATCAATTTTTTTTCTTTATGAACTACAATGAAGGGGAACTATTTTAATATGACTTATTAGTCCATATTATGTTTATCAAAAAATGATATATGTGTTTCGATAGTAATACTTGGTTTATTTCATGGTAAAGTATGTAGTGTTGCTATACCTGTAAAATAGTTATCGCTACGTCAGGGAAATAGCGTATTAATTCATACTTACATTTCAAGTCGTGAATATACGCAAAATGTAAGTAAGGTCTAATTCATATTCGTGTTTTAAATAAACCTATTAAAATTTGTTTTAATGAAAGGTATTTAATCATATATATTATCTGATTTCATTGGAGACACGAAAGCCGTTCACATACATAGGACATTTTCTCGTGATTTTTTTCAAAAATAGGAACTTATTAAATATATGTATAATCGTACAAGTATAAATGTACAATGAACATATGTATAATTTATGGTTCAGGGCTTTCAAACCATTGGAGAAACTCAATAGAAACAAAAAAAAAATAGATTTATACGAAAGTTTTGTGTATGACCTTTATATTTTTTACACAAAACGTTCAAATAAACGTCTATATTACAGAAAAAAATGCAGATAACATATTTAAAAATGATTACGATATCATATAGATTAGATTTTCGACAGGGGAAAAATTAAAATTATTGCTTGTCTTTGATGAACACATCGGTTAGTTTGGAAAATATTTTGTTATTCAAATAGTACCTATATACAAAACAAAATCGACGCTGTTTTGATAAAATAATATAATAGAAAATAAATAAAAAATCATATGTTTGCAGAGCGCAGGGTCCACAGCTTTGTCAGATACAACAAGTGGAAGGATAAGGAGGTGGGGGTCTAGCAATTCCATTATTCTAGTAGCTGACTCTCCAATTATTTCAAGATCATGTGTGCAGTGATTTAAGTGATTTTTAAGTAGGTACCTTTTTTATTTATTGTATGTAACTTTTTGAATGTAATATATGGTTTGGGTAGCATTGCACCCCCCTGCTCTGGACTGGAATTTAAATTATTATTATTTTTATTAAGAGGTAGCCTATATAGTATATTTTGAAAATAATTTCCCCAGTACCCTCAAGAGATACGTCTTTGAAATAAAGAATAGTTCGAATTAACATCTTTATTCTTTTGCATAAATTTTTTCAACTTTGAATTTGTTCAACACTTTTCTTGTAAAATTAGTTTTAGTAAAACCCCTTTTTTATTTGTTGAAAGAAAATATGGAAATCTACCGGCTGGGTTTTCAAAATTATAATTAATAACTATTCTTGCTATTTAAAAAAACTCTAAATTTGACATTTTCTTCGAGAAAAAATGTTGAATACCTATCACGAATTAGGTGATATACAATTTTTTTTTGTATTTCATACATTAGAAGGTAATTTAGCGTGCATTTTTGTGTACATCCGTATACACAGGCCATACAAGGGCCTTGAGAAAAAATAATGAATTTACTAAATATAGAGTTTTATTTGTGTCACATGGTTTTAAAAATACTATGTTTATAAAATGAATAATACAATAATATAAAGACTGTATAATTTTGAGGTGTGCATGATTCAAGAACACCAGTCTCGTAAATATGTTCGTGAGTGACCGATTTCAGGAAAACTATCGCTGAAATCGTGCATTTTAAAATTGGAATTTGAAAGGGGTGGAGCCAGAAGTAATTTCAGGGGCGCACTGTGATTGGACAAGTGAAACGTGAAGCGGGGGTAACGAGCAAAGTCACGAACGTCAGACGAGTGTGGATTGTGAGGAACCTTCTTGCTAGTTGGGGAATTATATGCTAAATATGTAAATTACTAAAAACATGGCGTGAAAACTCTTTGATATTATTCCATCAATAACGCTCTTGTGTGCACCGAAAATCACCCTCATAATATAAAAGGTAAAATGTTACTCAAGTTATACAATTTCTTTATTAAATAAATAAACTTTAAAAACATAAAGAATTTCGAAACGAGGCAAAAGAGAAAATTAAAAGTTATTCACTATCCAATATCAAACAAAAACCCATTATAAGTTAAATTTATGAATAATATGTCCTTCCTTCCTATACATATACATCCTCATACATTCCCTAAACTAAGCATGCTTGCAGTACTATAGGTGATCGAACTTGCGACCACTGGATTACTAACCCAACGCGCTAACCGCTCTGACACCACCCATATAATGAGAAGAACATTGTCAGCCTTCGTGGCTCAGTTGGTTAGGTATCTGACTGCTTATCCAAGGGTCCCGGGTTCGACTTCCGATGAAGACACAGTTTTTAAAAATGTGTTTTCAGTCTGGATCTGCGAGACGATAAATAACTTGTTATTGGGTGCGTGTTAAATAATTATTTGACATAGCACCTGTTAGTTGCCCGAGAAGCTACATGAAACCTATTTTGCAGAATAGAATAGAAACCGAGAAATCAATCATATACGTACAATGCTTACGACCTATCTTCGGGAGATTTATGTGATCATGTTATATGCTCGCACAACGTTCATTATTTATGCTTTTTATTTAGTAAGTTCCCTTATAAATTCTGTTCGTTAGTTGTACCTATATACTAGAATATTCTATGAGTAACTACTACAAAAGATAATACCATGAATAGGAAGTATCACAGCCTATTAAAAGCCTCGATGATCCGTTTACGATGTGGTGAAAAATATTCTAACTATATCATTGATATATTATTTTTTTCGAAGAACTTGTAGAATTTAATAATTCGATAATAAAAGTAGTTATACCCAGCATATTCAGCTTTGTTATGTTTTATGCAGCAATCTAGTGAGGTAATAGGGGCAAGATGCAGCGTGGAGATATAAAAAAAAACATAAACATAAACATCAAACTATTTAACAAAATAAAAGTATAAGTAGGTCCCTACTCACAATACTATTTATCGATATAAATAAATGGCAGAAAACTGATGTTCAGACCATGTATAACTTTTTGCAATCTTGTCCCGAAGAGCTGAAAATTTTGGTTGGATTGGTATACTATACTGGCCACTGTTTTGCGTCTTAGGGAGTTATATAAGAATAATGTAAGGAAAAGTTGAGGCCCGTAAGCAATATTCTCGCAGTACGGGACCTTACCTTTTTCTTATATTTTTTTCAAATAACTCTTGTAATACGACCCTTAACCTAAGAGTATGAAGGTATTTCAGATTCCTGGCATGAGCGTTTGGTGTAAGTAACTATAGGTGACTCACATAGGTACACGGATATAGACACATTAAATTATATTAATAATTATCATATTATCTTGTAATTATTAACTTGACAAATAGGTATGTATATATCGTGTTAGCAGTTACACATTATACACATTAAGAAGAGTATTAATCAATAAATAATTAAGACTCCATTTTACATTGTTTGCATCTAAATGTGTAGCAAGCCGGAACAATAATTATTAGGAGCGCATACGTTTGTCGAAGGTATTTGTTTCATTTCGTGAGACGGTAGTTGTTAATTTCCACCTTGCAAATATTTTCCTTAATTAGAGCTCTCGGAATCATAGAGATGCGGGTGGCTAGGGTACGGGATACTAGGGTGGCATGAACGGGTGGCGGTGGCTGTATTTATGGCATCTGGAAAGATCGTTACCTGTTTCACTCCTTACGCAAAACTTAAATTAGCCAATAAACCTGTCAGGTGCGCGCCCAGCTCTTCCCGGAGGTAAATACGATTCTCTGTTTATAATTAGTTTATATAAGTTGATACAGGTGGCGTGGCACGCGGAGCGGAATTGCTAATTTATGTACAATTCCGTGTAAGCTACGGCTAATCACATTAACCGATAATAATTTTGGAGCTTTATTATTAGACACCCTGGATGGCCGCAATCAAAATATTCATATTTATGAAAAAAAATCTCAAGTTTTAAATTATAAAAATAAATTTTTGCTTTTTTATCAGTGTCTTTTTCAAACTGATCCATTTACTGTATTCACTGAATTAATTTTGAATTATCTAGAGAAAATGTGAAAGTCTAATTTTATTATTTCTCTAAATGTGAATGTCATAAGATCGTATAAATGTTATTTTTATTTCGTTGTGTTGATTTTTCGGATAAATGACGGGAACTGCGATGATTTTTCAATTAAAAATATCGATCCGGTCATAGCAGTTGTTACGTTCATATATGTCACTAAGGCTGTGTTTTCCGAACGAAGCTTAAAATTAAAGTACCTATAGTTAAAAAACTTTGTTTTCAATACTTTTGGTTGATTCATTGAAATCTAATGCCGTCAAACGACTCAGCCTAAGCCTAAGGGTCGTATTACAAGAGTTATTTGAGAAAAATGTAAGAAAAAGGTAAGGTCCCGTACTGCGAGAATATCTACTGCTTACGAGATCTCAACTTTTTCTTACTATTCTTAAATAACTCCCGTAATACGACCCTAAGTATTTGATTACCTACGTTAAAATTAATGATTTTATCTTTGATTTATACCTTCTTTAATCCCTTTTATTTACTAGTTTCTCTCAACCAATCAAAAAAATCGGATAAACATTGATTGCTTTTCTTTAGGTACTATCTAGCGAGAATAGAGAGTAAAGAAAATTTTGATCCTACTAGGATCTCTTCGTTGTTCCACGAAAGTAGACATTTTGGTTTAAAAAAATATCAATGAGCATTCAGTAAGAAACCGCGTTTCAATATTTAAATGCATCGGTTAAATAAATAAATAAAAAACAAATATATTTGAAACCAAACGATGATCTGTATTGGATAGATTTGTGACGAAAGAGTGACTACAGTAAGGAAGGGGTCGGAAGGGTGTAGAGTGTAGGCAAGAGAGGGTGTATGTATTGGGGTAGTATATGTAGAAAGAGGTGGTGTACTACGACGTTGAGTAATGACACACAGCGACGGGATACGAAGTGCGATAACACCAGGGGTCTGCATATATTCTCTTGCAGGGATTTTGAAAAGTTTAATTTGAATAATTTAATAATATTGAAAAACATGTACAAATAAATGGTTGGTAGATAAATTTTACACGTAGGTATAAATAAAAAAAAAACACCAAGATTTTTAACAACACGGGTGTCATATAGATAAAAAAAATATTTTGTGATTCTGATAGAAAATCTCATTTTGGGTGTAAAGTTGTTTTTTTTATTTTCTACTTAAAAATTCTTTCATTTTATATTTTTTTTCGGCAGATATTCTTATTGAAAGTAAGTACCCATGCATACAAGATTAGACTAAGGGTTGTGGTTTTAATTTCGATTTCAAGATTTGATATATACGTACATACGACGATAACAACTCAAGCTAATGTAACAATTTTCGACGGAATGGGGGACGGTAGGCACATCTATCAACTAACAACAAAGAAAAAACGAAAATTATTTTGCCAAGTCCACGTGATTTTTCAACATGTTTGGCGATAATTTGTTAAGAGTTGTTATTCACACGGGAAAGCTTGAAAAACATTATTTAACTAACTGTTGTTTTCCATACAAAACTTCTACAAATCCCATTCTAATTTAGAACTTGTCAATATGATAAATTGTCTTCTGGAATCTTGTTGTGGGACACTGTGCAACATATTTGTTCGTCGGTTGTTTGAAATTTCATTGTTTTTGTCTTGATGAACTTATAAATACATCTAATGTTTGTTTCAACAACTGTATATTTTGTTTTTTTTTATCATCGATTATCAACCAATTCATTGATAATTTTCATTCAATTTCCCAATAGATGGCGATGGAAAAAATGTTTCAATATCATTCAATATATGTCGTTGGTGGTCTAAGCTTATTATTAATCGGTGTAAATTTACTATTGATAATATTTTCCATTAAGTTTATTTTCATGGTCACACCTCTGATGCTTTTCATTTAAAAGATCTGAAGTCAATGACAGTCCACGAGTGTGAATCTTACATTCACATTCGACGATTGATCTTTTTGCACTATGGTGCCAAGATCGCCAATCTAGAGGGCTCCATGAGCTACTTTTCGTGCTATGCAATTTTTTCTTGTTGCTTAGCGTTCTGTAAAGTGAAGGGACCGTTTAGAGTCCCCATATGCAGAGCGGGTGGTGGTGAGAGTAGCGATTATGTATCTAGAATTTTCAACATTTGGATTGATAAGGAAACTCAATTACCAACAGTCATTTGTAAACGTTGAGCAAGCGCACGCTAAACACGTAAACCAACCGATGACAGGTCGTAAGCCCTGCGTGTGCCTGATTTTCCGGTTCTCCTATATATTTCCGCCTCATCTCTATCGAGTATACATGCTTACATTAATTTTGCCAAAAAACTATATCTATCTAAATTAAGTTAATAATTCATGAACAACCTTAAAGTACCAATATATTAAATAACTTGTGAATTTTCCTTCTTTTCCCATTGTTTTCATAGAATAATGGTTATTTACTTCATTATTTCAGACAATATTTGACAAAAATATCCACCATAGTATTTAAAAAACAAGTAAATAAATAGATAAAAAGGAAATAAAAAAAAATGAAAAAAAAATTTTATACGTACGAAATTGGATGAATACCGAATAAGTATTATGATTTTTTATTTATATTTTCATTATATTTTTTTCACCATTATTATTTAATAACGTCGATACCTATGTACTTGTCAAATATTTAATGCATATTTATTTCAAAAAATGCATGCATGTATTTAGTATATGCATGCATTTTATGAAAGTAAACATGGATCATAAAATATTTAAATAAATATGGTGTCTTTATTTTATTATAAACGGCGAATTAATGTCAATTAATATAGACGTATATTACATTACAAATATACTATTGAACATATTATAACGTGTTTCAGCTAATTTACATTAACATACATCGATAATCTTGTTTGGAATTATAATATTTACGACAGATGCTTTTGGCATTCCAGATGAAAGTATATTATGTAGGTATATAAATTATTTATTTATTACAAACTTGACCGTTATAATTTGTAATCATAAATTACAATTATGAATTGTAAAAACATTAATTTAGGAAATGAAAAAAAAATCCGTGTAAACTGCCTTCTTATTTTGTATGAAACTCACACCAATCAAAAAATGTGTGATCTTAATGAGCCGCAAGAATTCAAATTGGAATAGGTACCTAGTTATACCTATCCTATTTTTAATAAATTTTAAAAAGTAAAATTTATTCTTTACTCTACACTATGGGAGATAGGAGAGTCCAATGATATATTTATTATATTTTATTTCATCTCAACAGCTATTTCATAAATTGCTTAAAAACATTACACATAATATCAAAGCCAATAATACAGATATGTCTTAAATTATTTTGAAAATAATTCTTAAATTATTCTGAAAAAGTAAATTGAGTAGGTAGATATTCAATAACTTAATAATAGATACGTTGCTATTATTAAATTTGGTAAAAAACAAATGTTGTAGTGTTCGAACGTATTGTCGTAGTCAAAATGTCACCTTGAGTGACTTTAACATGTAAAAGTGACACTAGAACTGTGAAGGAACGACCAAGTATTTCATTTCCGCATATTTATTTAATTATATATTTATTTGCATTTTTTACATATTTTTTTATTTTGAGTAAACGAAGGAGAAGGCAAGTCATATTCCTTTGTAGCTATGCAGATGGATTCTGTTGTTGTATTAGTAAATATAATAAGTTCGTCTCTTTCAAAGTCATTATTTTGTGTGAGAAATAATTATAACGTGATTGCATTGGAGTTAAAGAGAAAATATGTCTTCATGCAGTGTGTCTTTTATTCACAGAACAGAAAATCCCTCTTCTGTGCGTATGATCTCTTTCTCGCATAATGTATTCTGTCGTGTGTGCTCATACTTGGTGATATTGTAAGAATTCCTAAAAAGTACCATTTTGAAGAGCGTTTTTTTCTCATATAACGTGTCTATATATAAAATGTCACTGGGAGAGTATGATTTCACAATTTTTAAGCAATTTTTTTACATATATTTCTTTACGGGTATCACGAGGGCAGGTTTTTTCACAGAATAGTTAAATCGCCGGTTGTAGTTAAAATATAAATACGGGTTATACAAGAAATTGTTAAATATCATATAACGGTTTTTTCAAGCGTAGTTATGTCATAGTTAAAAGTTACGGGTGTTGCAGGTGTAAAGACACCCAATATTCCATACAAATTGTAAACAGTACCTACGTTCCGATCACGCATTGGAATTTTGAATTTTTGCGGATGTCATTGGTAATTATATCAAAGAGATATCTCACTATTTTTTTGTCATAATTTAACTATATGTAACTACCGATTTTTGGCTGGATACCTTTCTGGCTACAGTAAAAAGCTTAGTGTGTTGTTAAATGTTGAAAAAAACCCTTTCTGTGGTAACCAGGGGGGTAAGTCTGGTCCAAAATCAAAACCCTCACGATTACCCATATCATGGGTATAATTATTATATGGAGCTCTATAATATCTTTAGATGACCAGACTTGCTCCCCAGAGGTAACTACAACTCTCACCATGATAACTATATCTAAGGTTGAAAAAACCCACCCGTAGAAAGTGCACACTTGATGTGTATCAAGTACGCCATATCCTTTTTGTGTCCTCTCTACAGCCTAAACTATAAGTCCGATCGACTAAATATTTACAACATATGTGTAAAGTGCATTAAACTAGAGCTGATAAGATTTTCATACACAATCGTTAATTTATTCTATGGTTTCATCATTTACGTTGTTTTTTGTGATATCTCTACAGCCCAAACTATAAGTCTGGTTAACTTCATATTGATATCATATATCATGTAGATAAAAGACTTTGTTTTACATATATGTTTTTTTCCAATTGGTATCCTTTATCTTATGTATATTTCTTCTCAGGCAACTAACAGGTAGGTACTATGTCAAATATTTATTTAACATGCACCCAATAACAAGTTTTCACATTCTGGAGACTTACGATTTTAATCGTCTCACAGATCCAGACTGAAAACACAATTAAAAACTGGGTCTCCATCGGGAATCGAACCCGGGACATTTAGATTAGCAGTCAGATACCGAACCAACTAAACCACGAAGGCCGACAATGTTGGTACATGAGATATAATTGTACTGAGTACTTACAATAAACCGAAGTATTATATTTATTCGATGATTCTTGAACGATAATTCAATTTCCTACTTTTTTCCTGTTTATTATTTGTTTTGTTCTTGTTTGAAAAAGAATATTTTTATTTTTATTTTTGGAAACAATAAATTATTTAATACAGCAATAATATTTTGTTTACAATATTTTACCAAATCTATTTCAGGATTCACGTTCCTTGGGTTGGTTGGAATAGCCCATGTAAACTTGATAGTACCTACATAAATTAAATAATAGATTGATATTGAAAAATATTTATTAATTGTTGGCAACCCTGATGTTTTGTGTGTATGGTTCCTTTGGCGTTTAAACTTGCACAACAATTCCATCTTGGCTGATATTCAGAACAGTTCCACACATTTGTCACCTATGGTACGATAGAAACCTACCCACAATTCATTCATCCATTGTATCTATATTTAACTATTTCAATGCATTGGTATATCCACCTACATACATTGGTACGCTTGTGCATTTTTACTCCTCATTAACCCAAAGGGATATAGTGGGGAGATATGATTTCGCAATTTTTAAGGGGTATTTTTTTATTGCAGATTATCAACTAGTATAATGCTGAGATTGTATTCTGAAAGTTTTATCACAATGTATCTGTGTGTGTGTGTTACCTGTGTGCTATGTACGGCGTGTTTATTTTACTTTATCGGTTATTGACTAAAGTACTCATTCGATTCTTTTCAAATTTTGCAATTTTGTATATCTTATATTCACGACCCCATTAGATTTTGAAGGATATCTGAATAGTGCTTCTTATTTTTTTAACTATCAAATATTTCAAAATGACCCCAAGCTCAGGAAACTTAAAATTTGAAATTTTTACTTTCAAATTGGTAAAAAGACACATCACTTTCATAAAATGGCATTTAGGAATTAAAATATTTAATTAAAAAAATAATTTAACAAACTCATTTGACGAAAATGCTGAATATTTTCCATATAAAATTTGAATACTTTATAGATCGACTCGTTAGTGAGGAGTTTAGCTTTCGAATATATTTTTTTAATTGCATAAACGCAAACATTGGATTTTTTCCCTGTCGGGAGTAAAATGATATTTTTATTGACAACAATATCTCAATAGAGACGAAGTTGGGATACTATAGAAGAACCAGGAACTCAGGCAAAAAATTCCAAAAAAAATCGTCTCTATTGAGATGTTATTGTCAATAAAAAATGAGTTTAGCGTTGGTTTTGTAGAAATTGATCTTGATCAATTGTTTATTTTCATTCCTTAAAATATGATGGGCCAAAATCTATTTTTTTTTGTTTCGGTTCAATTTTTCCTTCTTCTTTTTTTTGTTTTATCCTTTTAGTTCAACTATTGTTTTCCTACATATGTATATGTGTATTTTAAACTTTCTTTTTAACTGTGCAAAGTAATGTCTTTTGTTATAATTTGAATGCTCAGGAGACGTTGATTGTACCTACCAAACTATGCACAATAGCCATGCGGGAGATACCTGTTATTGGAGCACTGGATATTCTTATGTTTCATAATTTTTTTGTTTGTGTTATTCAGTGTTCTGTTGGTGTCTCTGTTTATTAAATAAATAAATAAATGATTTTGATATGATATTATAACAGAATCCAAGATTTGTAGTGATTAGTTTCAATAGTAAAACAGGGTTGCACAGGGTAGAAAAAAAGAAAAGAGATATAATTTTTAATATTTTTTTAATAATTTTTTACACAAGATGTAGCATTTATAATGCTAACCAATTTTTATTATGTCCATCATTCAAAAAGAAACACTATACAGAGGAACCATGCCTGCATCTCACTCGCACCAACTACATTCGTCACCATTTAATTATTTCAATTTATAAACTATTAATAATTATATATTTTGATATTTATATATAATAATAAGTATAATTCAGTATAGAGGTAAGTTTATAGAGTATGAACTAATTACCTTAAGAATTGAATTTAAAAAAAAAATATACACACACTTTTCAGTGTTTATAAAATTTTCTTTTTAAATAATAAAATATTGACGCTTCGTTTCGAGACAGAAAATAAAATATTTTGAAAAATTACTCGAAAGAAAAACAATAATTTATTTTTTTATATTGAATATTTTTTTATTGTATATATTATAAATCTTGAAGAAAATATAAAATTTTAAAATTTTGCCACAATTACGGATTTTTTTTTATTATTAAATTTAAAATGAACATTTTTATAAATATGCATAGGTATTCATTATTTACTAAGAAACTGATAATAATTGGAGTAGCTCAAAGTTGTGTTTTACAGTTGTGTTAAATAATTTGAGACGTACAAATGTTGGAAATCATTAATTATTTATTTATTACTCCACACTCTACAATGATAGCAAACAAGCAGACTACTGCTGCCCAACTAGAAAACCTTGTTATAGGGTAACATTAATTTACTTTTTTAAATAATTGACGTTTAATGGGAAAAATTATTAGAAAATATTTCAACATGTATCTGCTGACTAAACAATTCAATAAACAGTCATATTCAAAGATTGAAATAATATTTTACAATTTCTAGTAAACGATGGTTTGCTCATGAAACGAAGGGTCAATATTTAGGTTGAAAACAATAAAATTTAAAAATAGGAAAACAATGCCGATATTTGTGCGAAACAATTGAGTTTATACATAATTACAATAGGAAAAAAGAAAAAAACAAGAAACGATATTTTACAGATTATTAAACAGAAAGTATTTTCCGTGTGCGTTTTATAATGAGACCGTTAATATGCAGTAAAATGGCTCGCATTTCATGAACAATAAAAACATAAAGATTTTTGTTTAATATGTATTTAAATTTAATAGTTATGCGATTGACAAAATTATTTTAAATGATATGTTATGTACTTAAAAATGTCTTTACACAAATATTACAAGTCCATCTCGACAATTTTTAAAGCTATAACAATCGTATATATTATATTTCTCGAATACTTTCAATGAAATATAATTGATAAAACAAAAAAATATTCATTTTTAAAACACGTTCCATTGCACGCACATTTTCAAACGCACATTTTTACAATAAAAATAAAACTGTACAAATCAATAATATATAACAACGATTTCATAAATATAATTAGGTAGAAGGGAAAAAAATCGAATGCAACTTGAAATTAAAAATTGATATGTTTGTTTCAAATAAAAAGTTTATATTTTTTTTATTTAATTAAATATTTAAATAAATTTCAAAATAAAAATATTGTCGAAAAACAATATTAGTTAAAATTGACTTAAAAGAATGGTCGTACCTCGAACTTTGGTTATGTATATTATAAATTAAAGATACATAATATATATATATATAATTTTATATAATCTCGTGTGATTTACCTATACCACTCTAAGGATCAAATACATTATAAAAATTTGATATCAATAAACATAGGTATATAATTATTATAAAATTTGTGTGTATCGTATATTGTACGAACATTAAAAAGATTTGTTTCATTATTGAAATAAATGATTAATTATTCGTATACATTGAATAAGGCTCTCGATGAATAATTTTAAAAACACTTAATCATCAGTAAGTTTGTGTGCACTTACAAAGGAATAGTAAGAATAAGCACATTGTTACATAATTATCAACATTATCACTGCAATCTATTGGTATAATTACATAAAACATATTAGAACACTGTGTTGTATAAAGTATTTAAAAATAATTTTCAAATTAATACGAAATAATTAAATTTTTTATTCAAAAATACAGTTATAATTTTATTTAAGAAAAACCCAAATTTTGTTTAAGAGGACATATAACGTGACTGAAAAAATGATATATTAAAATCGCCACACGTATTATGGAGTAACGCATTAGTAAGGGTAACTGTCGCGTGCGTTAAAAAATGGTTATATGTGATTCAAAATATCGGAAACCCCAAATTTGTTGATTTTTTGCAAATCAAGAACAAACCTGACTTGTATTGAAAAAAAAATCGGCCATTCACTTCGATTTTATGCACTTTTTAAGCATATACAAGATTTATTTCTCTACGACACATAGTTAGGGAGTAATTTAAAAAAAATATGTTGTAAAAAAGGATATTTTAAATAATAAGTTTAGAAGATTTACTGCTGAATTTTAAAATTTTGTGACGAACATGCACTAGAGAAATGTTGAAAATACTTATGGTATTTTTTTTTTAGAAACACACTGTTACATATATTGAAATTTGATTTGAAATTGGGGTGTTTAGGTTTATATGCCCCCTTAAATTTAACTGCTTCAAATCAGACTGCGTTGAATATTTAATCATTAACTTGTATTTCCTTTGAATGTAATTTTTTTCTTCGATATGATTCTAAATTACAATGTGACATTTAATGAATAATCAGATAAAATGATTTCTATTTTAAACACTTGAAACTTAACTTTTTTCAATCCTTCATTCAAAAGGATTGAATAAAGTTAAAGCCTAGTTCACACGAATCGTGAATATTCAAAATGAGATACTTGATGGATCGCAGTAATTTTATAGCAAGTTAAACGATTGGGCGTCCGTACAAAAAGTTTGTGACTGTTTGTCTCGCCTTGATGATTCACGACTTGTTGAATTCGTCCTTTTTTATAAATCGGTATAAATTATATGGTGTAATAATGGGTTATGTTGAAACAATATGAACAGTTATATTGTTTGACTTTATGAAACAGTGACCCCAAGTCAAATTGAAAACGCTGTTCGTTTTCGCCAAGCGCTAATTTTTTTTGTATGGGATTTGACGTTTGTTGTTTGTTATTGTAGAAAAAATTTCTACAACAAACGTCAAATCCCATACAAAAAAAATTAGCGCTTGGCGAAAACGAACAGCGTTTTCAATTTGACTTGGGGGCAGTGTGTCATTAGTTCGAAATTAAGACAAGTCGCCGATACTCTAAAAACACGAAATAATCCTCGGATTGTTTAATAAAATTAATCACTAAAATATCTCTCCCTTAATATAAATGTAGCCATTAAAACAATAAAATATATTTTTCTAATTAAAAGATCGGTAGTCACTCTCATTAAAATAAAACAAGATAGGTATACATGTTTCCTTATTACATTAAAAATGATAGTTTCCTGACATACCCTGTAATTTCTGAAATCTTAATTATTAGTATAATGTTCAGTAAATACAAAAATGACTACCGACAGTAAACTATTATCCTTTACTCATCGTATACATGTGTTTGATTGTCAACTAACAACAAATTATTTAGATTTTTTTCGTGTTTTCAAAATATCACGATTGTCGTGACGCAAATAAACTGTATTATTTAGCTACAGATTATTTTTGATCAATATAAAGCGAAATTTAATATTTATTAAATACAAAAAAATATTGCAGTGAAATTAATTTGAACTGAAAACTAGAGTAGTAAAACTAATCCACATAAGGGATGGGACGTCATCAAGAACTATGTTTTTGTACCATCGCTAATGCGGATTGATTTTTAGACTAAAGCGGGTAATGAAACTAATCCGCGGATAAGTTTAAGTACACCAGTCGTCAGTTTATATTGATACCACTATAATCACAAAAAATAATGTTTCATTATATCAAAACATTCATGGTTTTTTCCTCTGAAATACTATTTCTGAACTGTTAATAAATACCTGTAACATCATATTGTATGGATAGAAGTTTAGCTTTGCATATAAATAAGACAATTATTCACAAGACCAATTAATTATTTTGCAGTAGTTTAATAGTGATTTGTTGTATATGAAAATTAGTATTTATTATAATAATATTATGAACGAAATAACAAATAATCGCAACATAGAAATTATTAATAATAATATTATCTTATTATTTATTAGTAAAATACTACTTTTAATATACAACATGAATTGTTCGTTTATAATAATATTACTAGGAAACAATAAAAATCAGGGTCGACATTTTACAATTAAGAGTCTTTCAAATATCATTAAATTTACAATAATACATCACAAATTTGAAAGCATGTTTATACGTAAATAATCTATTTGATAGATCACACTAATCAATTTATTTTATAGTCAGTGTGATTAGCAACCTCTTCACATTTTGGTATACACAATCAGTATTCATTCTCAATAGAATACCTTCATAAGGTAGGATACATATTAATTTATATGAACCATTATTATTTTTATTAAGTCCTGTCGAAAGGCAAAACAGTATCATGGATCTGTGTATATTACAAAATATCTTCATCTTTATATTTTAGGTACAATAAATGATAAAATAATACGAAAAATCAAATAAAGATTGAAAAGTTGATATATAAACATTGATTCATTTCATTTTATGTAAGTATTCATCAAGAAAAAAAAATGAATTAGGGAAACATAGTAATAATACTAATAATAAACACTTCCTTGCACCCTGCGCAAGTGGAGAGTTTATTGCCATACGGAAATTTCTTCCAATTAACCAGTGTTTCCAGCCCAGAGAAACAATATTGGTGTGAGAAATAAATTTAAATAGATTTTTCCTCTACTGGGGATCGAACCCTGGACGCCTGCATAGAAGCCAAACGTTTTACCAACTGTGCCACTGCGGTCGGTACCTACACGTCACTGTTTTTATGGGTCAAAAAAAGGTTATGACGTGTATTTTTCATAATGATACGTACAAATTATTCATAAAATAAATGAAAATAGTTGATTTCGAAGTATTTTGCAGACGGAATTCAATAATTAATATTTTATATCATCGTGGAATTTCACCAAGAATTCGATCACAAATTTGATAAATTGAAAGATATTATTAATATATTGAAACACACTTTAAAACATATTATAGAAAGTAAATCGTGAAAATTTTAACAATATTAACAACAGTTTCTGTAATTCATATATAATATGTATTAAATTCTCAACTTTTGCACCATACCTACAGGTAAAGATATGAATGACATATAAATCTTCAGCTAAACGATGAATCAGTGTTTATTATCATTCTCAAATAAATGTACGAATACCAATCAAAAATCAATAATATGTAGTTGACTGTATAACTGTTTTTGATGGATAAAGAAGTTGATATAGAATTCAAGAAAGATGACTATTGTTTCGTATTACGAATGTTTGAAAACAAAATATTTCAAATGTAAGGTATTAAGAAGTACCTTCATAAAAATAATATCTCTTAATCAAAATTTAGCACATTCATTTGAATATTTTTGTACTTTACAAAATATAAATATCAGAAATGTTGTAAAAATAAATAGTGTTGATATCGTACAAAATAGATTTTTTTATCTATGGTATTTTTATAATAGAAATAATCATAACATTAAGTTGTTTAATTGTCTTTCACGTCAAAAAATGTGAGGGTGGGTACGGATAATATTTTTAAAAGCAGTTGAAAAGACATTTACGTATACAAATGTTTTGAATGAAACCATTTATCGCTGCCAACTAGGATAGATACCTATATAATTATATATATTTACACGTGCATGAGACTATCCCAGACAAATTAGTGAATCATTTGTCTATCAGAAAGCTGCAGATATCTCCTACCTAACTATATATATTAATATGAATATTCATTTTCTAAAACTCTCCGTAGTTTTTTTTACACTCTTAATCGTATAATCCTTAAAATATCTCAATTATCACTTAAAATTACACTTAAAACTAAATTCAATTAATTTAATATTTTAAAATTTATTTATAAAGGGGGTAGGGTATTTGCGATTTACATTCAAGTATGTAATAACTAACACACTTATTTTTTAATCATTTTTTGTATAGGTATTATTAACAATACATCATACGAAACGTACTTATTCTTTTTTTCATTTTATATAATAATGAATGTCTTAAACTTAATACACCGTGCGTAAATAATTCAAACAACGATTGCAAACAAAAGGTATGCAAAAGTCAATTGAAGCACGGTTGTAAATTGCACCTTACGTTTTGGGGAGAAAACCGAAAACCGGCGACTGAAGGCTATACAATTCAATATACAAGGTAGCCGGAATATGCGGTAATCTGCAGCGTTTAGGCGCCGCAGTCCGTATCATATTAGTAGTTATCGTATACTTGGGGGGGAAGCTGTCCGATCACACGACTATCTTGTCGCTCTCGACTGCGTTCGTTGTATACTCTTTTATTCATATAATCTTACTTTATATATTGTTTAATAATGATCCTGCGTTACTTCACCATGCAATTAGTTTAAGCCACGATCACATGACAAGTCAAAAACCACACACGCAAACACGATTTGATAGAAAACATAATTTACATATTTCTTTGTACAATAATTAATAAATCACAATATCTGATATATATTATATAAGTCTGTGTCTGTGATCAAAATACCGATGTAAAAGCAAAACACAACGCTATTTCAATATAACTGTCTGTCCTCTTTAATATTCATTTCACGAATGTCTGTTTCAATCATTTGTCCAATATTATGAGCGCGGTAAACACGAATTGTAACGAATATGTAAGTCGATTGTTCCACATTTAACAATTTAGTGTGTGTTTGTTTACCCGACAAAAATATTGGTTTCACACTGAATATTATTTGCATTTTCACTGGTCTCTTGATGATACATTTACAGTGCAAAGCTTCCACGGTGTCCCTTATGTCCAGCGTTGTTTGGAAAACATTGGCCGCCTCAAGGAGTATCATCAGCACCTGGAATTAATTAAAGTATACTCTTAGAAAATATAGTCAATTTACCAAAATAACTGTAACAATACAAAGTAAATTTATTTTAGTGTTTTTTATGTACCTACTAGTAAATTAACTATGCATTATTCGTATTTTTTTGTAATCCAATTGAAAAATGCATGGACTTTTCACTGGTCTATTTATAAAACAATGAAACATTGTTTGTTTTATAAATTATGTAGACTGTATAATTTTCTATTAACCAATAAATAAAATAAAATACATAAGTTGCTTTCAAACAAATTATGATTGATGTTAAAAAGTAAAGCGTTAAAACATTATTGTACTATTTTCTGATAAAGATGATTGTTTTCGTATAAAACAATTATGAATGTAATGAGTGATTTTGTTTAAATTCTTTGAAATATCTAAGTGTTTTTGATAAGAGTATGAATTCACAAAATATGTAAATGTGTTGTTTATAATTGTGTGAAAATATGATATAGGTATATAACAGCCCAATTATATAAAGTATTTGAACTATAATAATATTTTTTTTTATCTAAAAAAATAATAACATTGAATAGATTAATATTGTTTGATTTGAATAAATGATAAGAGAACGATACATTGAGGAAGCATTAATTTTATATTTAGCTAGAAAAAATCATTCAAATTTTGATTTTTCTTAATGTTTTCCTATTAAGAATTATGAATACCTCATTAACGTGAAAATAAAAAAAAAGTATTTTTTTGAAATAACACAGTTAAAATTAGTGTTTTATTCAATGTCAAAAAAATGTTCACCATGGATTGTCTGTTGACAAACTTAAAAATATGTAAACGATTGTTTTTTGAAGATGTCTTACCTTCGCGATAGGATGGAAGCAGGGGCGGTGATTATAGATGGTGTCCATAGTACTCCGCCGGGGGATAGTGCGCGTATCCCTGGTGGAAGGCCGCGTCTGTCGGGGGGCGGTGCATCATCTGCGCCTGACCGTCCATCATGTAGCCCATAGTCGCGTCAGGACTGTATGCTCCGCTAGGACCGGCGTGGGGGAACACTGCAAAAGGATAGGTCACTACAATTAAGCCATGCTGAGGGTAGTATACAAACATTGGACAATATTGTCATTTTGAATATCTAACCAAAAAATAAACATAACCCTGGAAGATGACTAGCTCTTTGAAGAAAACTTCATTTGATTCTTTAAATCAGTGGATCCCAACTTTATTTTTGACCAGGAAACACTTCGATTTCTTTGCTATTAGCAGGAACCACAAGGTTCAAGAAAATATACTGAGTTAAAACAAATACAAACTTTAATCAAGACTTCATTAAAAGTACTATTGTACACTTTTGATAAAAAATAATAAAATGGGTTTGTATCAATGAGATTATTTAGCATAGCATAAAAGATTTTTTTTTGATTTGTCGGGCCGCATTTAAAAGAATTGAGACTGGAATTAAACAGAACATTACAGAAGTATTAATATTACTTGTATAATTCATCTAATATGCACCTTATAACAGATTATCGCATATCATGAAAGTATTAGGAATGTTTTTATAAAATCATTTTATTTATAAAGTGTGTGATATTTATTTATAAATAATGTATTAATTAAACATGCACCCAATAACTAGATGCCACATTTAAGAGAACAATAATATAGATCGTTTCATAATCCTAGAACTAAAACACAATCAAAAATTTTCCAACAGGAATCGAATACGGATCTAAAGAATTATTACAAATTATAAATGTTTTCATAAAACCTGCAAATAAATATACGTCAACATTATTAATGTTTGATAATATTGAAAGACGTTAAATTTATATGTTGTTTATCTCATTAGTACCGAGTTAATCTTTCAGTTGTAGCGGAAAAGTCTTAAACAAAGCTTTTTGGACTTATGTATAAATTGGAGTTTCTATTTTTTTGTCTCTCCATAGCCACTATAAGAATGTCCATTATCCGACACGGTCCATTGATTTACGAGAGTTATTACTGCTGCATGGCTCTCTATCAAGGGCCAGGGAACCGTTACTAGGATAACAGGAAGCAATAAAGGAACAAGGGGATGATCACAACAGAAAGATCTTACGAACAAATACATACACGATCTTATGTCGAACTATAATAATATTCGAATTGTTTCAAACAGTGATCATATTATGAATATTTTAAATCTGAAAAAAATATTTGTTTTCAAGGAATCTAATAAAGAACAGGAATTTGATATTATGTCATACATCAAAGTCACAAAAATATCAAGACGGATCTCAAGACCTATAAAATTTGATGCATAGAAGTGTTTTGATACTGCGAAATCATACATAATATGTCTAATAAGGGAGAGTGAAAATAGACCATAAAAGTGGATCATTTTTGAAATCAATAGTTAGTAAAATCAAAACACAATAAAGTTTAAAACCGAAATTCCATTATTTATTTTGAACAAATTGTATGTTATAAAATATAAATTATTTATTTATTTTCTCTATTTTATATTACTCGGGCAACTATGTAACACGTAGGTACTATGTCAAATATTGATTTAACACGCACCCAATAACAAGTTGTCACATTCTGGCGACTTGCGATATTAATCGTCTCACAGATCAAGACTGAATACACAATTAAAAACTGTGTTTCCACCGGGAATGGATCCCGGGACCTTTGGATCAGCAGTTAGATACCAACCAACTAAGCCACGAAGAAGGCCGATAATAATAAATATTAAAAATAAACTAATAATTCATAGTCGATTTTTTTTCACAAAGTTAATTGCTGATATTACATACATACATACATACCACCACGTCGTATCCCTACTTGGGGTAGGCAGAGATGACCGAACGCCAGATACCTCTATCTTGACATACATGCTTTGCCTCATTTACATCCATGCATCGCGTCATACATGCTTCCCTATTATTCTGACTGTATACTACCATCATTATATGATCATGCCAACTATTTCTCGGGCGGCTACGACCTCTCATTCCACTCTTTTCAGCCTTGTATACTTTCTTTGTCAGGCGCTCATCGTTCATTCTGTTCACATGCCCGAACCATCGTAGTGTATTTACTTTCATTCTACTCACAATATCTCTTTCAATCTTGGATTCTCATCTGATGTCCACATTCCTCATCCTATCATAGATCGTTCTACCACACATTCGTCTTAAGGACCTCATTTCCACAGCGTTAATTTTACTTTCATGCGTCTTCTGCCATGTCCATGTCTCACTTGCTGATATTAATATTTATTAAAGATATGATAATATTTAATCGCGTTTTAGTGTCTCTTTCCAAAAATGGACCAAAATATTGTCAAGTAAATTCTGCGTGTTTTGAATATGTATTAGGTAGCTACTTACAAAAAGATTGAACACTATTAAAAATGTCAGTATTCCAGTGTGAATAATAGGTGGTTCTGGTTTCAGCTTCCTAAAAGTAAGATTTTCCGTCCATGGGGGAAGACATGTATCCACATCCGATAGGAAGTAAGAATGCAATGCAGTGTGGAGATGTGAAGGGAATAGAGAAGAGATGGACCGAAATGAAATGGCCACCGCATTTCCTGTGGTCTGGATATGTCTCAAGATAAAATGGCTTTCCGATGGGTACCTATACACCTACATCCTATATCACGATACGTAGTTAAACAGCAAAAAATATCAAGAGTTTATTTTTTAAAGAGAATATACATTTCTTTATGGTTTTTTATAGGAAATCTAATTTTGAAATTGGAAGTAAAAGGCTAGCGTCCATACAGGCGCAGTGGACGGATCGGATGGAGCGCATCAGACGGATTTGTTTGTGGCAGTGCGTCCACAAAGGCGCACCAATCGGATTGCAGACACAACAACTGTCATTTAGATTTGTTGACAATTATGGATTGAAAATTCAAATACATTAATGATTCATCGGTTTGGTAATCGCATGCTCGGCTCGTACATTTTTTTATTCAATGAAAATATTTAATGAAAATTAATTAGAATGAATTTAAAAAATATATAGCCTTTTATAGGATATACCAACATATTTTAATACCAAATTTCATCCAAAATCTTTCAGCAGTTTTCGCGTGATTGCTGAGTAAAAAACATCTAATCATCTAAAGATTCGAATTTATACTATAATTGTTTATTTAAATATAGTTTAAACAATTAAAATGACAATTTTCCTCAAAGCGATACGATATCAACAAAAAGAAAATGCACATACAAAGATGACAGATCCGAGCGGATAATTGCTTCTCCTAGCAACGACGCGACGTCGGCATTCCGAAGATCCGATGCGCGCGCTCCGTCCGCTGCCAATCAGTGGACGCACTTGTATGAATTCCTATACAAAGAATTCTAAAATCAGTCTGATGCGCTCCGTCCACTGCCGATCAGTGGACGTACTTGTATGAATTCCTATACAAAGCATTCTAAAATACGTCTGATGCGCTCCGTCCGCTGCCGATCAGTGGATGCACTTGTATGAATTCCTATACAAAGAATTCTAAAATACGTCTGATGCGCTTCGTCCGCTGCGCCTGTATTGACGCTAGCCTTAAGGCAGTTAAACACATCAATTTGTCATAAAATGGACTTAGCAATCCTGGAACCTTTTTATCAACATAATTTTGATATATTATATTTGTCTTTGTTTAAACAAATTTTCAGCGTTCTGGCTCTTATGTTTTTTGAGATGTGCAGAAATTAAAAATAAAAATTTAAATGTTGATTACTCCTGACTGGAATAAAAATTCAAAATTCTGAATAAAAACGTTTTGTAAGGTTTTCCATATTATTTGCTAAAATTTTTGACTCTGTACATCAAGCGGATCAAAAGTTATGAGGGGGGGGGTGGCCACAAACACACGATAACACACTAAAAATGCTCTTCTCCGAATTCTAAGTTCATCCATATATTATATACCTAAAATAAGTTGGTATTTTTAGACTTTAAAGTTGATAAAAATCATAAAAAAATTAGACTTGGCTATACAAAATCTCGTGGATCCTGGCTAACTATATATTTTTGTAATTTTTTTGAACAAATCGATAGTGGGAAAGTGAACATATTATTTGATTGTAAATTGTGATATGAAATAGGTACTAGTGTTTGCTTTCATTCATATGATGAATTCACCTGCAATACCTACGTTATAAACGTAGTTAATATTATTGGATGATACTGCATGATAAATCACGAATTAACAACTTGAAGGAGAATATAGTGACCAATTAATTATGGTTTGATTACTGATTAATCAGATAATAACGACTAAAATTAACCATGTCTCCACAGCTGGTGAAATAGTTAAGTACATAAATATATCTGTAAATATATATGTAATATGTTCATGAATGCTTAGATAATTTATTTTCCAGTACCTATCTACTTGATATGAACACAGATAAAACATAAGTAATGCGCTATTAAATTACAGAGCTTTAAACAATCCCGCAATTAGATGAAAATCAGGTACCTAGGTTATGCATTAATTAAATAATTTTTGAGAAAAATGAGTATAAGAAGAGTTGATACGATGATTTTTTTTTAATTTAAGTTTTTTATAACAAAAAATAAAAAAAAATGTGAATATTTTTTGGTATGACAACTAAGCTGTATTTGGCTAACAAAGGGTTATAAGAGATGCTGGCAAGTACATGTATTTGGAAAAAAACAAAAGAGTTGGATGTGTGGAATTTGAGTTTCAATTATTCTTTCAGAGATGAGAGTTTGGGATGAAAGAGGAGGATTCGCGGGAGATTCCATTGAAAGTCATACCTATTTCGGCAATTTGCGATCCATCCAGGGCGTCCCGTCCCTTAGTTAGTTATGGTTAGTTATACCGGGGGGCTCTTTTGGTCAGGGAGAGGAAAACAGAGAAAAAAAGGAAAAAAGAGAATAATGTCCGAAACCGTTGACCCGTTCTGGGTTATCCATCACTCTCCGGGCCTGGGGCCAGGAGGAGTACTGGCGGAATGAAGGAGGGTGCGAGGAAATGGCTAGACTCTAACAGGGTTAACGTATATGAAAATGTTGCCTGTCAAAAAAGGAGAGTTGGCATTCTGTACGCGGAGAATTCTATCACACTTGGGACATTCAGCAGAAATCTATATTTTGCACAATTTCACATTTCGCTTTCACGTGTCCCGAAGAATATCCCGACCACGTATATTTTTTGCCTCCAAAAAACCTTGCTTCGTGACAGGTATGAACTTACCTCCTCGTAGCAAAAGTCGCCAACTAATTGTTGCTGAATGGCACAAAAATGAAAAATCAAATAACGTAACATAACCTTATCACAATTCCACTACTAAATAACATATTATGATTTCTTTATTGCAATTCTTCATACATACTTTAGTTATAAAATCAATATAGAATATGTCTTATTTTGTTACTTTTATGATTTTTGAGCAAAAATTACCTGGATTAAAAAATATTCTTGTGTTTTCAGTCTGCATATTATGTATGGTAGATAATCAAAATATTACATGGTCGATCACCTGAATTAAAAATATTCTTGTGTTTTTCAGTCTGCATATTATGTATGGTGGATAATCAAAATATTACAAGTTCGATCACCTGGCTTAAAAATTTCCTTGTTTCTCGTATTTTCAGTCTGCATATTATGTACCTATGTAAGATAATATCAAATTATTACTGAGTGAGTGTTGAATAAATTTTTGATTTGAAAAGCAATGTAAAATGAATATCATTGCACATATCTTAGCTGATAATATTTGTTTGCATAATTTCATTTCAGTAATAAGTTTCGTAGTTATATTCAAATTTCGATGTCACATATCTTATTATTTACGAAATTTGTTGTGAAACTGCAGTACACTCCATGCATAATTTAGTGCCGCCATTCTATACGATATGTCTCTACAAGATGAACATAATAATGCTTATGCGATACAGATAATACGAGGTAATATTATGAAGTATTTTCCTATATAAATGTAAATTGGTTTCAGTGTTTGACCAAGCATTCAAAATAATCTTATTTAGTCCCTATATATATTTTTCTTTGTTTATACTAAGAATGAGAAAAGTACATATTTTATACGACCAATTTATAAAAACGTTGGTTTACATACAGTTGATAACAACAAATAGGGAATAAGAAGTCGGTTAGTAATCGCTCGTCCGTGGTTAAAATAATATATTCAAAAAGTGTCACCAACTCTGAAAATATTCAAAATACGTCAAGCAATCACAATTCAATCAAAAAATGTCAAATGATGCATCATTTTTCATTGTACGCAAATAATAAATTGACTTTAATTGATACGTGGTGGGTAGTATGACCAATCTTGTTAACATATAATTAAAAACCTAGCGATTACGGTATAGATTTTTCATTTGGTCCCTATACGTATAACACATGACACTAAAAGAGGGGATTAATAATAGGTGGCGTATAATGGTCGAGATCTAGGAGAGCAGGAGTTAGAAAAGGTGGGAATAAACTGCCTTCCTCCGGTCTATTGCCAGATAACGGTCCCCAAGTTCCCTATTAGCCGCTCGGAACTAATTGCCGCAAGCCATTCTCACGTCGACAATAAATCTTAAATGGTCGAAGACGTCCGCTCCAGGAGACATGACCTCAGACGCAGCTTCCTATTATACTCATCCAACTTTATTCTCTCCTAATACCATGTATATTGGTTTTACGTGTGGAAAAAAAGATTTTCCATACTGAACGTGCATGGCTGAAATATTTCCTAATGAAATCTGTAGGATGGTTCAGACACAATGTGTATGTTAATTATATTTTTTAAACGAATTTTCTGTGATATAATATTAAGGTTGCTTTTCATAAATCAAGAGGATTAACTTAGCACATTGGTAAGTCATTAGACTTTTGTGTCGGCTACCTGGGCTTTGGTTAAGCGAATGACTGTTAGGACTTATTGGATTTGGAAGACATCGACATTCGGTTATTAACGAAAACGGTTTTAAAATATAAAACAATTTTTTACATTTTACATTTTAATATTCCTGCTTAAGTTATGTCATTAACAGAAAACAAATTTATGTAATTTGAAGGCGTCTTAATCTATAATCCAATGATATACCTACACAAACAAAATCTCCTAAGAGTTCCTCGCAATTCCACCAAGAAAATAAACTTCAATTCATTAATTGGATAAATAATGTGAGTATAACTCAATAAAGACCACAAGGAAACACAAAAGTAAGGGAGAAAAAGGAAAAACGTAAGAAATCTGAAAATGGCTGTGTAAGAAGTAGTTATACGGTTTATGAAGGTGAAGTCTAGGCAAGTAAGTAGGTACTTGTCTACAGCGAACCTCCTCTGGCTCTTAATGGCCTTTAGAGCGCAGTAAACAATTACTGACTCACGTCTGATGGGCTCAACTTTATGGCCTCTTGCGTGGAGGCCAGGCGGGGCTGACTGCCGGCCTCCCGGGGAGATATCTGGTAAACAATGTAAACATTAATGTGTTTGCATGTCAATAATGCAAAAGAAACTCCTATTTAAATATGTTTTTCACGGAAATGTTTTCGACTTTATGTACGACTCCTTTTGATTAACGCCCGAGTGTCCATCGACACAGAGAAACGTAACTTTTTCATTTTATTACATACAAAAATACATTGTTTCGTACATGAAAAAAACACTTGACTGTAGATGAGTGGAATGGTACTGTACTGGTTGGTAGCCGATTGAATATCGTTTTCAATTCATCCCGACGGAGTGTGATTTTTCGTTTAGTTTTGAAAGATGATTTATGACATAATATATTTGAAACTCACATATTTTTCTTCATTGGGAAGTTTTTCAAAGCAAACCCGTTGCTTTGGAAGTAGTTATTACTGTATTTGTATGGAAGCAATGCGTGATTATGGGATTGAAAGAAATGATTTTCAATTTAATACAATTTTCCGAAAAATGCTTTAGAAATTATTTGGAAAGTAGAATAGGTATGTATGTTCTGATTAATATATTATCTTAGAGGATGATATTCAAGAAACGCGCATGTATGTATCTGACGATTTTACATGAGTAAGTCATGTTTTTGCGTTTTTTTTCAGAGCAATTTGAAAAGAAATCAAAAATAAAAGGATTAGGATAACAGAGGTAAATGGAGGTATATAGGACTTGTGAATAAAAATGTGTGTACGTGTATGTGTGAATAAAGCCTTCTACCAGAGTTACTCTTGCGGATAGGTTTGAAAGCTTTTAGTGATCACGCCGCGTCCCAAGGGCATGATGGGGCATGATCACCCCCTCCTCACCCTCCCTGCTGTTCTCCTATAACCCATCCACCCATCAAACTATTAGGTACCTAACAGGATAACATGTACTGTTATGGATGTACACGGGTATAATGTCAATCGATACAAAATTTACTGATTGTATTGTTACCTATTATTATACCCACTCTCACTGTTTTGCTGTCAATACTAGCTATAATGAAAGGATAACAGCGTTTTGTATGGAAATATACATTTCAGCATATTCTGTCCATAACATAAACATAATTCAATATAAAAATAGAAAAAGATAAGCATAAAAACGTGTATGTAGGTACTCAAAATTATTCAAACAAACAAATAATATTGGAGTCTCTCAGACTTGCTCATATGTTTTCTGAAGAGCAAGAATTAATACCATCTTTGTATTGATTCGTATAACGATTCTATAAAAAAATATGAACCTATGCTTTTTTCTCACTAGAAATATTTAAGTCAATTATTTTTAAATAATTTTAAAATTTGTGATCATTACCTACAAACAATTTTTTTTGACAAAGTTCCGATTTTCAATGATTTCAGATTCATTTTCCAGGGGTAGTCAAATAAATACGTGTAATAAATTATAATTTGTTTGAATTATTTTTTTATATATAAATTGTTTAATAATCTCACCTGCTCTGTTTGATTGGTCAATCATTGGTTGAACGATTCTACGTCGCGCATTGATAAACCTGGAACAAAACAAAGAAATAGTTAATAATTATACTCAATGACGAGACACTTTCAAGCACATATCAAATATACAAAGAAGATGAAAACACAAAAGGTTGTAAGGATATTACATAATAAAAGTAATAAGACAGTATTGATATTGTATAGTAAAAAACACCATATTGATATTGTATAATAAAAACACCATATTGATATTGTATAATAAAAAACACAGTATTGATATTGTATAATGAAAAACACAGTATTGATATTGTATACTGAAAAACACAGTATTGATATTGTATAATAAAAACACCATATTGATATTGTATAATAAAAACGCCATATTGATATTGTATAATAAAAAACACAGTATTGATATTGTATAATAAAAACACCATATTGATATTGTATAATAAAAACACCATATTGATATTATATAATAAAAACGCCATATTGATATTGTATAATAAAAAACACAGTATTGATATTGTATAATGAAAAACACAGTATTGATATTGTATAATGAAAAACACAGTATTGATATTGTATAATAAAAACACCATATTGATATTGTATAATAAAAAACACAGTATTGATATTGTATAGTGAAAAACACAGTATTGATATTGTATAATGAAAAACACAGTATTGATATTGTATAATAAAAACACCATATTGATATTGTATAATAAAAAACACAGTATTGATATTGTATAATGAAAAACACAGTATTGATATTGTATAATATTGCATAATAATACACACAGGATTGATTTTTTAAATTAACACGGAAAACAAAGAACACACATTTAAAGGTCTAGACCATATTTTTAATTCATTTCTATTTTTTAGTAATTATGTAATCTGAAAGAATAACTATTATAACTCTTTCAAATTATATAAATAAAAATAATTATAAAATAGATACAAATATAGTTACACGTTGTACACAAAAAGTATACATAGTTAGTGGTTAATTTTATAAAAAAATATAGAATGGCATCGAATCATAAAAAAATTAATATGAAAAATATTTTTTGTTAGTAGGTATATATAATATTATTATGTAATAAAGTATTCGTGATATTTTAAAATCCGATTCGAGTTCATAAAATCACCTGTTAATCATATTTGAATATTTTAAAAATCGTTCGACATGGAATATTTCAAATGGAATGAAAAAAATATTCCGTCGGGAATGTTCGTAAATATTCGTAAAATAAAAACACAATACATCTTTAGAATGTTGGGAGTGCAATCTGATCGTTTTATTATATGGTGGGAATATTTATGGAGTGATATGTCGGTGATGATAATAATATGTAAACTACTTAGGTAGGTATACTCCCTGAGGTGTCGTTTGTGGTCTAATCTAAAAACATTGGAAAACGTACAAAAAATGAACATGCTTTCGATCAACGTTCAACATTCACTCAAGCCACAGTGCTACTTTTATAGAATAAAAACAAATGAAAAATTAGCAAAATTGTAGTTAAAAATAAAGTTTTTATTCATAATAACTTATGATTGGTTTGTAAATATTTAAAAAAATATTACTAAAATCACTATACTTAATAAAATTATAAGGCAATGAGGCTTTATAACGGTTTCATTGCGGTTTAATAATATAAATACTGTCCCAGGGAGTTTTAACAGCATTATAAGAAGATTATAGGGACCGACATTTTTCGATGATTCCCGACTGTCGCATTACATGTTAATATTTTTGAAGTTTGTGAAGCGGAGTTAATTTGTGCATCTGATTGAAGATAAATAATAAAAAAGGAACAATTTTTTAAATATTATTTCCACATTCCATTCCTTTTGAACATATAATTACAAATACATATTGTTTCACGTCATAACGTGAAGTAAACAGCACTTTGCCTTAGCAATTTGCTTAATTTTCATTTTTATAAATATCTATGTAATGTTATTAACAAAATAATTTTGACTATTTTTAAATTGGTATACCCACAGACAGGCTGTGCCTTGTAGGATTTTTGTATACAGGGTTGATTTATTGTGATTGATATTATGTCTATGTACATATATTGTATATTAACCGTGTACCAAATCTTAAATAAATAAAAAAAAAACGAATAGCAAAAAGTAATTGTTATAGCAACTGACAAATCATTAGGGAATGGGTAAATTTTAAGGATATTTATTTTTTCGTTATTGCTCTAGTTTTCGCTACTGTTTTTCAAATAAATATTAGGTCCTTACATATGAAATTGGCGTTTTGTATGGGAGGAACATAAAGTCGATTTTTTTTTAAATATAATATATTTATTTAATCAAACTATGTACCATTGCTATCTATGCACTTTTGCCATCTCATAGGTATTTCATCGATCACTTTACTAAAAAAACCATTCGAACGGGAATCAATAAAATCTTTGAAGGCGGTTTGGACTGCCCCATCGGAGTTGAATTTTTTCCCTTGCAAGAAGTTATCCAAATTTCGTAAAAAATGGTAATCTGTTGGGGCAAGGTCCGGAGAGTACGGTGGATGTCTTAGACATTCCAATTGAAGCTCCTCTAATTTGGTAGCCGTCTGTTGTGCAGTGTGTGGTTTAGCGTTATCATGAAGCAGCAGTGGCCTAGAGCGATTAACCAGCCTCAGTTGTTTAGCAGTTAGCTTTTCCATCATGGTTTGCAGTTGCTGACAATAGACATCTGCCGTAATCGTCTGGCCAGATTTAAGAAAGCTGTATTGAACGACACCAGCACTAGTCCACCAAACGCTCACAAGTAACTTTTTTGGAGTCAATTTTCGCTTGGGGCATGGTTTGGCTGGTTCGGCAGGGTTCAGCCATTGCGATGAGTGCTTCCGTTTATCGTACAGGATCCACTTTTCATCACAGGTAATGATTTGATTTAAAATCCCTTCATTATTGTGCCGGTTGAGTAATGCAACGCAGCAGTCAACGCGCGTTTGTTGATTTGCTTCACTCAATTCGTGAGGTACCCACCTTCCAAGCTTTTTCACCTTCCCAATTTGCTTCAAGTGGATTAAAACAGTTTTATCACTAACACCGCAGCCTGCAGCTAACTCGGACGTGGTTTGGGATGGATCCGCTTCCACAATAGCCTTCAATTCTTCATTATCAACTTTGGTCTCCGGCCGTCCACGGGGCTTGTTCTGCAGGTCGAAATTTCCAGAACGAAAACGTTGGAACCAAAAACGCACTGTGTTTTCTTTTGCGGCACCGTCGCCATACACATCATTAATCCTTAGAGCCATTTCTGCAGCACTGGTGCCACGGTGGAACTCATATTCGTAAATAACGCGATATTTCAAGTTTTCCATTTTACAAACTGAGTGACGTAAAGGTAAAAAACAATTGAGGAAAAAACAAATGAATTATAATTTTCAAAACACAAATATATGAGTAAATAGCTGTATAAATTTGAATTTCGAATTCCTAACCAAAGAGAAGATATTTGAGGTCAAAGTTGCCAGTACGGCAAAACGCCAATTTCATATGTAAGGACCTAATATCTAAAAATGATATTCACTAAATAATAGTTAAAAATCTAGCACGAATACTACAAGAAATGATTATATTTTTTTTTAAAACATCGAAAAATGTCAAATGACCTGAGAAACACAAATTGCGACGTTGTCAGCTAAAACAATATCATAGTAACGTTATTGTTTGTTCTGTGTATGTTATTATGAATAGTCATGATCAAAACAGCTTATATATTTATTTATTACATGTAACTACATGAATCATCCTGGACTTACATCCAGAGGAAGACTAAAGGATATCTGGATCGTGCAAAGACGCAACCAACTGCAGAGACATGACCTATGTAGGTGACCACGATACAGGACAGAAGGACCTATAATTTATTTTTTAGGACGAGGAGGCGCAGATAAATAGTTAGGATATTGCAAGGGAGAACAATATTTTAATACTACCTACATAGTAAGAAAATATTATGAATAAGACTGTAAGTGTTATACATCGAATCTTAATTATGATTATAATCAAATGGATATTATAGCTAAGCAAATTAGATACTCGTGAGTTGGTTTGATTCCTAGCTGAAGCACAGCGTTTCACTGCTTCCATTCTGGATTTGTGAGACTTTCAACATGGTGAGTCGTTACAATGCAGCAATTTTTATTGGGTTTCATTCATAGCTATTTTTCCTTAAAGGGAATCTTTTTTTGATTTCTACATGATCAAAGATCTTAGAAATAAAATCTTTTTAAAATTTCTTTCTATCGTTCTATATATAGTAGGTATGATCAAAGTTTGATCGTATTATCAAAGCTGTAAGTATTTTTTCCATACCTCTTCTACACCATTTGTATAGGACTACTATATAGATAATTTAGTTGTTGTAACGATTAAATAATAACAATGGAAGAATCAGTCTTCAGACTTTTGCATGACTCCAATTTTTGCATATTTGATAGCTCCGGGCTTATGTGCCATGTTTTAAAGTTGTATATAATATACTCAAGGATTTATTGTTTGTTTCCCGAACGTCAACACTATACGCAATAAAAAATATTCCATAATATTTGGGGGAAACTGAGAAGTGTGGTTCAACCATGCATATTGTAATTGATGTCGTGGGATTCAAATCCACGTATTATATTCATCTACATAGGTTATACTATAGGTATATCTACATATCATACTAAAATATATTATGTGCGTGAAAATACTGAACATGTGTATGAATAAAATCATAATAAATCAAGTTTATTTTTAAAATAGTAAACTTCAAACTAACACAATTTTAAAGTTTGGCATATCAATTTTTCTGGGGCTGCCTTTCTCTTGTATTTTTATTAAAAAAAAAACAAAAATACTTGAAATATTCATGTAAATAGATGTGCGAACTGAAATTTGGTTATAATGAGTATGGATTTATGAACAAAAAAACTGAACATTTTTTAATTACTTTATTATCATGGTTGACTGGTAGATATTGCCTCCGGGCAATAAGTCCGTCATATTGTATTCACAACAAAAAGCTTTTATTAACACTAACTTCCTTGCACCTTGTGCTATGGCAAGCTTATTGCTAAATGGTAATTAATTTGAAATAACCAGTGTATTCAGTTTTTTTTTAAGATATATATTTTTTAATAAAAAGTAATACATTCTTATTTTCCCGACAAACTGCAAAGCAGTTATTTCACTTAAACAATGAAAACATGTCATATTTTTGATGTTGTATTTTTTTGATAGTTTTTAAAATAGACATGCCTTACCTTACCTTATACATTATGTTCAATGATACAAATATCTCAATGAAAAATATCTCGACAAACGGTGATTGTGAATATCCAGAAATGATTACGTAATAATTATGGTCTCTAGAATTATTGAGAAGACAGGGCATATTTACAATAGGTAATCAATATATTGTTCATAATTTTATGTGTATGATATCGGATTATCTGCTGAGATTTTTAAATATTTTTACTAGTATAAATTACAATTTTTTTATGTTATATAAGTATTCATAACGCTATATTTCAACAATACGACAAAATCACGTCTACCGTTAAAGTCAGTTTGAAATAATTTTGTTTATACAAATGACATCTTATGATATATTTGTCTAAAACATAGTGGAATTATCGTCGCTAGAATTAAAATAAAAAGAGCGATGCAATTTTCTGTGGAAGATGATATGCAATGTGCGATAGGGTTGTATAGTATAGGGCATAGGGTAGCGGGTAGAGAGGGAGGAATGGAGGAGAGGAGGGATGGAGGGACGCCCTTACCCCCGGCGTGATTAATGTACCCGGCAATCAAATTGCCTAGAAAAACATCCCAGAGATGCATCTGACTGGGATATTACCGAATATGTGAGCCGACACACATGTGACTGTGCCCTATATGACACACGGCGCTTTATAATAGAGTGACAATATCAAATATTTAAAAAACATTATTTTCCATAAATCCAGTATACATATATATATATATATTCAAAAGATTATGTCAATGTTAAATTATATGAGATGAAAATAGTATGCATTGTTGATGAAATATATCTATCGAATCATGTTTTGTTTTTGACTAGGTACATGAAACATATTGTCCTTGTTTTATTCGAGTAGGTAGGTAAAACATTTCTATTTTGTCGATTGATAATTCTAAGTGAAAGCCCACGAAGACTAGTTTTATTTTTACATAATACAAAGTTTATTTTTTTGACTGCTTACTCTTGATGGAATTCCATTATCAATTATATAAAATTACTTAAAAATAATGATTCACTATTCTGAAGATGCTCTTAGAGCGAAACGCGTCAGTGGTCAATACTATTAAATTAGCGGAAAAAAGTAAAAAAATTGTGTTTTTATTTATAAGTAATTTTATATAATTGATATAAAGTCATCGTTATTTTGATATGGGGTTGTTTATAGATATTTAATTTTGTATCAATATAGTCAAAATCCAAACGTGTGAGTAATTTATTTGAGACAGTATCAAAATACAATTGGTTATGATTATTGGATCTTTATGGTTTTTTTTTGTTTAATAACGAAAGACCTATTTACGTACCGTGAATGAAGTTCACGCGTTGTTGATTTTATAATTATTGCTAATTTGATTATGTCACTTTGTTTCTGTAGACACACCGGTGACATTTTGAAATCATTATACAAAATGATAATTATAGATATGGGAATAACAAACGTATTTATTGTTAAAAAGACATAACACAGGTATCGTGTTAATGCTTTTAATACCGTGCTAGATATAATTATAACATCACCAGTAAAATCAGAAAAAAAACATATTTACAAATATTTGAGTATCATATTCTACTTATCAAAACTGCAATCATATCACGCTATTTATAAAATATGTTATTAGTGCTCTAAACTATGCAATGATTTTATTGAACCTGCAAATAAAAAAAATTGTAAGGGTTATTGTTTTGTTGTATATTTGGTAAGCATTTTCGTTTCATTTATGTACTTGGAGCTCAATCGAAACATTCTGTTTTTGTCAATGATATATTTTCATTAGTGAAACTTTTTAATAAAAAAAACATATTTGATCACATTTAATTTAGAGATGACGTAACTCTATAATATATAAAGCGCTTTTTTTAATAATATACATATACACGAACACATGAATAAGGATTTGGTGCAGAAGTATGGGTTACACCCCCATTGAAATATAAAAGCACATCTATGTAGGATGAAAAAAACAGAAGCTAAGAATTGTATCACATGAAGCGTGTGAAATCGACAAAACACAATACATAGGGCATTCACAATAAGTAGGTACCTATATAAATAAAATTAATATGTTTTTATTTTATATTTATCGCGGAAATTACTTACAATAATTTGAAAAATATATATATTTGTCTTTAAAAGTGTAGGCGTTAAATTCTTGTCATATGTGGAATAAAAACGGCCGACGCAGAATTTGAACCCTTTTCTCTATCAATGGTTCAATGTATTAAAAACCTTTTTCAATTTATTAGAATTTATGAACGGTTTGAATGAAAAGTGTTTCCATCGGAAAAGAAGCCTGGTTTAAATTATGATGGAGACGGTTTTTAATTTGAATTTGTAGATGTAAATCATTATTAATATCCTGAATGTGGCAACTATATATTGGGTGTATGTTAAAATAATACACATTTGATGAAATTGTAGCTGTTGATATTTGTGGGACATTCAAAACAGTTAATTATATTCATTAAAATTTATTTATGTAGGTACACTAATGTGTTCAATGGTGGGTTTGTTGCCATAAGGCAACTTCTTCCAACCAATCAAAGCAACGTGAGGCCATAAAAGGTAGGTAGGTATATTAAATTTACAATCAATAAAAACATTCAAAATTTATTTTGTTTAACCATGAACGAGAGCTCATTTGAAGTTTGAACAAAATTTATTATAGTGAAAATACTGTTTTTACTTGCATAGTACCTACTTAATCAAAATTATTAAAATTTAATCAAATTATAATTTTGTTACAAGTATGTAGGTAGGATTGAGCAGTTAAATTTCAATTTGCTATTTTTATCGAAAACATTGCGTTATTATGCAACTCAGTTGCGTATAAAAGTCTCCCTATCAAATCGTCGAATATAATAAAGTAATAATTATATTTTTATAATGAATCATAATTCATTCAATGACCGCCCTGTCACATGCACTGCCATAGAAAGAGTTCAAGGGGATAACAGTAATTATTATTATTAAACAAGTTTGGAAAATAACACGAGAGTTAGAGATATCGTTAGGGAATGTTCTTTAACACAGTCAATATGGTGCTGGGTGATGTATTATTTTGTATCGGTAGGTACCCTTGTACATAGATACAATTCACCCCCAATGTACCCTTTACGTTGCAACTAACGCATTGACAATTTGTATTATTTTTCTCAGAGGGGAAATTGGCACTGAAAGCAATTATCCTTCATTGTTAAGTTTTTTTTAGAAAAGTCGATCAACGCAATTATTACATATTTTTAAATATATTATTATTATAATAATAAAATACATATTATATAAATCGGGTGGGTTGTGGCCAACACTAAACTCTCCACTACAATGTAAGTACATATTTTTCTTCTTGAATGGTTGACAATCCCTAAAGCATTTTTATGAACATTTCTGTTAGATTTCTAAACAAATATTAGTTTTCCAGAGGACAAAAGTTTTCATAATAAACCATACACACAAAAACATTGTCACGAAATTCATAATATGTACCTACAATCAACATGAGGATTAAAAAATGAATGTATGCACGTTGCATGAATATTGATGAGGCGATGGATATGTGTCAAGAAAAAAATAATGTGGAGTTCGGTTCTCTCTGCCTAACTCGTAAGGAAGATGGCGTGATAGAAGATGAATACTTTCATAATATTTGAGCGTAAAAAATAAATGCTTAAATACAAACCAAAAATTGAGGATTTTTTTATGGTTCTCTATAAAATACCAAATAAAAATAATAAAAAAAAATGATTAATAATATTTAAATGATTAATAATATTTTTTACCAAAATTTTAATATGTTTTTATTCTGTTATAAAATTATTGTCCGAATAGGCTAGGGTATGAAAGTTTAAATGAAATCATGATAATAGTGACTAAATAAAAGCGTTGATCGCCCACGAAGATAGTATTTCATTTAATTTATTTAGTAAAAAATATAATTTGACTACAAGTATGTTAAGCTTTGTTAGTTTCCGTAGAAAAATCTAAAAGTCTGAAAGCAGTACAATCCATATAAAGGTCTAAAGTATAATTAAGGTGGGTAATAATAATTATTGCGTGGTATGTGTGCTTGGAATGGTCGCTGGAAGGAATTAGAAGTTCAAGGAATGAAAACGTTTGTTTTGCTATAATACTATTGGGAGAGCAGGAATCGTCTAAGCTCACCGACGAATTCATTTCAAATCCCCTGAAAATTGCCTGATGGAATAGCCGATATGACTTAAATAGGCCATTTCATGCATTTGACACGTACGGATAAAGTGGCGCTCTGCCCGCTGGCGTAGGAGGGCAGAAATAAAAAGAGAACACATCCGCGCGTAAAAGTCAGTAAGGCATTCCCTAATAGCAATCGGTACCTAATATACGGCAATGAAATTAATCTCCACCACCTTTCTGCACTCCCATTATGTTCAGCTATAAAGGTTTTTGTCTGTGAATTATAAAAACGAAAACTGGAAAACATTCGGACGTGGAACTATGACAGTATTTGTTATGATAGAGATGCCATATTGTCTTTATAGATATGTATTGTGCCACACGATTATTATACATTATTACATTTTATTTCTTAATCATTTAAATTAATAAGGGTTTTGTTTCCAATTGTCCTTTTTTATTTATATTTCATTAATTAATAGTCCAGAGTACAAACAGTCATAACTATAATATAAAGTTAAGCACAAATGAATTACCAGCATATGAATCAGTGAAAACTCTCGATATTACCGATTTTTTAATTATTTTCATATTTAAATAGTAAAAAAGGATTCAATTATTAAATAAATAAACAAGTAATTGAATAAATAATTAAAAAATAAATAAATAACAAACATAAAAAATGTGAATGCCATATATCACTTATGTTTATTGATTAAGGATCAGATCATTCCAGTAACTCAAGTATACCTCTCCTAAACTTTCTCTTATTCAATTAAAAAAAATATGTCCAGGCCACCAAATAACATACATATTATACAGCGAAAAAGTGTTCTGCATAAACGTATTCCGAGAATAGCGTATTTATTATATTTTTGGATGAAAAGTGTTTTGAAGGCTATATTGAAAATTTTTTGTTGTGTTTTGTAGTCTAATAATTTTGTAATATTTTCGTATTCGAATTTGTTTGTTATTTGTTTGTTTCATTGGATTCCTTTGTTAGATCAGTATGAAATTAAGAAATGCCCCCAATTTAGCCCCATCGGGTGTTATGAGCCCTGCTCTACGTTACTAACAAGCTAGGAGTAAGGTTATTGCGTGAATATTAGAAAACAAACCGTTACTCGCCGAAGAGCCGAGGCAATAAGTTGTGATTTTGTTTAATTAAGGGTTAATTCGCTCGGCCTGATCGTTCTAGCCCAGCCCAGCCACCTTCCCCCTATGAGGTGTACAGGAGGGTTACCTTAGTGGAAAAATGCTAAGAAGTCTGGAGACACCTTGTACAAAGAATCTTGGCTGAGACTTTGTTTTGCTACGAATTATATTTATACCTTCAAACAAAATACAAAAGTTTTGGAATGAATGTTCAATTAGTAAAATTGTAAGAGGAATAATAATATGTATTTAGAGTCTAGTACCCAGGAAATATTTGCAGTAAAATACACAACCTTGAGTATTACGCTAGCCTTGTATTTGACTAGGAATAATAACTTTTTCAGAGCGTAGGAAGCTGGGGTAAGGGTTTTTTTACGGGTGGCATTATGGAAATTAAGATGCTAAGGAGGTAGCACTTTAAGTGTTTTGTAATGTCACGTTTTAATAAATGTTTCCTTAATTAATTATTTGGTTAATTAATATAGTGAAAGGCGAAAAGGTGGAAAGAGTGTTTTGAAATTACAAAATGCTTTCAAAGGGTGCCTGTAACGTTAAATTAAGAAATAAATTTTAAATTATAGTCACTTAACACTTGAAAAATTATTTCACTTTTCCGTTTTAAAACGGATATTTGTATTCTGGAATTTTCTCCAAAAAAATCCATAAATTGTAATCACCGGCAATGTTTGATTTTGTGACTAGGTGGAATATTTTTTATTTGCTGATTTAGTTCGAAATTGAAAAGGAACATTGTATTCATATAGATACTTAATATTTAGTTCAAAGCCACTTGAAACATCTTTTAGATACTCAATCATCAATATTTTTTTATTTTGTATAAAATAACCATTTTTTATGATATTTTTTGGATAGTATGGAATTTTACACTCATAAATAAAAAAAATATTGTAATACAATTAATATACGTTTATTGGAACTACGTAATATTTACAATATCTCTGTACCAAATAAGATTATTTATTTATAAGAGCTGATATTTAATGTAAAAAAAAACGTAGTGGAGAGAGAAATCCTATCGAGTCGAGGGCATTGTTTTCGTAGAAAAATAATTTTGAAGATAATAGGATTTGGCAGTAGTCGTGGCACGTATCAGACCCTAGCTGGAACAATATCCCTTTGGAAATCTGTGAAAATTGGGAGCCATCCTGCGGGACACACCCCGAAGCCTTAAGTCATACGCTCAGCTTCTATACATACACCAATATAAGAAGGTACCCTATTTACTAATTGTATCGACAAGAAGAGCACAGATCAAATAGAATTTACTAAAAACACATTGATGGTTTCATTTAATGGAAAAAAAAATCTTTCCACTTATCGCTTCTTGAATAAACGAATCGAAACTCTGAAACGACATACTGGTAATTGACTGGCTGAAAAGAAATGGTAGAATACAATCTGCTCATGTCTTGTTAAATATCCTTACATAATTCACTACTCTGTGCCTTCATAACCTGAGAACCTTTACCATAGCTTGGTGCCATTCATTTCCACTACAATTATATGGGAGAAAATAACTGAGAGATCACGTTATATTATTCTGATTATTTTTCTTTTGTGTTTATGTTTAATAATTTTGCATTCAAAAACATGTAACCTTAAGCCAAATTGAAAAAGTACTGCCTCAGAACAGAGGCAGTAAATTTCCAAATAGGTACAATTGTACATAGTATGTTTTTTTTATTAACAAAAACAATACAAGGTTCACATATAAATCATAATTTAAAAAGGTTTACAATTTCCATCACATAATTCATAATAAACCTCTTTAATTGAGATAAATCTATATAAAGATAAATCTATATAATAAGTCTTTTTAAAATATATTTATTTTTTGTTATTGTTATATATACGAGTAAGTGTAAATAATGGAAATAAATAATTTCATTCCATTTCATTTTACATAAGTATTTTAAACGTAAAAGAAAATAAACTATAGATATTTCATTTGTTTTGTCAACCATTAATTATTATTTAATATATTCTTCTTCATATAAAGAAAAATATGGTTTATTCTCAAGTTAAATGACGAAAAATACCATTTAATATTCAATTCATATTAAAAATGGATCAAATAGTCGATATTTCAAAATGGGATGTGATTATATAAGAAAAGATAATAATTAAGTTTGTCCTTGAAACCAAATTCAAACGATAAGTACATTTAGCGCCCTTGAGGTGAGATATTCACAAAAACGGCGCTATATAAATTATCCAAATTTATTATTATTATTTAAAGGAAGTACATAATTGAAATTTGTTGTTGATAAATAAAAATATTTGTTTTGTGTTTCACTATTATCTTCATCAGTTAGTGTAACATGAGATAGGAAAATTAAAGTACCTAAATTTTTATTAATTTATTTAGTCACGAAATGTTCGTTGAAAAGTTACATAAAGTCTGCTTTAAAAAGGTACATTTCCATTAAAAATATACGTGGTTGACATTTTCGAACGATTTATACAGATGATGAATATCGACTTTACCTGTGATTTTAGTGAGAATTTTAATTTAACCCACGGACGGCGCATAAAGAAGGCTAAAATATAATAAGTTGTGCGGAAAAGTCAGTGGCGTATCATACATTCCGTCCTTATCCGCTCTCCAGACTGCTTTCGGGCAGTTTCCATGCGGCGCACATTCCCTACTAAATAACCAGCGCCATCATACATGGGCCGAATCAAATATCACGTGCGGGGGGGCTCCTTGGGTCCAGGCCCCTGATCTCCCAACCCCCACACACCCCCACCCACAGCCCTGGTCAGTTTATGAGATTGAAATATGATTTGTGTCCAAGGCGCGTGTCCCGGTGCCGCCGCGTCATTGGGGGCCCTTGGATATTATTTATTTTGGACCTACCCCCAATTTGAACGGTACAAGGATATTATAATATAGTCGAATTTGAGACAGAAATTGTCTTGAATATAATTTTTAAAATACATACCTGCACTTACATAGTTTCAGAATCGTCAAGAACACGATAATAAACAATAAGCAGAATGAAACAATGAGAACTGAAAAAAAAATCTTAAAGATTGCAGATCAGTATAATTTACTATCGGTGTGCGGAATTGGAGAGACAAGGCAATGGATAGGGTGCAATGCAGACGATTTCTTGAGGAGGCCAATGCCCATCCAGGGCTGTGGCATCACTGATGATGATGATGATAATTTACTAAAACTCTGATATAGAAAGTCAGTTCTTATCTTTTAGTATAACCCGTTGGGATCACAAAACCAATTGGTGATTGAAAACAAAGTTTTAATGTCCCAAAAGTTAATTTACAAAATATGAATAGTGGTAGGTGCGTTCAATTTATGTTTTAAATTTTCAAATGGAAATATCAGAATAAACATTTTTTGACAAATTTTTAACATGTGTTTTTAACGAACTTGGAATATTATAGGAGAACCAGGAACTCAAGGTATCTCAGGGCTTACCAACTGTCGGCTGGTTTACGTGATTACTTTATGCGCTTGCGCAACCTTCACCAATTATGCCTTGTTATTGAATTCCCTTATCCGCGCAATTTTTTGAAAGTTCTATTTATTTTAATAATGAGAAACATATCGCTTGAAAATAAGCTGAAAAAACACCATCGCCATCTATGAAGTAACGAAGAAACGAATATGTTTCTTAGTTACAAGGAATCAAAATCTGTTTTCTAAAAAAAAAACATTACAAAAATTTCAATACTTTTAATTTTTTTTTAAATAGGTACTTCAATTCATCAGGTCCGTTCGCGCAGAGGTAATCGGGCATGCCGAGGACTGTGTTGTATTTATTACGTAGATGTCGCATTTGGTATTCAGGTTGGTCGCACGCTCGGCAGGCAGTAGGCAGCGGGCGCCTCCTCATAGCGCCGCCCCTGGTTTCAGGGACAAATACTTTCACTGGCATCACCGCCACTGGTGAGAATAGGTACATACAATGATATTTGGGATTGAGATACATGTATATTGTATATAACACGGTACAAGTTGGACGGGATTAGTTAAATCTTTTTTCATACTCTGAGGTCAACCATAAAAGGAATAAATTTATATATTACGAAATCGGAATTGTTCGGTACCAACAAAAAACAGGAATATTTTAATGATAGAAAATTTTCTTAGTATATATAATATACAAGCACCCTTATTGTGTTTTTTCTGTAATCGTGTAAAAATGAAATTAGTACTGGTAAGTATACATTGTACATATTACCTATATATTATATCCACCTCACTAGGCTTAGCCTATTAATATATTATAATCCAATAGTGTATCTTAATAAAAAAAAACATGGAAATAATGGTAAAAATATTTTTTTCAGAGTAAACCACTGTCGAGTATGTAAGCGTCTACTTGTATCAGAGCAGAAACGCTCCTTCGTCTGGATAGACTTTTCTGGCACTGGCTGTGAACTCATGAAGTTGATTAACATATTAAGATCTAAATAAGACTTTAGAAATCTTTGAGGTTAAAAGTAATGAACTAATTATGTTGATGTATAATTTATTGATTATTCTGGAAACATTTGAAACGTGGATCCACCGCAGAATGCTTAGAACACCATGGACTGATATGGTCAGTAACACTGAGGTACTACGTAGAGCCAACACCAACAGCTATATTCTGAGAGATGAAAAATATACCATCCTTCAGCTTGTCATGAATGGGAAGATCGAGGGTCATAGAGGGGTCGGAAGAAGGTAACTTTTTTTGCACTCGAAACATCCGGGTATGGACCGGTATGAGAACTGTGAAGGAGCCGTTTCACACTGCCCAGGACAGTGAGGCTTTCTCTGTGGCGGTCGTCAACATCGGGGGGACCTAACATGACACGAGAAGAAAGAGAATATATAGAACAATTATTGAATAGGTAAGTCATATTAAACTTTAATGTAATAGGATCTATTAAGAATATATTTATAATTATATAATAATGTATACTCAAGCACGTACCCATGTGCTAGTAGAGTGGATACATCCATGTGACTACAATGACTCTTATTAGTTAGATTTAACTTTTTGAACGTCAGTTCCTGATGGAATTCCATTTAAATTAATTAATATTTTTAATAAATAAAAATAAAAAACTTGTTTAGAATCAATTCCACTATTTATTTAAGACTACAACCGGTTTCGTGCTAAGCACATTTTCAAGTAGATTGTAGTCTTAAATAAATAGTGGAATTAATTCTAAACAAGTTTTTTATTTTTATTTATTTAAAATATTAATTAATTCTTATTAGTATTTTATTGGTTTAATATATGTTTTCTTTTAATCATTGTTACTCGTAACTTACTTACTAACTTTCCGTGTCCGGAACACCATCATATTCGTAGCACCAACCAATAAAAACTCGTAACTAATGGTCTTGTAATTGAATGGATTATAAAAATAAAAAAAAATAAAAACTTTGATGTTAACATTATTTAATGATTCATGTGGATTAATATATAATAGTAATAAATGATTCATGTGGATTAATATATAATAGTAATAAATGATTCATGTGGATTAATATATAAACTTTAAGATTAATATATAATCGAGTACTGATTTATACATTTTTAAGATAATGACAAGATAAGAACTTGTCATGTGTAGCCCCACTGTTCTGACAAAGAGGCTGTTTTACTCCGGAACAAGTAGAAGCTTAATTTATTACTCGACAGCGATTCAAACAAATAAATTTGATTGTTGAAATTAAATAGTTAAAATATGCCACATATTCGTAAATAATATAAATAGTTAAGTGAAAGTCACTGTGATTTTTGTTTGTAATTGATTCAAATTATTATCATATTCGTTCGTTGACAACAGATTTTTTTTTATTTACTCCTCGGATATATTGTTTTTTTATTTGTGTGATTCTTTTAAAGATACCCACAAATGTCTCCATGTGTATAATTATTTATGTTTGATTGACATATGCTTCGTGTTCATGAATGGTTTGTTAGTACGTTGTTTATTGTCAAATGTTGACGGACGTATTTAGTTTCCATTTAAATAAATTACGCAATTAAATATACACGATATAATAATATCGTCGTAAAATGAATAATTACCTACCTACCCATAATCGTTCGGTTCAGTTTTATATGACACTAATGTGTCATTTAATTGATGTAATTAATACGACAATAATAATAACAATAATTAATTAAACTAATAATGGGTAATTAAATATTTATCATATTTAACTGTAAGTTATTCAAGTTGATGTCAAAATTTTCGGAAGAACAAAACAGATGTTTAATTGACTTTTTACGCTATTATTATAAAGTATCACCTTCAAACACTATTCACCTCAAGCTCTAGTTCAATATGTTAAAATATGTTTATCTATTGAAAAAATAAAACTTAATATACCAATTGCAATGACCCAATTGCCATACGATTTTATCGGGAGTTATGGACATATGCAAATTTCAATAAACAGAAACAATCAATACATTAAAAAAAACACCAAAATCACGAGAATGAAATATTAATTTTAGCATAGATAACCGCCTTAAGGTAATCAGTAGGTAATGATATCAATATATCAATATTGTATTTTCAAGAACTTCTATATGACATTTATAAGTTAAATAAATCAACAGAAGGTAACGAAAGTAATGTATTTTATACTATTTTATAAATGAAATATGACTTCGTTTGTGAATAAATTCAATACATGTTCAATCACATATATTTTACCTTTAATTTAATGCATATATAAATTTTATTTCGTTCATTAAACTCGCTATAAACAATTGTGCGTTAACAGATGAGTCTTCTATGAATTAATGGTTTCAATATCATTTTAATGAACCTACACCATATTATATTATAATGGTTGAATGGTGACTATTCACAATTATTATTGTATAAATATTAGTGCTTCGTGTACTGATTTCAATGAAATAACACGGGCTTATTTATAATGTGTACCTCACATATTATAATATAGGTATTGACTAAGCTCAATTATATGTACCACATATTGTACAATACAACTAATCTGGAGAAAGCAATCTATCAAACGGGGATATATTATGGGATATATTCGAGCTGTGCTAATATGTTGTGTAAGAAAATAGGTACATGCGGTACGTACTGGTTATAAACCGTGCGAATTAGTACCGAAATCCACCACACGTGTCGCAGGGGCTCATTAGTGCTAGCGGGAGGGAAACTATAGACTTCGTCTACATTTCTGGGGGTTAATGTGACGAACTTTCCGAAAATGTTTCGAAGAAATTTTAATTTACCAAAACAATCTAAATAAAACAATTGTAACACAAACATAAGTCAAGGAATTAGAAAATTGATTTTTTTTTCTTTTCTAATGCACATTTGTGACGCACATTTTATTACAAATTGAAAAATTATTTTATCAAATTTAATTTAATTTGATCGTATTTTATTTCATAATCCTTTTCTTCAAACGATCTAAAGGTATTTTTTGATGGTTTTGTGTTGAAACATGTGAACTTCGATAAAAAATTACATTTTCACACTGCATATTTTATTTATATCCTTTTATTTATATTCACGTTCCTGTCCTTACTGGAACTAAGCAATCGATTTTTAATTATTTCCCAGTTATAAATCTGAAGACTTTTGTATTTTATACAAAGTAAACACTTATTGCATAAAGCCGGGAGTATTTTTATGAATTTATTTTGACAAATAGGTACATATCAATGGGAAGATATTTTTTTTAAATAATAAATGAATTTGTCCTTGTAAAACAAGTACCTACATTTACATCTTTCTACGTTCCCTAAAATAAGCATAAATCTGCCATCGACCCATCTAAACTTTGAAAAGGATGTCCTTATTTTTTTTATTTATTCTACATATTATGCCATTGAGTTTTGTATTAAAAATTGAAAATACAATTAAAGATAATGTCAATGCATAAAAATCAACAAAATTTGTAAAATTGCAATCAGACATAATATATTTAAAAATGTCTGAAAAATATGGTTTGAAACAATGATAAAATGGATAAAAGTGTGTTCTCAAATCTTCTTAAGATGTTATATAGAAAAAAAACATGGCTTAGCAATCAAAATGACACATAAAATGCTCGGATAAAAGAAGCATAGAACTGTCGATGACAAAATAAATGAATGTAGGTATTTAATAAAAATCCAATGTAGTCTGTAGAACAAGATATTAATTATTGAATTGATTTAAATATATCCATAAATTATTAAGAATATTGCTTATCGTGAAAACGATCGACAACGCTTAAGAGATATTTAATAATTATAACTTGTGTAATTGAATATTTTCATAGCGCCTCTTTTAATCATCTTAATACACTCACTCATCTACTTTCAATATAAATTGTTATCCATTTCCAGTTCAGAGGTGATTTGAAAATTAGTATTGGTTATGTCTTAACCTATCACGCCGGGGTCACTCGAGGTGAAAAACGTGTTGAGAGAAAATATACATTTTATAGGCACGCAGTATATTTTGTTTTTAATTTTTATTGCGATTGTAATTAAAGCATTTTTAATAAGAGTTGCGAATAAACTTGTTTTTTTTATCGATAGAAAACAAACAAATTTAGTGTCTAGAAGAGAATTGATTTTGTCAGAGATGCATTCGAGTTTAAAATAAGGTTATTGTACAACGATCATACGGCTAAATTATTTAAATTTAATATATTAATTTAAATATAAACAAAATTATCAGTTTAATTGCTAGCCGAGGATTTATATATTTATATACACGTTGAAAAATAATATTATTTTGTTTATAATCTTTTAAAACCTTAATACAACTTTCACAATCATGAAGATCAAATGAAAATGCATTAAAAAATAATATGTCCAACTTTTGACAACATGATTAAAACTAAAATTGAAATTATTTAATATAATCATAAATTGATTTCAATGGACACAACAATGCTATTTGTTATAATTGTGCAATATCGAGATATCTTAATTAATAAATGTGTAATAATATGTTTTGCCTAAATAAGGTGTGTGCCTATTATCAAAAACAAGCGTGTCAAGAAAGGAACGAGAAGGGTGTGTTAATTCAGTAAGCAGGGCAGACTAACTGCGCGACCCTTCACCAAGACTTGGAGTCCTGGTGTCATTTGGCCGTTATGGCTGCTAGTATGGGGTCAAACGTATAGGGTCAACCCCATAGTGACAAGGAGTTGGTGATAATACTATTACTGAGCGCCTTATGGCGTCATCTCCAGCCCCAGGCGGAGTGGGTAGGGGACGATTCCTTCAAAACGCGCTATCAACACGGATGGGACACTTACATATATTATTTTTAAAGACTGTCAAATTGACATAGATCAAAGTGCAGAAATGTATTTTTTTGATAATTGTAATTTTAATTTTACGCAAATACTTATAGCATGTAGTCGTATATAGAATAAGAAAGAAAACAAGGTATACGTTAGACGGTAAACTTGCTCACAAAATAATACATATTTTCATACAAAACGATTGGAAAAGGACAAGGAGAGAAAATACGGTAGGTATACGTTAGACGGTAAACTTCCTCACAAAATAATACATATTTTCATACAAAACGATTGGAAAAGGACAAGGAGAGAAAATACGGTAGGTATACGTTAGACGGTAAACTTCCTCACAAAATAATACATATTTTCATACAAAACGATTGGAAAAGGACAAGGAGAGAAAATACGGTAGGTATACGTTAGACGGTAAACTTCCTCACAAAATAATACATATTTTCATACAAAACGATTGGAAAAGGACAAGGAGAGAAAATACGGTATACATGTAGTCGTATATAGAATAAGAGAGACAATAAGGTATACGTTAGACGGTAAACTTGCTCACAATATAATAAAATTTTTCTTACAAAACGATTGGAAAAGGACATGGAGAGAAAATACGGTATACGTTAGATGGTAAACTTGCTCATCACAAAATAATACATACCCACATATTTCCCTTGATCCCTTCGAGTAAATTTTTCACCTATACGAGTATGTATACGAATATATTGTTTAATTTATGGCTATCAATACTAAAACAAATATTATAAATAATAAATATTATTGGTTTCTATCAGATAGTGGATTTTGATCAACGATCTACCGTGGTAGTCTCTTATTGGCAATAGTCAAATACAATTTGTACCTCTGTAAGGCAACAGCTTGTGTTCCTTACACTTCCAAGTTGAGCAGAGGGGGCGAGGGAAAATTATTAACATCTCAGGGTTAGGAGAAACGACCTTCAAAATTATATCTTCATGAACATAGACCTAGGTATTGAAGTGGTCCTTAAATTCTAATATATACTCATAGGTAAGTCTTATATACTCAGTTTTATAGGAATTAATTTTGGTCGGTAGCTAGCTAAAAATTTATTTATTGATTTGTATAACACAGGTGTAAATGATTATGTTTTTTTGAGCAAAACACCGTATTTCTTTATGCAGATTGAGTATATTGAAACATTGTTTGGTGTTATGCCAGCAACTGCTATACCTATGTATAGTTATTACTAAACATCTAGAAAATTCATATTGGTGGGTATGAGACAAATTTAGGTTTTCTTCTAGGTTGGTTTGATCTAACTTTGTCCCTCCACGCCGAAAAAATTCTAGAAGTTTGGCGATAACTAAACGAATGACTCGAAAATAAAGATTGTCTACATTATGCAGCCGCCGGGCATTGAGTTTCTTTGGTCACATCGCCAGGGGAGAGCCAGTTAACCTGGAAAAAAGTATTATCACAAGGAGTGTACCAGGCAAAAGAAGTAGAGGCAGATCTCCTACGCGATGGTGTGATCAAATTCAGGAGATGACCGGGAACGATCTTTATTCGGCGGTGCGAGCTGCGGAGGGCAGAGAGGACTGGAGGCGACTCGTCCTGTCCATTGGCGGCCCCATAGATCACGACCATCAGCATTCAGGAAACGACGAAGAAGAAGAGAGGCGATGACGATATTGTGGTTTTATTGCAAAGTATACTTATTTAAAACAAATACGACAAATAATTTATGCGAATAAAGTTGTATATGCCTTAGTAAAAACGCTATTCAGTATTATTATCCAATCGCTGTAGTTACAAGATCGAATGTAAAAATACAGTGTAAAAGCAAAAATATAAAAAGAGTTTATGCGGATTAAGTAGGTACGTATATTGAAACGCTCTTCAGTGTGTAATTTATAAGTGCTGTAGGTAGGTACCTATGTACACGATTTAATATTAAAGAGTTTGCATTTGCGCAATAAGTGGTGCTAAGTCTTTCATCATAAACAGTTTACACAAACAGTCTGCGTTTACTCCAACCGGGAGATTTATAATTCAACGAGATATATATTTGCGCGAATAATAATATAAACATGAACTTGTAATTAAACAATGGCGAGAATTTCAGAGTGTTACAACAAGACGTTCGGGTGAAATTGAAAATTCTCCACGGTACCTACCTACACTGCATACTTCTCAACGGAAAGATTTCTTATTACAACGAAACGCCTCGAATCTGAAATTTCAAGAGCGCTAGATGAACAGATTGTAATGATTAAAAACAAAATTACAAATGAATTTCATTAATATTCAAATGAAAGAATCATTTTAACACATAATTTTTAATTCAAGTGTTATAAAAATGAATATTTATTTACACGAATCCAACACGTAGGCAACAAAAATTATCTTCAGAAATCATGATTAAAATCTTAGAAATTTGTGTGTATACCAACAACTTTGATTCAAAAGTATGAATTCTAGATTCTTATGCATTTTTAATGTTGGAATTTAAATTAGAAGATGAGCATGTTGTATTCAGCATTATTTCTATAGAGATACATTGATGAAACATTCATTTAAATGTAGTTATTTTTTTACAATATAAACCATTTAAACGATAAAAGGATTTACAGGCATTGAAATAAAACAAAAGCAAGATAAGCATACTGAATTTATTAAGAAACCCATTAAAAGTACAGAGTTCAATCAGATAATAAATATTTTTTTTTTCAGATCGAATTATCTAAATGACTTCTAGGCAAACAGAAATGTAAGAGGGTGTTCGGAAGTTGTCATGTTAAATCGGGCAGCGAGGAACGCAGCCGTGGACTGAAGGGGTGTTAGATGGAGATCCAGGGTGGATATTCCCCTACCATTACTCCCGGGAACCAAACCAGAGACCATTTATCAAATTAATGATTTTGGGATTCAAATTTTAAACTACGCACCGCACAGCAACTGCTTTGCCCTATGAGTTGGAACTAGCGTGGCACGCAGCTTCGTTCGCAGAATTGAATATGTGTAAACAGCCGGGAATAGATAATAGAAATTTAAATATTTAAATTAGAATGTGGAATGTGTACTGAAAATGTTCCAATGAATGTAAAACCAACATTTAACCGCGAATAAACAATCCAGCTTTAACAAACAATGTCTTTTGTTATATAATGCGAAATATGACCTTACCACGGAAAATCCTTTAACGTAGGTACTAGCTTATTTTATTCTATTTTGAAGTAAAACACATGGATACAACACAATGGATAAGAGACAAAAAATATAATGTCAACTATAATTACATTTGTTCTTAATGAAATATTAGATTTGATTATAGGTATGCGTATTTGGTAGATTTATTACTCCAAAGAGATAAGTCGTATAAGTAATATTACAAGTAAAACAATATACAGACAGAAGTGTTATATCTATTAAAATAGAATGAAAATATGTGTACTATTTAAAATGTATCATTTCGAGAAGAAAGAAGTCAGATAATCTAAAAAAAATATGAAAGTCTCGATAATTTTATATCAATTCATCGATTAAGACATAAAAATTGACTGTAGATCAATGGCTTTAAGGCTGTTATAGATAGCAAGAGTATGCAGATGTCAATTTGGTCCAGAATGAAATGCGGACCTTAGGATTAAAATACAATTGATTATTGACCAACACCGAGAAATAATTTACCGGAAATTACGATAAATTTCTGCAAGTATATTAAGAAAATGTTTTAAAAATATTAAAAAATCTTTATCTTTGCTATTTGAGGAGATATTAATAAAAATATAAGAATACTCTTCATTATATTCTAATGCTATTCTTTAATTTAGAAAAATAAGTGTCAGAAGTAGAATTTTTGTTAGATCTAGCAATTACTATTGTCAAAAGTAGAATTTTTGTTACGTCTAGCAAATACTATTGTCAAAAGTAGAATTTTTTTTAGGTCTAGCAACTAGCAATTACTATCGTAAAAAGTAGAATTTTTGCTAGGTTTAGCAATTACTATTGTCAAAAGTAGAATTTTTGTTAGGTCTAGCAATTACTATTGTCAAAAGTAGAATTTTTATTAGGTCTTTATTACTATTGCCGCAACATATTATATAAAAGTAATGACTTATCATAAAGTAGCGTAAACACTTAACGACCGATTGATCAATTAATTTTTTATTTTAGTAAATCGGAGGCGTACCTATTTGAATTAAATTTATGACATTTGAAAAAAGTATATTTCGTAATAAAGCAGTATTGGTTTATAGCTTTATTAAGATACAGTTATTGAGATAAAGATAAATAAACAAGAAACATATTTATCATACGTGACAAAAAACGAATATTATTCGTGTGTTTTGTTTTGTAACCATCATAGGAAAACGTTAATTAAACTCTTGTTTTTCTGTATGTTGATCACGAATTAGAAAGTATGAAATTGTAAGTAAAGATATTGTTGGGCAGCTACACACTTCAGATGTTTAATTTTTATGTGGTTTATAAGTCGGGGGCTAAAATCCGAATACTAATATCATAAATCTATTCAGGACAAGATAAATTAAAATTAATAATCAAAATATATTATATAAACTATTTTTTTAAGTTTATTTATGAGCTCAAATAAACATTGTAATATATGCTTTTGCAAAACATGATTTAGATGTTATAACTTTACTAAATTGAGACTGAAAATTCAAAGGAAATAATATTTTGAATTATTTTCATATTATTTATAACATATTTTTACGTGTGATCCTGTTTTTATCACAAAAAATCTTGACCAAGTTATGTTGTAATATATCTGGAATAAAGTTTATTGTTGTTTAGTTTTAATAACAGAACACACTCCTGTGATAATGTAACGTTTCATATGTATGTTTCTGGTCCAGGGAGGCAGAGTTTGCATGGGAAATACTTCAAAATATAGTTGGGAATCGAACCCAGAAAACCATTGGGAAATTTCATTGGTCGAATGTTAAAACGCTAATAGATAATAATTCTATTCAAATATTTTTGTAAATACATCTTGAAAACTTATCGTTGAAGAAACAAAATTTACGGAAGCATAAAATGACACTATATTATATCAACGTGCGATAGGAATTATTCGTATATGACAGGCATAAAATAACGTGAAGTTAGCATTATTATGAATGTAGATATGGCAACATTTTTGTTATCCTATCTGTTGTAGTAGTCAAGCTATGTTGTAGGTCCCCCAGGAGTGGAGCGCTACGCCACTGGTGATGTTTGTGTGAAACACAATATGAGAGATTAACAGATAAAATACTCATTATAAATATTGCGGAGGCATGTTTACAGTGGCGTAGCTTCCCGGCTGAAGGGACAAGGGATCGGTCTATCTCGTATCCGGTCATGGGAAGCTACATTATACATATATATCGAGGAGACTGCGCGCGACTCTCCCTGTGTGTGGTGCCATGAATATTATGCGTGGATTAAAATATTATTACAAAATCTATGAAAATTGTAGCGATTGTGCCAGTTTTTGGAAAACGTCTCTGTTGTATCAGGAACTGATCTCCAAATACAATTTATTAAGCTTTTTATATTTTAGCAGCCGTTCGCCGACTACCTTCCCCAAAAGAATTACTAGATCAATGTGTAAGTAGTATTATTTAATACGAGTACAAATTTCATGATTATTTTTGGCGTTGGACAATTTGTAAAGCATCGTTATCGAGAAACCTCACCTCAAAGGCACGATACATTACTCTTTAAAACTAAGAAACATTTAATAGGTATCAATGATTTGTATGTATAAAACAGTGTCCATCTGTAAAAACATACCAAGATCTTAAGAAAAACTTAACATTCCCACTATGCCAGGAAGCATTTGAATAAAGTTTATAAAGGAATGGAACGGATTCTTGAAATTGAGCAATGAAAACAAGCGATATTGCATATGGTAAGCAAATGATTCTTAAATGATATTCCTTCAGCATTCATCAGTTATTTTCTAAAATATTGAAATGAGAAAAAAAAATTAAACGATTGGAGAGGAATAGAATTAAAAAAACCGTTTGGTCTAAGTTGCATTTCGCTCCGCGGGTAATTATTTGCGCGTGTCAAATAGTAGTTAATTAATAAAACCATATTAACGACTTAATAAAATAGTCCATTTTGATATTGCCACAGTATATCGAATGTCTTCAAATTCACACCTCGCCTTTCACAAGCGTCAGCTTTAATACGCAGACCATAAATCAAATTTAATATATCGATGTGTTCTTCCTTGCTACACACGACGCATTGTTGTTACACGACAGTCACCGTGACTTGCAGAAATCGAAAAAAACTATACGCCAAGGGTATCTAAAATTGGTCACTCGAGGAGAGAAAATGATATTCCAATTAAATCAAAAAACAAAAACAGTCAGGAGTTCGCTCAAGAAGACTCAAAAAATGAATCCTACATTTTAAATGAAACCCTTTATACCTAGTAGAAACTAACAAACACTTTTTACAAGGCAATCAAATGATCTAAAATCTTCAATCTTCTTTGAGTCAAAGACTCTTCTCAGGCCACAACTTGCGAGTAGCTTATGGAACGAGTCCTTGTTGGCGTTGGGAGAACGCTGGATGGGGTTTGCTGGGGAACGCTGGATGGAAGAACCTACGATATGTGACTGCGGAGAGTAGCCGACCACTGCACATCTGCGCAGATGTTCTCAAGTCCGACAAACTCCAATACACGACATTACCTGACCAGTGGTTGTGCTATTGACGATACTCGACTCTAGCCAGAAAATTATTTGAATGCGTTGCTGACATGATAAAAGAAGATCTAATATAGGTTTATGTAATGTGCCATCTTCGTGGAGATATTGACGCCGATCCGTTGTTACTAAGACAGTCGGTGTCTGAACAATCTAGTGGGCGGGGTAGGTTCTCGGTGGGCGGGTTCAAGAGGGTCTGCCCGGACTGAAGGACTCACAATGTACACGTAATAGCAAAGACATGTTTTCATTAAGTATTGATTCGAATGTACACAGAGAAGCGCATTCGTTTCAATTATTGGATACGCGACTAATAGCAACGTTGCAGAACTTGCAGTCTTTTTATTGACCTTTTTTAGATTTATCGAAACAATCTTACATTGTGATCAGTGTGGGATCTTAAGTTAGATTATTGAAAACTGGAGTTCATTTATGAAATTATTTTGTTACAATATTGATTGATAAAATCCTCAGATAAATAATTTATAAAAAAATACGGTGTGTGACACACACAAAAATATTTTATTTTATTTTATTATATTTCTTATATGGATTAAGAATTAAATTGGATGCAATATATCTGCATCAATTTTAGTAAGACAACAGTTTTATACTACTGTACAACGTATTTACCTTGTTTTCTTTCCAAATTAATTTTTTTGCTAAATTAAGTTTATTATTTTTATATTTTTTTAATCCTTACAATGATAGTTACATGACAAAACATTTTGTGACGAAAAATTAAATATGTAAGCATCCTACTAAGGCTAAGCCGTGTTTGAGAAAAAGATTACATTTTTTTATTTTTTTAGGTATGTGCATTTTATGCGAAGGTTTATTAAAACAGTGTCACTTAAAAAAGTGCGTTTGTCACCAACAGACTCAGATCTACTGTGGTGAGTAGGTAGGTAGGTAGAATATCAAAGATTCTGCAAAAGATCCACTAGAATCAACATAGCTACAAATATACGAAATGGTTACGTCTACAAAAGTCTTAAGTTTTTCAATTAACTGTCAACATTCAATTAACTGCTTAAGTTTTTGTGTGATTTTAATATGATTTATTCACTTTTTGGGATGCAAGAATATTGTTAATTTAAGAGTTTTTGGGGACTGTTGAATGTATTTATTTGTAATCTAGGTAAAGATTTGTATTATTTAATCTAAAAAATCAAACTAGAAGATGTTTCTACCTACCAAGATACATGAAATAACATTTAATTATTATTGAGTCACTGCACATATTGAACAAGCAAGACTAAATTTGTGCTTTGTTGTTGTTCTGTTAATTTAAGACTTTTTGGGGATTGTTGAATGTATTTCTTTGTAATCTAGGTAAGGATTTGTATTATTTAATCTAAAAAATCAAACTAGAAGATGTTTCTACCTACCAAGATACATGAAAAAACATTAAATTATCATTGACTCACTGCAAATATTGAACAAGCAGGACTAAATTTGTACATTTTTGTTGTTCGCTTACTCTCTCTTATTTTTCCTGTACAATTTTTCGACATACATAATTCGTTTATTACCTAAATCACGGTTGCCGTTGGGTATCAACAGATATTAATACAGGTGCAAAATAGTTAAAACTGTTTATATGATCCGTTTGATAGATTTGTGGAACACGGAGAAGTTGAGTCGAGCCGTTACAGTTAATTAGTTGTCGGTTTATGACGTTTCCCAGAGATGGATAGCTGGTGATACTTCACGATAGTGGATCGGGGCTCCGGACTATGGAGTAATATATTTCCTTTAACGTATTAGAATCTCTGCTACAACCCCACGTATGGTGGAAGTAATTTGCACTCGGTGAGTTTGATTGCTAAACGAGGCTATTAGCGCGCGGGTCAGGAAGTTGTAATGTTCTCGAATCTTCGAAGGCCAATTTATTGGAGCCCACTGCGAATTGCTTTTGTAGATTTGATATATTGCCAATGTGCGGGGTACTACGACGTGCTAAGTACTAACACTTGCCCGTCATAATTGTACATTTCCTTCACCTTACATACACACGTTTTGTTCATACTTCTAAAGTGGTTAAATCGAATCATGAGATAAAAGATAACTGAAATATTGAAACACGAGTATCATTTAAAATATTTTTTCTATGTAGGTACATTATATAACTTTATTTGTATATGATCTTACCTGACTTTGGTTTATTATTGTATACCTAGATATATATTTATTATTTAAAATACTCACGAAATATATAGGTAGGTACTTTAGGGCATGTTTACATAAAAAGCGCACGTTAAGCTTTTATGTAATTTTCATATTATAGCGAGTGCAATTTGGGCGTTGAGCTTTTTTTTTGAGAAATGAAATAACATTAATAGCAGTGACCGATAGTGGATTAGTACTTAAATGTCAATAAAACAAAGGAATATGCTCCTACGTACCCTCAGACAGACCGAAAATATATCAATTATAGATCGCGAACATATCCCCCTAACTACGCTGAGTCACTACTCCTGTTTAAAATGGAAAGTTTAGAGAAAAGAAGAATTATATCCGACATGTCGTTGCTTCATAATATATTACACAACAAAATAGACTCACCATACATTCTTTCTTCGATCGCCTTACACGTACCATCACGATCCACCCGCTCAACAAACACATTTCGTATAAAAAATATTAACACGACATACGGTAAAGACTCTGTTTTAAACAGGACACTATCTACATATAATAACAAATTTAATAATATTGACGTGTTTCACATTAAATACGAACCATATCTAAGTATAATCAAACAGATCCTCAGTTCAGGTAACGATAATTCCTGAAATGAATTTTAACTTCATCTTAACATAGACATTTTTTTTTCTCTTCCGTTTATTTTATATTTGATAAATTCATGACGTAAGTCTTGAGAGATTGTGCGTCTCGATTTTTCTATTGATTTTTCTACCAATTTTTTTTCACACAATGTTTTAAGATTTCTTCCCTATATCATTAATGTATTTATTTTTTCTTTTTCAAATTATTGTGAATAAATTCATTGTTACTGTTACTTCTGTCATCATAGTTCGATTTGTTTTATTTGTTAATATTTTTTTTTTCTCTACCAAGCTTGTATGTAAAATTGTAATATTCCACGAGTAAATTCATAATTGGAATGTATTTATATTTAAAATATTATGTAAACAATGTAATGTACAACATTCTGTGAATTTTCCAACAAATAAAAATAAAAATAAAATAAAATAATATATCTTCCTTCAAAACACACCAGAAAAAATCACAAAACACACCTTTTTCGCAAATCTTAACAGAGCCAAAATGATACATCTCAATCAATTTTCAGCGCCCTTGAGGTCAGATATTCACGATAACGGCGCTTTGTAAATTATACAAATTATACATTATATTATAAAACACATCGAAATTCAAAACTGGATTGTTTAAATAACAAAAAGCACACAACTATAGAATTTTATTCAGAATTCTTCGTTAAGAAGTTATATGTGTAATAGCTTAGTGTTAATGACGTCGATTTGATGATAATGTGTGTGTCCTCTTGTATAAATAATAATGAAAGCGTAGGTAGATATGTATAGGTAATTTAGATTTATAGCACCGCGATATATTATTAATGTGTGGCCCCAAAAGCTTGCATGTACAAAGCAATTGAATTAAACGTTTGTATCTTATGATAATTTAATTCAATTTGCCGGCAAAACTTGATATTAACACCTTTAGGATATAAATTGCACAAGAAATGTTACTTTCAATGCGAACTTCTTAATTTCGCAAGGTGCGGTTGTGTGCGCCATATAAAGGTCATCGAATACAAATAATATACATTGTAGGTAGTATCATTATTTTAGTGTGACGAATCGAACGCATATATTCACGTGTGTATGCCAAATTATATCATATACTTATAATTATATGAACTGAATAATGGACCACAATATCTCATACTCTACATATAAGAATAAAATTATCCACACAACATTGAATTTAAGAGTAATGCAATGTATAAAAATACATGGAGTTACGAATGATTAATGCATTTGCACAAATCACAATAAGTTAAAAAAAATATTGATGAAACCATTAAAATATTTTGAAAATAAAAATATATGGTAATTTTAAGAAAATAATATAAATTTTAAATTAAACTCTTGTACATCTACTCAAACAAACTTTTTTCTTATGAAATATAATATATTCACATTCATATTACAGATTAAGCTATTTAAAGACTATTTGTTCTAGTAAGACTGCAAATACAAATTAGGTATGTGGAAAATAATGAAAATACGTAAAAGCGATCATGAATGAGCCAAGGAAGGCATTTTCCAGTTCCCCAAAAGAACCTAGAATCAGAAGATATAAGAAAAAAACGAAGAATTAGAGAGAAGAATTCATCGGAAGAAGAAAAAGATGATATTGAAATTTGACAGCTAATTAAAAAATGACAACTCATAGTGATTTATTGAGTCATGTTAAAGAAATAAATAATGATAGTAAATCGGTTAGTCGACTCGATAGTAATGTGAACTTTTCCTCGAGGCAATCTAATTATATATTAATGTTAATATGGTAGAGCGATTTATAAATGGCCGAGTGCTCAGTCAGCTGCTCGCCCACTGTGCACAACGCAATACACACTAAACAATGTTTATTATTGCACGATTATGATCAAAATCATAAATAATCAATACAGTCGACGTAAGTTCGAAGCTTCTCTTCGGGTAACCGACATTATTCTTAAAATAAGACCACATGGTGATAGAGTCAGAACCGGTGCTGCTGATGTACGACGTCTTTACAGCAAAGGGGGTATTTGCATTATCATTGAAAACAACACTGAAAAAAATATTATGACAACCGAAATGACTACGTACATTTTAGCCAAACATTTGTTATTGGTAGTAATAAGGTTTATCTATTTATGATTGTATTTTTTGGGTGCGTGTATAAAACATTTGGTTGCACAAAACCAAATGTTTTTAAGTCACTATAGTTCGGTTAATTTTAACATGAAATATTGTTATAATAAGCAAACATATACTGAAAAAAAGTTATGTTAAAATTAACCGAACTATAGTGACTACAACAATTCGTTTTGTGCTACTAAATATTTTGTGTGTTTAACCAAACAGTACAGTCATAAACAGATAAACTCTTATTAGGTACCTACTAATAACAAAGGTTTGGCAAAAAACGCAGGTAGCCAGTTCGGTGATCACAATTATTTTTTTCAGTGTACCATCACTCCGTTGACGAGAGAACCGAAAACCAGACTCTTCTATCTTATACATGTTTTGCCGCATTTACATTAATACATGCTCTCATATTATTCTGACTTCGTATATGTATTTACCATCTTTCAAAATCTAATTTATATGATCATGCCAACTCTTTCTCGGCCGGCCCCTCCATCTCGTTACACTCTTTTCAGCATTGTATACTTTCTTTGTGGGGCGTTTATCGTTCATTCTCTCTGCATGTCCGAACCATCACAAAGTATTTATCTTCATTTCACTCATAATGTCTCTTTCAATCTTACAATCTCGTTTAATATCCTCATTCCATGTCCTATCAGAAATTATTTGAGTACATAAACATTTCTCAAAACTGAAAAAAAGTAGGGAAAAGATTGTACATAGATGATGAAAAAAATGTCTTTTTATCCATGAAAAGTTGGAATGAAGATATAGCGAATGTTACAAAACAAATAAAGAAGATGTTATATATAAGTGCGTGGTAAAGTGCGTGAATAATATATTGTTTGATAATATTTTTTTAAAAAACATAATATAGTCCATCAACAATAGTAGATACACAAATATTTATTTAAAATTAGAAAATAGTTAAAAAATAATTATATTTATTAAAATTTTTAATTAGTATTAGTAAAGGTCAAAGCGTACCCCAATAGAAAAGGGACAAAAGCGCTAAGGGGGAAAGAAAAAAATTAGTAAAATAAAACAAGGTTCTTGAATACATATCGTTTCATAATAAATTTTGACAAAATGTAGATACCACCTCTGCTTTCTAGACGACCGTGTATAAGGTGTGTAATTTTGCTAATGTGGTTTATAATATGGACGTTAATTTTAAACAAATTCACATGAGGGAATTCCGTCATGTCGTCCAGTCGGGGGGGCAAAGGCCGAGAAGGGCGGAGACCAAGGGGAAGACGCTCCTCTCTCTGCCCTGGAGTAGTACGGAGTCATTATTCACAGGATAACATGACATGAACGGAGGTAACAAGTGACTCCGCATACACACACAGTACAAAGTCCGGTGGAATACCATGTCACTAGGTAGGTACCTCCTTACTACTTTGTACGAGATGTTATTACTGTATGTATTTTGTATTGTATCTTTGTTAGTTTCCACTTGTTTCATTCGAAAGCCGTAGAACAATTTTAATTAAGTGAATCGGGAATGTCCTAAACCGCTGTTTGGGTGTGCACAAAATACATAGGTATATTTTTAACATATAAATGAAAAGTTATATACGAGCCAATGAGATTTTATACATAGACATTTTATATGAGAACAAAACGCTCTTACAAAAATCGTACAGTTTAACGAATTCTTACAATATCACCAAGAAAGAACAATGAGTGAAAAATGAAAAAAAAAAATACCTACTTGCTTTATAAAACAGGATTCCCTTAAAAAATCAAGGGAATTTTTTTTAAACGGTATTATATGTAATTCCTTAATTAAAAACAATTCCGTTATACGACACCTTGTAATAAAAATTGGTTCTTAGTTGTTGTTATAACCTTAAATGTGGGATTTTCGAAAAGGGCGGATATAATTTAGTTAACGGAAATGTATTTATAAGTGAACATCTTATCAAAATTTAACTAAGAAAAATGTTTTCATTTAAGAATCAGAATTCCTTCTAGAGAAATTCTCTTGATTTTGAAATTTTGTTCTTTTAAAAAAATGAAATAAATAAATTTATACCTTCTAGAGAAATTTTCTTGATTTTGAAATTTTGTTCCTATATAAAATGAAATAATAAATTTATTATTTTTTTTTTCATTTCTATTTTGATCTTGAACTTAAAACGAAATAATTATTGATCTTTCCTAATATTTGAAGACGACTTTATAAACACCTTCGATTTGATTTTTCTCATACATATTTAATCCCAATTCAGTAATTATATGTATAATTTTGTAAAGTAATTAAATAAAAAAATAACGAACCTATATAGGCTAAAGCTAAAGCTAGATAAAACTATATATGTATGTATAATCACGCTTGACAATTATAACGGTCGCTTAATACAGACGCGAGTTAATTTGGGTGAAACGCGACGCAGGTGTATGGAACTAATTTATCCTTACGGTCCTGTGCCAACTACCTTCTTTAAATTCTGCCAGTCTGATACAAGCTTAGTTCTGTGGACGAAAATGGAGAGAACAAATACAAATTATTTATCTACGATTTAAAAAAAAAATACATTATCTTCTTTGTGATATACAGATATTACATATTTTATTTTATTTCAAAATTCGTTTTTAAAATTTAATAATTTCTGATGTACGTACAATATGAATTTATGCACTTGTAGATAAGGCTATCACTGTCCCAGAGTAGCGTTATGTAAATCTATTCTTAATTTTTGTATTCGTTTTGTAAGTGTTTATTTTTATATGATACCTTCTTAGTCTAAACAAGGTTTAGTGGTAGGTTAATTTTGACACCTTCATGAATGCAAGTGTATGTATGAGTGTCGATGATACATTGGTCGGTAGGTACATTTGCTAGATGTGAGTAAATAAGAGAATTTAATGGCAAATCTATTATCCATCAACGTAGGAATGTCAATTTATTATTGTTTTCGATATCGTACAGCGATAAAATAATTTATGAACAAATATATACCAAAGTATTTTTCCACAAAAATTCGATTATAATGACCGAATGTTATCGCCGAGGTGGCTTGGCATTATCATGGTCTAAAATGGTACATTGTAAGAGGTCTAAAATGATATTTTTGTGGAAAAACACTTTAGTATACATTTGTTTATTAATTTAAAAATGGTTTTCCACTCTGTTGACACAAAAACACTAGAATCATCACAAAGAATTAATACTACCAGAAATCAAACCATATGTAATTCAATATAAAATTTGGTATTAGAATGCCTGTTTTTTATTGGTTGTGTAGCTACCATTGTGTCACATATATTTGAGAATCTTGATTTAAGTGCTTTAATAGGAATATTTTCTTTACAATAAAAATTTAAATTAATTATAAATATAATATTTATTTACAGTATTTTAAAACCATTTTGTAGGTAAATATAAATATATAATAAGGATACATTTCCAATGATGTTGGGAATTATAATTATTAAATTATACTGCAATGAAATGAAAATAAATAAAATGAAATAAAAATGCAATGAAATAACAAAATGATTTGACTTGTTAATATATAAGTTGACATAATCTTTCCAAGTCCCACGTGTAATATCCCTGCCTTTACATTCCCATATGACTTATATTTACGAAAGGAGAATATGTATTGCGATATAATGAGAATACTTAATAAAGCGGCTGCAATGAGTTATTGCTTCTGCTTCAAAATAAAACAACGAGTAGGGTGCACAATTTGTATTTATACAAGTATTAGACTCTTCCTACTTTGAGATCTGTTATTGTGTTATACTCAACTTACTCAACGATTCTTACTTATAACATTTCAAAGAATACGTTGCGTAATAATTTATCAAGCCAAGCCATGACATGTTATTTGATTTACTGTTTTCAAGATTATTTTATTTTTATGACTTTGTTGAAATGCAACCAAATTCATACACTAAATGCTTTATTATGTCAGAAATTATAATTTTCTTGTACTGCAAATTACATTAAACCAGGAGTAAAATATAGGTTTTTTTTAAATAATGGAATTTAATAGTGTTCAAATCGAATTAAAATTGTATTGTTTAAAATAATATTAGTCATACTTAGTCAATAAAGTTACTGCCCTGCAATTGTTTTAGATTTATATAACAAAATAATCAGTCTTTATTGTAACATAGTACTTTCTCACCATAAATTTCGTCAGGGGATACACATAAAATATTTAGATGTCGCAGACATTATTAATCATTGAGTCTTCATTCACAATTTGTAGTCCGTGTTTACGCGACCCTCTCCTACCCATCTTTGTAGGTTCAGTTTTAATAAGCTCCTACCCAAATTGCACATGCTTCGAGTGTTTTCTTACCGATTCTATTTACCTAAACTGATCCCTATGACGGGAGTGTCTTGCAGCCAAGATCTTCTCTAATGATTTATCGTCCTATTTTCCCTCTCTATATACACCTCCTGATACCTCGTGCCCCCTGGCATTTTACCATTAAAATTAAAGTGTTTGTTTATAAAACAAACCCAAAAAGGAAGCCGCGTGTTAAATTTATGGGCAGCCTTGAAGACAAACAAATATAAATTATATTTTCCTATCACGGAAAAATAAATACATTAAGGTTTTCTGTTTCATTTTTTAATTTGTATATACGAGTACAGAAGCCATTTTTTTATTACCTAACCACTAACGGCTGGCTCAAACATAAAAATGAAATGAACACATGACGGTGGCGGCGCCTTGCAACAACATAACGAAAACGTAATTACAAGGGTTGCAGAAGGGAGAAAGGAAATTGTATTGTTATTCGCACTTGCAACTGTGACAGGATCCAGAATCGAAAATGTGTAATTACAACATCTTACTGGGCTTACCCCACACATAATATCGTCGGACAACCCCTCCCCTAAGCTGCGCCCCTAATGGTCAACCCTTTGACTCCTATTAGTACCCAAAAGTGTGATGGAGTTTTGTCGATTGTGCACAAATGAGATGATTATCAAGACACCAAATCAGACAGACATAATATTATTACATTTTTGCATCAAAATAGATCAACAAATCGTCCAAGTTTGGATTAAAATAATTAATGACAATCTCTCTAAGTTGATATCAAATAAATAATTATAACAGGCAAATAAATACAAGTAAATCTCAAAGTTTCATGGGTGAGTACCAACAGTAAATGTAACAGAATTTTTATGTTGAATAAAAGCGTTTATATGTAGATTACTTCTATGGTTTTGTTTAATGGTTTTCAGAGACAACGAAACTCGTTAACATTAGTTCCCTTGTTATTTTTAACGAAACACGTACTGCCCGAATCGCTCTAAAATAGCCCTGTAGTCGTTAATTCACACCAATGAGCTTATCCTAAAAAAAAAGATAGTATTCCAAGTCAAAGTTTAAACGTGATTACTCTGACAGGATCTGGTGCGGTCCTGTCCTGTACTCCTGTTCAGCTGGACCACTGGTGCAGTCTGTATCTATGTATGTAACCCCTTTTCCCGTTTGATAAATGGCCAATTACATCGCCGCTCTCCCCATAGAACCCCATCCCCCGGAACACCGACTACCTCGTCTACCTACTCTTTGTTTTCACATAATACTAATATCTACGTTTACATGCATCCTACAACTCCGATTTAAACAGATACATATCAGTGTAGAAAAGAAACGGTTAGAATGATAATTTGAAAAAAATATATGAGATACATCTCAATGTAGATATCAAACTTGATACTTGACTCAAAACATGATCTAACGACATTATAGATAAGTGAAGATTTATTATCCCTTTTTGTTATATATTCGGCTCGTTTCAGAGTAGCTACTATTGGAAATGTCAAAGCAAATAATTTCCTTAAGCACGATTTTCTTAATCCCGTTTGCTAATTGAAAACATTTCTTTATTTATTTACATTGATAGACAGTAAGAATTGTATCTGCAATGTCCCACTAGGAAAAAAACTTGTGCCGGGGCTAATGCATCTTGATATAGTGACACTGTAATAGTGAATGTGAACATTAATCGTACATAAAATCAAATTAAATAACAATAAATATATATATATATATATATATATATATAAAAAAGCATGAACTATAAAAAATAAAATTAAAGCATTATAACAAAAGATAAGCATGGGGTCGAAGTCGAAAGCTATGGGTGAACAGTGAACACATTCATCAGCATATTATCAGCCATTATTATTTTATTTTATCAGCCATTCGTTTATTTTAGTTTTAAAGGAATGCCTATTTTTGGTTCTTTTAATTATTTCATCGAGTTTATTGGATTTTCTAGGGGCAATGACTGCAAAAAGTCTCTGTCCAAACGGGGATTTCATTATAGTCACTGAAAAGTAAAATCATTTGCTTGCCTAGTGAAACGTGTTTGTTGGTTTCTATTATGCAGAAGAATATTTTCTTGCAAATGAATTAATGCAGTTTTCAAAAACAGTTGATCAAGGACAATAAGAAACCTTCCTAAAAAACCTTCTTAATGTGAAGGTTCTACTTGGCACACTCACCCAATTCAATAATTCCATAGGCATTAGGTATATTATTGAATTTATTTAAAGATGGATCTATGTTTTATTACTTCTAAAGATGATTTCGTGTAGGTATTTTCTAGATACGTTTTTGACGAAAAGTAAGATTTTTTTATGTGTGTATCTTTTTAGAGTCAATTACGGTATGATATTTTAAAATGCTTTTCATAATAATATAGGTACCTATATTTATTTCAAAACAAATTTATTACCTGTATGCTTAATGAAAGTGATTTTTAAAAGTAATCTCGAAATTTCCAAATATGAAAATGAAGATTAGAGAAACAAAGAATATTTGGGTTCAAACTGTAATAATAATTTTCGGGGTTCTTTGAATTTCGATACTTTAGTAATGCCACCCGTGCCGATCTCGTATGACTTTTATACACAAAAGCTGATCCACGTGGCAGAATCCCCCGATCAGTCGATGTATGGATAAGGATTGTATTACAATGATGTGGGTTTGTGGTGCTTACACAACATGGAAGTACGGAAACAATAACAAAACATTATTGTGTTGATTGAAAGAACTGCGAAATAAACAAACAATTGAAAATTTGCATCGATGGTTGGAGAAAATCTGTACAATAATGATCGCTTAGTAAAATCAAATGTGTTTATTTATTAGTAAGTATCTTTTCTATGTGAATAAGTAATTGTAGTTTGAATGAATTACATATTTTGGTAATTATGTGTCTGGTATATTTGTGTTAGAAGTAGGTTTATAATATCGATTAAATAAAAAAAAAATTAAATCTAATTTCAATGCCCGTTTTATCAATACCACATATCAATCTTTAATCTGCCCCCCTAGACAACATGCCATTAAAGCTAAGCGTTATATCGCTAAGCGATAGAAATGTATGAAATTTGTGGCTGTCACGTGTTGTCATAGCGACCAATTTCATACATTTACTATCGCTTAGCGATATAACGCTTAGCTTAAATGACACGTTGTCTAGGCCCCCTGTTTATGTTCTTCTGGGCTTTTTTGCTTAGTTAATTTAAATTATGAGGGTTTAATAAGACGAAGTTTGTTAATATCTTATACAAAAAAAAATCATGTATAATTTGAATTGCATAATATATCATTTGATATTTAATAAATTAACATCGCTTAAAACACTAATAAGTTGTTATCATGAACGTCAAATGAACAATTACAATTATAACAATGTACCAACAGATATTAGAAAGCCAATGATTGTTTTTAATTTAAATATTTTTGTATTGGGCAAGGAACTGAGGACCCTTTTTGCATTCCGTTTGGTAATATGTAGCTCGAGACAATAAATCGCTAATCGCCCACCTTACATTTTTTTTATTATCAGGTCATAGCTTCCGCAAAGGCAATAATATAATTATTTTTTACGATTATTTTTGGGACGCAAATATTTTTCTTTCAATTTTAAACAGATTTAAATGGGATTTATAAAAATTGCAATAAAAAAATGACAAGGGGAAGCTTAATTCTACGGATTACATATTTCCTAAGGGATGATAAATGGAGGAAGAAAAAGTTGAAAAAATAATATTTAGAAAGGGACCTATTTACATTCGGTTAAAGCGCCCACCCGAGTCGGAATGTGAGGGGGGGGGGTGTGGCACTAGGATGGTTGGTGAGGGGAGGGATAGAGGACAGAGGGGACAGATTAACCGTTCGTGTTTTATCTCTTCATTTTTATAATTGCCTGCCATTTTTTGGGATTACTTTTTATTTCTAGTATAACTTCTTCCAATTGCTGTCACCATTGCACAGTGTATTTTGATAAAACTAAACTCTGGCTGAAATAAAAAAAATAATGATATTGACAACTATAGGTATTTAATACGATTCAATTTTTTGTGCAGTTTCAGTGGTTTTTGTGAATAAAGAAAACAATGAAATATAGCTTTCGTACGTATCTCTTACATTTTGGTTTAGAAGAATAACTTCTATGTAATAAGGGATTGAAATCCAGCAGCGTTTTCAATCCAGCAGGATTTTCTTAAAAATTGCTGGGTCAGCAAATTTTGATTTTTAATAAAAAAATTAATATTCTCATAAATATAAGACAGCTTCATGACAATGACTGTTTTTTTTTCAATATTGGTAAATCTCCAAATATCTTACTTGGATACTCGTATTATTATTTTTTACAAAATAATAAGATTTTATGTAGGAGATTTACAATTTTGTATGTCATCTTGAGGTTTCTATAAAACAACTTAGTTTTTTTACGGCATTATTTGGAAATTGAATTAATTATGGATCCGCAGCGTTGGATCAAGCGCATTTTTGAGCATTCAGCTGGATCAAGCTGGATCTAGCTGAATTGCTGGATGCGGGATCCAGCAATTGCAATGTCTATATGTGACGCTATAAATGTATCAAAATTTTCCTTAATTTAAAGAAAAAAATATCTAAATTTTACTAAATTATTGAAAGTTTACTCTCTAGATAGATTTATATTTTTACATGTTTAATACCATGACTAATACAAAAACTATCCAACTCATTTAGTAATCAATGATTTTTCATATATTTTATCACTTTATTTAAAATTTTAAGGAATATGGTTTCTTGACCGTTCGTTTTTATATATTATGTTCTGCAAAGAGAGACATCCTTAGACCTCTATATTAAAATAAAGTTCAATAATAACGTTATTTTTTTTAAACGTTCGCATGCCAATGGTTCTACCTAAATGAGTTGTTTTGTAATCAGAAGTAAATAAGTAATCACACAAATACTGTATACGATCACAACAAAAAGCTGTAATAGGAATTCTTCGACGGAAGGAACAAGAGAAGAGAAAGTACAATTATAAAAATAGAAACTTTGTACGCCCTACTCGATGTTCGAGGGACAAAGTTATTGCGATAAAAATAACAAGAGTTAGAGGAAAAGAAGTCGGGGGGAAAAGTGTAACTAGGAAAAAAGAAATGAAATTATCTTTGTACGTTTCATTTCTGCGAGAAGGATCTACTTTTAAAGTAAATCCACCAAGTCCCCGCTGGTGTTCAAAGTTTGTCCCATTATCTGAGGAGCCCGCATTGCTGGATTCAATTTTATATCATTCACTGGCGTAATAACGGTGGGAATATTACGAGGCATTTGAAAAAATAAAACAACGAAATGATTGCGCAGAAATAAATGAACGAGGGAGATAAGAGAATGGCCGAAACATTGGTGTTTAAAGGTTACTTTGCTTGGTTATTAAGATGTAGATTGTGGATGAGTTTTGTGGCTTTCATAATGTCGTCTTCTGTTTTTGAGGATGACAACGAGTATGCTATCTCCATCCCATCCATTATCCCCAACAGAATTGAAAGAATGATTTACACGAACTAAATTAGGTATTAATTTGACAACATTTTTGATTTAGCATAGATTTTCGCAAAATTCATAAGGAAATCCATACAGTAGGTAATCCATAATTATTGTAGATGATATTAATGACTAGGATAAGATAGGGGGAGTTCTCAAATTATTTTATTACTTCAAAATTTGATTAAACTTGAATGATTGAGTGCAATCAAATAGTCACAATCATCGGACCCAAGGAAGATTTATATAGGACAGAATTCATTCATTGTGCGGGAATGCAATAGTTACAACAATAACTTTGCATGATTGTAGGTACCCAATCGTTATTCAGAAATCGGTTGTTTAAAAATTTACATATACAATGATTCAATAAATTTATTTACCTCATTCCTCCTCACCCATCCGTATCATCCACATCCTTCCCATAGTTCATACTTTATTTTTAATTTTTTTTGGTAACCGTTTAGTATTTTTTTTTGTTTTTATTCATATCTTTTTAGTAACTGTTAAATACTCTTGTGATTAGTTTGTAATTGGTCTAATTTGAGAACATCTTTTTTGCTATATTTTTTTTAATTGACTGTATATTGATACAAATAAATGACAATAAAGCGATCGCTCAAAGCGATCTATGGCATGGCTCCCACGTATCTTTCAGACTTCTGTATCCCTCTCACCGTAAACGAGCGACAACAAAGACTTCAGTCAGCCACCACATCCATGATTGGCAAGTTAACTGAAATAAATTGAGTCAACACTACATCCTTCGGTGATCGTGTTTTTGCTGTGGCTGGACCAGCCTCGTGGAATAAATCGACAACTTAGCACTATTCAGGAATCACCTGAAAACTCACATCTTCCGCGAGTCTTACAAAAACCTGTAATATATTCAAAGCGCTCTTGAGGTGAGGTTATCACAAAAACGGCGCTATAAAAATCATCCCAATTTATTATTATTATAATTTATTTATTTATATAAACGCCCTAAATGGGCTTTTACATACACAATTACAAATTATTAAAACATATGTTTATGAACCACGAAGCAAAATACATACATACATAATTATAAATAGGTAGGTACCTATATATAACAACAAAAAAATATCAAGAAAAATATATAAGTAGTGAAGTACAATGAAAATAAAATTAAAGAAAAACAAGCAAAAGATTAAGCAGAAACAAAAATAAAAAGAAGAAGAACCCAGAATTTACACAATCTTTAAATGTCTCTCTTTATATTCATATATTGAACAGCAAAAGACATGAACAGAGCCAAATTCATTACCAAGTCTATGTAGTCTCAGAATAGGCGAGTGAATATAATAATTATTACATATTAGATTTTATGATAAAAAATAGTGAAGCCTGTGTTTGTCAAGGACGTCCATCCAGCCATTAAAAATCTTATCATCAAATTACTGACTGTCCTTCTACTTGATAGTGTTTTTATATTAAGTGTACACATTAAAGAATTATAATTCATTTGTTCAAAGGGAATCGATAATTTAAATTTGACAAATCTTAAGAATAATAAAAAGGAAGAAAAACGAAATGACCTTCGTGTTTAGAGACTTTGTTACTGTAAATAATATCAATTATTGGAACTCAGTAACAGTTGACAGTCACATAAACATTAATCTTAAGGACTAGATATTATCAATTTGTACCTAAATGCGGTACTGCGCGAATCTGCAGCTTTTAAACAATAAATTCATTTTGATGCATACGACATAAGGCAGGTATGTCATAGTGATAGTATCAGTAAGTTGTGCCAAAGGCGTCGGTCTAGCGTTGATCGATTGGTCGGGCACAATTTTTTAACGACGATTATGCACCGACAGTAGTACCTGCCTACCCCAAATAATAATTTGATGACAGAATTGTAAATTGATTACCTGGGGAAGTGGGTATCCTTTAACGAGGAGAATGCACGACATCACCTGCTAAGTAACGACAATTATCGCGGGTTTAATCGCACCGCAACAATACCTAGCTACCGATGATGGCCAATGGTAAAAGTCAAACGGCGATTACACCCAAAGTGACATTTCACAATTTTGCAATTGTGTCGTTAATCATTTAAAGCAATACGTTTGCTGACATAAAATTATGTGTGAGTGCACAGAGTGCTTTCATAACATATAAAGAAGTTTCATCTTACTTTACCTCATGTCCGAGGATGGCGCTTGCACTCAATAACTCGAAGGAAGGTCCGCCTCCATTGGACGGTTTTGCTATGTTATTATGAACATTTTTTTTATTGTAAAATAAAATTAACTAACGCTTTTGTACATCCTGATACAATATTTATAAAATTTATAATATGCAAGTGTCAATATATATTTACGAATGGACACTATTATTGTTGATTAAGTAAAATGTATTTATGCTGTATCATTTATATTATAGTTTGTGGTCGTTCAGTAAAACGGAGTATATTTTTTTTTTATTATCATAAAAGTTTTACATTATAATAATTGGGATCTCATTAGCCTACAGGCTATCAGTGAGTTTCCCATACAAAAAGTTCAAGTACATATTACATTCCTTAAGTTACGGTATTAAAATTATAATATGAGATACATGTTATTTATATATTTAAATTAGAAGTCAAATGTTTTTAATTACTTTCTGCAATATTTTTTTTAAATACAGTTTCAACTGAGGATATTTTTTTGGATGGAACGTTTGATTTTAACCATTACATGTAACAATGGAGTTACATTTTTTTCAAACGCTGTCTCTATCGCTAAAGACACAATTTGTTCATTCAACAAAAATGTGTAAGTTTATAATTTTTCGAAAGAAAAAGATCTCAGAGAAAACTTTATAAACCTATATTTTTAAGTCTGATGAAGTTCTGTAAATTGATTTAAAATATAATAAGGTAAATATAATTCGTTTAACTAAACAATTCAGTGGAAACTAGACTCTTGGTCTGTGGTGGAAACTAAATTCATGTATTACTGTAATATTTTTTAAATTAGACAAATTTATTAACAATGTTAAATGATGCTTATGGATCAGTTCATAGGGCAATATAAACAGTAGGAGATTATGTTATAAAGCGCGTTTGAGGTTATTAGCCAAGTATTGATGGGATCGGCGCTGGTGGGTGGTAGTCGGTGGTCGGCCCGGGGAGTATCCTTCTGGCCGACTTAGAGGAAATTGCGAAATGCACTTAAGACGACGGCCAATACCTGATGGGTAATATAATATAGTGGATTAAGCTTACCAACTTCCACGATATCGGATCGGAAACATCGCTACTGGAACAACTAAGCCGAACCGGAGGGTTTAGAAGACTTTGTCAACAAAAACCTCGATAAAATTAATAAAAATAATTAGAATGTTACTTATTTTAAGGTAATAAACTACCAAGGTAATGAAATCGTAATCGGCTACCAGTACCGCCTTACGAGGAATGATATATATTGAAGTATAGAAAACTCTGTAGAAATCTGTAGAAAGGACACCTAATATTGTCAAGGAAAGTTAATTGTAAACAGTACCTATACGTTATTTATTTTTTAATTACCGTTAATTGAATGTAGATACCTTAAGAGTGTTTTAAAGAAAAAAATATCTACTCGATACAGATAGTTATAGGATAATGAACTAAAAATAAATGTAAGGAAACAATGTAAAGATAAATTTGAAATATGTTAACTAGAAAATTATTATCTTAAAGAAAAATATTCGAATATTGTATTAATATTTTAAGAATAAAGTAACATCTCTTCAAAAGTTATCACTCTCTTAAATGGACGTGTTTTTCGCCAATTTTCTTAACTATTATCATCTCGTAAATAATCGTTAAAATATGCGACGAGAAAAAGAAATGTAGAGTAATGAAAGATTAAAGTAATTAATACAACCATGGAGTGGATAATGAACATTTCCCTAAGACGGGATTTCGTATCAGCACAAAGGTCTAAGAAATGGGAGATCTTTTGAAGATTTCATGAAAAATACATAAATTGTTTAGACTTGGAAGTGAAAAGGGATCAGGCTCCAATATTTACTGGCGAGTTTCATCGTTACTTACGGCGAATACAAGAAGGAACTATAATTCACCATTTCTCGTCCATCCGAGGACAATTGGGGAAGAAATAGCAAGAAGAAAATACTAGGTTTTATTGTTAGAGAAAAACTCTTTCATATATATATACATATATACCCTTGGCTCGGGGATATTAATATCGGAATCTTTTCTATTGTAATCAGAAAATAAAATATCTCTCTAGGATGACTTTGAATGGACCATGTTTAATTTTTATATGTACTATATTATTTACATACATTCTATTGTTATTCATCTCATAAATTCCAAATCACGCATAAACTCTTTTAATATTTAGAATATCTAATAAAGAGTGTCAAATATTTTTTATCATCAGATGAATTTATATCGCGGTTTCCGTTTCACAAATTACTTTATTTTATAAATCATAATGTATAATTAAATGTAAATAAGGTTTAAAATTCTGGATGAAGATGTCTGTAATATAGTAAGAAGAACTTGACTTTTCAACAATTACGCGATGTAAAAGTGTCTATTGAAAATGAAGAGATTAGGCTTCAGTGTTGAGGATGCTTCATAAGCAAAAAATATTGAGTCACTATTATAATAATAATTATTGTAGTCGGTGATAGTAAAGGCCAACATTTTAATAGGAAATGCTTTCAATTAAATATAAAAAGGAGATAATAAATGTTTACCAACGTATTTTTTCGTCCAATAAAGCTTTTGGAAAAATACACCCCGAGATAAACATTTCTTCCCTCACAAGGACGGACGGATGAGAGGGAGGGGTAGTGCGGGGTAAGACGGTCCTCGGTTTGAGCCGTTTTTAAGACCATCGACACAAAAGCTCTGCGACTGATTTATTGCTCTGGAAGAGGATGGATAAAAGTAATGCTTTCATAGTGGCCGCTGGAAATAATACGGGATATCCTCTGTATCTAATGCGCCCCATATACTTACTCTCTGTATAATATTACACATACGCGCGCGCGCTCGCTTGCTGATAATATGGTACAAAGCTTACGAAAATATTTTTCTCGAATGATATTTTTGTCAAATATGAAAATAATTTAAGATAAAAGCGCGACACACATATTATACCTAACAATATAATATACATACTTGGTGAAATTGCCCAATCATTTTTTTTTTGACAACACACTGCAAAGTAGTAATTAAGTATCAATTTAATCAATGTTTCATTTATAGTGACACTTTGATTAAATTGACAAATTCATTTCAGTCCTATTTATATCACCAAAACGTGTGACAATATTTTTTTGAATATTCACATTTTTTTTTGATTTTGTAATCTATTATCACTTCGTGTACATAAAATCATCAAGAGGAAACTAGAGTAAAATTAATTGAGGGTATGTGTGTATATAAAAAGCGTTATTGAACTATGAATAGCTCATTAATGAAGAAGAGAATGATAAGGTCTATGAAAATTTATATTTTCTCTTCTAATTCGCACTCTTCATTCCTGAAGGTCCCGTTCATTTTGGAAAGCCATAATTGCCTCACTGACAAAACTCTTTCAGACTCTTCTGATGTATGATTTAAAGTTTTTAACAAAATCCCATTTTATGTATGGTCTCATATGTACAAATATCAAGGAAAAAAATGAATGGGTTAATAAAAAAAATAACCAATCTGTACGGAACTTAGTGCCCAAAGCCACATTGGAGCTTGCCAATTTTTTCTTTTGGCACATAATAAAACGGCAGCAAAATGAAATGAGCGGACGATTTTTGGCCACGCCAGAACAATGGCATTGTGCAGCTCTACGCTGCATTAACTATCGCGGCATTGCCTCTTTACTCTCTACGTCTCTCTCTCGCTCTGTATGCGAGGAGAAAAGTCTGCCAATTTTTAATTATTTAATGGAGGATTTGGAAGGAGAGGAGACATGTGACCTCTTACTCTGCCCACCCTATTAAAAGCGTCCTTTGGTCGCCGCCGTAACCTCCCTGCTTCTACCCCTGGTCCAGAATGCGGGAGGATAAAAGCGCACCCGACATATCATCGGGAGATAAAGCGGATTGGACCAAAAGCTCGAATGCCATCCAACCAGGATGACAGATTTATATAAAGAAATTAATGATACATGTCGGATAAAAGAGGTACCTATCTACCTCTAACAATATAATAATAAAACTACCTTCACAGAGATAGGTACATAATTCTATCCAATGGACATCAAGCATTGAAGTTATAATATTTTTACAAATTTTGATGTCATAATATCACTTTATTATTGTGAGTCACTGTATTTTTTAGTAAAAATAACAAAAAATAATTTTCGATATATGTATTATGCAAGCATGCATTAGATGGACCGGTACGGTAATTTGGCAGACTAGCAATCCAGTAACTTCCAGTTTGAATCCTGCTTCGATAGAGATATATTCAGAAGTCATAACATTATAGTTGGTTATATTTGAAAATATATTTGTTGGTACCTATTTGAAGGAAAACATATAGATTCACTGGCGAATTTTTTGCTTGCTAAATAGACGATTGCGTTATTTATCCATAAGTGAATATGATTTTTATATAATATTGAGATAATATTGTATGATTAGTGATTTAAATTTACAATTTTACTCGGAATTTTGTAATATGGCATAGTAAAATGCAAACAATATTAAACAAAGATATGTTGGTAGATAATGAAATGATGTCTTAGTTAATTAAATGGGTATCATCAATAAATCGGTCCTTAAAATTAACGAATCTTTGAATTTTCTAACCAAAAATTATACATAAAATAATAAATATTCGAGAAGTGTTATTTCTCAAAACATTTATTTATTGCTCAAATGTTTGTTTTTTTACTGTTACTGTTCGTAAATTATAATCAATTCGCAACATGAGAATATAATTAACGATTAGTATTACAAGTTGTAATATAATAAATAACAAGATCTAGGTTGATCGTAAAACTTCAAATTATCAATCACAAAATTGAACCTATATATTATCCGTACCTATTGAAATAAATTACAATAAGGAAGTTCAGTTTAAACAAACATGTCAAAACGTATATAATGCTCATAAATATATCTGGCCGCAATGAAAATAAATAAATTTTGAAATAAATTTATAACTTTTGGACAAATCGCGCACCGGAGACTTTTAAAGTTTTTATGTAAATGACACATTTATTAGGTGTTGAAACAGCATGTTTGCATCGGGTAATAATATGGCTTTATGGTCTCAAACGGTCTACAAACAAAACACTTTGAGGCCGAAGCTAAGTCACGAAGTTATAAGTTACAACTGTCAATTGATTGTGCAGCAGACAAATAGAATGCAGTGACAATTTATGCGGTAAGTGTATAAAATTTGCCGTTTGTAAAATATAATTTATTCATAAACAAATCGATTTTAAACAACAACAAAAAACGACCATGTGGCATAGTGGTGAGTTGTTGAAGTAAAGTTCTGGAGTCTAAGTACTGTTCCTAAACTAAGAAAAAAGATTAATTAACAAGAATTCCGTTTAAAAATTAAAGAATAAGGTTTTTTAAAATAATATTGACTATTTAATAAATGAATCTAGTTGTATGTGCTTTAGATTTATACATACATATATCTATATTTGACTCAATGAATAATTAAATATTGATACTGATTAAATTCACATTGTATTAATTCCTCGGTTCTATGTGGTTGTTATTGGTTAAACACGGACTATTTTATAAGAAACTTAATTTCTTAAACAATTCAATTCTCAATGTATAAGTAGTCTAATTTAATGGTATTAAGTACTTGAATATAACTTCCTATACTGTATAGGTTCCTAGTGAGGTATAAACCTAAGGTAGGTATGCAAGTATGAAAACGGAAAGCAACGAAAACATCGCGCATTAACCGGGTCGGTAACGGGGAAGAGGGGGTGGAGGTGAGGGTAGCCGTGGGGACAATGGGGGCACCCCATTTGCCGTTACAATCCCGAAATAAATAAAACTGAAGCCTTACCCCGTGTTGGTGCAGGGCCCACCTCTACTCATTTTATTAATATCAAGGATAAAAATTAACTTAAATTTTCATACAAAAAATAATTGAAATCAAAAATGCATTTATTGCTGTACTTGGAACCTCTCTAATATCTCCATCAATTTTATTCAATTTTCCTTGTAAGTTATATAAGGAATTCTACTTCGGAAAAATAATGTAAAAATTAAAGTGTGTTAACTGAGGTAACAACAAACGTTCAAGTCAAGTCGAATTTTTATTTGAACCACACAGTCTGTTTTGTAACAAGATAAGAAACTAGTATCAAATATTTGACTGCAACAATTCATTGTATGATCTTGATTGAACGATTCATATACATAGATTAGTCATTATCAACTATGAATGATAATTCAGAATAACAAGTTATCTTTGCAACAAACACAACATTGCTTTGGCGCTTACTTAAATGTTGTTACAAATTTATCCAACGACTCTTGTCATTCGTCTAGGGTTTTAATAAATACAAGTTTCAAAAACTACCCAATGATGAAATATTTTTTTATAGAAAAAAGTAACCAAAGTTCAGCCCTGTCAACGGCACCTTCTTCAGGCCGGTAGTTGCCCAGGAGGGTGTATCTGGATGAATGGAAAATACAACAAAATGAAAATACGGGAATAGGTAACGAGTCGGCCGACGAAAAACGGCTTGCCCCGTGCGTAGCTCTGGCCCGACTACCCCTATATACAGTTTCCCGCCCCCTATCCGACAACAGAAACAAAAGAATCAACGTGGAAAATTGGGGTAAGATGTATGCGTTGGGTAAGTCGGTGAGAGTTTTCCGAGGAAATAATCTCGATGGTGAATAAACAAACTTTAAATTAGAGTAGAAAACGGTTCCAGGTCGCTTGGTATTAAATTTAAAAGAGATCAAAGTTGATCCCAAACATCGCATTTTTAGAACACGAAAAAATAATCGAAAAATCTACCCACAATGGATGCTGAAAGAGCAATACCTATTATGCAGTGATAATATAAAGAATTAGGAATTTCCTATCCCTTTCTGGAGTACAGGTGTAAACAATAAATTGAATTGAAATTATCATAGCATTGAAAATGATGTCCAAGATACAAGAAATCAGGGAACGAAGATTTTATGACTTGAATAGGAATACGATAGCGGCATATATTAGAATCATCAGTATCAGAACTCTAGTTTTGATATATTAGAAATGTTAATAATATTACAATAATTATTTTATCCTTAATAAGCTTATTAGCGAGCATCTTCGTTTGGGCCAAAGGCCGAGTTATTCCGAACTTTTTCGAAGACCTCCGACTTTATTATTATGCATTCAACGGTCAGTTATTTCAACATTATTTTTGAGAATCTAGTCTTCATTACAATAAAAAAATATATGATCTACCAAGATTCCAAACAGTTCCAAAATAACAGTAAAAACAATTTTTGGTTTTAAAGTTTGATTAGCTGTTGCATTACCGTTTATACAAGATTGAAATGGATTTATGTGGCCTAAATAATAAAATGACACCAGTGCCAAAATATGAATGTACAAATATGTATATATGCTGTTAGATCTCATATGACACAGAGCACAGCGCCACGGCATGATGGAAGGGCCGCGTCAGAGAGTTTAGTAGGGGTGATAGGATTTTGGCACTAGTGTAGAGTATAGAAAGAGTAAGAGAGAGAGGGACGGAGAGTACACACACACACAGTATGGAAATGTTGGTCAAATATATCATCCTGCCTTGACAGGCCAATTCTCTTATCTCTCTCGGCGTACCGTACCGTACCCAACCAGCTTTACCTACTGTTCTCTCCGAGTCTAGGATGTGAGGGGAACTGGGAACAGCACAGAGAGTATGTAGGTACCTACCTACCTAGGTTTGAACCGCTGCTGACTGTTTACTCGGATCACATTTAAGATTTGCGAAATACTGAAGAGAATTTTGATCGTAAGGGAAAATTATACCTTTGATAGCATTCCCATTTTATCGCTTCACCTCATATAAAGTAATCTCGCATTTAACGTAACGCAATTTAATAAAATAACTGTGAATAGATAAGTATCTACGTTTAAGTCACTATCTTTACAAAATTAAAAGTATCACAAAATATTTTGCAAGTTCTTCTTAAACATATGAAAAAAATACTAACATACATACATCACGCCATATCCCTTTGACAGGTAAGCAGAGAGAACCGAGAGCCGTACTCCTCTATTTTGCACACATACCTAGTTTCCTTTACATCCATGCATCGTCGATTTTTCAAGCTTCTTATATTTCCTTCTATCAAAATATCATTCACATGGTCATGCCATCCCTTTCTGGGGCTGCACCCACTATTCACTCCATCTCTTACACCCTAATATAAGCGATGAATGTGTATCAAGGTAGAAAAATGTGGCGTTCGGTTCTCTCTGACTACCCCGTGAGGGACATGGCGTGATGGTAAGTATGTATTTATTTTATTTATTTACCTTTTACCACACCATATTTATAATGACAACAATAAGTAGATTACTGATTCCCAACTAGGAAATCCTGTTTTAGGGCTAGCAGTTTACAATTTTTACTGACAATTATATAATTACAACTAGATATTTTTCATAACTCGCCTTACCAATACAAAAACTTACTGTTCAATTTAAAATCAGCATAGCATGACACATTTTACACACCTCATTACACATTTTCACTACACATTCACATCCCAGTATGTTATTAATTATATGAATTGTTTGGCCATAAGTAATTGACACTAGGTAGGGATAGTTTAAGAATTATATATTAAACCTACTCATTGTAATTTTTTACCTAGTGTTGTTTGTGTGCAGTTTAATTATGTAAATAAAATAATAAAAAAATATGTAATTATGAACCAGGTGATTGTTTCCGTTCCACACTAAATATCATCATTACCTCAACAAACATATGGGCTCACACAAAACAGATCAACCAGATGCTAATGTCCGCCATAATACCTGTCATAAATCCAATCTCTGACGCGATTTTTATTTCAGAGCCATGGAAAAGTATGTATGTATGTATGTATGTTTGTGGAATTAAACAACAATTTAGTAAATATAAAAAACATTCATCCACATACTCAATTGATAGCTACTCTTGACTATGATATATTATTATATAAGTTTGCAGCATCCATGACGTTGGAGAAAACGGAGAGGAAAAAAACAAATGGAGATGAAATTCAATAAGAAAATTAATGTTTGGCCCTTCACCGTTAATCATTGGCCAAAAATATGGATAGAAAAATAATAAATTATCCGATATGACGTATTCTTTTGCCTACTTTTTGTGGAGCCAAGTTAAATTTGTCACATTATACAGCCCATATTATCCAGACACAGTATAATATCAATGGACTGGGGAAATACATCGAACGGAATAGATCAAAATGTTTAACAAATAAACAGCAAATACGTAAGTACGTAACAACATATTTTAAACAACTGCGCTGAGAAAAAAAGTAATGATTCAAAAACCAGAATTCAGTGATAAAAATCGAGAACACAGAATTTCTGGACGGAATTCTGATTCAAATAGATAGATGTTAATACAGTAAAACGAATCGAAAAAAATTTTAATAAAGTGTTGTTTTCGTTTTTATAGATTTGTTTAGTTTATTAAAAAATACTTGGTTTTCAGTAACGGACATATTTTTTTATGTATCGAACAATCAATCAATTGAACTTGATTTTTAGGCAATGTTTTTTGGTTGATTTCAATTGAATTAATAAAATCATTTATGGATAAGTGTTGTGAGGTCATTGCTCAAATTTCTCATTCCATGTTTCAAGTGAAATATGAGAATCAAATATATGAAGAATTTGGTTGGATCTACTGCCAAGTTCTCCCACTCTATTCATACTATATTTTATTAAACTGATCGAAAAGGATTTTGCCAAAGACGTATCATATCGGCATATTTTGGCTATATTCTATAATTGTGTATTTTGATTTTTTGTACATTTTATACCATTGACTGTACGTAAGTTGTACTTAAGAAATATTTTGGAAATGTGTTCATATTTTGTAAGAAAAATAGTGACCATACATAAATTGTATAATAACATTTTGTGTTGGTTTTTGTAAGTAAAGAACAACACGAAATTTAGCGTAGGTACCTACCTACAGTAAATGCACATTAAATAAAATAAATTTACGAGATGGATTTCTGTTACATAATGGTTGTGTTTATTTTGTGTATAATAATATTGTACTTGAAAATAATATTGAACGAGTAATATAAATTTGACTGCAGATCAATAATGCGAATCACAATGGTCGACCGATTGAAGGTTTAAAATTTTATGACAGTTTTGATTTCAGAAATTATCTGCTTTTCAGCCGAGTTGAGTTATGGCGGCTTTGCTCTTTGTTATTATTACGTAGGAGTTTCTTTTTACGACGTCTGTAAGTGTATAGGAACGTTATATATATATATATATATATATATATATATATATATATATATATATATATATATATATATATATATATATATATATATATATATATATATATATATATATATATATATATATATATATATATATATATATATATATATATATATATATATATATATATATATATATATATATATATATATATATATATATATATATATATATATATATATATATATACATTGGAGATAGGGATGAGAGTCATGGAACCAACACGTTGAGCATCTCCTCAACTAACAAAAGTTGGTAGGTATCTCTCCTCTTAATTAAGTGGAAAAATAGACAGGTAATTTCCATTATCCGACATAACAAAGCGGAGCGCTGGAGAGTTGGACGAGTAGAAAAAACTTTTCACTTCCTGTAATTTGTTAGACGCGAAAAACTTTGCGATTAATTAAACAATGCCGCGGGCAACACGTCAAGATTTAAACCTGGATCATAATAATAATTACTGGAACCCCTTTTCTGTGTGGAAAGTTCCAGAAGTTTATCTGTGATATTACATCAGTCAGCCCCTCGGTAGGTACCTACGGTATAAGCCAAACTTTGAAATGTTTTTCGTATCCGAACGACAGAAACACAACTTTCCTGCCCGCCGATAGCGATGTGATATTTAATAATAAGAAGAAAAAAGGTAAGAAATTAATATCTTGTTTATTTGTAGGAGAAATCGGAAGATGTAGGATGTAGTTAATACTATGGAAGATGTAGCAGGCGGTCAACCATGTTGGGCCGATGGCCATAATGTTATTAGTCCAGACCGCGATCACAGTACTTATGTAATAAATTAACAAAGGCAATTGGTACAAATACGAGCTTCCATTTAGGGAATTTATTAAGAACGTTACATTTTTTTACGTATGTGTTTAATAACTAGATATGTGGGCTTGACGTAGGTATAGGTATACCAAACAATAATATAGTTTTGTTTATATTTTCAACGTTTGAATTGTTTTATTACATATCTTGAAAAGTATAGAAAATAATGATTGATTCAAAGGCTATCAATCGAATTGGCTGCTGACAATATAAGCGGACAGACTTTTTTTTAGATAATTATATAAAAAAAATTGCCTTGAAATACCTTGATTGTTTCCAAAAAATCGACAACAAACTCGCCATTTGGACTGAGTGAGAAGTATAAACAATTAATTAAATAGAAGCAAACAGTAGATTAAAATTGAAATATATTTCATAATAATATGATAAATGAGATATTTTATTTAAATAAACTTTGAGATCATTTAGGAATATACCGAAAAAAAAGATCTTTGGTTCTGTATGTATTAAAGTATTCTAAATATTCAATAATTGGTAAAGATTTAAAAGTAACCTAACGAAGAAATAAATCTGAAGCTATTTATTTATTTATGTAATATTATATTTCAAATAATATCTTTGTATTTAAGTTGTAACATGTACAAAATAATGTTATACGACACGTGAATTTCGTCAGAGTTAGTTATACACAATATCTACCTAACTACATAATATTTAAAACATATCACGTTTAAAACGTCACATTAAACAGTATACACGATTTATTACAATGTAAATATTTAACACGATTCGTGCGTAATCTCATGCTAGCCACATTCAAATTAGTTCGCGTATTCCGGGGTATACTCAAATACTTCCGCTCCTTTATGCTTTCCTGGTCGCTGAATATGGGTTTAAACCGGCAGACAGAGACCAGGGTGGGGGGATAATGTTGTGCTTTCTGGGATTATTGTCGCAATAATCAAAACTAAGCTTTGTATGGCTAATTTGCCGAACATTCGCGGGACCAATAATGGATCGTATCTCATTAAGCCAATTAGGTGAGGGTAATATTTTTTAAAACTTTAAAACACCTATTGTATCTGAAATTTATAATAATATTACTAAACAACACAATTTCCTATTGGACAATATTTTATTCACAGTCAATTTTGGAGTGCAACGAATTAGACGATATAATTAAAATGCAAGTTGGTACAAGAAACTAAGACAAAACATCATGTTCTTCTTTATGTCCATATCAATAAGGTAGTAATTGAAAAATGTAGTAAATGTAATAACGCTGTAAATGTTGTAGTGTAGGATAATTTTTGTTGAAATTGTTTAGTTTCATTTTAGACCTTGATAATGCCGAGCCACCTCGGCGTAAACGATCGGTCGTTATAATCAAATTTTAGTGGAAAAATACTTAACTTTATTTTTATTCATTAATTTTAAAATGGATTTCCACTCTGTTAACACAAAAACTTCATTTTAATGTAAATTATATGAAATTTAGTGCTAGATAATGTTAGACGCAGTTACGATATTTGTAGTAGGTACCTACCTAATGAAGGAATAGTAGTGGAATGGTAATCACTGACTGTTGATGGTAAAGCAATTTTAACATCTTTAGAAAATATCAAAAATAAAAAGATTTTACCATGTTTTTTTTTAATTTATTTTGTGTAACATAATGTAAAATGCGTTGAATTCCAAATTGTTCCCAATAACACGAAAGAGATGAAATTGATCCCAAAGATGGATGTTGTATGTATGTGGTTATGCCCTTCCCAACTTGCTGTCATCCCCGCCCGTGACGTGGCGTGTCAAAAGTTATCGCAACAGAACACTTCTCAGTCATTTCTCAAGGCGTTAGGAGGAGATCGCTCGCTCCCCGAGCGAAAGCAAAAATTGTACCGAATCTCCTGGGAAATTCTGCTCTCCTGTTCTCGATGAATTATTTTTACACAGAAAAAAAAGAAGCGTAAAAAACTAATTCATACGTAAACTATGCTGCGGTACTTTCTAACGACTTGCAAAAAATATAAATGACAAAAAACGCAAGTAGGAGGACTAAAATATCGCGAAATAAAAAATAACGTAGGTATGAAATTTTTGCTACAGCTAACAATATTTCCTTAATTATGTATGAATTTTGCGAATAAAATTATGTTTTTGAACATTAAATTTTGAAAATTGAACCTCAAATCAATCTTTAATGGATTTATTTGACATTTTTGACTTATTTATACTATGTCTGATGGTTTTAAGAAGATTTCGAATACTTCATTATAATGTAGAAAAACTGGTTAAAAATTTGGATATCATTCTCAAAACATACATATGTAGTTTTGTTTGATTGATATTGACAAGATTCCATTCTCATTCATTATATTTTTTTAAATTAGAGATAAACAGTAAGAAATGTTCTGCTGGTAGATATACATTATTAACATCATCATCATTGTACACGAAAACAAGGACTTCCACTGCGAATCTGTAATAAGTTATGATAGTACATTGTACCTACACACACATTCCCAACAAACGGTTAGTCTCACAACACTCGTAACAGATTCCAACAGACAAGTTTATGCGACAAGAAAACAACGATAAGGCCTCTGTGTATCCTATACTCTCATAATACCTATCGTATTGTTGTAGATAAGAAAACGGTATTTACTTAAGATATGTTTATGAGTAATTAAGTTTTTAGCAGCGGTAATTAGAAGTTTGAGGGAACTTTGTTTAGGATTGGTTAAAATTACAGATGCGACCGATGAAGCGTTATGACAAAATTCGGTGAACGTTAATGTATGTACTTTGGTACCTACTTTATCGATATCATACCACCGATGCATTCATGCTAGCCTGTTACTCTTGTGTACCCATTTATAACACTTGCTAAATGGACCATATTCAACATTCACTCTGCTACTAAATCAAATGCGGCTTTTCCATTAGCCGTTCCAAGATGTATTGAGGGAAGGACGGAAAGAGATGGTTGTCGGAAGGAGAAAGAGAGATGTTTAATGGACTGACGTAAAGCCGCGAACACTATTTATTACAATATGAATTGAATAGAAAATAGCGAATCAAAAGATCTAATACAGTCAATCATCGAATAGGTAGAATGTCGAATGCTTCCGCCCTTGTTCCACTGCCTCAATACAAAGCTAATTTAATGTTCTCACTAGAATCATATGAAATATGCGATTTTATTAGATTATTAACAAAATGGAGATAAAATTGCGTGAATAATAATTCATTGCCTGCTGATGCTGTGATTTAAAAATGGAACACCGTGAAATTCGTTACGTTCTTTTCATTCGTTAGTTCATATGCAACAACAGCAATAAAATGTCAAAATATTTATTTTATAATACACGTAGACAAACACTACATAAACTACATTCTATTTGATAAGATGCACTTACCTAATATGTAGTTTCCGATGAATATTTTAACAATATTAATTTGATGTAAATGTTTACATAGCTTATAGACGGAGACTAGCTAACTATTGGTTGAATGGATCAGTGATATTTATGTTTGTTTGTTCTAGATGCTAATATTTCTTTTCATTCCATCGGTGGAATCGGCAAAACCATCCGTCATCGGGGAATGTCAGGAACCTTCAATATGTCGATTGATGGACACTTCTCATGTCACTCATAGATAAAACGCATTCCTCCTAATATAATACACAATGAATTCACCGCACCGCGCCTCGTCGCTCCAAACCGTCCATAGCCGATGCTACGTCATCGTTTGTCAGCGCATTTCGTGCATTGTTGAATAATAAAGCCAATGTTGCCTGGGATCCTCAAATTTATTGATTCAAAGTTGCGTTTTGGATATCGCTGCGAATCAGATAGAGTGTTAGGTACAAAACGAACAAGATGTTTATGGCCCTGAATAAAATTAAAATAAATATTGATTACTCAGTAGAGGCGAAATGGCGTCTCGCATTTGGACTTGTGATAAATCTGTGAAATTATGATGACACCCGATATTCACATTCTGAGAGGCGTTTCACAATATCGCATAGTATTAAATATTCTAAGAATTCACGTTTCAATTATGTTGGAATTAAAATATTTATAAAGACGTTGTTGAAACAATTACCTACAGGTTTTTTTTTTAATTTTATATATCTATTCTATGGATGATCAGTAGGGTCCTGTTAAATTTCTAGAAAAACTATCATTTGACAGATCGAGACGTAAAGTATAATGAACGGATATGGTTGAAAATTATTTATATTTGGAAATATATTTTGTAATACTTCATAATTGTACGGAATCGAAGTAAATTGCTTAATATTTCTTAAATTAATAATTTGTAGTAGGTATCAGGCGAAGTTTTCAGGTAAATAGGAGCATTATAACGAGAGCATAGTATGTAAATATGCATTCTCATATAGGTATTCCAAAAACTAAGAAAATGCTAGTCCTAGATAGTGTTTATTTTATTTTTTTTACTTTATTTGGGAATACCAACAGCTTTGAAATATTATGTAATATTGATAAAAAAAACACTAAGGGCATAACGGAAAGGTCACCAAAAAGATTCCACGAACTTAACAAAAGACACCATAGAAAGATATGCAATTTTTAGTGAAATTCAACCAAATAAATAATCATTTCTATAATATTAATTAATTACTACAGATACTCATAAGACGTAATTATACAAGTTGTCGCAAAATATATACAGTCAATGTTCAGAATCTGTGGACGGTACCTTCTACATCGAAAGTACAGTCACACAATACAAACATGCTTCCATAATATACAATTTCGTATGTAGTTATATTACTATACTACGGTCTATAACGAGTTACCCCGCTGTTTTACTACACGGTCGGTACGGGAACACGGTCATATCTCCCGATCATCATCACAGTACCTACTCAACTACCTAATGCCTAACACTTGAATTATCCCAAATCGTGTCTATTTATCCAACTCATAATACTATCTCATCTCTTAAAATTATCTAAATGTGTAAACTGAACATAATTTCAAAGGGAACCTATCACTCTTATGGAAGATCCTTTTTTAGAGTTAGGAATTCACAATAATTTAAAGGCACATTTCTTAGTGCGACTGCAAACATGGGTTAGGAAAACTGTCCTATTTTTCCTCATAGTTCATCTTAGTTTCTTTACCATATGCTTTTTCTTACTCCTTGAACTCTAACTTATTTTAATGGACGATTTTTGATGATACCTCATAGCAAAATGTTTAAGGTCCCTAATTAGTTGGTTTTAAGCTTAATTTATGACACTGACAATATCTGGAACAGTAATCGGAAAACATAGTTGCCACATTGCTAAATATGTATGTACAGTATTACAATAATTACAAAAAATTGAGAGCCAAATCTGTTTATTAATTTAGAAGGTAAACCTTTATTTAATGAAGACATTTGTTAAATTACGAGTACCCTGGATAAAACTTGATTTTATACTTAATAAAGATTTTAAGTTACTATTACAGGCGTTGAAAATGATCATGTTTTCCTTCTCCAGGTCTTTCAAAGCAGACCACTTGTGTTATGAACGATATCCACATTTGTTCTTCTCCGGTAGGTATTTACAAATAAACACAATGACAAATCAAGTCTTAATTTTGAGCTCCAAAATTTTTTTTTTTGTCTAAACCAAGCAATTGTATTTCAATGTTACTAGTGTCCATGCCAAAAGGAGAATTAGATTTAATATTTTGATCGAAAGTTCTTGATGGAATTCCATTAAAATTTCTTAAAATATTTAATAAACAATAAAAATGAAAAAGTTTATAACTTAATTCCACTGTTCTAGTAGTACTACTTGAAAATATGCTTAGCACGAAACCGGTTGTAGTCTAAATAAACAGTAAGTTATAAACGTTTTATATTTTTAATGTTTATTAAAAATTTGGAGAGAAAAGGGGGAAAATTTCAAATCTTTTATCGAAGCACTAAGAGGGTTTTTGAATTTATATGTTCTGTACAGCCTTAAAACTAAAAAAATCGTCGACTTTATATTGATATTAGGTATATGTAAAGAGCAATGACTTAGTGTTGATTAGTTTTTCATAGACATTGATCTATTTTTTTCTCTTTGACATGTCAAAATTTGAAAAATATCTCACGTCTTGAAATATATTATATTTGATTTTTTTTATTTAAGAATGCATACTATATAAATAGAAAAAGTACTTCATAAAAAGACATCCAGGGATTGTTAAGCTTTCAAGAAGAAATAAAATGTATACTAGTGTACCTATTTTTATATGTAGGTAAGAGTTTAGTGTTGACCACAATCTACTCGTTTTAATTAATAAACAGTCTATGTACGTGTGTGATGATAACACGTTCTGTGGAATGAATGCTTGTATAAATTTAATATGTAAATTTTACTTGACGTTGAGCGGTAAAAAAAAACCTCCATTGAATTTCAAAAGCAGTAGATATCAATTCCACTAGTGCTAAAATAGCAGTATTTCCTAGTAATTTACATTGTTATTTATACTCAATAATATATGAGGTAAATGTTAAAAGAATGAATAAAGGTTGATATTATGTAACATATACATTATATCTATGCAAAATATAGAAGTGTTCTCGTTACCCAAATGCCGAAGAAAATTCCTAGTTTTTATTTCAATGTGCACTCATTACAGGTAATATTATGTAAGTATAACATAATTGTCATCATGACTCTTAAGATACAAATGGTTTTGTACTAACTGTACTGGCACACTTTTTTTTTTCACTGAAACAGTCACAGTATTCAAATTATGACAAAGAAATATTAAAATACCATGCGTTAAATGATTAAGAATGAGACACGAAGAAAGATCTTTTATTGAGATCTTGGTGTAAGGAAGCAATAATCGATCATAGAGTAAAAATATGCAGTCAAACGTAAAAAAGTAATATGTCTATTTGTAAACGTCTGTTTGATTATTTAAATTTTGTATATTTCACACACTCAACCGCATAGGTGATCATCGTCATAGATAATAATTAATTTGATATACCCACTTATTTGGTGGATGACCCCGCGGTCATTCATTTGCCAACGGTCGTTAGTGTTCAAGTGTCATTGAGAGGTTATATAAAATACTATGTCGCCTGAAATTACAAGGCAAATAAAGATGAAAAAAAGTGTCTTTTTTGTGCCGAGTCATCGACTTTCATCCGCACATAGACTACCCACCTCGACGGTCCCGTCTCGTCAGGGAGATGGGAGACGGAATGCCATTATTAATATTAGATTGCAATTTCCAAACTTGCAGCAGACGCCATCAACCTATCTACTTTGAATATTAATAATATTTTCAAATTGTAACCTCCGCTAAAAGTTTCAAAACTCAAACGGACGGACGGGACGGTTCCGACCTATTCAACCGTGTTTCAAGATTTATTACATACATTCTGAATGCTGCCATTGCAAAGCAGTGAATTGGAGGTTTTAGACATAAATACAAATAATTTAAACATTTGGATGAAATTTCTATGAATTTATTGGTATTTTGTATTGTTAAATTCCTATAAGATGGACAGTTAAGACTCAGGGATTCATTAAATGCATTAACAATTTTTTGTATGCCCTATAACCCATTGCAAAGACATCGTCCTATTCAAACTTATTTGCAAGTCTTGGAAGTCTAAATAAATAATTTGTATACACATTTTCTATGGCAAAACATTTAGATACTACTGCGAGTCTTGACGGAGCACGCACGAGTGAATCTGTTCCAAAAGACGAGGACAATCAACAACACCATTTAGCAATCTATTAATTAAATTAGTCTTAATTTTCTAACCTTTGTGATCAGTCTGTATTAAAGTCGATATTAAAGTAATTTTTTTCGTTTGTCATTTTTTTTTTTTTTTGAAAAGGAACTTATTTTATTGTATCAAATTATCTTTAGGTTTCACGTAGCATGGGATGCCCAAGAGTTGAGATCTCCTTATGGCAATAAATTCGCTTTTGTGCATTTGATTGTACACAAATTTAACAAAAACATTCAGCAAAAGTATAAGTACAAAATATATTACATAGAAACATATTCGTTTACAATTTACGGTGTGTCGCAGGGTTCACACTTCGGTCCAATCTTTTAACTTATATACTTAAAACTATAACTTACGATTTCAGCAATCGGTCAAAAGTCTTACCTGAAAAGAAAGATAGAAAATCATTAGTACATAACAAACGTAATTACAAACTTAAAAACATATACCAAATAATACCTACTACAAAAAACATGCAAATTATAATAATTCAAATTAATTGTTAAATACCATGTAATTTAAGCATTCATTTAAAACACGATACAACAAATTGCATACCTAACAATATTTGTGTCCATGTACATCATTGGTTTCGATTGCGTGTGAAAATATCAATTTCAATAAAAATCGCTGTGAATGAAATGCAATAATATATTTGTTCCCTTCGTGTGGCTGAAAGGCGTGGTGGTGTATATACGCCTTTATCTTGTTTCTAGTTCCTTTGGTTCCATGACTTTTTGACTTTTAATATATTATTAATGCCTACATTATTTCGAAATAACTGCAATGATTTCAAAGTTGGGAATTACTAATACTTTATAATGGTTTCCATTTATGGAGTTTTTTAAAAAACTTCATAAATGGAAATTATATGCACAAAACTGGATTCTATGAGCGATAAAAGGATGCAGTACCTACCTAATATTGAATTAGTAATATTGTGATTAGGTACACTGATTTTTGATGTCAAATCAAATGAGTAGGTACCTAACTACATTGTCCAAAAATATTCAAAAAATTGGTTTTCTATGAAATCAAGAGAATTTTGTTGTAGGTAGGTACTAATGTCGTTTGTATCAACACAATTCTAAATGATGACCTAAATCTATACAAACCTATATCTTATTTTAAATGTTATATTGACAAGATAAATGGTTTTAATAGAGTTGCTATTAGTTAATTTAATAGTCTTTCAGAATATTATGTATATTTAATTGAAACAATTGTAAGTAGGTAATATTAATTTAATTGTAAGTAGGTAATAGATCGCTAAGAAGAATCTGCAATAGAACGATGTATGACAGGGTAAGAAATGAGAACATAAGGAAAGAATGTAAGATGAAGAAAGATATCATTAATAGAATGAAAGTGAACACACTGAGATGGTTTGGCCACATGGGTAGAATGAATGAGGATAGGATTGCACGATTGAGAGGCCGGGGCCGCCCAAGAAAGGGATGGCACGACCATGTGAACGATATTCTGAAAGACGGAAATGTTAGAAGCGTGTACAATAGACGAACATGATGTATGAGACGATGCATGAATGTTGACGAGGCGAAGAATGTGTGCCAGGATAGAAAGATATGGCGTTCGGTTCTCTCTGCCTACCCCGTAAGGGACATGGCGTGATGGTATATATGTATGTAATATTAATTTAATTCTAGCCTTAAATTAAATATTTTCTTTCCTGGATAATTTAAGAAACTACTTTCATATGTTACGAAGGTCTCGATTAAAGAAATAGGTACCTACGTACATTCATAAAAAGGATTTTTTTCATCAATTATTTTTGCATTTTTTAAAATTTAGTATTCAAAGAACCATGGCGTGATTGGCTTGCAATAATAGTAGTGGACTGTTCCCTCGAACCGCCCACCTGTTTAAGTGTAGGGGAGTTTCGTGTTCAATTCCAGAGTTCGTCCTCTTTCGTGTTTTTCAAAAGTAGCGCGTCGGCCCAGCCCTGGTAACAGCGTACTGTGTAATGAACATCATTTCTTTTTTGTTTAAAACTTGCGACGCAGATTTTGTTGATCGAATAGCAGTACCTAGGTTTAAACCTATAGATAGGTAAAAGTCAACGTTTTATTGAGAGGAATAAAAAATGATAAAATTCATTTGGATTAGAAAAAAAAAATCTGCCACCTCGGTACAGGCTCAGCCTAGTGAGGTGGTATATACCAAATAATCCTATAAAAAAAATGTTTCATATAACTTATTTAAATTGTACTTTTTTGTAATATTTTTATTGTTTGTAACTATATTGTTATATTTTGTTTGGTTTCAATAAAAAAATAATTACCTATATAAGTACCTACCTAGGTAGATAATGTGATTTTGATCATGGAATTCTCCAATATTAAAAGTAGTCGGAATTGTGTGGAAACAATATGTAATTTTTCCAATAGAAATGAAGCTAATGATTAATTTGTAATAACAAATTTAGAGGTTTTTCAGTTCTCCAGACTCAACTTGGTATTCTTCGTGTGTTCATTCAGAACATTGAAAGGTTGATCGTTGATCGTTCATAGATGATCGTTGACAGCATTTAAACATTTAAATTGTACACATTAAAACAGTTCTTTCAATCCCAGAGACTTTACATTCAACGCAATCAGAACGGGTGGTGCTGAGGGAAGAACAGTTTATAAAAGTGGTTAATTATAAGATAAGAAACCGATTAAAAGCTTCAATCTCCCCCGAGTTGGGACACATTCAACATTGTGCGGATTTGATTAACATTTGTGCATCCATAAGATTGTATCGGTCCGACATCGATTTGTAATCGTGTACCTAAGTGTTAATTTTATCGAACCGATCCAATTCGTTTTTGAGTCGAGGCGGGTTGGGTTCATGGTACCGACACGACCTCACTACACTCCGGTTGTGAAGAATACTCTCTAATGAGGGGACCATACCAGCCGAGGAGATATATACCCACCCATTCCTGTGTTGTATCCAAAGGCCTTTTGTGTTATTATTATGCTATCTTTGAACGGTCGAGAATCAGGAATCCATGACTGAGCAGGGACTACATAATATTATTATAATGAAATATTATCAAGTATTGAAGGTAAAATGTATTATTCGAAATAGTCCATTTAAACCTTTAGGTACAGATATTATAATAGAATTTATATAGGTATATACTACTTGCTGGTATATACTACTTGCTGGTATATACTACTTGCTGGTAAAAGGATTATGGTTAATCTTTGAATATCTAATTCCTTTATATATAATATGATAAAGCTAAGCCGACAATTCAGAGTACAATATTTAGTAGGTGATTGAATCATTCAAGCTAGGATATAGGTACATATTGTAAAGTATAAAAAATAGTATCAATACGATGATTATTAAAAGTTTGTCATCATAGATGTAAGTACCTACCTAGGAAATGATTCAGAATAAAATTATGAAAAAAAGCTCTTTAATTTCTTAATATATCATCATCATCATCAGTGGCTCTACAGTCCAGGATGGGCCTTGGCCTCCTCAAGGAATCGTATCCATTGCATCCTATTCATGGCCTTTTCTCTCCAATTCCGCACACCGGCTGTTCTTCCCCCACCACCACCCGTTCTGCTTATGGGGACTAATAACGGCCCCTTGAAAAACTCTGAAAGAACACATACCTAAAGAACATATGAAGAGTCCGGAGAACTCTAAAACCTTGCAGACACTGCACTTAATGTGCCAAAGAGAGCTAATCATGTTGAAACAACTGGCTCACTGCTCAGTGATAGTGAAGATAATAGTGCACCGAATTTAAGACAGAAAGTCTTGAAAGCCCTAAAATTGCTCTTCGTGGCTACAAGGTCCGCATGTCCAATGGGTCCAAAGAAATTCCCACGGACATCGTCGTAGAGTTCTCGTCGGTAAGTTGACACGGAGAAGTTAGTGCATTCCCATAGGATATGCTCAGAAGTCTGTTCAGGGTTATCACAAAGCTGACATGAGGACGAATCGGATAAGTGAAAACGAAAGAGATAGCTTTTGAAACTGCCGTGTCCAGTAAGGAATTGCGTGGTCCAATAATCGGGAACAATTCACGAGGAAAAAATTCGAGTCCTCACATCGGGAAGAAATAAAAATGTCAGTCTGCCCACGGAAGAAGAGGACCAGCGACGTTGCCAAGCAACCGGCTATCTGAAGGTCCGTCTCGTCTCCATCTTAATACAGGTAAATATACAAATTTTGTATTAAAAAATCACATCTAGTGAGGAAATAATGATTATTAATAATGATTATTGTTGAAAAATGTATAAAAAATAACGTATGTAGGTATAGATACCTACTTAAAAATCCTATATGAATCAGTACACCCCGAGTGTTTTTGATAAGATTATTCGGTCTATTTTACATTATGTACCTACTGTCTTATAACAAACAAGATAATTTTGTTGCATATTTTAACATTGTTTTAAAAGCTGTTTAATTCGCTCTGTTGAGATGTTTTCATTTTCTTAACAAAGCCAAGAAATTACGCCTAAAATGATCGTGAGATTTTTTAAAAGTTTAATCTAGTTCACAATCAAACAGATGTCATGGCCCATGTTACAATATATAATATCCAAACGGATACTGTATCTACATTGCAAAACCATACTTAGCACAGTGATTAATTACACATTGAAATAAAGAATTATTATGAATGAGCGTCTAGAGGTTCGAGAGTTATAATAAAGAATTGTACAAATAGATAATTATCACCGAGAAGCAATTTAAATGTTAATCATTTCACTGGCACGTCTTAATCTCAAAAGAGAAGAAGAAAAAAAAACAGATTTAAGATCTTTTGACTAAATCTTAATCTTTATTTCATTCGGCGTGGAGTCGTTTGACAGATGCAAGAATTTACGAAGCGTTTCTCGGCGTCCTTGTTCAAAGATTAACAATATTAAACCGGTATTTATTTAATAATGCGCGTTGTGAAAGTATTTTCTATACTCGGGAACAACAGGGTTGCCGGGCGTACAAATGAATTTTTCATTTCATTTCATTATTTCATTTTTTATTCCTCTTTACCACAAGTGGATAATATATTGGGGAGTTATGACTTCGCAATTTTTTAGGTAATTTTTTAATGCAGATTATCAACTACCTACTTATTATCATTTATTTAACTATGAACGGCGTAGTTAAATAAATAAATGAAGTTTTTCTACTTCATCATTTATAAACTATAAAAGAACTCATTCGATTCTATTCAAATTTTGCAGATTTGTATATCTAATACTCGCTTAGACCCGATTAGATTTTGAAGGATAATCTGAACAGTACTTCTCAATTTTTACTATCAAAAATTTCAAAGTGGTCCCAAGCTCAGAAAACTTAAAATTATAATTTTAAAATTATTGCTAAAAAATACATCACCTTCATAAAATGGCATTGAAGAATTATCAAGTTTTCATAGTAATATTATAAATATATTTAAATCAAAAATAATTTAACAAACTTATTTCATGAAAATGCTGAAAATTTTCGCTGCCCACAACTCACTCGTTTTCTTAAATATGCATATATATTTTTTATTTCGCAAATATTAATTGTATATTTTGAAGTAGATAGGTACCTATTTAGCTATACCTAGATAGGTACAGACGTTTGTTGATGTGTGATAAAATTATTTTTTTTCCTCGTAAATTTTGGTAAGGCAATGAAGGAAATAAAATCTAGAATTCAATATTTGAAATTTCGGAAATGGATATTTAAGGGGAAATATGGATTTTGTAAATTCATTTTTTCTCGCTGTATAGTCTGGTGTGTAAAATTCACCCTTCAAACTAAATGAAGACATTGGTTATCAATTAGTTTGGAACACCTACTATTTATTGACACCTACTTATTTATTCACAACAAATGGAATTCTACATACGAAAATAATTATTTATTAAAAGAGAAATTATTTGATTCAAGGAGAGACTATGGTGACCCTACATATATGCAGGGCTTAACATAAAAGCTATCAACTCCGACAGTTATTAAGGTTTAGTTTTCGATGCAATCATACGATCGACTCCGTTGACTCGTCTGAGGTTAAAATTATTGATTGTTGAAGGAAAAATCACTCTTTAAGATTACCACGATTGATGGTTGTATTCTTGAGATTTTTATGTAATTATTATGTAGGTAGGTACGTAAATTTGATCGTGATTTTATAGATATAATATAGGTATGTAGGAATCTACTGTTTAACTGACACGATTTCAAAAAGCAAAAATTGTAAATGAACCAAGGCACGAAGGGGATATAAAATTTAAAAATTATGGTGGCTAAAAATATCCACGAGATTTAAAAAAGGATAATTGGAAAATAATAGATAATTGTTTTTATTTTTTATAACTATTTGTCATTAAAGTATGTAGGTATGTAAATGTTACTAAACAATAGGTACCTACCTACAGCAAATATTACCTATTCCTAGGTACCTACCTACATCTATGTAGGTATAGGTATCTACTAAGTAATATTAAATGATCGAAATTTACAATTTTTCTTCATCTTTCTAATATTTTATTATTTCGCAACGACGAATTGCTTTACTTATACCAAGGTATGACTTGACTTAGGTATCTACCTATATAGAAGTAAGTACCTACCTATCTAGATATATTTCTTTTGTTGATATCCTGAATAGGTAATGTTAATGTATGTTGGGTAGGAAGCTAAAATGAGACTGCAAGGAAGAAAAGTGACAATAGGTAGGTAGTTACTAAAGTAGGTAAGTACCTATCTATAGTTAGACAAGTATTTAGGAACTCATGTATTAACCTATAGTGAAGTAAGTAGATATGGTACAAATGTGTTTACGAGTTAATGACTTTTAACGGCGTATCGGCACCGCAGCCCAATAGCCAACGGGTCGCCTAGGGGGGAAATATAGGTGGTGGGGGGAGGTGTAGGGGGGGCGTTATTTATTTTCGACCTTACACAGTTTAATGGGCTAAAAAAACTAATGGATCAACTAACGTGTGCTGCTTCTATATATGTTAGGAACTCCAGTATCGGCGAGACGATACCGATACAAACACACGTGCATTCAACTCAGGTGCGCTAAGTCCATATTAGGTACAAGTTAGGTATACTGAACCAATATATGGGCGAGAACATTGGATAACGACGAAAAGCCCGTAAACAGAGAAGAAGACGAAGAAGTAACCAATACATACATTCCCGCGTAATGAGCGCCGCTAAACAGGTTTTCTTTAACCCTGACTTTTTTGTTTTTACCTCTAGACTCCACCCTGCGCGGCGACCCTCCCCCGCCGGGCGGGGGTCGAGGCGCGGCGCGGTCCCCCTCCAACCGCCCCGCTCGGACGCGAGAGGGACCGAGACGGATAGAGGGAGGTGGCTCGGACTTACGCGAGGAGGTATTTCGTGTATTGGAAACAATGCGAACAGGGACGTCAACTCTTGAGTCCGCGGCCGATATATCGCCGTGTAACGACTGTTGTTGTGTTGGATCGGATTGTAAACACTTTCATGCACCTTGCGCGGGTTACGAGTTGTTATTTGCCAGGCGGCAAACGCTTTCGTCGCTGGATGAATAACGTAAAAAATAACTATCGATAAATTTATTTTTCATTGGAAATTAAAATAATTTTTATATTTTTATAATGCCCAAAAAATGGTTCAAAATACAAAACTTATTGCAAATAGTTGGTAGGTATTGAAGAAACACACAGCTACTAGGTATATATTTATAAATAACCTAGGTAGGTAGGTACCAACCTACCTATTAATAAAAAAATGTTTTTTTTTAAATGTCCTTGTAGGAGAAAATAGTTCATCACAGTTCGTCAAAATAAGATCCGAATAAAAAAATAATTAAAGCCAGAAATCTTATAAAAAGAAAAAGTTATAGGTAGGTACTTACCTATATATTTTTAACGGATTTATATTTAGTATATATATTTTTTTGAGTTTCATTTAATTATTAAAAAAAATTGTTACTTCGTTTGGTATTTAAAAAAAAATTTTTTTTTTAGAACTTGTTATAGTAGGTAGGTACATACATCCTTTATTTGCTATAATTTTTAATTTGACTGTTAATGATCCAAAAATAAATAAATAAAAGATTAAATAAGTAGGTAGGCACCTACTTGATTATCTCTTCTTTAATAATTTTTTATCTCTTAAAAAGAAAAAAAAAATTAAATAAAGATTTTTTCATTATTTTTGATTGCATACCTATTTCATGTTTGTATTCTACCAACATATTAATTAGTAAGAAAATTGATGCTGTATAATTTTGTTTTACTTTTACTTTTATTTTTGTTATTGCTTTGTTACTATGTACTTTTTTTGATTTTTTTCATATGTTTGTAAAGTACAGTACCTACATTATGTCGATGAATAAATTATTATTATACTATAATATACCTATTATTATATTATGATGATTATTATCCTCAAACCAACTAACCTAGATAGTCTTCACTCACTTGATTTACGTTTCACGTATGAGAGATAACGACACTATTCTTTTATGTTCTTGTGTCATTTTAAAATACAAGAACCTGAGTAAGTACCTATATCTACACCTACTGGCTTGTCTTTTTTGTGACAGATCAACTCAATATATTATCGTAAAGTGTTAGACGCGTCGACATACGTATTTATAACACAATAAATCATATTCCGATTCTTATTATTATGAATGAGTGGAAAATATTACGGTTATAAAGTTTTGTGTATGATTTACGGCGTCATCCTTTAAAAAAAATTATGACAAACTGAGTGTTTGATATGCAAAAAGTGTTGTAGGAAACTTTCCGAGAGAGCCGTTGCCAAAATCTCACACGACTAATAAAAGGTGATGTTTTGATTAATAAAATTTAATTAATATCCCCTCGGAACGTGTTAAAATGATTAAACACTAAAAAATAACAACGTAATTAATATTTTAATGTATGTAGAAACCCAAAGAAATGAGTGGGCAAATAAAAGCTTTATTATTTTTTTAAGCGACATTTTGATTTTATCTCATTTTGAAATAAAACATTATTTGTCTTTTATTATTTTATAAAATTAATATAAATACTATCGGGGTCTAGTTGGAGTTTTCCGTTTTCATAATAACCAAGAAAAAACAAAACACTAAATTCTTAATGAAGTAGGCAAAGAGTACGGAGTTCTGATGGTTTTATTTTTTATTGACTAGGTATAGGTAGGTATCAAAATATTGCCAATCTTTTCTAGATCGTCCCATTTTTTCACTATATTTTTTTCTATGTTAAAATATTCATCCTTCTTGTGTTTTCAACACATTTCTTATGGGCTTTGCAGAGAGAACAGAACGCCACATTTTTTCTATCTTGACACACATAAATTTGATGTCGATTTTTTGTATAAAAGATAATTGATGTGTAGGTACCTATACATATACATATACCTATACCAGGAGCTCATACAAATTTAAGAGAGCTCATAAGAATATACCTATTTAGTATATTTATTTTCATTTTAGGATATATTTTTAAACCATTTTACTGTGAGTTGGTATCAAAATAATGTCTTAGGTATCTTATTGTATAAAAATATCAATTTTTATTCATATATTTACATAATGCTTTTCTCGAAATAAGTCCCCATATCCAGGAGACAGTATATACATATATCCGGAGAACATAAGTCAAGAGATGTAAACGATTGTGTCCGAGATTGGCACTCAATGCATTTCGCTGGAAGGCATCGGCTCGGGAATAAGTCGCGACAGTCCCCGACATCGTGGGAATATAATGACAAAAAATGTTGTCCCCGGATCGAAATAGCGCACAAGTTCGGGAAAGGGTACGTCTCTCAGAAAGGAATGGAAGACACATTATCGTTCGGTTGGATACAAAACCCCGAGAGGAGCGAGTCAGGTATACAGTATACCTAATGACAAGGTAGATATATCTACTTTATTAGACCAATCATTGGCGCGACCACTATTATTTATAGCTTTATGCTTTTTATGAACTCCTGGTATTATTCCAAGTTAAAATAATTGTGTTATTTATTTTACTTTTCGTGATATTATGTCGAATTCATATATACATAGAATAGTTATTCCTATGTAGATGTTTCTTTTAATAAATAAATAAATAAATGATGGAAATCAATTTTAAATAAAAAATAAATAATTAGGTACTACATTGATGAACCCAAAAATAGGCAGTTGATTTTATTAATTAACTTAATATTTTTCAGATCGATATAATACAAGTACCTATGTATGTCGTTATAAAAATAATTTGTATTTTATTTTCTTTGAGAAAAACACAGCAATAAAACATATATCGCTTTTCGGGTAACGAACAGGTTTTATGCCAAATATTTATTAAGTATGCACCCAATAACAAGTATGATATTTACTGTCCCACAATTTTTGAAAACTGTGTCTCTACCGGGAATCGAACCCGAGACCTTCCTCTCAGAAGTCAGATAAGTCAAATGAACCACGAAGGTCGACAATTAAGAAAATAATGCCATGACGGTTTTCTTGGATATTTGAAAATTAAAGGAATACAAAATTTGATTTCGGCGTTATTAAGGACTCAATTAAAATGTAAAACTTGGTTTCATTCCAATTCTTTTGTTGAAATGTTTTCAGACGTGAACCGTCCATCCTCAGTGACAAAATCTGATAAAAGAAAAGGTAAATATACAATGAAATTAAACATAATTTTACATTGTAATTATTCTGTCAATAATAATTATTTGTCCATGAGTTTTTTGGTAGTTCTTCGGCCGCCACTGTGTCTGGGGCGAAATATGCAGGTCTCGACTTACGTTGCAGGTGTTTGGTGTCTGTTGAACAGTGGATTTGATATGGAAACATGCGTGGACCATGGTCATAACTTTGGGGCCTGGATTCCTATACGCTATCTTCACATCTCGGATGACAATCGGGAATAGATTTATTGTGAACATAAACACAATTTAGTCGTGTCCTCGGATCAATATTATACATCCATCTTTGAATTCCTTCTGACGGCGGACACAAAAACACGACCACAGATATTTCAAACACATATCTGTGTCAAATGATGAATCTTTCACTATAAATTAATAATATATCTACCTACATAATGTTTGTTGATTGCCATGGATATTAATTTATTGTTCAAACATTTTTTTTAATTATGTCCTACATAATATAAAGGTACTCGAATAGCAAAGTTATTTTGTTGTCACAAAATTACTTGATGGGAGTTGAAGACAAAATACACTATTCACAAAACAAAAATAAATTGTATGTAAATATACATTAAAAAAATGAGGACACCTTTTTCATAATTTTCTTCGCTTTGAAATTTTATTGTCAAAAGAAATTCATAAAAATACTCCTGGTTTTAAGCAATTGGTATAGTAGCTTTTTTTTGTTAGTTTTGTATGAAATACAAAATTGTTCAATTTCATCAAAATATTAAATGAGTCAAGTTGAAAACAACATACATTGTCATTAAGACTACAGATTTTGATCTGTTTCAGAGCTTTAACTGGTCGGTAAGTTAGTTAAAAATCGATTGCGAAATTCCACTACGGACAGATATATGAAGTTAAGGGTTTAAATATTAAAAACCGAAATACAATGGCATTATGATACATTTTCGAAGTACAAAGTCTTCATAAAAGAGTTTTCCCTGTGACAATAAACCTGCATTTGTAGACAAAAGAAACAAAATAAATCGCTAAGCTGAAGATTTGAAGATACCTATCATCAACAATTATAAACGCACCTAAGGTATAGATTTAAAACGGTCAACAAGTTAGTCTGACAGAAACCGAGGATCGATGACAAAATCGTCATTGCGATAATTGAACCGACGAGGCAACCGAGCAATTGAGCACGAGATGAGCGAGCAATTGATGGGGCGAGCAGTGAGCCGGTGTGTGCTCTCGTATAACAATGTAAATTTATTGTAAATTCAGCGTGGCCCATATTATTCACGAGCGTCCGCGGCCACCTCTGTATCTCGTCCAATATTTTACCTCCAGCCTTCCGAACGTACATTATTCGCCTATTTGTTTATTTTCCATAACCGCAAACATAAATTTAGTATGCCGAACCGGCGGGAAACTCGTGTTTCCTCCGTGTTATGCTATGTATCCACCTGCCGGATTGGAGGTTATGTCAGCCAGCTAACTGCCTCACCCCCATAACCTGCCCCCGTCTTCCCGCCAATATTGTTTTATGCCAGCGATAATTTAGCCACGGGACCATAAATAAAAATTCGAATCATCTGTTTTTTTCAGCTATCGTGCGTTTCTGCCACCCCCGTGCTTCCCACCCCCAGTCCAAATATTCTAAATTCTATGTAGGAAAAATCAGGTGAAAATATAGCAACGATAAGCAGGCAGGATTTTATTATTCATAGGATAAAAGGTCTTGTCAAAAACCTATGTAAGTACAATCCAAAACGTTCCCTTTTTACAAATTTCACTAAAATAACTATTTTTTGCTAAAGTGGGTACCTATTTATAAAAAGGAAGGTGGTCTGATGACATCAAGAAATGTGACGAAGGGAGATGGATGCAGTGTGCCTAAGACAGGTTTTGTGGAGGATCAAAGGGGAGGCCTATGTCCAAGAATGGAAAAAAAAAACAGGCTGAAGAAGAAGAAGGTATTTTGTTTGTCAACGGACAATAAATCGTGATGAAACTTCATGATAACTTGGGACAATTGTCGCCAAATATCTTGAGCAATTTCGACGAGAAGGGGGGCGATTTGTACACAAATCAACAAGCAAAAAGACACAAATTTGTTCTCTACGCACCCGGAAGTTTGGCTCAAGTTCTTTTACGATAGTAATACCTATTTTAATTTTTTGTTCCTACTCTGTCGATGGTCTAAAGTAGAACCATACCGATGTGTGCCTTTGATAAATTAACAGTGAAACATAAATTAGTGTTTCAATCTTCATTATGTGCGTATTAATTTAATCGAAACAATTCCATATATAATTTCATAAAAAAATCCTTGAATTATGTATATCTTCGATCATATACGGATTAGAGATAATTACCTATCCCCTCATCAGTTAGAAAAGCAAGAACAAAAATAAATAAAGAATTACTAATGGATCCTTCATCAATAATACCATGTAAGTTTGTTAACATATATAAATAAAAACAGAGATTTAAATAGTTATGATAGGTACTCCACACAGGCACTCAAATGTGATTACTTACATTGGCGTTTCCTCATTTACTCGGACAATACTGACATGATCGTCTTGAAAATAAAGACAGGTATTAATTATAGTATTGTCTACGCCATGACAGATCTAGAATCATATTATTTTAAAATTCTCTAAAAACAGTTCCGAAAATACATACCCCTAAAATTTAAGGGATTCACTCGTTATCCGTTTAATTTTTTAGGTGTAAATCAATAATTTAGCAAACTATTGTTAAATACGACGTAAAAACTTTGACTGTTTTAGATTTATAAATATGTTTTTTGTTTTTTTTTTATGAAAATGTATAGTTAATTGTGTCGTTTACATCTTTCCGGTTTCGCGCTATTCAAGTCGTACAAAATGTATGGTGGGACAAACAGTATTTGAAGTGGGGTACCTACAACTCGCTAAAAATTCTCAGTTCCTGGGCGGCCTTAATAGATACATAGGTACATACATCGTCAAACACGGAAATGAAAAATAGTAGTTATAATCAAAGCATATCTATGTTTATTTTGGATTAAAAAAAACGAGTTGATAAAATCTATTTATTTTGTTTTCGTGAGATATGTAGGTATGCAGGTATCAATACGTAGGTAATATTTGAATTAAATTACTTAGTCAAGTTGGTAACAATTTTATCGTGAATTTATAAAGATTCTAAGGTATTGATTAAACGGGTCGCTTTTTATGTTAATTTTTGTAAATATTTTATGTCATAAAATATGTATGTACCAAAGCGAATTGGAAATTCTTACAAAAACGTTCATTCTAATCTACACTGAAATCGGATTCCGTTTCGTAAGCGACAATTTTTAAATTCTATTTATGAAAATTTCAAACAACGTGTTTCACAGCGTTGAATGTCGCATAAATTGACATGTTCATAATTAATAACGAAAATAATGATACTACATATTCTATATTAAATAAGTCGACATTATATTCTACCTTCTTGGATCTGATGGGGATTGTAATCAAGGAAACGTTTGAAATTTTTATTTGAGAATTATGTGCAAATATTATTTTTTCAGATATCTGTAAAAATTAAAATTTGTTTTAAAAATCCTTGTGTAGGGTACCTACCTATTTCTGGAAAGAATTAGAATCGCTTTTATTAAGAAAATAGCTTCAAGCACATTTTTTTTATTCATTTTTTACTACCAAAGCAAATTATATAAATAATTTTGTTTATTTATTTCGATGTTACTAATAATTATAATGACTTCGTTGATAAAATTTGGAATAAACTATGCTTACACGCATGCTTTAGTAAGATTAGTAAAATTGCTTGATGTGAAAAGAAAAATCGAAAAGGAATCTCTCTGCACCCTGAAGAACGCGTCCTCAATAATAATAATAATAATAATGAACACTTCTTTACAACCTGCGCAAGTGGCGAGTTTATTGTCATATGGCAATTTCTCCCAACTAACCAGTGTTTCCAGCCCAGATAAGCAATAGGTATTTGCGTGAGTAATAAATTAATATAAATAATAAATAAATTTCTCCTCTGCTGGGAATCGAACCCAGGACGCCAGCACAGTAATCGAACGGTTAACCAACTGTGCCGACCGCCGTGGCACAGTTGGTAAGCTTTATAACCACTAGAGGGTTAGGAGTGAAATAAAATAGCTCCCGCGGACCAACAGACAAGAGACCGATACCCCCGTTTTTGGGCTTCTCTGGGATATCTGTGCTGAAGAAGGTTCTGTGTGCTTGGACTGGAGCTCATAAAAGAGCAGGCGGTGGAAAAACCCAAAGGGTCAACGGAGGCGCCCACATCTTGAAAAGACGAAAGCCTTCTCAAGAGACTAGTGACTATTAAGACCCAGATGAACTGGGATAATGATGATGATGATTAGCACTTCATGGTATGGCTCCTACTTACCTCTCCGAACTTTGCATTCCTCTTTCAATTAACGACAGACAATCATCACTTCGTTCTGCATCTTCATCCATGGTTGGAAAATTATTTGAAATAAACAGGGTGCATACCACTAATTTCGGCGATCGTGCGTTTGCTGTGGCAGGACCAAATAATGCATGGAATAAGCTCCCAAATACCCTCAGACAAACTGAAAATATATCTACCTTCAGAAAAAATCTCAAAACACACCTTTTTCGCAAATCTTTCCAAAGCCATAATAATACATCTTAATCAATTTTCAGCGCCCTTGAGGTGAGATATTCACGAAAACGGCGCTATATAAATCATCCAAATTTATTATTATGATGCAATTGATATATAAAAAATGTTCCAGTATTTTTAGACGAACGATCTACCTATGTATGCTGAATTTATGATAGTTATTTTTAAAGATGGAATAGTGTTGACACCGCAAACAACATTTTCTATTACGCGATAAAAAAAGTGCGAAAACGTATTCGCTTGGGGTCATGTTGAATTATGTAAAAATCAATTTTATGTAAATGTCCTTTTTGTGTACACAACAAACTTTGTTTACATCAGTGTCGGTGTATATAATGTAGGATGTAGGTGTGTAAGGAGATGAGCGGAGGTGTAGAGTAGGTTTAGTTGGTTTGCACATGTAAATCTGTGCGTGCGACATACGCGTGAGTTATGATAGAAACTTCGCGGCGACGACAGCACGTTGTGTGTGTGTGTATGTGGAGACTGGAGACAATGGCTGGGAGATGTACTGCGTGTCGGGATGATTTAAATCATGTCGTCGTGGAAAACTGCAAAGGGTAGTTGGAGAAAAACACAAATTTTAATGTTCTCCTGCTTGTCCTGTGTACGTCGCACTGAACCAACAACGAGAGTATGTCTGATCTTTAGTTATATCTGATTGTCTCGTAAGATTTTCTTATTCTCGAGAGAAGTTAATAATACCAATGTTTGACCACAGTAGATATATTATTATTATAGCATTTAGATCCATCTTTTATACTAGATTACGTTTTAAGAATCATTTCACAAAACTGTTGATATTTTGGTAATTTCATGTAACGTTTGATTGCTATAGGTACTTTTACTAGTTATGAATAAAAATCTCACATAGATTATTTTGATCAGATTTAAACAGTCGGTATATCACGTATTACCTAGGTTTTGCATAGGCGAAATTAAGGAAAGATAATATTATTACATACGTATATATGTACATAACATCGCTCCATTTCCATGATCTCTGAAATAGAACCGAATACCACATTTCTATCATGAGACACTTTCATTTTGAAATCGATTTGTTTTATAATACCTACTTCGTTCTTGACATCATTTTTTTCTTGCTAATGTTTTGATTGGGACTATATATTTTTCATTGAGTTTACTGAAATTTCTTTATTTATATTATTTAATCATAATTTTATTGATATATACATAGAATCAGCATTTTACAATAAGTTTAATTAACAAAGGTACCTACCTACTTTTACAAAATGACAAATTACATTTAAACCTCAAAAACGAAATATATATAGAAATTAATAGTTGTTTAAAAATTAATATATAAAACAGAATTTTTCTCATTAGACGAACGTGTAGGTATATTGGTTGACATGTAGGAACCAACACATTTGTCTGTTATTACAAGAATGAGATAATATTTATTTCCTAATATGTTAATATCAATGTTGATATAAAAATAATTTCCTTTCAAACTCTAATATATATTATATCATCGATAAACGATTGTTTTTTACTTTGTGGTATCATTTGCAATTAATTAAACGAAATAAAACACAACATTGTGTACTCCACTACAATTATAACTTTTATTCAATTGAATAAAAATTTCTCTACATGTTACGAGAGCAAAGTTCCCTTTCTCAGGAGGTTACAAAGTATAGGTACTAAAATAAAAAAATAATATATTTTTATTTCATTTAATCTAATATGTAGGTATGTTTTAAAAATATGTATACAGCAAGTAAAAAAGATCAAAATCGGTGTCATGTATGCATAATATTTATGTAGGTATGTTTATAACTAAAAGAAATTGAATTGTTTGCACGTTTACAACAACAACAACAACAAAAAACAACAAAATCCACATTTCTATTCGTGGGTGCAAGTAGAATAATAATATTATACATTCAGAATTTTTTGAGAATAATGAGAATTATGTATGATTTCCTATATCACCGTGTGACAGGATATAAATCGCGAGTGCGTGAAAGCCCCTCTGCACCATCCCCTCTATCCCCTATATCTACGGTCGAGCCGCGAGGACATACATAATATTATAAAGCATTATGAATAAAAGCATTTTCTTGAGGGAAAACAGAGCGCCCGCGAAAAAATATATTTACTTATTCTATGCTAACATTATTTTCACCAAAGTTCCTATCTACTAATATTGTGAGAGCGAAATCATACTGAGTAAATATAACACCCTCGAAAGATTTATAGGTAAATTATATTTTTACTAATACTTTATCTAATATTTTAATTGTGCTAGTGTTTCTATCGTTATATGCGATCCAAAAATACAAGCAAAGTTAAAAGGAAAAGTGTACCAGACAAACGTCATACCGGCATTCTATGGCTCCGAATGCTGGACAATGTAAAACTCCTACTCTGCCATATGTAAAACATAATTTACTTAATACCACGTGCTTTATTTTAAGAACAATAGCTTTAAGCCAGTTACATTGCGACACCTATTCGTTTATCCTATCGAATATATATTTTGAAACGCTGGACGCCCCATAAGAAGACGTTAACTTCAAAAAGCAAACTTATTAATAACATAGATATTCGTAACAGTGTTGCGTGCAACATATCTGTACGAGCGGTAGGCACGTTGTTTGGTGGAGCGTAAATGCGTAAACGCTCAAGAAGGATCAAAAGAAGACGTCAACTCCAAGAAGCAAACTATTTAATGACAGATATTCGCATCGGTGTTGTGTGCAACACATTTGTACAAGCGTTAGACACGTAGTTTGGTGGAGCGTAAATGCGTAAACGCTTATGTAGGATCAAAAGAAGACGTAAACTTCAAGAAGCAAACTATTTAATAACAGATATTCGTAGCAGTGTTGCGTGCAACACATTAATACGAGCGGTAGGCACGTAGTTTGGTGGAGCGTAAATGCGTAAACGCTCAAGTAGGATTAGACAGTGTAGAAAACATCAGATGATGAGTGTTAGAATAATAAGTGGACTGTTTAGAGTAGATCTCAGCGATGCTTTTTCTTCTGGTTCACACTCAACGCCACATGTACACGTGTCCAAAATTGCACAGAACTTCGCACAAATGTTACTTCTTGCCATTGTAATTGCCTAATAAAACTCTTGCAAATTACTATTTTACAAATTTACTATTTCCGAACAAATCGGTGAGAGGAAAATCAAGCAAAGGAATTATGCTTCAACAAATTTGTAACTTACTATCCCACCAGCAAAAACGAACTATCTCATCTTTTTTTTTAAACTTTGGTTGGAACAGGAGATTAAATGCGATTACTCACGTAATTGCATTCTACAGGAATGAACTTTAAAACAATTTACTGGATAGTCCAATTTTGATAAAATTTCATGTTGATGTCAAAAATTTCAAAATTGTTTATCCGATAAACATTACTTTTTCGATTGGCCCGAGGCACAGACACCCTACGTTCGTCGTACAGGCATAAGTATCGAGAGGGCGTCGAACCCAGTTGCTATTATTTGGTCACGCGATCGGTTTTTCTTTGCATCTATCGTGCGGCTGCAGTTCACAGGGATGGACCATTGTCACAGTTGTGCGCAGGACTTCGCATCTGATTTCGAAAAAACGGATTTGTAACCTGCCTCGTGACGCTAATTAACTATAGATAGGACACGACATAAACACTCAGAGGAGCTGAAGATATCGTGTAACTAAATAAATTAACAAATAATATTCCTACTCCTCACTACCCCACGGAGATATTGTGAAGAGTTAGATATGATTTCGTAATTTCAACGGTTGTTTTTATCATTGCAGATTATCAACTAGTAGATAATTAATAATTATGGCGTGTTTTTTTCTAATTAATCATTACATGCTGAGATTGTATTCTGAAAGTTTCATCACAATGTATCCTCTGCGTGTGTGATGTATACTATGTATATGTACGGCGTGTTTATTATACTTTATCGATTATAGACTAACTACTCATTCGATTGTTTTAAGTTTTGCAATTTTGTATGTCTAATATATATTCGCTTAGACATCATTAGATTTTGAAGGACATCTGATCAGTGCTTCTCAATTTTTTTAATTGTCAAATATTTCAAAGTGACCCCCAAAGCTCAGGAAACTTAAAAATTGATTATTTTTATTTTAAAATTGATAAAAAAGCATTTTCATAAAATGGTCTTGAAGAATTATTAAGTTTTCATAGTAAAATATTTAAATAAAAAAAAACATACTCATTTCATGAAAATTTTCCAAACAAAATTTGAATATTTTGTGGAGTAACTTGGCGGTGAGAAGTAAAGCGTTAGCCACAACCTACTCGTTTTGTATGATCCTACTTTGGGAGTGATACACTGGCAAAATAAGACATCTTGTAGATGCAAATGTGCTACAGTATCGATATTTTTAGTAAAATTAAGAATAATTTGTTTCTTGGAGATAACAATAAAAAATATGGTTTCCTGGTTGTGATAGCGTCTTATGACACAAATGGGCATTAAATATTACAGGAATTTAAAGACTTAATTTGGGTGAGAATATTGACCATGTTTCCAAAGACTGAAAGTGACTGGCCTAGCTTCATAAGAGATCACAAAAAATGTTGAAACTCTTTGATGAACTGTTAATATCTAAGTACCAACAAACCAAGTAAACATGAAGAGAACATTCAGCATTATGATCCGAAGTAAAAAATATGTCGTGAAAAGATTAAAACAATTCTAATAAACTAATGGATGATATTAGCAAAAAGAAAATAAATGAACCTATGTATAATATTGAAGTGATTCCATTTTACGGAATCAAATGAAAACAAGATTGTTGAGTGTTAGGGCATGAACTAAAATGGGTCACAGAAACAGCTTTTTATCAAACTTTCTAAGATGTATGAAGTCATGACAGCCAATACTTTTTAAATGTATCTGTTATGAAATACGATAACGATTAACGATTAAATTATTACTTATCTCTGATTTCATAAACTTGGAAGTTCTTTCTTTGCGTGGTCAACTAATAACAAATAAAAATATCTGCCAATATAAATAATTTTGGTTTTGGAAAATATTAATATTTCCATTACAAGATGGTTTGTTAAAAAGCACATTTTGTATGAAGATAGGTAAGTATCCGAAATAAGCACTGCCTCCAAGCAATATTGTTTTGCATAACGACAGACTGGCCAACGTAAGAAGGGATTTGTGGATAATGTTGAAGATTGATTCGATACCTATTAATTTTCAAACAATATGTATGTCTGTGGGTAACACCTGTATTCAAATGCACGAATATAATTCTTAATAGCCAATCACAAAAATATAGATGGAACCGGTTACGTTATAGCTCGAGGTAATGAGCAACATATTCCGGTTCAGAAAACCTTATGAGAGATATGTAGAGATAGGTGCTTAGAATTACCTATTCACAGAGCAAGAGCCGCGTGGTTTGAATCCATCTAATTAGGATCACATAACAAACGGGAGATATTTGAATTTTAAACGAGAGGAAAGATTGGTGATCGCTTTGTACCTACCATAGAACGATAAGATCCATTCGCACAGTGCTAGGGACGACGTTTTCCCTTGCAAGGCGGTCAGGTCTGCCGCGCTTACAGTATCGTTCTGTCAATGATTTGAACTCAAATCAATTATATCCTTTCGCGAGCGAGGCGGCGTGGACACAGGCGGACATCGGAGTCACGCAATCGAGAGGTACGATTTTAACATACCGGACACTAAAGACAATCGTATCGGCCTGCTCTTCTGATCTTTAGACGGTAGGTATTTTATTTTATATTGTAGGTGTACACATACATCTACTGTAGATATTAAACTATACTGTAATCTATGCAAAGTTGGTAAAGTGAATCATCTTCTTTTTCGGTTTCAATCTTGTAGATTGGTTGGCAGCAAAGCGACGCATCTGTGGATGCATCTATTTGTCCACTCTGCTCAGTATTCAGAGAATCCCCTCTATTATTGTACTAGTACTTACTATAAAGAAGGTAAATATGCTATGTTACAAACTGATTTAAGCGGTTTGATAATACTTCTCTATTTATCGTGATTAAGTACCTATCACGTTTGAATAAAAAAATATTTACATAGCATCGTTTCATTATTAAGGAATATTTTAAAGGTGCCAATGTATGACTTCGTGCCCGGCATATATTCATATTCTTATTTTTTGTTACTCAATTCTATTTATATTTACTTTTTTTAATATAGTTTTTGTATCATCTTTTTTATTTTTTTGTAGGTATACATTCTGTTTGCTGTTTATTTATAAAATGTTAAAATGTGAAGCTGAATAAAAATACCCAACTGTGTAAACATATTAGGCCCAAGACCAGGAATTGCGGCAGGTACCTGGAGACCACGAAGCAATGAGGAAATTCATGCAGTGACAGGACTACCTTTAATCACCAGCGAAATCAGGTCCAGAAGATTAGCTTGGATTGGACATGTTGTCAGATCAGGGGAAGAAAGAGCCACAAAACGTATCCTGCAAAATAACCCTGCGGGCAAGACCAAGGCAGAGATTGATGGACAATGTTACCCGAGATCTGAACGTGCTGAATGCTTGTGATGACTGGCAGTCCACTGCAGCTGACAGGAAGGCTTGGAAAGCTATTGTTCAGGAGGCTAAAGCTCTACCGGAGTTGTATGGCCATCGGAAGTAAGTAAGTAACTGTGTTAAAATAACAGTCTCAGAAAAGGTTTTTGCCTAGTTGAGCATTATAATCAGCTTATATACGTAATATTTATTATGTGTAATAAATTGATAAATAAGTTTGTGTCCAGTTACGATACAGAACTTGGTTATTCTTGAATTAGAAGTTAAAGTAAAGGAAAGTGAATTCATTAATATGAAAGCATAAAAAAGTATACAAGATATATCATGACAAAGTATAAAAACATCACAAATAAAATTTGAAATTCGCCCCGAAAAGAAGGAAACCTTATGCTTCAGGAAAGAGCCCAGAAAACTAAAAATTAACAACATACATAAGAGAGTAAAAGTTCATAGTTCTTATAAGGCACACAAAACATCAGAGTGAAAAATTTGAATTTACATAAAATAGAGGTCTATTCAAATTTATAGGTTTACTCTATCCACATCATAAACTTAGTTTATTCTAACCGCCTCCTTAAAGGAGTATGTATTGTGATATCCGGACGACCATAGTGTGAGGTGCTTTATAAACCCATTGAACACACCTTGTAGTCAATTCAGTCCCTACATTTGACCCAGATCGGAACTATTGCAATGTACCTTATGTGCACTTCCGGATAGGTTTTCTTTTAATACAGTCGCGCATAAAATGAAATCGTTATTCTAGGTGAGCTTCGAACATGGGTCACGTGTCCAACGCTTCAATTACTTTACCACGTGGTTCACTAACCCGTGCCGTGAACTGTAACAGTCGTGAAAATCGAAATCACGACATTTGTCAAGTTAAAATAAAACGATTTTGTAACCGCAACGAAAGATTTTCGCATTATGTTGTATAACACACGAAAAGGTAAAATTCATTCAATTTGCGGTTTATTTGATTAGGCAATTACAGTAATAATATTTTTGTATTGTAGTCAACAATAACAATTCGAGCAGGTCGCATTTCTGCCACGCACTTCTGCCCTAATAATTGACCCATGTCCTGAAATAATAATTACATTACAGGTCGGTAAATAAACCAAATAATAATGACCTATGATTATTTTTATAAAGCAAGAAGGGTTGAATGTCAAGTTGGGGCAGTTTGTGGTTTTTCCAATGAATTCAAAGAATATTTTACTTTTATAGTGTTGGCTACGCTACGTTGAAAAATACGTACCTACACCAAACTCATACTCACAACCAACAACGTTGACATTCTGACAAAAACATTTTGAATCAATGTGTGATCATGTGAATATTGTTTGAAAGAATCGTATAAAAGGAATTACATATAGCTAAGATAAAAGTTTTGATATTAAAACCAATTTCAATATTTCAATCAATCGTAATCATTTTGTATATACCTATTAGATAATAAGTTAGGCACTGCTAAATTCTGTAACATTTTGTTTGTAAATACAAGAGTTTCACAGCCATACGTCAGTATCGGGAGAACGCAAGCGCCATGAGCCTTGAGCACAAAGAGCCATAGAAAGGAGATTGCTGGGTATTTCGTTAAGAGTTAAAAGAGCTAACTTTTGGATAAGAGACAAAACCAAAACAAGCAGCGTTGTCTGATGTTGGCAACTAGAAATGAAACTGGGCAGGTCAAGTCGTCCGAACTACAGACTGCAGATGGACTAAGAAAGTGCTAGAATGGCGACCTAGAACGGGAAAAAGAAGCGTTGGAGGCCTCAAACAAGGTGGTCTAATGATATAAGACGAGTGGCTGGAGGCGGATGGATGCGGTCTGCCCAAGATAGGGAGCTGTGGAGGACTCAGGGGGAGGCCTATGACCTATGTCCATTACTGGACGAAGGAGGGCTGAAGAAGAAGAAGTAGACACAATAAGTGAACAATGGCAGGCTTATTGCCATATGACAATATCTTCCAAATAAACCAAATCCGTTTGGTAAGACTAATTATGAGTATGGACCAATTTTTCGGAATAAAATTAAATAAACAGAAACCTAATTACATTATAGGTAATTAAGTTTTAAGGAGAAACATAGGAAGAATTAAATGAGGCTCTCAGGAAGATGGAAGGCATCCTAACAAGCGATTATAACATTAGGATAAATAAGGACAAAACAAAATGCATGGTTGCTGGAAGGGAGGAATGCACCGCAAATATTGTTCTGGGGGGCATCAAAATTAAGCAGATAGATGAAAGAGTTTGTATATCTGGGAAGCAGAATATCTCAAGACGGACGTTCAACATCAGACATCAAAAGCAGAATCCACCAAGCAAGAGTCGCTTTCAACAAAATATCAACAATTTTTGAATCCCCTAATATTTCCATCAAAATTAGGAAAAATTTGATCAAGACTCTTGTCTGGAGTGTACTGCTATATGGCTGTGAAACATGGACCATCAGCCAACGCGAAACGGGACGTCTGTCTGCGTTTGAGATGTGGTGCTATAGACGCATGGCTAAAGTTCACTGTTCAGAACACATCAGCAACGACAAGGTACTAAGTAGGGTTGGAGAAACAAGGCAAATTATGAAAAGAATTGCCTAACAGAGAACAACTTGGATAGGCCACAACATCCGGCACTCAGGCCTGCTTTTTACCATCGTCGAAGGAATGATTGATGGGGGTAACTGTAGAGGTCGCTTCAGAAAAAATTATATAGACCAGATAAACTGTGACGTGCGCTGTAGCAGTTAAAAATAGATGAAGAGACTGGCGGACGATAGAGTTAAGTGGAAAGATCGAGGGTTTGATCGTGAAGATTTTGCAGATTTATTCTTGCTTTTTATGCGGAATTCTTGTTTTACGATCAATACATTTTAATTTTTCCCTGCATAAGATGCTGCATCAGCATTAACGAAGCAATAAGACTTAACTCGTCAAAGACGAAGCGTAATAATCCCTGTGGAAAGTAATAAGATTGTGGTGACAATCTTAATTAAAAGAAGGTGGGAAATCGAGTTTTCCTGTCTGAGGTTTTGATAACCAACCATCTTAATAAAAAAAAATCTTGCGAATATTTTAGAAGAAACGTAAATTAAAGCGTCCAAGATATACCTACCATTGTTCCTACTCGTGTTCCCGCAGCTACCACAAAAGTCGATTCAGAAAAACCTATTAAGACAAAAGAGTACAAGGTAGGTAGATATGTCGAGTCAAGGGGTAGACGAATCGATTTTCATTTTTCATTTATCTGTCAAGATTCGTGTGAGCGCCCACGATTGTGGCACTCTCATTCCATTCCTGTGGTCGAGGTTTGCCATTGATTAGTGAGGAACGTTACCAGTCTTGTACCGGTACAACACAAAATACTGAGTCCTGCAAGACAAATCTTGCAGGTCGAATGTCTCCAATGCCCCTAATCGTGTGATGGATAGTTCGTACTAAATCATCTCGAAAGATGGAAACAGTGTGTTTAAAGTCTTTTACAAACAAAAAATACACAAAAGTGCAACTAAATAATAGTCTGGAAGTACCTAGATGCGGAAGAAATAAGAATAATAAGAATAAGCGTTGAAAGCAAATGGAAGATTCCTACAGAAAAGAGGAGGGCTGAGGAATGAAGAAAAAATAGACAAGATACCTATTTTTTTATTTTTGTTCATATCATGTACAAAAAGTTAAAGAAATAAATAAATGGTAAATTGTAGGCGTGTGCTTAAAAATATCCAAAATTATGCGATAAAAAATCCTTTATTATTTTTTTTTTTTTTTTATTGAGTATCATAATATGAACATACACATAGTACAAATATTTAAATTAATACAATTTTTTTTTCAATAGGTACTGTCCCAAAAAAGTTAAAAACTTGTGCTTGGGACAGGATTATACTTAAAAATGAAAGATAGTATGCAAATACGAACCAGTGGGTTTCGGCCAATGCTATACATCTCACTTAAAAAGTCACTGCACAAAGTATTCAAATTATATGGGTTTTCATGAAATGAGTTTGTTTAATTATTTTTGATTTAAATAGGTACTTAATTACAAAACTCAATAATTCTTCAATGCCATTCCGTGTAAGTTATGTGCCTTTTTCGCCATTTGAAAATAAAAAAAATCAAATTTTAAGTTTCCTGAATTTGGGGTCACTTTGAAATATTTGGCAGCTAAAACAATTGAGAAACACTGATCAGACAAACAGATATCTAATGGGTTCTTAGAGAGTATTAGAAAAGATAAATTTGTAAAATTTGAAGAGAATCAAATGAGTACTTTAGTCCAAAATCGAAAAGGTAGAATAAACACGACGTACATAGTACCTACACAGCTAATAAAAATTGCAAAAAATAACTATTAAAAAAATTGCGAATTCATAAATACTCACTATATCCCCATTGAGCTAGCGAGGAGTAAAAAACGATTCAATATAGCATACCTATATTAGGTATCTATAAATAAATTTGAGTTTGGTTTATTACCATTCTTGTCCTCAATTCAATCACAAATGATGTTGAGCATAAATACTTTTTGAACTTCAGGACGACCAGTTAGTTCCCGTATTTCATGTCGTATATCTATACTCATTTAAATAGATTATAATGCTTACGGAAGTGGAGAATTATTAAACTAGTTGCATGTAACACATGAGATCCAACTGTCGATAGCGATAGTATGTATAGTTGAAGAATATGTACCAAACTATAAACCCATAAATACAAATTATTTATTATTTTATGATATTTAGTTTTCTATACAACACATGTACCTAGGTAGTCAAGATAGGATAGTATGGAGGTCAGTCTTTTTTTCCTACCCGGAATATGAAAACAGCATGATGGTATATGTATATTGTATGTTTAGAGATGAAGTATCAAACTATTAAGTCTTCTTTGATATTGTGTATAGGTGACTACCATACAAATTGTATGAGGCGATGTCGTCACTAAATTCAATTTTTATAAAAATTGTTAAAAAAAAATTGAGATGTACTGCTACAATGTTAATATTTTTTATATAAAATTAAATTATCTAGTTGGGGTGTTTCGGCTTTTTTCGATATTTAAAAAAAAAATGGAAATATAGGCAGTTAAACTCATAAATTTATCATAAAAAAAATACTTTTCTTAATAAAAAATGTTTGAGAAACCCTGCAATTTTTTTGAAAAAACTAATTTGAGATTTTATATTTGTCTATGTTTATACCAATTTTCAGCGTTCTAGCTTTTATGGTTTCTGAGATATATGGAAAAATAAAATAAAAATTCAAAAGTTGATAACCCCTGACTGAAACAAAAATTCAAAATTCCGAGTATAAAAGTTTTGTAGGCCTGTAACTGTTTATATATTCTGAAATTTTAGGCTCTGTAAATTGAGCAGATCAAAAGTTATAAGGGGGGGACACACACACACACACAGACACACACACAGACACACAGACACACACACACACACACACACACACACACACAGACACACGAAATGTTCTACTCCGAATTCTGAGTAAATCCGTGTATGGAATATATATGCTGCGAAGCCTCTAAGTTGGTGTTTTTTGACTTCAAAGTTGGAAAAGCCGTGAAAAAAGTAGACCTCTCCATACAATTCTCGCGTATTCTGGCTTGATACATTGTCGATATGTTAAGAGAACAAAGTTCTCCTGAACAAATCGACAGTTGGACAACTACGTTTCTTCGATAATTTTAATAATTTAATTGAAGACTCTAAGACTGACGCGACGTAAGAAAAACCGACGTCTATGGCCACGTACCTATATTAAAGATTGGCCAATATTTGGTTTATGAGTTGGTATTTCGCATTTGTTCGTCACTACCTTTGATTATGTATGTACTTGAGTTGCATGTTTTTTTTAATACACAATTCGTTTTGTGGTTTTTCAAGGTACATGCGTAATCAATGCGCGTATATTTAATTTAATTATTCTTCGCGTGCAATGGAACTTATTTAAGTAGGTTGGCGGATATATTGCCGTGTGGTAAAAAAAGGATAATATAATCAGACATGAGGATTCAAAACATTCAAATTGATCTCAATTAAATCATTTTCAGTACCAACGGTGCGAAACGACAGTCAGTTGGATATTTGTAGGATATTCATTTATAAAAACATGATATATATTATTGTTGTTTCTTTTTTGGTACCTATTCGTAAGTTTTTAAGAAAAAAAAAAACACATTAAGCTTTTAACTGATATATGCAATGCACACTCCAATAGTTTATTTATAACATTTTATTTTATTTCATTATAAAATTTAAGGTTTTTCCAAAACTAAATATTACAAATACATTTAGGCAAAATAACATCTCTCAAAGTTTAGCAATGAAGTTCACCACCCATTTATAATGTGAGGTGTGTGTGTGTGTGTGTGTGTGGGTGGGTGGGCGTATACGCATTTGTCGTACTTCCTTTAATAAGGTTTTTCATACCCGCACACCTGTCGCTGGTTACATAACATTGTGGGATATGCCGTGATGGTATGTATGAACATTTGTTTGTCAACACTTATTATTTCCAAATTAAATATTTTATTAAATATTTTGCCGATCTGAACTTTTACATGTTCCGGTATGTAGAACAAATATCAGAAAGAATGCTACAATTCCACGCGTATGTGATTCTCATAACACGTTGTTCTCAGCCGGGGTGGACATCTTCAATGTGAAATATGATAAGTTTCGTCGCGATATATTGAAGGTGTTACGCTCCTAATTTTCCTCCCTCGTACCCTCCTATCCATCCCAAACAAATTGTATATGTGCATGTGTGTGTGTGTGTGTGTGTGTGTGTGTGTGTGTGTGTGTGTGTGTGCGTGTAACATGAGTTGTTTACAGTAGGTATTTTCTTGTTATTTATGGAAAGCTTGTTATTGGCTCTGAAGTCTATGTTAAAATTTGTATTATAAAAAATGTAAATGAGCTGTTGGCTTCCCAAATAAATAAATAAATAAATAAATTTCACTGTGGCTCAGTTGGTTGGTCAACTGAGCAACAGTGGTCAAATAGGTATCTGACTGATGATCCAAAGGTCCCGAGTTCTATTCCCGGTGAAGACACAGTTTTTAATGGTGTGTTTTTAATTTTATTTGCGTTTTCAGTTTGGATATGTGAGATGATAAATATCGTACGTCTCCAGTAGGTATGTAACAACATGTTATTTGGTGCGTGTTAAAATAATATTTGACATAGTACATGTTAGTTGCCGGAGAGGTAATATAAAAAAAAAGGAATTCGCTGCAATGAAATACCTATCTACAAATCTAATATCACGAAATATTTTTAACAAACGATAACGATCAATTGATTTGTATGTTTTCAAAGTCCTCATTGAGAAATATTTATTTTGAAAATATCGTTTAAAATTATGTTAATGTTGAAGAACGACCGGGATATCAGAAGAGCGTTGGAGGTGTCCGCAGAGGAGTGACTCTGGTTGCGAATATGACCGTTCGCAGGCGACCTCTTCGTGTCAATGAACCGATGCAGGTTTCTCATTACGAGAGCTGATGGCGCAGCCGATTCTTATCATAAACAAATTCGCCAAGAACACGGTACGGGTGCCGATCGGCGGAATCACCTTGGGATGCAACGAGTTGCATATCGGCGATGATGATATCTTAATAGATCATAAATTTATGCTACTTATGGAGGTCGTTAGACATAAAGTGATTATTATGTGTTTCGGTCGCGTCCTTCATTCAATCTATTAATACTTTTCAACTAAACAGCTCTGTTGACCTACCTCACGTAAGGATTATACCATCTAGAATGACCATAAATATGTTTTCATGAATCTTATAAAGGTGCTCATCAAGCATTATTGAAAATATTGATACATGTATGTGTTGACCCATTTGTATGAAATGTCATACAATATGAATTTTTTCAACATTTGAGTAAAAGATTGAATTTTTCGATTAAGAGGGCGTATAAGGATAAATCTAGTGACTGAAAAAGTGGTACATAATATATATTAAAACCGCTATGAAGTTACGTGTAAGTAAAGCTATTTTTCGCGTGTGTTAAAAAGGATTTATACATAATTTTAACTATCGGAAACAAAAAAATGATGATTTTTTGCATTTTTAGAACAAACTTGACTTGAAATCGGTCACTCATTTTAATTTTATGTATTCTTTATTCAATCTTTAGATTTATTTATCTACGACGTATTACAAAAATGCTGTAAATAGGATATTTAAATATTTTTTTTAAATTGTCTCACGAACATTCACTAGAGAAATTTTGAAAGTATTTATAGTATTTTTTTAGAAACACACTGTTTAACATATTTGAGAAATGATTGCAAAGTAGGGTGTTTAGGTTTATTTGTCCTCTTAAATGCTTTCATTAAATTTGTATTGTAGCAATGTGTCATTTTAATACAAATCAACAATGCTTTAATTTTCATGAATGACATTTAATAAACTTACCTATATAGTAAGCATTACAGTACTGTCTATAACTTTATTAATAGAAATAATTAAACTAAGTGTGGGGATAAGTATCTTTCTACAAAATTGTAAAAACAAGTTAGAAAATAAGAGATTTACATAATAAAAATATTCTGTAGTATTTATAGTGTATACAATGGATGTTAAAACAAAGATTGTCCACGACCTGTGGACATTGAATGACAGGTATATTTTTACTACATGTATCTAACTATATAGATCAAAAACGAAAACAAATGTTTGTTTTGTCTCGTGAATAAGCAAGGCAAAAGGTACGCTCTCTCGTTGGGAGGAGTTTCGAAAGTAAAATATTGCAGGGAACAAGTCAAAAAAAATATTGGAAATTCGCTACCCGAGTCGCAGAAATATCTGCAGGTATTTGTATTTCCGTTGGGAGAAATGCGGTAAATTTTCTGGTTGCCTTCCCAATGATTTCCTCAGAGACCCTAAAAGCCATGGAAGCTATCACGAAATATAGTGGAATCCAATAGGGTAGGTACACCCGAGTCTCGCTCCTGTCTTTTTCTGTCTCTTAGCACTTATGTGTTCCTGGGAATCTTTTCATAAATAAGTTATTAGCGAGAGGAAAAAGTTTCGAAACTAAAAGGAAAAGATTAAATTAAATCTTATATTCCGCCAATGTTTTATAACGTCGTACCTACAATTTTTATAATCTCACGAGTAACAGAAACGATATTTTATTTGAAAGGGTCCGTTAGTTTGATTGAGTTTTTAAATATTTAAACCCGAAAAATGTTATCTTTGAGATGAATTGATGTTTGAACTGTAAAATAAAATAATGTTTTGGTATTAGTTTCCCATTAGTTTCTTCATAGTGAAAATCATATTAAATCATCAAATATTCATAAACGATAAACGAAGAATTCTATGTAAAATACGATATTACCTGTAGCAAAAACTTGTAAATTTACCATGTGTATATGAGCGCAAATAATTCATAGCAATATTTTGTTTTGGAGAACTTTTGGTATCTTAATTCTCAAGGGATTACAGCTGAAGAAAATTGATTAACCTAACAAAGTTGATAGCTACAAAATGTAATAATAATAGGTAATACAACTGGCATTTTTACATAAATGTAAATAATGAATTTTCTTGTTTGTAGAAGACCACATTTGATTATCTAAAGATCAAATAGGTTTGTAATAATTTTGTATTGACAAAGTTCTACGTTTAATATTTTTTTAAATGTCTTATTAAGATTGTTAAAAATAAAACATATTTAAATTTGGAGCAAAAAACAACACACATGTGGGTATCAAGCGTCATAAATAGATCAGAAATCATTTATAGAAATGCAAGGGAGATTGCGCTCAGAAAAGATATGTTTCAGCTACCTACCTAGTCGCATATTTACCCACGGAAAGAAATGAGGGGCAAAAAAAAAACGAAAATGTTTATTTCAATTTAGTGCATTGAAAGTACCTATTCCCAAAGGACTGTGTCTGGTCGAGTTGAGGGGAAACGTAGGACGTAACTGAACGGATGTGGGTAGACTTTAACAAATAGGTACTTAATGTGTTTATATTTCAACACTTCTTGGAGGACATCGAACACTTACCTAGGTACTTATTAATATTTCAATTTGGTACGGTTCAAAAATAGACAACCACCCACCTATGAGCCCGCCATATTTGTATCATACAGACACACATAGGTACGGCTTCGTTTGATCTAATGATTGATAGATACAAAGTGAAACATCTATTATTATTATTTTGATTGTGTGAATCAATATTATTTAAACCACGTGATTAGTTTTAAGAATCTTCTTTTGATGCCAAATATTAGCAGAGTTCGTTAATACGAAGAATGCGAAAAATGTTACATATCCCTTAAAATTATTGTGGTGATATCATCATTTAAATTTATTTATCGTACTTACAATTTAACGTATAAGTGTCTTTGTATTTTTATAACCGTAAATAAACTATGCTAAACTTTTTATCACATCTATTCGAAAGGTGATGATCTGAGATGATGTTCTACGCAATTACTCCTGAAAACATGATTTTAATCTAAACTTATGCGATCATGATCTACGTGAAAACTTCTGCATGTTTGATCTGCATTAAACGCACATCTGCAATCAAAACATGATCTGCAATCTAATTTCACTTATATTCTTTGTTTAATAAAGCTATCTTCACTTATTATATATAGATACTGAAACGTAACTGCAAAACACATAATTTCTTATCATATAGGTATCTAATATTACTTTTATGTAGGTATAACAGTTAACATTGTATACATATAAGTATTAACATACGATGTGCATTTCGAGACGTTACGAAGTGTTCATTAATTAAAGCTTATGTCAAAATCATATGCTGAACAACGTTCTTACTATATTATTTGATATCATGTATCTATTTGATTCCACTGGTATATAGTTTCCTTGAAACGTCATCGCAACACACCTATACCTCCCTAGGAATTTCAATTTGGAGTTGACTTCAGAATCTTAATGAAAGTTTGCACACAGAAATTAAATTGTTTAGGTACACACGCATGAAAGGAGAATATTTTAGGAAAGCAACCATCCAATTATTGTTGTGCCGATGTAATTCTTTGATGTCGAGATTTTGAAACATTCGTATATGAATGTTTCACTTTGAACGACTTAATAACAATTATTTATCTAATTTATCATCTTCAATTTCAAAGAATTTCCAAGATGAAAGACAGATTTAAGAAAATATGTGGGATATATCATCGCCGTGTGTTGTGTTATGTACGATACGGTTAATTATAAGCCAATCTTTTTCAATCTGGAGTCGAAGTATCAGGAAATGAGAAGACAACAAGCGGTGGGGTTCGCAATAATTGAAATTGGGCAGCGGATTTGAAAAGCGGCAGCATGTTGGTCCACTGACTGGCATCGTGCCCGTGCTAGTAATGGAATCAATACAGGGTGCCCTAAAAGTGATAAATATATAGAGGACATCCACCACGAGAAATTTGTTATTAAACAAAGAAAATTCAGTATTATTACTAGGCACCTAATAAAGAGGAGAACTGTTGAGAGAGAATAAGCTAAATACTAAGATATTTACAAATGTTTACATCAAGGAACGTGCTGTCTGTATATAGAGTTGATGAAAGTTAATAAACGACGGATGCAACCTTAATTTTTAACTCAGTTGCTTAAAGAGATTTTCATGGAGTTCATTTATTTTGTATACATTCTATCAACAAAAAATTCATTTTCTAGAGATCGTCAAAGGAAGTTTCGTCAGATGAAATCAAAGAAAAAATTAAGCGGCAATAGGTTGGAAATTGGCTAGAGTGATAAACACCCAGAATACTATGTACAGATAAGAGGAGCATTAGTGGACCTCATAAAAATGGTCTGTCGACATTGTCCAGTTTCAGCGAAAGGAACAAGATAGAATGGAGTGAAAACAAATGGAAGAGGCATATATCCAGCAGTGATGAGAAGAATGCTAAAGGAAGAAGAAGAACTGCTTTTCTTATAAATTGTATTGTATTTACAGGAACAAAAAAATAACAAAAAAAATATAACTATACTTTTGGATATTTTGTAATTGTTTTTATAGTTGAGGGTTGAATATATTGAGAAAATAAATTTGACAAAATACCACAAAAGATAATTAATTGGTGGTTAGTTAGTCAACAGATAGAATGCATTGCGTTTATATGTAGGTAGATAATACTTGGTAAAACAGTTTAGCGCAGGAAGAGGAGAATTTCGACGCAATTTTCGTTTCCGTACCAAAGTCAAAAATGGTCATGCTCGAATATTTCACAACAAAAGACTATTTCTTCTCAAACCATCACCGAGTAATCCTTTCCTTTGCATTCTGAACATAATTGTTAATTCGACAGCAAATTGCGGCAATTTGTGGTGTTCGCATGGCGATAGGTAATGTTTTGACCTTTACAAGAGTGACGTGACTTAGTACTTACCTAGGTATTTATAGATATATCTACCTGTACCTACATATTCGTAGGGCTGTTTCATCTAATTAAGAATTTATGTCGTTGATGGATTCAAATGGATTCGAAGGAGAAGTGTTCAATTTTAAAACTTATTACAAAAGTCATTACGTGGGCATGTGTAAATGCTGTTTTAAATTATCGAGATATTATTAATTTGGTATTTTTATAACATTAATACAATAAAACTATTAAATTGATTCTACATTGCTTTTTTCTGTAGTTATTTTGTTTGGTGATTATTTTTCTTTTGTCAGTGACATATCTTTGTTTTCCTTAACTAGTTAGTTCCAGCACAGATAGCGTAAAGTTAGTTATTGCAGTTAAAATTAAATCTTACCTATTTTAGTATGTTTATTTTGCAGAATTGTTTATAAAAATATTATATTCGCAAAAAAAATAATGAAGAAATATAAAAAAATAAATAAAGATGGAATTTAAATGGTCACTTACAAACACTCGTTCTAGTTGACTGATAATGAAGTAGGTACTATGGACACTTACCTGAAAAGAACAGAAAAAAATATTAGGGGTATATTTTGGATAATATCATAAAAATGACGTGTATCTACGTTTGTAAAAATAATAATAATAATAAACACTTTCTTTCACCCTGCGCAAGTGGCGAGTTTATTGCCATATATGGCACTTTCTTCCAACTAACCAGTGTTTTCAGCCCAGAGAAGCAATATTAGCGTGAGAAATTAATTTAAATAAATTTATCCTCTGCTGGGGATCGAACCCAGGATGCCCGCACAGAACTTACATAAAATACAATGATAAAATAAATACATATGTAGATGGGTCGTCGGAGGCAGAGCGGCAAGTGCGCTAGATTAGTAATTCAGAGGACGCTGGTTCGTTCACCTATAGCACAAGCATTTTTGCTTTATTAAGGGAATGTATGAGGATGATTATATTCTTGTTACGAGGATAAATTTTTTTTTTTCAAAATTGTTCCAAGTTTTTTTTTTAATAAGGCACAGTCACCAATAGAGGCAGATTTGTGCTGTACAATTTAAATCACAATTACGTTATTTTTTCAATTGTACATTTGTCCCAAGTTGTTGTTAATTTTACCACGAATAAAGAAAATCTAAGATGTGTAACAGAATAAATTGGATTTTAGCTGTAGGTATAAAATTCAGAATGAGATAGTCATTAATGATTAGGTAGGTACCGACTTTCACTAGTAAGAAGTATATAGATAGTTATAGGTAACTATATAAGTGGAATGTTAGGTATATTAGCATCCAGATAAGAAAAAAGGTCCAGTAGATAGATTTATAGACTTGATCTATTCATGGTATGAGAGGACATAATGAATAGAACGATAAAGAAAGGAAAACATCAGATAAGCAAACATTAAATGTGTATTATTACGCTTTCTTTTTTACTGAGGGTCGTGACCTTTCAGGTTAGTTCCTTCAGTTCTTCTTCGCGAGTCGATAATCAGATAGAAAAAATATTTTATTGTCATGCGGATTAAAAAAACGAAGGTAGGTATAGATAATTCTTTCTTATTCCGGTTGAATTTCTTTTATAGAGAAAGAGGTAGCTTCTTTCGGATAATAAACTCTATTCTTCTTCGTCCTAGCCTCTATCCCATTTGGGGTCAGCTGATATCGGATATTCAATATCAGAATTATTATCATTACTCCTTAAATTAAAATATAAAAAATTGGATTTTATGCTGCCTATTGGTTATCTGCAAACATCTTGAATATTTTCGGCGTAATGGCGTAAGGTTTCGCATGGCGTAAAGTTTTGGTGTTTTCGCTTGTTATAAGATAAGAAGCTTGCAGTCACTTTATATTAAGGATAATTCGTATGTAGCTTGATTTTCTAGTAGGTAATTAATTGTTCAAGTAAATTTATAATTAATATAAGATATTTTTAAAAAATGATTTTAAAATGTGTTTGACAAAACACCGAACTTCCTATTTCATAATTTTATAATTATTTCTATTTATAACCAAACAAATATTACCAACAAGATATTCATTAAATATTTACAATATATTATTAACCATTTTAGTTTGCGTAGGTAGGTATATAAAAAAAACTGATAACTGATAACTGCCCCTTCTGGTCCGACTGGCGAAATCAAAACTCTTGTGTTTACCCATATCATGGATATAATTATCATATGGAGTTCTATAACATCTAAAGATATTATAGAACTCCATATAATAATTATATCCATGATATGGGTAATCACTAGGGTTTTGATTTCGCCAGTCGGACCAGACTTGCCCCCATGGAGAATAAATTGAAATTAAAAAAAAAATATTAGCTAGGTAGGTACCTACTCAAAGTTAAAGAATAAAAAGTGTTTTTAGTGGTATCCATGTAACTTATTGCAATAAGTCGGATCTAGAGTTATTTATTTGAACATTATTAAAACGTATAATTTTCAATATAAAAATATAGGTTAATTTTAATAAAAAAAATATTTACATTTTTTTACAGATTGGTACAATAATATGAACAATTATTAATAATAATAATAATAATACCATCACGCCATTTCCCTATTTGGGGTAGGCAGAGAGAACCGAACGCCAGACTCCTTTCTCTTGACATACATTCCTCGCTTCATTCACGTCCATACATCGTCTCATACACGCTCTTCTATTATTCTTACTTCTAACTTCTAACATCACCATCTTTCAAAATCCCATTTATGTGATCGTGCCAACTTTTTCTTGGCCGACCTCTACTTTTCGTTCCTCTTTTATCAGCCTTGTATACTTTTTTTTGTTAGACGGTCATCACTCATTCTTTCTATGTGGCCGAACCACCTTAGGGAATTTATTTTCAACTTACGATATTTTTTTCAATCATTGATTGATTGAACAATTTAATGAAATACATAAATAATAAATAAACAATAATTTCAAGTAAATTGACACGTTAAGTCTCTTGTGATAAAATCGAGCTTTCAATGGTAGGTAGGTATATATAATTTATATCTAAAGACCTGACAAGAATGAAAACCCTCGAGATTGAAGTGCAGCTTCGCTGTTGGTCTTGGATCGATGCAGATATTAATCAGGGTACCTTTAATTCGACTCTAGATGTAAATCTCCAATCTGGTCGCGATAATTCATACACCATCAAGAAGTCACCTCCATTCTTTGGCAAGTATGAGTGATCTGGCTATCACGCAGTCACCGCCGTCCGGATCTTCAATAGAGTAATGTATTAGTTATATTAAAGCAATAAAACCCCACAAAGCAAAGCCGGTAGGACGAGGTACGGGCCTAAGCCTCGTATTAAAGACGTCGGCATAACTCGTACTGTGTTCTTTTCAGCGTTAAGAACGGACAATCCTATACTAAAATATACTACACTTAGGTGATATCTCTCAGTCTGATCTTCTCTCCTCATTGTCAGTGGGGCTTAAGGCTGTATATCAAGATTTAACTACAATCTGACGGAATTCCATAAACATAGGTACCTGGGGATGTGTCTATATAGACATCCGTAATATACTCTTACGGTCACACATCGCTACATGGAGAGGTCATTTAATGTTGTGTGATCCTCCATGTTAAAGTCGACGCTGTATCAAGATGGAGATTGAATTTCGTAGAAATTAATTTGAAAACGGCCATCTCGAATGGGATTCTTTTTGGTAAAGACACGAGGAAAACATACGAATATGATTAGCGTTAAAATTTATCGTGTTACTTTTTATGGTCTTCGGTCATTACCGTATAGATTTACGGACAAACGATTATAATCAACAATGGACTGTTTCGTTTACAAGACGTAGGAATATTATATTCTCCTCGTTGAATTATCACACCGACGACGCTTCGTTACAACCAAATAACTTTTGATTTCCTTCGAAAACGATATGGATATCCAGTTTTTCCGGTTTTCGAATCAATTAGTAAAAAACTGCCAATTCTGTTTGTTTATCTAATCTTTAATAGGTACACATGTGATTATGTATATCGTAATACATTAAATGAGTATGATGCGATAATGTTGTTAATTTTGTGGGTATTTTTATGAATGATATTGTGACTCAAAATGTATGATATTTCAAATAGGTACGTATTTTCACATATATGATTAAAAGTAGCCAGACGCGGTCCACGATCCATCATTGTTTGTGACATTTTAAAGAACATTTCTTATTGATAATGGATAAATAACTTTTATTTTGATTATGTACCTACGACAGTGTTCATAATGGCGGGTGTATTGCAATAATGGCGGGTGAATTGCCATAAAACAATCTCTTATAAATTTGGGCACAATAATAATATATAATATAAAAGAAACCAGACTAATCATAGAAATGACAAAAGGTAGGAAGAAATTGAAGGAAGTTGAAATAACAACATTCAAGAATTATTTGGTAAGTAATGTTTTTTTTAGTTTTTCATAAATATTTGCATGGATGAGACAACATAACCTCATCATTTATTTATATTCTAAAGTACATATAGCTGATTATTATTATCTAGGTATTTTAATATATTTTTTATTTTATCTCGTATGCTTGGATATAAAAACGAGTGGGTTGTTGCTAACAATATACTCTTACTACCAAGTCTCTTCAGAAAGCATTCAAATTATGAATCGAAATTCTTTAACATTTTCATGAAATGTGTTTTATAAATTATTTTTGATTTAAATATTTTATTATGAAAACTTGATAATTCTTTAATGCCCTTTTATGAATGTTGTGTGCATTTTTAAAAATTTGAAAATAAAAATATTTAATTAAAGTTTCCTAAGCTTGGGGTCACACTTTGAAATATATGAGAGTAAAAAAATGAGAAACACCGATCAGATATTCATCAAAAATTAATGGGGTCTAAGCGATATACAAATCGGCAAAATTTTAAAACAATTTAAAATGTCCAATATAAAAATGTCCTTAAAAATTGCGAATTCATAACTCCAGACTATATCCCCTTGGGGTAATGATGAGTAAAAAATGTTGCAAATTCATATTATGATATTAACAAATAAATAAATTAAAAATTAAAAATAAAACACAAAATTTGAATTACTTCTACTTTACAAAGAAGTAGAAGTATAATTGTAAAGTAGAAGTCTGTACAATTTTTGCTTTTATTTATGATTTTTAAAAATGAACTTCTGCAAAGTTCCTCATGCCAAGTTCGATGAAAAATATATTATTTTTTCAAGATGAATTGATTTCGGTAGGGAATTGAATGAATGGATTGTGTCACCGGTTTAATAGATATATATCTGGTTGGTGATGTCCTGTTGAAGATTCTTGAAACGTTTTGAAAAAGGCAATGTCAGTCGGTAAAGTTGGGGCGTTCATTACCGACGAATGTGTGGGGGGCTCTGGCAAACAATGGCCCCTTTGTTTTGGTCGTGTATTGTTATGGTTCAAAAGTTAATTGCATCTCGTGAGCGGTTCATTTATGTTGTTTTGGCCACATACATTCAGCCAAGTCGATTTGCGAACGAAATAAATACCTAGGTACCTGAGGAGTATCATTAGATTTGTTACAAAACATTATTACATCAAATTAAGTGAAATAATGCCGATTTCACGACAAGCTTTAGCTACCTATTTTTTAATACATAGCAATCTTCTAAAATTGAATTCCATCAATTATTATGATCGATAATATCAGAACCACACTTATCATATAAAATTGAATTAAGTACCTACCTACTGTGCAATCGCGGCAAACAAATGCATTGTAGACTTAATTGGTATGACAGAAGAGAAGAGACGAAACAGAGATGAAATATGTAGGGGAATCTTCTTGTTTTATTCGGACAATGAAATCCTGTTTTTCTTACAAGTCTAGAGAAACTACAAAACCATTAAAGATTATATTAACACAGTTAACGTGTAGGTATATGGGGTTAACTTGTATCTACTACAGTTAACGTGTATCTACTTTCCTGGAAGGCGACTAATTTGTAGTGAATTAGACAATTGTTTTGACTCCTCACTACCCCAAGAAAATATAGTGAGGAGTTATGTTTACGGATTTTAAGGTTAATTTTTATTGCAGATTATCAATTAGTGTCATGTTGAGATTGTATTCTGAAAGTTTCATCACAATGTTGTGTATGTGTGTGATGTGTGCTATGTTCTATATACTGTGTACGGCGTGTTTCTTCTACTTTATTTATTTATTTTTATTATTTATTTATTTTTTTTTTATTTGTTTGGAAACTTAACAGCTATACATTTATAATACTTAATTGCAAATGAGAATACAAAATAAATAGCCAATTATAAAGTTTCACATATTTAAATTATTATATGTTATTGATGTTGGGTAGTCATTGTAAGATGGTGAGTGTATGTGGGGGAAAGGGAAGGGTAATGGATATAGGAAAGCGTTGATAAGGAAGGGATGAATGTTTAAGGAAAGTAGGTTTGATTTTTAACCAGTAATATTACCAATAACTGCGCGTAATTGGCGTTTCATCGATGTCTGTGTGGAGTTAAATATATCAGGTTGGGGGTCAAGACTATTGTAATAATTTAAGCATCTGTTGACATAATTATTCTGTGCGTAATTTATTCTGCAGTATGGTGTATAGAAAAGGTGATTTTGGCGTGTTGTTTTCATGGGGCAGTTGAAAGAAATTTTATGGAGTAGGTAAGAGCTGTCTACAAGGTTATTAAGTATTTTATAAAGCAGATAGACATACAATGATAATATCAACTAAATACTAAAGTACTCATTCGATTCTTTTCAAATTTTGCAAATTTGTTTATCTAATACTCGCTTAGACCCCATTAGATTTTGAAGGATATCTAATTGGTGTATCTCATTTTTTTAACTGCAAATATTTCAAAGTTACCCCGAGGAAACTTGATATTTTTATTTTCAAATTGCTAAAAAGCCACATCACTCATAAAATGGTATTGATTTATCATGTTTTCACAATAAAATATTCAAATCAAAACTAATTTATCAAACTCGTTGCATGAAAATACTGAAATTTTCCATTAAAAATTTGAACACTTGTTGAGTAACATAGTAGTGAAGAGTATAGCGTTGGCCACAACCCAATCTTTTTTTAATCATCTAGGCAACTCATCCTAACAAGAGTGAAATGTGACAAACAGGAACAATAATATATGTACATATATGTTTCTATTCTAGATTTAAAATTTTACGAAAAAAGATGACACATATTGACAGGCAATGAAACTTTCAAGTTAGTATAAATATTTTATATTTATATTATATTTTATTTATATTTACATATACGACCTCGGGGCCATTATAAAATAAAGGTAAAAATAAAATATAAAACTCTTATTAAACAACACAACAATTAAAAAGAAAAACAACACAATAATTTCATTAAAACACAAAATCTATCACACTAACCGAAATATTCATAATATGTCCCATTCTACATACATACCGTCACGCCGTTTCCCTATTTGGGGTAGACAGAGAGAACCGAACGCCAGACTCTTCTATCTTGGCATACCTGTTTTGTCTCATTTACATTCATACATCGCGTCATACATGCTCTCCTATTATTCTGACTTCGTATATTCCCCTCTTTCAAAATCTCATTTATATGATCATGCCAGCTCTATCTCGGTCGACCCTTACATCTCATTCCATTCTTTTCAGCCTTGTATACTTTCTTTGTCCCATTCTGATTCGTCTAAATTTATCCGTCTGAATTTTAGTATATGAGAAATGTCAAAAAGTTGACTGCATTTATACGGAACTCATTACAAGGAATAATTAATAATAATTATTTTACAAGGAATAATTCTTTTAATCAGTTTATTCTATAGGAAAATAATACTTTAGGGTTCAAAAAAGTTTACAAATTCTATCGTGTTAGTTATATATTTTTTATAGTTTTTTTTAAATAAAAAATAGGTAGGTACCTACTTGTTAATATGTACGAATTTTCATCGAATTTCAAATTATTCCCGGCGTTATTGGTTTTGCGGGGCTGTGTTGTATTTCACATTACGGGCTCATTTTATTTGTAACGTGAGCTTTATTGTCGCCGTAGTTTTCGGGTGACGTCATCGGGGTCATTTGGTCAAACAATATCGGGGCAACAAGGCCTAAAATTGGCGCCATCAAAACGTAATTACAGGTAGGTTTTTTATTACAACTTAAGTCGAGTATAAGCGGCTGCTTGTTGGTTTTTTAAACAAGCGAACATAATATTGTATTCATCGAACCAAACAATAGTATGCACACAAACGCCACAATGACATTAAACGAACATATTACTTTAACGACATTTCTGCTTTTTGGTTAATGGACTGCGTAAATAGTACAACAAGAACTGGACTTAAATCGATTTGTGCATTGATAATATTAGTAAAGTGATACCCAATCATCTCTTAATTTAAAGGACACTGATAAGTTTCGAAAAATCCTAATTATTCGAATAGAGATAGCAGTGATCATAATGTTAATAACAGATATTATTTATCAGATTTGAAAAGAATGATTTGGTGGTCAATTTGAAATGACAAAGCAAGTAAACAAACATTTAAAGCAAGGATTGATCTGCCAGAAAAGTCAAGAGATAAAAATAAATATTCCAAAGTAATCATTTTGTTAAACAACCATAAACCAAAATATAATTTTGATTTTTTTTTATATTTTCAATCTATTTGCAATTTACTTTGGCTTAGAGTTTTTAAAAGGATTGAATATATGCTCTGTCTCGTGACCTTCAAAGCATATCACGGTATGGCTCCTACTAACCTCTCCGAGCTTTGAATTCTATTTTCAATTAACTACAGACAATTATCACTTCGTTCTGCATCTTCATCCATGATTGGAAAATTATCTGAAATAAACAGGGTGCATACAACTCATTTCGGCGATCGTGCGTTTGCTGTGGCAGGACCAAATGCATGGAATAAGCTCCCACATACCCTCAGACAGACTGAAAATATATCTTCCTTCAGAAAAAATCTCAAAACACACCTTTTTCACAAATCTTACCAGAGCAATCAATTTCAGTGCCCTTAGGGTGAGATATTCACGAAAACGGCGTTAAATAAATCATTCAAATTATTATATTATATTGTAAAATCTAACAACAATTTAATTTGGTAGGTACATTAAACACGACAATGAGGCATTTAAGTTCAAAAATATAAAATTATAGATTCGACAAATATTTATCAATAAGTGAAGTTCATATTATAATATATACATCCATATATACCATCACGGCATGTTCCTCACGGGGTAGGCAGCGAGAACCAAACGCCACGTTTTTCTATCTTGACACACATTCGTCGCCTCGTTAACACGATTTCGTCTGTTTACGATTCATCTTTTTTTTCTTCGTCAGGCGATCCTCGTTAATTCTTTCCAAGTGGCCAAACCATCTCAATGTGTAAGCTTTCATTCTATTTATTGTATCTTTCTTCGTCTTACATTCATACATCGTTCTATTATTATTATTATTATAGATTGATCTCGGCCATGGTCCGGTAATCTCCTTCACAACGGAGCGCACTCAAGTTGTGAGGCTATGTGTTTGTGTGTCTGTGTCGTTGTGTGTAGTTGTTTAAAGTGGTACCTGTAGAAATTTTCTGACTATTGTGCATGTGTTGATAATTGTAGTTTTTTGTATGTTGGTGATTACGTATGGGGGTAACTTTAGTATGTCTATATTTTTTTGGAGAGTTTTTGGTATGATGCCTGTAGACGATAATATTATTGGGACTATCGTTACTTTTTCTTGTTTCCACTGTGATTTTATCTGTTCTGCTAAAGGTATGTATTTATCTATTTTTTTTTTTTTTTTTTCTAAATGTTATTTATCTATTTTTTCTAAATGTTTATTATTATTATTATTATTATTAGTTACAACCACATAATAAAATTCGACAGTGGATATAGGAACATCAGCCTTGGCTGCCCGTCTATAAATATATAATAATAATATTACAAATTCGTCTCAGCGATCTCTTTTCAATTGCATTTATTGCATGTACGTGAAGTATAGTACTTAATACGTTAAAAATATAAATGAGACTTATAAATGAGTATTACAATTTGCATAAAAAAATCAAGTCTTAATGGTAGTTGTAGCGGCAATTTAAGACATTACCGATTTTCTTCTCTTAATTACATTTTTTTTAATTAATGTAATTTCCTGACTCGCACAATTCTCATAAAAATTAGGATAATTACGGCAGTGAATGTGGATGCGGCATTAGATCGACATTATATTATATATAAAGTTTTGTTGAATGAGTAGGCCGGGTCGGTAGATAGGTAGGTCTCGGTGAGTTAATAGGTAATATCGCCAGCTAATGACGCGGCTGCGAGCTCTTCTAATGCGCCCCTGGGGACTACAAGATTTCTACCTACTTGGTGCTGTTATAATATGAGAAGTTACCAAATCCCGATTCAGAGTTGAACTGGTGACATTTCCAAACAATCGAATATATTTTATAGATTATTTATTTTTTGATGTTCCACCCGATATCGAGTGATTTAGCGAAGTATGACAAACATTGAACACACCCCTAATAATGCTTATTGCCTTAAACAATCAGGGGGACAAGTCCCGTCAAACAATGAAACCAAAACCCTCATGATTACCCATATCATGATGGATATAATTTTCATATGGAGTTCTATAATATAATAAGATATTATACAACTCTATAAGATAATTAAATCCATGATATGGAGCTCTATAATATCTTTAGATGTCGTAGAACTCCATATGATAATTATATCCATGATATGGGTAATCACGAGGGTTTTGATTTCGCCGGTTGGACCAGACTTGCCCCCCTGTGGGGCAAGTCTTGTACAACGACGTTCTGGACGACTTCGACGGTCTGGACGACCGTTGGATCAAAACCATCCATGTTTGCCCATATCATGGAGATAATTATATCCATGATATGGATAAACATGGATGGTTTTGATTCCACCTGTTTGACAGACTCGCCCCCCAGACTTATATACCCACAATAATAAGTTATTTTTATAAAAATAAATATATATTTTTATAGTTGCATATATGCATACATTGGATTTTTTCCTTTTTGTGAGTCAATGATATTTTTATAGCATTGTCACCTCATGAAAGCATTGTCCAATTCATTTTCAGTCTTCGCGGCTAAGTTGGTTAGGTATCTGACAGCTGATCCAAAGGTCCCGGGTTTGATTCCCGATGGAGACACAGTTTTTTTTTAATTGTGTTTTCAGTCTGGATCTGTGAGAATATCATAAGTCTCCAGAATGTGGCAACTTGTTAGATAAATATTTGACAACGTAACATGTTAGTTGCTCGAGAAGCTTCTTCTTCTTCTTCTTTTTTTAGGTTGACACCTGTTTTTTTCAGGAACTTTGCCCGTCTCGTCCCTCAAGGCCTCTTGTGACGCCGAGTTCCAGCTGTCTCTCCATCTCTTGGGTAGTCTACCTCGTGGTCGATTGCCAAAGTTTATTTGTTGCTCGAGAAGCAATATTAAATAAATATGTAAATAAATAAATAAATAAAAGGTATATGATGGAATATCTACTAATAATAGGTATTACTTAGCGTGGCAAATTGTAAGCTCTAGATTAATGTAGATACCTACATTATAACACAAATGAATGAATGAATAAATGTGACAATATTCAAATTCATATAGGTAATTTTCTCCTGCAGCTCATCATTGAAGAAAGGCAGTGTGTGCTATGGCAATAAATTAATCACATTACAAAAATAAAACAAAGAAAGCAGAAGAAAAGTAAAAAAACAAAGAAGATAGCATATAAGAACAATTCATAGAAATGATAGGAGAACTAAAGGATTTTACTGATTTACAAGATCTTTTTCACAAAGAAGAGGAATGAAATCACCTTGAAGATAATAATGATTTGCTAGGATATAAATTTAAAAATTAGAATGTTATAGTTAAGTAACAAGGTATGACAGGTAAGCATGATGTTGCGTGAATGCATATCAGGAGATTAATGTCTGCCAGGATAGGCAACTTGACGCAATATGTGATTATTTGATATGCATCAAGTGTAGATAAATTAAAAATTAGCAGGAGGTCGTAATAATTATGAACAAATTAATTAGAAGAATGATTCTGGTTTTCTAATAAAATCTTTCGTGTTTGTGAAAGCATGGGGATTATTTCTTTCCATGCCTATAATTATTCGAGTAGGTAATTGCTTAAATTGTGGAATTGCAAAATATGCATCCATTGTACTTTTACAGTCTCATAAGCTTACCTATTAGTTTCGCTCTAGACGAGCATCTTTAGAGTTAGAAGCAAACCTTGTAGGTACTCTGAATTTTATCATTTCAACTAGGTTGAAATGATAAAATTCAGTTTGTTGATCGAAAATTAAACAAAAAAATCTTATAAGCGAAATGAATCTAATGGAATAATGCTTGTAAATTGGTTTACAAATAAGGATTTTAAAGACGTCAAATCGACACATTTATTGAAATATCAAAAATAAGGTTTTTTTTGAAAGATTATAGTTGTTTTGTGTTTATTTATTTGACAAAATTGATTCAAATATGTTAGTAGGGTAGACTGGATACGGTTGTGCCAGGTTACGGTTGTGACAGTCGTCATATTAGCGAAACTATAAGGAATACCGGGATAAGTGTAAGGGGCGAGAGGAGCGGCGTGTTCATATGAATGTGTATCACATAATTGCATCAGCCATCGCGCGACATCATCGCTGGCAGAGACCTACATTACTTTTTAACAGTCAAAAGCAGTATTTTTATTCGTTTTATTTTAATATTTGTTGATATATTCGTACAGATAGAGTTATGAGTGTTTTTCTTCGTTATAAGTTAAACATTAATAGTTTAATAAAAGTGATTATTTTGCACGTAGATTATTTTTTAATGTCATGGCAATTGTTTTATTGTAATATAGTATGTTGGGTACGGTTGTGACATATTTTCTGGGTACGGTTGTGACACTATTAAAATTTGTGTTTTTTGCTTTTAGAAGGACAGAAAACGCTCAAGGAAGACCGATAGAGAGCATTGTGACATAACGAAATATAAAGAAGCTTACAAAGAAGTGAAGAAAAAGAAAAACGGTTGAACTCTAAGCAGGTATAAAAAAACTTACCCTACTGAAAGGAAAAAACAAAGGAAAAGGAAAAAACAAAGCAAAGAAAAGGAAGACGTCACCACTGTCATCTGATGAAGAAGAGTATTTCTGTCTGGTTTGTGTAGGCGCATATTCTGAAAATAGGGGTGGCGAAAAATGGATCAAATTCTGAGGGAAATGTGAGCTCTGGTCCCACTTACAGTGCGCAGCTGGTAGTGACCAATACATTTGTCTGTGATGAACTGTGATGAATCTGACTAGATCTCAGTAACTTACTTTTATTTTTTAGAATTAAGAGTCATCTTTAGATTTCTTCTATTTTTCTATGTTGTTTGATGATACTTGCACAAATGTTTAATTTTTCTTATTATCGTAATGTATAACTAGTCATTTTTTTGACTTATTGTAATATAAAGACTGTTATAATAACCATACCTAGATGCTACAGTGCCTTATTAGTTATAAGCAATTGAAGTGTTCCTAGATTTTATTTCTTTTGTTAAATAAACGATTATTACATTATTATGTTAATATTACTTTCAATAAAAACGTTTTCCACCATTTTAGTATATTTTTGAACTTATCACTACCGACCCCAAACACTGTCACAACCGCCCCTGGGGTGTGGTCGGTTGTAACATTTTTTACATTTTTTCTAATATCCTCCTTTAAGTTAACCATTATACTTAGGGCCAAAATTTTAGCTTTTATACGTAGACAAATGTACACTTAACTATAAAAAACAAATTTCTTCTTGTTAATTAGCACAATAACAAAATTATGGACGATCAAGTGAAAATTGTCACAATCGTACCGAGTCTACTTCAGATAATCGTAATAAATATTCTACTGTGATATGTATGAACTTATCGTTTAAACGATTGATATAGTGTTTATAATGCACAACTCAATTAGGTAGGTATACCTATAGGTAAAAAATAATTACAGTCCTAATAAGAGTTATAAAATTCGTAGATCTATTGGGTAATACGAAATTTATTTTGAACCTAAATTATTTAACTTGAAATTTTGTGATGACAAATTAATCAATTAATTAATTGATGAATAAGATGTATTTATTACAGAAATACAAAATGCAGCAGTAAAAAACAATTAAATTGTTTTGCTGGCTACCTATCTGGTTAATAAAACAATTATAATATGTCAGGATTTTAAACGCAGGTATAGGAATGTGTTTAGTTTTGAGGCGATAAAAAAGCAAGGAAAAGTTTGTAACGAACGATCCACCGAAACTGTAAAATATAATCAAAAGCTTTCTGCCGAAAGAAAGTTTTCCGTTTCCGCTTTTATTTTACTTATTGCTATCGCGGATAGATGGCGGGATGATGTTCTGTATGAAGTTTTGGTTGGCGCCTCGGCTAAACACGGCCACTGCGTCGATCTGCCGACTGACGGGCGTAACTAAATATTTTTACGAAAACAATGACACTTTTCTTTATTTAATGACAACTCATCTAAAAACATACAAAATATTAAAATTACATAAAATAAGAGAGTAAAACAATGTCAGTTACATGCACTATTATTTGATTTTGAATGTCATACCTAAGAACAAATTCAAAGTTTTGATGTTTAAGAATTGTATTTTTTTTCTTTCTGTTTTATCCGTGAATGAAAATGAAAGTATTAACTTACATTAAGAAAGTAAATGTGTATATATAGGTATATATGTATGTTTAGTGTGGAATTCTTACAGAAAGCATATATTGAGTTTTTTTTTCGTTTGTTTTCCTTCAGTACGCAGAGGATAATAAATTTTGTAGAGTAAAAACCCTGGAGAAATCCCCGCAGTGTGTGCTAACAGTAATGGGTCCAGGTATGGGAGAATTTTCTATAGGAAAAGTTAATACAAACTCCGAACCCAGTGATGGCTAAACTCGCTCCGTGGCGGGAAAATGGTTTTCCAGTGACTGAAGTTCACAGTTGAGAACACACAATGATCGCGGGGTAAGAAGGGGTGGGAGTGAGAGAGAGTATCAAAAACGTGAGAGAGAATATCGAAAGTGAGAGAGAATATCGAAAACTAACGTTTGCAGGCAATAATCGACCTTAATTTCGTCGCCGGAAAACGAAGACACGTTCTTTTTTTCCACGAGGGGCCTCCAAGACGTAGACTTCTAAGGGACGAGCACATAAAACAGCGGGATTTTCCGGACTATATGGGGTGTAATATTAAATGACGATATAATAATTATCGTTCTCAAATTGCGCAACGGCCTTTGCTACTTCGTTCAGAGGACTATTTCACCATTTTGCGGGGACATCTTCCACTCGACTGTGATATGGCGTAATGTGCGGTTTGTATTGTAATTTTACGAATCACTCGTCACACCCATCATTTTATTGCGTAATAAAATTTTTTGGATTTACTATCGGCGCAGGAAAAATCACGTCCACACAAATCTTATTTGAGCCATTAAATTGTCAGTAATTAGAAGAATCAAGATTTTTTTAAATTTTCCTATATACTAAATTCATTTTCTTATATCTATTTATCAAACCAATATTGATACGAAATAATATACCTACTGTAAAGAGGTCCTATGACATAGTTTTCATTTTTTATTTTATCAATATTGACGGCATTGATATCGTAAAACTCCGTATTAATGTTTTATTAAATTAAATTATTTACGATGTTCCAAAAATATTAATTTCCTATATACAATTATATTATACGATAGAACCAGATGTTTCTAGACTTTATAGACATTACAAAAAATATATATTTTTTTTATCGAATTGATTTGTTTAAATTGAGTTTTATAATTTTATGTTAATATTGTTAACGTTTTTAAATATAGAGAGTTTAGCGTTGTCCACAATCAATTCGTTTTAAATAATTAAATCGTTTGATCATATAAAAGGGACACATCTATACCTTCCTAATAACGCTTTGATCACAATAAAGAAACCAAAACAAATTAAGGCCTGTATACTTTAAAATTATCGTTTATTTCAAAACCGAAATGATTAAAAAGTTCATTCAGATATAGGTAACTATAGAGAATGTCATGGTAATTAAGATACAAATAAACGAAGGTATGGTGCCCATGGGCGGCCAACAAACACTAAAATAAATTATTTGAACTGTAAAAAGCCACATGAATATTCATTAGATTCAAATATTCTGTGTTATGATGCTATTTCATATTAGTGAACACTCATTTGACACATGACACATAAAAAAATGAAACACATAATAAATATAGTCGGAACATAACTAATAACTCTATGAATAATGAAACGACCACTAAAAGAATTTATTTAATAAATTCAAAGGTATGTATAAGGTTCGCCTTTATGGCTCATTTTTTAAGTATTCATTTTTAAAAAATAAGATTTGGATTCGGTTATGGCGTAGTAAAAGGTATGCAAAATTTAAAAATGTATAAAAAAGTGAATAAAGTATATGAAAAACGAGAAAAAATATGAATGATTCAAATTATTCATGAAAACTCTCTTTACTATATGAAAAATAACCGAAAAAAAATTGTTTTTAGGAAAAATTCATTTAATTTTTTTTTTTGCTTTATATGGCAATTCACCCTATTTAGAGTGCTACATGCCTTGGATGAAAACATAAATAAAAATGGAGGTTTAGGAGAATATAAAAAGTTCATGATTAAGTTACAGTTCTATGTTGTGAGTTTTTAGAAATTTTAACAACAAGACATAAATTTTTGAATTATTAAGAGATAACAGGTAGGAGATATTAATTGGAGATGTATGAATAGTGTCGATAAAGAATTGATACAGACCACTGATATTAGACCGTGCTCATTAAAAAATATAATTAAGAATAACATTTGCATTATTGTTGGAAAAAAATTAATTCTCAAAACAATGAAAAAAACTGCAAACAAGATGTTTAAATAACTGTAAATAAACAATTACTTAACAACAATACCGTTCAAATTCAGGAAACCAATTGATTGAATGAATTGATACGACGTTCGTCATTTGAAAAAAATACGTTCCTTAAGGTGTCATTCTTCAATGTAGGCATTTTTATGACACAGTTAACATTAAGAAGCTTGATAAATAATTGTTTAACAAGGAACCGCATCAGGAATTATTAAGATAAGAGTATACTTTATATTCTTGCATCGGCTATTCGTCAACAATCGCCTGTCATACAATACAGGGCCAGATCTAAGGATTTCCGCACCCTGCGACTAAAATAAAAAGGCACTCTTAGAAATCATACATTATTACACATTTTTCTGAAGCCGTAAATAATTAAACATCTTTAATATACCTACACATAAAAACTTCTTACACCTAATATTGTTGAAAACGATCATTTAACGTTGTAAGGGCCTTTCAAACTGAAAACAAATAAAATAAAAAGTTGTCGTGAGCCATATGCTTAGAATAGTGCTTCCAATATTCTAAGCCTAATTGTTTTTAGGTGTCGCGTAAAAAAAAAACAGCAGTAAAAATAACATTTTGCATAGATCAGCATTGAGGTTTACCGCCCATTCTGAATGTGGTGCATTTTAAGGTGAGACGAGACTGGAGTGTGGATATACACGCGTGTGTCGTGCTTCCTTTTAAGAGGTAATACACACCCGTATACCTGTCGTTGGTTACCCCACAAATTGGGATATGCCGTGGTGGTAAGAATGAATGTTGGAAAAATAGCAGATACATTAAATATTATTCTATTTTGTTTTATAAGTTTGAAAACTCCTAAACTTTTGAGAGTAACATTAAAAAAATAATAAATATGATTTTCTTTTGTACTTTCCTGTAATATAACTATTATTCTTTCCTGTAGTATACCTATATATTTTTTTATAATATTTCTTCTTTTCGAATCATTCCGAATATTTCTTTCGCCTCCAATGTTCCTGCGCCTGGTGCAACTGCACAATTTTAACCTACGGTGTATACCGCCCTGAATTCATCGTGTCTACCTACATATTATTCGGTCCGTCATAAAACAGTCGTCGTGTTTGAAGACATTTAGTATCAATAAAAGTCTACGAGTTGGAATTTTTCAGGTGGCTATAATGTATATAGGTATTTATTTGTGTGTGTGACATCTATTTGCAAAACATAAAAAGGGAATCTGTCACATCATAGTTATAATATTCTTCACCTGTCACTTTTGATTTTGAAATATTGTGTCAGTTTTTATTACCTACCTACACATTCATACGTCTTTTATATTATTATATTTCTCATCTCTTCGCGAAAATTCCTTTTAGTTGTTTATTACGGGGAGAAAAATATTCAAATTTTTACCTCTTTCAGAGTGAAAAAGAAAGTTGTTTTTTCTTTATTTTATTTTTCAGTGATAGAGGATACATCTAAATAGACTTTAACACGTCATATTTATATAAATTTTCATATTTTGATTTACATAGATACATAATATTATTAAGAAATGGCGTTGGTAATAATATTTATGCGGGCATAACAGTTCGTAGAAATATTCAAGAAAATATATTGCAGTGTTGAAATTGTCATACAATTATTGTTGCCACTATTATTTGTGGAAAAACCAAACCAGTAAACCTAATGAAGTTTCTTTTAAAATATTTTCACCAAAAATAGCGTAAAAATTCTAAAATACAACACATTTAAAAGTACATATAGGTGAAACCTATAGTAAAACGTACCTATATTAAATCGCTGTTAGGTACTGTTCTGTGTCGCTCTTAAAAAGTCATATTTCAAAAAATTCAATATTAATACGAAATACTCGAAGATTTCGTCTTATTAAATAATGGTGGATTATTCTTCTTCTTCTTTCTTCTGATGGCTCTACAGCCCATATCGAGCCTTGGCCTCCATCAATCGTCGCCTCCAACTCCTCCTGTCTACCGCTGCTGTCCTCCAGTCTGCGACTTGCAGTAATTGTTCCGCATCCCTTTTCACTTCGTCCTCCCATCGCAGCCTGGGTCTGCCGACCTTTCTTCTTCCACCCGGATGTCCCTCAAGGATCCTCTTGGGTGCCCGTGATGACGGCATTCTCTGTACATGCCCAGCCCATCTCAGCCTGCTCAGTCTAGCATGTACAGAGAGCCTAGGAGTCTTATAGATGCTGTATATTTCATCATTATACCTTATTCTCCAAGCTTCTCCATCATTCACGGGTCCCAGTATTTTCCGTAGCACTCTCCTCTCAAATGTATCCAGCATCTCTGCGGATCTTGCTGTCATCGTCCACGCTTCGCTCCCGTATGTCACCACTGTTCTTATTATAGTCTTATACAGGGTGATTTTTGTTTTTCTGTGAACACTTTTTGATTTAAGCACCGGGAGCAGAGAGAAGAATGTTTTGTTACCAGTTGTGATCCTTCTTATTATTTCTATGTGGTCTTCGTTTTCCTTGGTTATGGTGGACCCCAGGTAAGAAAATTCATCAACTACCTCGAAGTTTCGATCCCCAAACTGAATGCTGCGTAGAGGGTTATTTCTTGAGTTTCTGGATTGTTTCATTAGTTTCGTCTTGCTTTCATTAATTTCCAATCCAAAATGGTGGATTATACTGTAAGTGTAATGTGAAAAAAAAATCGGTACCTTCCTACCATCACCACCCATTGTGAATGTATCGCTTTTTAAGTTGAGTCGAGACTAGTGTGTGTGGACACACGCACGTGTCGTGTGTCCTTTTTGAACGTTGTGCACACCCGTACACCTGTCGCTGCTTACAACACATTGTGGGCATTGTCGTTATGGTATGAATGAATGACCATTTTAAACGTTTTATTACCTACATATTTATATATCCTTGCACAGTATATTCAATTATGCTGAATTAATTAAGTTTTCAAAGTGTTTTTAAACTTAAAAATAAAATATCTTAAAATGAAGGTTCACTTTAAATTGATTTTGTATTGCACTACTCAACAGTGGTTTATGTTAACCATTAATGTTTACGTTTGTTTCTGAATCATTCAAGTCGAGTAATATTATTATGTATGGTCAAGTATAGGAGTGTGGAAGACGACCAGATAGGTGGTTCATTAAAGCGATGTTTCTTGGACTGGTGGGGCGGTCATTACCCAAGACTGCGGCCCAAGGGTGTCGTTCTCAACCATACCTCCCATTTACACAACACCCCCAAACCTCCACCCTCTACCCAACCCTACAAGCCGAGAGAGAGAGTAAATATATTAAGGAATATAGGTGAATGCAGTGACAAAAATACCCGCTCTTGTGCAAACTCTGAAACACCTAATGATGTGCAATTTGCGGAATTAAATTGAACTCGAGGACGAAATGCTGTTCACTCTATGATCGACTATTACTTCTTAATGGACCTTTCGTTGGATGGTATTTGGTTTGAAGCCTCAGTCCAAAAATAAAATACAGCAATAAAATATTGTTGAATAAAAGTATTGGTAGTTTCAATGACAAGAAGTATAAAAGTATTCACATAGATTAATTTTTAACCTAGTCGATGTTTGTTGAAAATAAGTTATTCCACGATCATAATTTAATCTGCTGATATAAATTAACTATCGATTTTTTTTAAATTTCAAACTATTGACTAACAAATACCTCAATGGTATTTACTTACAAATTATCGGCATAAATTTCCCTTTACATACATACCTACATAAAAAAACATCGCAGATGAAAATGAACACAATTATACACTAACCTACATAATTAGAAATACCTGCATAATAAAATAATACAATAATAAACATAAATTAACAGAAGTGAGCAAACATAAAAAATTTACATATAAACTAAAAAAAAAACAGAAAAATTAAATAAAAGTATAATGCCTTATATAAAAAAATAAATGCTGCAACGTATTTATATGGAAAGTCCTAATATGTAGTTATGTTCCGACACGTTAAGTTATAAGTATAAAAAATAAACAAAAAAATATTATACAATTGAAAATAAACAAATCCACAAAATAATGGTAAAAAACATGTATTTCTTAATGAATATACAAGTTATTTTGTCAAATAAATCTGGTACAGAAACAAGGTCTAATTAGGATTTTTAAAATTACCCAGTAATGGTGTGATGCGGAAATAATTTATTATGAATTATTTGAGGTAATAGTGATGTAATAACGGAAATAAACAATAAAAGTGAAATAATTGTTTATTAAATGTGTTGAAAGCAATCCCTCCGTGTAATGTGGCCATATTCATGGAATTGTAAGGGGCAAATGAAGACGTTAGAGCGGATGTGACCACGGAAACGTTTGGGACAAGCAATAATAACAAGAAGCGCTTAGGAGCAGAGGACTAATGAGCTAGAGCGGGTGTATTATGAAAGGAAGGAGCTATTAATGGTACAGTCTTATTAGGTCATGTATAATTTAGACTATTAGTGACAGTTTTCCCTGTTGGATATGGAACCTGCGGTGTTTATATCGGGGTATTATTATACTAAACTCATACTTTCCCGTTAGCTTGTTATTACCTACCTATATCTACATCATTTATCCAATAAAATTATTTCAATTTGTTGTGTCGACGAATAATCCTAATGTAAAAGTTTCAATGCGAACCTTGAAATCTTATCAAATATTTTGTAATAATTTTGTATTATTTATGTGTTTTTATTTAACGATTCCAGGAAAAATTTTCCAAAAATTATTTATAAATATGATATAGGGTGGAACGCTAAAAAATAATTATATACAAACGTACATTCACTTCAAATAAGTTGCTTATAAAATAACCTATTATTAAAAATACTATTTATACTAAAGTTTTCTTCCTATCGATATATTATGTTTGACTAAACTGATAGGTTGACAAGCAAATACAAAATTTGTAACTAAACTTTGTAAATCATTTAGACATAATAATTATATATAGTTTTGTTCGAATTTGTAATCTCTTTCTAAATATACTAAAAGGTACAATTCAAGATAACCAAGATAAAATATCAACTGAGAATCCTTTGCATCTGAGATATTTGTTGAGAAAACTACTTAGATATTTGTTAGTTATTAAAAAAAATGTAATTAGACAAAGAGAATATCAATACTCATGCGATATCTTTAGACTATTTTATACGTAGGTACAATAGGAACTCCTTATTTCCGTACAACCTATAAACAACAGTTTAGATGTGCGACTTTCTTTTATAAAACGAAGTTTCGAGGGAAATGTTGAAAATAAAAAAAGGCGATGTAATAATTTTGCTGAAAAGTGCCTGACACAACCTTTTAGATAAAATTAAAATAGGAACGTTGACTTACAGCTCCAAGTGGTACCTCTCGCAGACATATTTTCCATTGTTATATAGATGGGTAAGTCTCTCGATCTGGGGATAGGTAGGTATTATATAACTAACAGCCCGAAATATTCAATTTTATAATAATCTAAAAAATCTCAGTTTCGAAATTGCTTCTTTCGAATTAAATTGATCAGAATGAAGAATGTGTGATTTAACTGCGCGCAATTATTTCTCCGGAATGGAATTCTTTTCAAATTCAAATTCCTCCTTTTCTTCGTTCCACCTACCGTTCTTCTTTTTCCTTTTAATCAGTGACAATCCATCGGAATCTGCCAAAAAAGGGCTGACTCGTAAATTGGAAAAAATAGCAGATAAGAGAGGAACAAGCAGGAAATAGGGTGAGTGGGTTGAATAAAGAGACGGGGGAAGCCAGGACAAAACTGGCAATGATTCGGTGCACTGAATACGCACATTGTGTTGTGTTCTCTTGTCATATTTTGTCATGTTGCCACAACTGGAAAATGTATACATAATTCGATATCATTCTTTCATCTTTCTGCAAACTTCTCAAATCAAACATGCGAAACAATTTAATGAAAATGACACTACGTATGTTTGATATTATGTAAAGATTGGTATTACTTGGATATTATTTGTGAAGGTGCCGCGGAACATAATTTTTTCAGCGAAATAAAATTATTATTGTCGAAAGAAGAAAAGAAAGGAAATATTTGAAAATTTATATTCAAACTAATAATGTTTTCTTTTTGTGTATTGTGTCGGTTTCAAATAAATTTCTACACCTTTACTTTTCCTTTTCCTCTCTTCAGCTTTGTGTTGGCAGCCAACCACCTCTCCTGTACCTTCATTGTTTCCCTTTTCCATCAGGCGAGGCGTATCAGGGTAACAGGAGCGGCGAGAAGATAGATAAGGAGCGAGCACGAGGCTGGTAGGGAGGGTGTGCGGGTTGGAGGGTAGGGGGTAACCCGGGAGTGAGGGCAGGGGCGGCTGCTGCGACAATTTATCATTCGGGCGGAGGAGGTGGGCGGCTCCGGGTAGGGAGGGTTACTTTGCGACACTCACCGTTAAGGGATAGAACAATGCAGGAAATTTTAACGAATTATTTTATTGGTTTTTTCTTCTTTAGAACACGAAAAAAATCGTGGAATACCTTTTCTGATGGAATTGATACGTATAATCGAAAAAGTTTTCCAAAGGAAAATTTGCCTCGGAAAAATACTTGTTACTAAATGAACGGTATTATAAGTTTATATTTATAGCCAACTAAGATGGATTATTAATGGCATTCAAGTTGAATGAATGATATTTTTTGATTTATAAATAAATTGTTAAGAAAAATATCTCCTCATTCATAATCGAAATATTTTTTTCATTTCTTATATTTATCAAATGTCATAGAATAACTATACGAAACACGTGCATTTTTCCGATCGAATGACAGTTTTAACCATTTTTGTAAAATAGGGTAACATGGCTAATTCTTTGATATCAACGTCATCCAGCAAATATTTTGTTTTTTTTTTCGTGTAAAAAGTTTAAATAAACTTAAGTGTGCATTCACAATTGGTTGAGTATATCTTTTTTATCAATTAATATTAAAATGCAGTCTGTAGTTATACAAAACCTACACATTTATGTCAAGATTGTACACTTTTAAACACACAAAGTTTTAAGAAGTTATTTTAAATAATAAACATTAAAAAATATATATTTATTCATTTATGGTTGTCAATCCCTGATTACAATTATAGTTGCACGTAACGCTTATATCTCTGTATGTCTTCTAGTCTCTTGGTACCAGGTGAATTCTACAGATTACAGTATTTCACATACTACCACACCTCGTACGAATATATTATTATATATGTATCTAAACGTATTATGTAGATTCCCGAATATGAAGGTACACCTTCCTACCTAATGTGATGGTAGAATCATAGCCATTTTATTTTGTGGAAATAAACTTTAATACCTTTATATTGGTTTACGTTTAAAATATTAAACGTATAAATTATAACGATATTCTTGAAAAATATTTTATCTAAATCAGAAAGTAGGTGCTTTACCTACCTACTCATATTTTTATACAATCCTATTCATGTCAAATATTATGGGTAAGTTCCTTGGGAGAGAATTCTTGTTTGAAGTTTGTACGAATCTGCATATTATTTCCTATCTCCATTTTCTTAGAGTCCACGACAATATCGTTGCTAAAGATGGCTTCAAATTAAAAGTTGTATCAAAAAAGTCAAAATCATTTGACGACGTAATTCTCTTATGAAAATTGCTATTGTGAATGTCATACCAAAATTCTTTTTTCGAACTTGAAGCGTGATAATTTTTAAATTTTATGTACCTATGCAAAGATTACAATAACTTTTTTGTTTAATAATTTATCGATTAGAGAGTTTCTCAGAAGTATATACAATAAAAAATACAATACATTAAAGTAGACATCACAATTATAACATATTAAAAAAGATGTAGATACATAGAAAAATGACTTACACACAATCATTAATTTTTAAAGAAATTATAAAATATTTAAATAAGTACTACATCAATAAAGATACATTAATCAGATACTAATATCCTAGAGTATATGCGATTAAATTGAAATATTTTTTTTATGTTCGATTTCTAGGAAATATTTAAAATTAAATATGTATGTACAATATATCCATTTTCTATGATTCAAACGATCTGCAAGATCTTGTTTTATCACTGTGCTACGTTGTAGAAGATTCATCAATATTCCCGTGATCACCTGTAAAAATACTGTGATAAAAGTTTTATCTATGATTCGAATTGGCTAAAGGCAATGAATATATCGACTTAAAGGTTATGAATCTACCCACAATTTTATATTAAATACTTTTGACTTTTTTCAAATCCATAATATACTAACATGGCTATGGAGAAATGTGTTAAGTATGATAGCCAGAGGGAAGAGAAAGTATATGTTGAAAAATACTTTCTCTTCATAAATGCCATTAATAGTAAAACAAAAGATGGCTGCAAAAGTCGTTAATTTTACTAAAGTGGCTGTTTAAGAAGTATTTTAAAACATTTTCTTCTTCTTTTTTGTTCCTCGCCTTATTCCCATTATTTGGGGTCGGCTCTCCTAGTACGTGTGCTCCAGGTTACCCTCTCCAGTGTTTAAGTGTTTTGAATCATAACAGTATTATATTTTACGAACATTAAATGGCGAGTATACATATTGCCAAATGTTAAATTACCTGTGTTTAGCCTAGAGAAGCGATAGAGTGAGAAATATATTTATAACCTGCTGGGAATCGAGGCCGGCACAAGTCAAATAGCTAACCACTGTAACACTGTGAAATTAGGTACCTATACTACAAATTAAACAAATCATCTACTTAAGTATTAAATAAATAAAATCGATTTTAAAGAAGGTAAGTTCATTTAGTTTTAAGAACACAAAAAATAGCATGATATAGATAGTTTGAGATTCGTAAAGATACAATTTTTATTTTAATATTAAAACGAACGTTTTCAGAGACAAAAAAGTAATTGTTTCATTTCTGTATGAGAATTTTCAAATTCTTGTATTATTTTTGTTCATTCGGAAGCCGGTTAATAAAATGTCACACTAAATCATTCCGACCCCGCAGAATTTAATAAAAGAAAAATGTTAAAAACTACGGGTGTCGTAAATACGATTCGCCACCTGCAATGGGTCGGGTCGACTGATAGAGGCAAGAAAATGGAGAACGAACGAGAAAATGCAAGAAGAACATACACATTAAGTCATTGAGTGCGTATTTTATTTGAAAGGGACATACCAGGATAGCAGAAGTAAGTGCAAAGTAATCGGCCACCTTACGATCGTAAACTACAAACAAGAATGGTCAGGAGGAGTCTCTCATCGCTGCAACCCTCCAGTAAAACGACACATCACAGAACGAGAGGCCAAGAATTCATTTACAAGCACTGTGGTTAAGTTAAATAAATACTCACTTCCTCTTTGAATAGATAAATGTAGAGATAATCTTATAATTATTATGTTAGTAGAATTTATTCAAATAATTTGTTTTTGACTTTTATTTTCTTTATACACAATACACACTGAGTTTTTCATGTGCTTTGTTTATAAATAAAAAAAAATGTAATGGATAGTTATATTTTGTTTAAGATAAATTGACATCTCACAGCTAACAATTAAAAAAGTATCTTCATACGTAGCTATGACTTTGTGGCACATTTTAAAAGATTTATTTATAAAAAACTTTTGGTACAAGTCTGTACAAGTCTGTCCTGAAGAGCTCTGAAAACTAGTTAGACTATAAGTTACTCAAAGTGGTTAAAACAAAATCAATTTGTACCAAAAGTTTTTTTATAAAGAAATCAATTAAAAAAGTATTGAAAAAATAAGATGGAAATTAAGGCACACAAATCGGGAAGAAATAAATAACTCTTTATTGTTAATAAATTAAATTATTTGTAAAAATAAATAAAAACACAAAGGTTGATATCAGCTGTGTTCGACGAAAGCACTTAAGCACATTTAAGTCATTCTCATATTCTCATAACTATGTGTAACATATGTGTTATATTTATAAGTAATCTAATTTTATGAACTTTCGTTAACTTTTGTATAAACGACAAAAATTTTAGATTATCTTAATAATTTATTAACAAAGGTAGAAATAACATTTTTTGAAAACAAATTATTCATACGTATGAAGATTTGTGTATATATTCAATATTATAAAATTACTTAAAAAATTCAGTAGATGCTCTTTGAGCGAAACGCGTCAGTGGTCAACAATTTAAATTAGTGGAATAAAGTTAAAAAAAAATATGTTTTTACTTACTTTTTTAAGTAATTTTACAATATTGATAATGGAATTCCATTACGTATTAGCAGTCGAAAAATTAGAAATAGTGTATAATATATTCAATTTGCTGATATTCAAACAAACCTAAATATTTTGTGAGCTTACAAATCAATAATAATTTTAACACGTAGGTAAATTTCTTTTCAAATAAATGATCCTCGAAATAAAATATTCAAAATTAAAATTAAATATGTTGACAAAAGTCCAGTCGTCCTTCTGCTTGAATTGTCCTGTATATGCCAATATAAAGTACACACGTAGAAACACTTGATCCATATAAAAGTAGGGTTCAGTTTCTCCTAATGGACACTTTGTGAATAAAAAGTGCAGCTTTAGTGCCATCCCAACGTCCTAACAGGGTCCAACTGTAAATATTATTGGAGCGACAACCCCTACTTACAGGACACATCAAAATATACCCAAAGAAAGAAATAACATGACCAGAAAAGAAGGTAGGAATATTCCTTATTAGTTATTTTATCCAGCCTTTGTATTTTAAATGTAAGTAATATTTGTTCAAAAATATTCCTAAGTTTTATAATTTATTTATTTTAATTTTGGCACATGTTGCAAAAATTAAAACATATATTATGTGAAAAGCAAAATTATAGACATTAATATTTCCACAAAGACTTGCCTGTGTGTGGGTATAAAAAATGTTTACAACTACCAAAAGAAAATATTAAGAGTAAGAAATGAAAATATATAAAATTGCACCTAATATGAAAAAATTAAAAAATATATACACAAAAATCTACCTTATTATAAAAATATTTAATTGGTTTTACGGTAAGTTAAGGTACCTACCTACTATCCATTCAATTACATAAAAATTTTGGAAACTTACGAAGTGAAGTCTTAGAAAATCAGATATTTTTCAAATTATATTTACAACGAAGTCTGTCTTCACCAAAAAATATAAATAATGCAGTGAATTCAATAAGTTTAACTATTTCACTACAATTTATTTTTGATACCTTTTCTTGCAGAGTATGTTTATGTCGTGGGTCCTTTTACTGTTTTGCTAGAGGCAGATATCAATTTCCTTTAGCAGAACGGGTGATAGCATGGTAGTGCAGCTTCTTAAACTAAGTAATAAATTAACAAATAATGCACTTTCTGCTATGAATGCTATGACTCATGTCCGAATATTTCGTAGTGAGGGAGGATCGTTTGTGTATGTAGGTTGTTAATAATTCATTCGACGTAAGTATGGAGGTAGGTTCGTATGAAATTAGGGCACAATTAACTTGAGAGCCTAACAACGACAGGTTTTCTCCGTTACAAATAATTTACTTAAGTGTCCCAAACGCACAGCAAGTAAACAAACAGGCAATACAGTGGTGAAAATTTTATCGTGCTTTATATACCTAATAAGGACAGAGTCGGTTGGTACTTACTTAACAAATTAAACGTCGACTGTAATAAACTTCATGCAATCTCGCCAGATATTTCATGCCGTTATAAACACTAAAACGTCAGTTAGGAACAACCACTTACTAAATTTGATGAGGTCTTTCTCTTGGGTTACTAGCCATATGGTTATTATTTTTAGGTATTCTGTACGAATTTATTGTAAAAACAATAAAAAGTGTAAAAAATAAAAGAATATTTAGTATTAATTAAAATAGTTTATAACTTGAATAGGTTTATAACTTGAATAGGTCTAATATGAAAATAGTTTATAACTTGAATAGGTCTAATCGAAATTCTTTGTCTACAAAACCAAAATACCAAGGAAAAAACAAAGTTCATTTGAATTAAATATGAATATGAAAGTGGATTTCCACCATATTTAAAATAGGCTGAAAAAACGTGATAGGTATCTTGACTTTCCACTATTCCATTATATAATTAGTATGGTGAGTCAGTCTCTCACAAGGTTGCAAGGAGTTCCCTAAGCCATATTCTGGCTTGATCGTCAGGTTATTTATATCCTCCATCTCTTCATCGAATCTGTGTGATGAACACAGTTAAAATGTGGTCTATGGTTTGGAGCAGATCGCCATACTCGTAATCCATCAATACATAAACATCATCTAAGTTTCTCAATACATATTTTTTTTTAATCTTGTATGTATGTTTTAAAATATGAATGCTAAATGTTGAATAGGTACATCAGGAAATTGATAGGTTTGAAATAATTCTATTAGCTAAAATCAGGCAAGAATTATTATTGACAGCAAACCTTCAACATGAACACACGAACCAGTCGCTTCTCGAACTCTTTTCGTGGAACGATCTTCCGAATTATGTGTTTCCACCCTATTACAACCCGGATCTTTTTAAGATCCGAATTAATATTTTCCCGAGCAGATTGCAAACCCTGCCAAAACGCTACGTACCTAGCACGTTTCTTCGGAATAGTATAATGAATTCAAATCCTAAAATTGTCCATGTTAAAAAGAAGGCGACTTGCAGGTGACGATTAAGTCATTTTAAGTATATGTGGTAAACATAGGATATAAATAAAATACATTGTGCGTCATAAGATGTTGGTACAAGTTAGGTTAGGTATGTACCAATGTGGAATGAAATATATTAAAATGAGGTTTAACTGGGATATTTTGTGCGGGAAATATTATATGTATAATATCTGTACATTTTTGGAAGAATTTTCATTTCACCTAAAGCCCACTTCCGTCACTGTTTTCACTTAAGGCAATGCTGTGCGCGCGGGCACCGGGCGCTAATGCTGAGGGGACGGGGGACTTGGTTTACTAATGATTTATGAGAAATACAAGAACGTCGCAAGAAGCGCTAATGATTATCAAAACCAACATTTTAGCTGTAGGTATTTTGTTACATCAAAACACCGAGGCATTATTGTTGTGCCTGCAAAATGGAGACGAGGAAAATGAAATAGATTTTCAATTTTATAATCCTTACATAAAATTAATTTCATTTATTTTCCGTGCTACATACTTCTCCGCCGCGGTACAGCGCACCAACCCCAAATGAACTGTTCATCCAGCCGCCACCACCCGTTCATCGGGACTAATAACGGACCATTGCAGAACTCTAAAGAAGAAGTACAAAAGATAGGTAATTGTAAGGAAAAGTACGCCTAAAAAGACTTAGAAGAGAAATAAAATAATAATTATTTTTTTCTTTATTTTATTTTTACATAGTATTATTAGACTTAAAACAGCGCAAGTAACATAACAAGAATAATTCTTATAACAACAAAATATATTAGTACATTAACAAAGTAGGTACAGTTTTACATGTAAATTAGTCCGAATTGTACGCTGTATAAGAAATATTGACACGTTGGACGTCCAACTAGGTGAACCTGTTTTAGGACGTCCGATAGGAATAGTTACTATAGTAGCAATAACACAACACACACATACAATAATGATTCTAAAAATAAGGTAAATTTAACAAATTTTCAGTTTTATTATTTATACTTTTTTCCCCTTTTTTGATATCTTTAAATAGTGTTATTATCAAACTTTATTGTTTGGATAATACAATAAAGATTAGTATTGTTTCTTAAATTAACAGCTATTGCATGAAATAACTTCGGAATATGTAACTAGTCATTATTTAAATAGACAATTATTTTTGCAAGGCCGGAGTGTTTTGTTTATTATTTTTTTCAATTCCAGTCAATTGTAGTGTGTACGTACAACACAATACATCTTTTAGTCTGCAAACCCTTTTTAGCATCGCAATCGTTGTCCCGCCCCTATACAATATTAAAGATGGCGTCTTTGGCAAGCATATGCGGCGGTAGTGGTTGCAGCACTGCCCGACTGCAATTAGTTGCCAGCCGTAATTATTGTTAATTGTTTCTGGGGCCCCCCACCCGCGATAGGAGCCGCCGGTGGCGAAAACCACGACGATGCGCCACTGGGCAAAAGTATGAAAAATTCATGTATGTAATGTTTTTACGTTGGAAGATAGGTACCTAAGTACAATTAGCGAAAATACATACCTAAGTAATATACCTTAATACCATAAGAATAATATTCGTTTCATATCTTTAGTCATATGTATAAACAGATATGTGTAATTAATAACGAATAACATATATTTTTATTCCTCACTAACCCAAGGGGATATAGTGAGGAGTTATGATTTCGAAATTTTTAATGCATTTTTTTATTGCAGATTATCAACTAGTATCATGCTGAGATTGTATTCTGAAAGTATGTGCTGTGTGATGTGTGCTGCGTGCTGTATGCTATGTGCAGTGTGCTATGTAGGTACGGCGTGTTTATTTTACTTTATCGATTATAGACTAAAGTACTCATTCGATTCTTTTCAAATTTTACATTTATGTATATCTAATACTCGCTTAGACCCCATTAGATTTTGAAGGATATCTGAATTGTGCTTGTCATTTTTTTAACTGTATAATATTTCAATGTGACCCCAAGCTCAGGTAACTAATTTGAAATTTTATTTTCATTATTAATATTATCATTTTCAATGATAATATTAATAACATAATGCTAGTACTGCTTGTCATTATGTTATTAATATTATCATTTTCAATGAATGCCATTTATTTAACATGCATGACAAGAGTAAATGATGTTAACTAGATTTTAGCTTACATTACCTACACCTATAAAATATCCGTATGGTTCATGGGCGTGAAATGAACAACAAACACGTGAATTATTTTGAGAAATTCCCTTTGTTGAGAGGAGAGATCATGAAGTCGTGGAAGATAAAGTTTATAGGCAGAGAGACATTCGACACCCCATGTTTTATGCCACCATCAAACCTCGCAGAGATGAGTTCAACCTTTACACGACGATGTAAGTGAATAGACAATTGTCGAACAGAATGGAATGAGCCATCAAACGCGACTACAAACCTTCACGGAACTCACGATGGTGACATAAAATCTTCTCGAGATCAGATGGCAAGACTACATACTGTGTAGGGTGGATGGATTTAAGTGATTTGCTTTTTATTCATGCTACCCTGATAATATTATTCTTTCTTTGATATAATTAATTAGCAGATTTTCATTCATGACATCCTATTATTATTACTTTGCATACCTTCATAAAAATAATAAATAAATAGCATAACTGATTTTATTTATGCTACCATTAACGTTACATATAGAAAATTTAGTAACGGATTTTTATTCATGCTATCCTGATAATATTCATTTTACATTGCATACATTCTTAGAAGGAATTCATATATTAACAGGACCAATCAATATTATACCACATCATAGTCATGCTTTCCTGGTAACGTAAACTGATATTAGAAGTTGGATGAAGTTGTGAGAGGCAGAAGTCGACCACGAAAGAGCGTTCATAATCACATTGAATAACATAACATAATTATAGAATTTTGAATAATATCAGATATTGTATTATCGCAAACAAAGCAAATGAAGTATGTTAAGAAAAGATACCATAGCATAGAAACACGGTGTTATACGAAACATATAAAAAATAATTATTCAATCCAAATTTAAAATTATATAGCTACATTTGATTTTCTTCAAAATGTAAGGGAATGTATTTAAAACTCTCGCTAATTTTCGAGATAATATGAATATAGAATAAGGTGAAAAGTCATATATCAGAAATAGAAATGAAAGAATTGGTAGGATATTCTTGAATGTGTTGGACTCTGAATATGTTTGCACAAGAAATTTCAATTTTGACCTGCAATTCTTTGTTTGAGCTTTGCTCCATACAAAAGCTCCTCATAATAGGATGTTCGTCGAAGAACTTCACAACTTTAGTAATAGACGTAATATTAGTTATTCAAGCTGGGTACATCGACTGCCATCATGATTATAAACGAAGGAGTAAAACTATTAATATAAAATCCCTGATGTGATTTATGAGTTTAAAAATAGTTATATTGTCCATAGGCAGGGATTACTAACATAATCACTTTATTTAATAAAAAAGTGTTATTTGTTATGAATATTTTTAAAACGACTGCTACCTCGTGAGCCCAGATAACAACAAAATGGTATGCAATAAATAAAAATATTGCAACAGAGTTATTCTTGAAATAATTGATTATAAAAACATAACTTTTCATCGCAGTGTTTTAGTCAAAAAATAGAATATAATTTTTTTGTTTATTTAAAATTATTCTTAATAAATCTCAATGAATTATATCAAAGAAGTTAATAAAAATGAATAATTTCCTATTTAATTGCTTATTTTAATCAATTATTGTCTCAATTTGTGAATGGTAGGTACTTTCATTTTCAAATTATTTTTTTTTCATTCATCCATTTATACCATTACGGCATATTCAACAATGTGCGGGTGTACATTATCCTATAAAATGAACATCGACTCATGTGTGTATCCACACACACCAGTCTCATCCCACCCAAATAGGCAATATTCAGAATGGGATGGTGAACCTCATTGCTGAACTAGAAAATCAAATATCAAAAGTTAAGTTCAAATTTTCAACTAAATTATCGAGCAAACGATTTCATTTCGAATTTCAAAATATATTTTTAACTTTTCACTATTTACATTTGTTGTGAGGTTCAGAATAGTGCTTCCACTCTTTGTCATTATCATCATTTTCCGATTTCTCGTATGAGCCTGTTAATTGAAAATAAAACAGGCAAAATAACATCTCGTATAGTTAAGCAATGATGATCACCACCCTTCATGAATCTAGTTCCATTTTAGGTGAGACAAGGCTGGTGTGTGGTTAAACTTCCTTTTATACGTTATGTGTTATGCTTCTTTTTATACGGAGATGCACACCCATCGCTGGTTACCCGACATTGCAAAATTTTGCACGATGGTATGAATGAACGAATGAATTAAATTATTAATATGTCGAAAAACACGTCGTTAATCGGCTCATTATAACTATTTTTTTTCTTCTTTTTTTTATTTAACTTTATTTTTAACTTTGTTAATCGAATTTTCTCTTATGTATGTAGCTCTCTTACTTGTGTAACTCTTACTTGTGTGATTGAATACGAGGTAATTTTGTGTGCATCCATAATTGGACGTCCAGCAATCATAATAATAACCCATATTATTTTCTTTTTTATTAAAATTGTAAGCTGGATGTCTGTCGATGTACCCTTTTAATAAAAATAAAATAAATAAATAAAAATATTATTTATTTAAAAATGAAATATTGTACGGTTTGGTAAATTTCATGCTGGCGTATAGTAAGGATCTCAGTTGTAGGAGGCAATTCTTGAGCGAGGTGCGTCGTAAAAGTGAAACGACGTCATCTCCAGCCGTTGGATTCAACTAACGCGCCGGGACGCCCGCCGTTATAGCGGCGTTACTCTCTATTGTTATGACGCGAGGGATGCCGGGGAAATCCGTTACGAGATGACGATTTTCCTTCGAATATAACTAATTTATTACATGCCTTAATTACAAATTACATACACACTTATATATTATATAATATGATACATTTCATTAAATGGGAGGTGGTAGTAATCCAGTGATCACGAGTTCGAATCCTGCCACGACCGATTTCGTTCACCAAGCATTTATGTTTAATTTAGGGAATGTATGAGGATGTCAATGTGATTGTTGCAAGGAAATATTAATTTTTTTTTAAATAAATGAATATGTCCTTCATTTGATAAATTATTATAAATTAAATTATTGTTTACGCACAAATTTATATACGAATTTAACAAATGAAACAAGTCTTGATTTTGAATTTTGGTGTATTTTTCAGAAATAACTTGCTACGTAAAATATTGAACAGGTATACGTACATATATGTTAACACTGAATAGAGGATCTTAAGTTATTGCCTACGATCATACATGGCAATCAATGAGAAACAGAGCTTTAATATTGATCATAGGTACATAGGTGCTTGAAAAATGCCTGAGAGGAAAAAAAAGGTCTAAAATAGAAGTAATCTTTGTTTAAAATAAAAAATGTAATAATGATAATAATAATAATAGCGCCGTAAAAATAATAATGAATACTTCCTTGCACCCTTCGCAAGTGGCGAGTTTATTGCCGTATGGCAATTTCTTCCAACTAACCAGTGCTTCCAGCTCAGAGAAGCAATATTTGCGTGAGAAATGAATTTAAATAAATTTATCCTCTGCTGGGAATCGAACCCAGGACGCCCGCACATATATCGAACGGCTTGCAGTTTGCAGGTTTGAGATATTCTTTTAAACCCATTAAGAAGACCATTTTCTTCAGTATAATTACATATTATCAGTGAGTTTAAAAATGAAATTATAGTTAGCAGTTTAATGTTCTTAAATCTTTTCTAAAGAATATCATAACATGTCTGCAGTCATGCTTTCGATTCTGTAAATATGACCACATAATTTCTAAAACGATTTTTATAACCGACGACTGTTTCGGCTTATCAGACCTTATTCAACTGCTAAATATTTTTATTGTACACAATATTTTAAGTATATAGCCAAAACTTGTAGAGAATGATGATTTTATCATTTAGTCTTTATGCTTATTGTTTTTATATGCCATCATCTCAACAGCGGATGATATCAGGAAAATAGAATGACTGTCACGGTATCTTCCTTCCCTCGTGTTCCCTGCGGCGTTATATCGAGTCGTAAAGGAAGTGCTAAACTTGTAAAACGTAATTTTATGCAGTGCTCCCCGAGCTACCACCTCCTCATTCTGCTATCCTTGTAATTTTTTCCTCTCGCTCGCTCGGCGAATGAAGACGTTTGTTATGAGATCGCAGCAGGATCCGAGTAGATTAAAAATGAAATTGGTCGTGTTGTTTACGCGGAATGGCGTCAAAATATAGGTTCGGTTGTAAATTGTGGAATTAATTTTTACTATCGTTACCTCTTCAGGGAGATGGAATAGCGAATTTCATTTAAAACGTATTCAAAAATTATTATTAGCAATGTAATCAAAATATAAAAAAAAATATATCAGGTAGCTACAAAAATAAATAATTTAAATGATGAAATGTTAAAATTCAAATTGTTTGGAATCTAAAGTTTTTGTCAATAAATACGCATTTTATATACTATTTACAAATGCATGATTTGAAATGAGAAAAAAACTTTATTAATTAGATTGAGGTTTTTTAATAATGAAATAATTTGTTTAGTGACAACTAAATAATTTACAACTTGATAATTTATGACAGACATTCATGAGTTGATGATATTATGAAAAAAAATAAAGCGTTATTTGACATTAAGCACGAGTTTCATTGAGTTTCAGAAACGTATTCGATTATGTTCACACATACGTTTCACAAAGAACATTTTTTTTTGAAAAATCCCAACGTACAAATAAAATATAAATAATTTAATAATTGTAAATAACATACGTGTTGTAACTTAATTAGCCCACAATTGATTTCATTTCCCATGTACTCACTGTTACACAGCAATAAATTATTCTTGTCTAACGTGGCTTCTGAAGAGTCCTGGACACACAGAATATGTCCACGGATCTGATCATATCCAAATTATTATATGTGGTAAGGCATCGGTACAGTGGCGAATTCCAAGCGACGTTATTTTGTTTAAAAAGAACATTGAACGTTGAAAACTTTTTTTTTTTCATTTTTAATCAGAACACTATTTGGATATTGTTAATATTTTCTGCTAAATCTCTTTCTAACTAAACGGTGGACGCATAGAAGATTGACAGTATGTTTTTAATTTCAAAATGCTTTTTTAAAGATCGCACTAAAGGGTGTCATAAATCGCATAATAAAGATGGTATTCATTGAATAAGGGACGATCGTTGTACAGTAGAAACTAGTGTCATGGCCGACACTCAATATTATTTCGCTTTAGATTGAAACGTGGATATATGACACCATAAAATAGGTCATATCATCCTCATTCACCTGATTGTAAAATTACATATTCAAGACGCGCCTGGTCCCCCGCAAGGTTCATGCATATCTAAAGTCATGGGCGGGAGTGAGCGGCGGACTTTTTTACGATATAAAGATTGGATGGCCTCGAATGATGGGGCTTGGTGGCCTATAAAACAAGGAGAGGGAAATGCCCGTCGTATGGGATAAAGTACCACCATCAAACATTTTATTTAACTCAACAAAATAGCACATTTATTTTATTTATTTAAATAAAACCAACTACTGTTCATTGATCTGTCTGTCTTTAGCATTCTGAATTAGATTATTGAATTAAGTAGGTAACTTTATTTCAATATTTTTATGAACAAAATTATTCCCAAGTCAAAGTATTCGGACGTTGAATTAAATAATCAACTACAAAATAAAAAAAAACAAAAATAAAAGGTCCGGACGTTCGTTAGTTAGGGATGGCAATTTGTAGAATGAAATAGCGGACAGGACGTCGCGACGCCCGCGCCTCTGCGTCCCGCCAAATTGTTCTCAGAATGGGTGTATATTTTTTTTCCGCTTTGTTAGTGAACATGGAAATTTGAATTTCGGAACGTCCCGTTTGATGTTTTAGGAAAATACGAGATACACTTCTCTAACGTTACGATTTCATTTTGTATGTAGGTACCTACCTACTCTAGAACAAGCCGGAACCAAATTATTTCAATCCACATTGCCATGTTAAAAAAAACCTTCAATGTCTCGTTCAAATTAAATTTTCATTTTAAAACATTGATTTCTAGAATAATAAATATGATAACGGTACAAATATTGTACCACATGGTGAGTATGAGAGGGAACACATTTAGTTTCGGGAGAACATTTCTCCCATCGATGGGAGGTAAACCTAGAGCAAAATATTTGCACCGTTATTATTGTGAACAAAGTAATCATCAAATGGCCAAGAAGTTCGGGATCACCATTGGACTAAGATGTCCATAATAACCTGAGATCTCAAGGGGGTAATGCTTAATTCGAAGGACAAAGGCTAAGGCAAAGAAGAAGAAGATGATTTAATGTTTATATGTAGGTATATATTCCATCATACTGTTTTCCTATTTGGGGAAGGCAGAGAGAGCCCGGTTCTTCTATTTTGTCATACATGTTTTGCCAAATATACATCCATACATCGCGTCATACATCAATTATTTCCTCATTTATTCTGATTTCGTTTTGTCTTATGAATTGCCTGTTAAATTTTCTATCAATAGGACCAAGGTACCAGGAGATCATAAAAGACGAATAACAATACCAATGAAAATCTGCATTGATGTAATCGCTCTCACCGCCTGCCATCAACGCAGTTCCCCTACGTTTTATACCAACCAGCCTAGGACAAATTTTAGCAAATACGTGGGGACCACCGCTCTTTTTTTTAGTTTTTTTTTCCTTTTTATTTTACGACAAGACCTTTTAAGTCTTACGAGTTTGATGGGCCGTTCCCAGGTCTTAGAGAGAAGATAAGCCACACTTATTTCCTTATTATGACGTGGGAGGGAGGCTGATGTCGATGTGATCGTTTGACAGAGCAACACCCTCTCAACTGGTGAGAAAAAAAAAATCTTCGTAAATCTTTACTGCTTTCGTGATAAGAGCAACAAGCACATTTTTAATTTGGATGAAAAAAAAATAACAGAAGTAAATGTAAATTTTTTTTCAATAGAAATATATTTTACCCAATATAATAATAAATAATTATACGGATAATAAATAATTTTGAAGAATTGTAAGCGCTTTCGTTATACACAATTTTAAATTTTAATAATAATTATAAACTGATATGACTTATATAGCGCCGTTTTTGTGATCACCTCACCTCAAGGCCGCTTGGGATAGATTGCTAGTTCAGGTTTTTGTAAGTCTCGCGGAAGAATTGTTTTCAGGTGTTTCCTGAATAGGGATAGGTTATTTATTCCACGAGGCTGCATCAGCCACATCATAGCACGACTTGCCTCTGAAGATGCTATCTCTCCTCCAAAAGCTTTAATATTACTTTATGAAAAAATAAAATTTATTGTCTTTTACGTTTTATAGAATATCATTGAATGAATAAAAATGACGGAATATGTCCATGATAAAAATAGCATTTTTTAAGTTATTTATTTTAAGCCTTTTAAATCTAAGGGATTAGAAATAGGATGAAATATAACAGGAGACCATATGTTGCAAATAGCTATTATATTACAATATTCATAATATAAGCTCGCTTTAGGTGGGTTATTTTTCCTTGAGACGCCTCGTCTTCACCACTGTTATTTCCGCCTGTGCCCAACGAAGATATTTGGTTGGATGATATATAGCGGCACGGGGCATTCTTAACGTCTTAAATATCACTATTCTAGTATGAATATAATAATATGAAAGTGTTAAATAAGAATATGATCTTATGTTTATAACTTTAGAGTACATTTTAGTGCAGATATGAAAGATAAGTTCGAAAAAACCTGAAGATTACATACATAAAGTGTCATTTCATAGAGTTATTTTCGCATAGTTCTTGATCAGCATCTATCTTTCAATATTAAAAGAGTTTATAACGCTAGTTAGAAAAAAAATAATATACCTTTTTTGTTAACAAAACATTCAGTCTTATTTCATCAAATAATTACACCAGAAATACAATTACAAATAAAATATACGATGAGAAATTAAAAAATTGACAAGATTGACAGATATATCAATGAAAAATAAATACTTGGTCCAAGGTAAAATTAGGAACCTATAAATTAATAAACGAAAAATCCGCAAATGATTTTTGAATTGATAAAATTCTGTTTATTTAAACCTAATTTCATTTCCTTGTCCAACGCAATTTAATTATTTATGTTTCACGCAACAATACTTAATTTAAAAAAAAATATATACGCAAATGATAATTTATGTAATGATATATCTTGACCATAGAAAAATTTAGCATACAGAAAAAAAATCTAGATATACAGTTATAATGCGATTCGTTGTTAAGTGGCTTGTGTTGAAAACGAATAAATATATACACTAAGAGTAACTATTATAGTGTACGCTTAAGATGTAGGTATCTGAGAATGCATTGTGAAAATATACAAATCGTACATATTCAAGTTCCGAGATTAACAGAAGGCGGTCTATCATTTATTTCGTGTGTCGAAGAGAAACAAACAAATCGACAAAGTGTACAAACAAAAAAACACTCCTAGCGCCAGCCTGGGAATAATAACACACACATACACACACTTTCTTAGCGAAGAACATATTTTGTTTATTTTATATGCAGTACAATGTACCAAAGTGAAATTATTCGACCCGAGTTGGACTAGAAGCTGATTTCCTTCAAGAAATAAATTCACTAACAGAATATCAACACCTGATCCACTATTTGTGAAGTAGGAAAAAAATAAAATTGGTGTATTTGTATGATTCCAAAACCAAATAAATTTGTGTATTTAAGAATACTAATAATCAGAATGGACAATTTGTGATAATTTCCATCAATAATAATTAGTATTCCCATAAAATTGGAGACCCTATCATAATAGAAGAAGTGTAGGGAGACCAAAGAGGAGATGATTGTCGAACTGGTGGGACATGGGTGGAACATGATTGTCGAACTGGTGGGACATGGGTGGAAGCAGAGCGCCCAGGATAGAGAGAAATGGAAAACCCAGGAAGAGGCCTATATCCAGCAGTGGAGTGAAAGGGGCTAAAAAGAAGAAGAAGAAGAAGATTCACATAAAATAATTCAATGAACATTCATAAATTGTCGAAGGAAATGTCTTTGTTCTATGGTGTGTTTTTGATTGCAAATTTGAATATATTTCTTCTTCTATCGTGTCAGCAACGCATTCAGATAGTCTTCTGCAAGTGACTAGCGACGTCAATAGTACAATCACTGCCCACCTTAAAGTCTTGCATGGTGCAGTTGACCGGACTTGAAGGCCAACTGCACAGATTTGCGGCGGGCGGTCTGCTGCTCTCCACAGTCACACGCTGTTGGTATTTCCTGTTGGAGGAAGCCCCATGTAGGTAGGTTATCTAGTGTTCTCCCAACGACGTTTAGATTGAGATGAGGTTACATCATCACTTATAACATAAGTTGTTCCAAAGTATATTAAATTGTAGGTACTCAAAAAGATGAGTAAGAAAAGATGAATAACAGAGTAGAAATCGAAGAGATAGGCCGTGATGTGACAGAAAAACAATTTTATTTTTGGGTAATTGGGGTTTATAAATTATGTCATCTTGTAAAAGTAAGTTATAGTATAAAAATTTGATCATCTGTGCGAAAACACAGTAACCTCATTAATAAGGAATAAGGACCAATCTCGCAATAGATGGCGATACAAAAAGGTTTCTTCGTTACTTCAAAGATGGCAATAGTAATAATGTCTTATTTTCAGTTGATTGATTTCTTAAATAGTTGATTGATAAATACTTAAATAGTTTTCAGTTGATTGATTGATTATTTAAATATATAGAACTTTCAAAATTTTCATTGATAACGGAACTCAATAAGAAGGCATAATTGGTTAACGTTGCGCAAGCGCAAAAAGTAATAACTTAAACCAGCCGATGACAGGTCGTAAGCCCTGTAGGTGCCTTGAGTTCCGGTTTTTCTATAATATTCCAACTGTTACTCTATTGAGATGTTAAAAAGTTTGTCAAAATAAATTGAAAAAAGTCGAGCGATGGTGATAGATTTGACTAAGAACCTTAAAGAATTTATTCAATGAAATAAAATTACTCGTGTCGCCTTAATAAAATGAAGCAATGAATCGATTAGGGCACCATGTTAGGTAATCATGTTATATTTAAATACCAGCACGTTAAAGAAAAAGCTTTTACATACATTATGTGAATGTTCTCCAGGGTGGAAGAGATGCTAGTAGGTATCAGACTCCCATTACCTGTGTATCGACTGTATATTACATTATGCAAAGGAAGGTGGGGAGAATGGAGTAATATTATGGAATAAGAAATGTACTTTGTCTTCCACTTCTAATGTATGCAATCTTGAATCAAGCATTTAGTTTTTCTATAAATAATAACAGTGATTTTTCGTGAATTTGAATTCTATTTACTTCTTTTACCTAAAAACAAATGTTAATCTTTAATCTGGTTCATTGGAAAGATTGCCTAATGACAATAAGTCCACCGGTGTGCAATATATTTTTTAAATATATCAGACTTAAAATTTCATCCTCATAATCTTACTCAACACTTAATATACCTACTGCACATATTTATATATACAATTTCACATATCATTCACTCAATATCTCACCATAATATGTAACTATTCCTAACTCTTAATATACTATAATAACTCCAGTGACAACCTGTAATTGGCTTTAATATTTGGATTTCCTAGTTGGGCAGCAGTAATCTACTTATTGTTGTCATTATAAATATGGTGTAAAATAAAAAAAAAAATAAAAAAATATAAAATAAATATTACTCAAATCATCTTAATTTTATATAATTTATTATACGCTGTATGTTGTCCTCTAAATAAATAAATAGTACCTACCTAAATTAATTTTCTTTTGTGATATATTTTGTAATACAAATTTGGTATTTTATATTTTACAGGATGATAAACAGTGCTGGAAGAATGCGGTGTAAATAATAATATCAGAAATATTTTGCAAAACAAAGTCGACAAAGACTTGTAATTTCAGATTTTTATATTCTCACAGAAAGAAATAGATAAAGGTACAGTTAACATGACAATAAACTGAAAAGGGTATTTAGGAAGACGCTTTTGAGGGTTTCATGTAAAGCGGGTGATCTATAAGGTAGGTATTAACTGAATTAGCAACAGAAAAGAACACAACACTACCATTGTCTGTTTGTTACTTACATACACTTTGTATCTCCAAGAACCATTGTACTAAATACGATACAGACAATTCCATCTAGACCAGGGTGAATTTAACTTATCTTTGATAACAATATTATCTTCCTTTACATTATAAAGTCCATTTTTTAGATTACAATGCTTAAAAAATAAAAAAGATAAATGGTAAAGGATTTAAATTTATGTTCCAAATTGGTACTTCTGTACCTTTTTCATATTAATTGAATAAATATATATTTTTATAAGTATATACTAACATTATTTATACCAGGTTTTGAGGGAATTTAAAATTATACTAAAGATATTTGCATGAATGCATCAGTCAGTAAAATAAATCATCTTTTTGTATTGTTTTCCTAGTATTCAATAACACGCCATATACTTTTGTGCTTTGTGGGTTAGATTTCTATTGTGAAGCAATAAGCTAGCTCATCAAGAAAATTGTATTTGTAATTTTTGAACTGTATGTTTGTTATGATAAGTTCAGAACAAGTAAAAAATATACAGTAGGTACAATTAATAAAAAAATACATACATAAGAAAGTTTTTAAAAATTAGTCTTTTCCATCCCCTCAGTCTCTCACTCCGTCCATTCCCTTCAATTCAATTATTTCTGTCCATTCAGTTTCAAGCACGTGTGTATAAAAAAATCAGAAAGATTGGACTTTGGAAAATGGTTTAAAATGTAATTGAATATATATGTGTTGGAATGAGTTAAGTGTTGGCCAAAACCCACTCGTTTTTTAAATCGCCATCGAAAGAAAGTGTGTATAAAAATTTCACAATGAGTAGTCGTCGGGTCTTTCAGTCCTTCTGGAATAAATTACATGTAGGTACATCGTTTTCAAAAATTTCTTAGTAATACTTAATAAATAAATGAAAATCTATATAATTCATAAATAAATTATAATTAAACGAAATCTTCACCAACTTTAAGTTATACTTCAAAATATGTTTTATTCGTGTAAATTCGTACTTCTAAAATATTATATTTATATGAAAAATATCACCGTAAAACATTAAAATTTAATTTATTTATTAAATTTGTCTATTTAACTCACTGGTCGCAAAGGAAGAGATATGCAGAATATTTAACCTTTTAAGTTTTCTAGTTTATGTTTGATGCTGGAACGAAAAAAATACTAAATATTATTAAATTAAACAATATTATACTTTTGAAAGGGTGGGGATTGTTTTTTTAAGAAAATCTTGCATTTGAAAACAGTGAAAAATTAGAAGAAAATTGATACTTGTTTAGTGCATATTTTTTTAATATAAAATGAGGTATACTAATATGGTTGTGATGCTAATCGAAACCATGACACTGCACACAATTTCTTATAATAAATCGTAATAATTATAAAAAAAATATTGCAAATATCACATTGAAACATGGAATAAATTCATGACATTTTACCTCTAGCTTTGATGTGCAAATAGTTGCATTCGTTGCAAAGATAAACATTACATTAAAATGTCATTTAGTTTTGGAGATCCATTATTTGCTGAATTTCAGTGAAATGTGAGGTTGGTGCCGTCTTGCTGCTCCTGTTTGTTTGAGGGACTTTGCCTCATCTCTCTCTGTTTGAGGGATTTTGCCTCATTTCTCTCTCTCGCAATCTCTCTCATTCGCCGCAAGGGAAATGGAAGGCGGATTGATTAATTGTTGTAATTACCGATCAGGATAGCAGATCTGAATGACGGTATAATGTAACTTGGGATGTGAATGTATAGAATACACATAGACAAGCGCCGGCTAGACGTCAGCTGTTTGTGTTTTGGGAGAGTCTGGACCGAAATATCATCGTTTTGTACTTACCTATTGAACATGGTATATATCTATCTATCTATATATGTACACGCCAACGAAGAGAAATTGACGGAATTTAAATTATATATTTCTTACTATTTTGTTTTGACTCACGTTCATCTCAAAAAAATTAGATGAATAAAGAAAAAAATATTATTCATGTTCTCAAGGATAGTGTAAAAATAAATTTTGGCGAAAAACTTCTATGTCATCCTCACCTCTGTATCTATCTGTATTTTTTATTAAATCATAATAAAATCATCGAATTTGTTAAAAAATATATCAAAATAAAATACGAAGATTTTCTAAAAGAACAAATAATCGATATAAATCCATTTAGAAAAAAAAATCAAACGAATAAAAAAAATCCTTGTTATTCTATAAAAAAGAAATGTCTTAAAAAATACGTTAAGGTTGATTAGTTTTACACCCTGTTAAAAAGGAAAATTTGGGCTTGCCAGTGTTTGGAAAATCCAACCAACAAAAGGTTTGTTTTGTGTGTTTTTCTTTCGTTTGTTGTGTAAATTAATGACATTAAAGTATCCGGATGACACGATCGAGAGAGAGGTGTAATCAGATCCTTCCCCTAGAATATATTAGTGTGTGCTGGGTATGGGTAATATAGACCAACACTCAATAGACAATGAGTTAACGTAAATGTGATTAGCCTTTGTTTGTACCTACCCTGCACTGGGTAATGGATGAAATGAGCAAAAGGGGATTCAACGAAAGAGAGTAGAGGAAATTGGAGAAAGGCTACGTACAATTTATGCAATTTCATTCCCGAATTCTATAAAGATATTATGTTTTGTGATTAAAGTTAAACAATACTACTTTTTGTCATTGTTACTGATAGCGATATTGAACCAAATTTATATATGTATTTGAGATGTGAGGTTTTGGTAAAAATTTGATAAATTCTGAGATCAGTCCTAAAAGTGCATTTAATCTCATTATACAAAGCAAGATCACTGGAAGATAAGACCCTCAAAGTTCAGATTTAAGAATCCTCAGTTATGATTTTAATAGTATATTGCACAGATATGTTTAGCAGCAGTAAAAACAGTACAATGTGAGTAGAAAATTACAAGAAAAAAGCAAGACAAGGTTTGAAAAATAGATTATTACAAAAATGTATTTTTTTCATTACAGCATTTTGTTAAATTTGACATTAAAAATTTAAAACTGTGATTCCTCGAAATATCCAAATATTGCAGCTGATGTTACAAATTTTAATTGGCGAAGAAAAAAATACCAGAGATATGATATTAATTGTATTTTCCTACAGCATCAGGTGCAGTATATATCCATTAGCGTACAGATGGAATTAAAATTGGTGAAATTGCTACGTGAACCCTTTCTAAAAATTCGTTATCCATTATCGCGTAGCAGGGCCTCAGAAACAATTACAAGTGGATGGTTGTAGGTAGGTACATTCAGCCGAATGTACTAACACAATAAATCTCCACACTACACCGAAGTAATAAAATATTTACCTTCAGAATTATTCCCGCGAGATTTTCAATACTGACACTTGTTTGAACAGCTCTCCCCCAATGCAGTCATCAACCCTTGCTTTTTCAGCGATATGTATATTTATACAACGGTGCACTCTAGTTCAGGGCGGCATTGTCTAGCCTGGCCCCAAGATCCATTGACTTTTCATTAGTGGCACTAACAATAGAACCGCAAACGTGTAAGGTTGTTATTACAAAAGAAAACATATGTGTACAGGGGATCGATTAACAAATAATACACACATAACTTTGAATTGATTAGTAAAATGCAGGATGATTGGAAAGTCATATGTGCGAACTGAATTTTATACATAATATTTTCAACAATTAAATATGATTTCAACATTATCACATACATTATTCTTATTTTTTGGATTATTCTTAGTAGCAGTATTCTTAGTAGCATTGGGCCTAAGAAAGATAGAGGAAAAAAGCGTCTGGATGAGTTTTGTCGGAGAGGTAACGATGGCTTTACAAGATGGACACGACCTTCATGAATGAAGGGCACTATTAAGAAAAAGAATAATCATAAGAAATGTCAATTATCGGTTAGGCGTGTAAAACAAACAAATCTAAGATATTAGTAATTAATACACAATCAAATTAATAATAATAATAATGGACAATTCCTTGCAATCTGTGCAAATGGCGAGTTCATTGCATACCTATGGTAATTTCTTCCAACTTACCAGTGTATGTAGCTCATAGAAGCAATATTTGCGAGAGAAAGGACGCCCGCACAGAAGCCAAACGGCTTATCAATTGTGCGATGATGGTTGGCAAATTGAAGCAAGAAAATAAAAGAGTACCTTTAATAAACAAAGAGTACATGTATGATTTTGATATAGAAAAATAAATTTTGTCTGCATCATCGATTAATAAAAAGTCAAGAAATTAATAAACTTGGCTAATAAATGTATGTATGTAATATCTTGTTGTTAATATGTACTTGCTTGGACATTGTTTCGAAGCTCGAATGTTTATTAGAAAAACTTGCGCCAGTATATATTGGAGGAAAATAATACACCTCACGTACACACCGGAAATAAAAACAATATTTTCTGATCCACGTCTCCTGACCCTACCGCCCCCATGCGCCCCTAATCCAAAGCACATCTACTCACATTCCAAGGGAAAGAAAACAACAAATTGTCAGCAGAGAGAATCCCCGTGGAATCTATCTGTAATCCATTAACAAATATTTTCTATATTTCCCCCATGTACCTATCAAATCCACCTCCACGTTCATTCTGTTTTACTTTCCCTCCGAACATCGCATTTTCGGCATTAGCTTAAGGGTTGGATCTCAAATTCTCTATTGTTCATAAATATATTAAATACACTTGTAGCATTTATACCCGCTGAGGGATTCCTTGATAATTTTAGTGTACATTTTCAAATAAGAGCTACTTTGCATTGAATGTACCCATATGAAGGCTAGATAAAATCTATTATTATTTGATCAATATAAATTATTTGCAGTATGTACCTATAGCGAAATTTTTCACAATCTTTGATTTTTTAATAATATTCATAGTAAACTTGAAACTTTATACACTTTATCACAGTTTGGTTGTACTTTAAACATTACTGGATCAATTTCGGTGGGCAAAAACGGTCAAAAATGAAGAATGATTTGACACTACTACATATATTCCAGTTCCTCAGCCCGACTGTGTAACGATCTTCCGAATTCTGAGTTTCCACCTTCGTACAACCCGGGTATTTTTAAAATCCGAATTAATAAACTCTTTTCTAGGCGGAAGAGTAAAATGTACCCAAATCCTAATAGCTGGCGTCCCCTACGTGGACACGTTAAAAAAAAAAATTCAACATAAATATGCAACATATCTATGTTTTTAACGTTCGAACTTGAGATTGCATAGAGACTATTACAAGAACCAACACGATGTGCAAAATAAATCATTATTTGCAAAATAAATGTTAATTTAACTTTAGATAAACTTTGTATTGAGAAATAGCATGGTCCGAAAATACGAATCTCGTAAAACATTCTCCGAGTGTCTTCGCAATTTGCCTCGTCATGTTTTATTATAACAGAAGTATATTACTGCACCCTTCATAGTTTTCTACTTTGCGGTGGATTCAACTACATAAAACGAAATGAAAAAGTATTTTTTCCTTAATCAAAATGAAAATTTCCAACCCAAGTTCCAAGACTTGCGCGTTATAAAAGAAATTAGTTTTACTTTTTAATTTGAAAGGCGGTCTGTAACTTTTACAGCGTTATAGAACGTAAGAGGTATGTGGAAAGGTATCTCGAATGAAAGTTCTATATACAATTATTATTGTTCTTCAAATTGACTGTACGAAATATCTTCTCGTTTTCCTGCATTCTTGATAATGTTGATAACTGACATTTTGACGGGTCTCAGATACAGTTAAGTTGTCAGACGGATCCTAGGTGCTCAGCGGGGCGCGTGTTGCCCGCATGTAAATATTAACGAGTAATCTCGAAGCCTTTTGTAAGTGGCTCTAGAGCCGACTTCATGCTTCCTTGTTATGGTGAATATTTGCATCTGAAGAAATTTGCAACAAACAATTTATTTCTATGTCCTTCTAATCAAAGATACGTACTGAACGAGTCAATTATCGTAAAAAGTGAGGCAAAGAGAAATACGCCTTATAAAGCATTTATTTACAAAGCTTTTTTTTATCCTTTAAGAAAGTTCATTCAGAATAGTTAGCTAGAATAATCATGTGTTTTATGGTTTTATCTGCTCTGGACTCTACTAAAAGAAATTAATATAGAAAGAAGTTTATTAAAAAATAAATCTGAATTTTTTGTATCAAATTAAAAGCTATAAATCTCACACACATAGGTACAAATAATAATAAATCAACATTTAGTATGTATAAATCGAAATTCCTCTAAACTCTACGCATAGTCAATTAAGTTTTTTGAAACATGGCTCATAGTGTGAAATACTTTTGAAATTGTGTCTCTAATTCGCTCTTATGAAAGAATATGTATGCCGGTGCGTCAAGCTTCAAGAACAGTCATCCAAACGACACCAGACTCACTTTACACATCAAAACAAAATAAATTTATTGAAGCAATTGCTCTTCGGATATATACCAACATACATACGTATCACGCGGTGGATGGAAGAGTTAATTTAAAATAAAAATATATAATATACCGATTTAACAGCTGGTCGCTTGTTGATTCACAACGTGGCATTAAATTTGAAATTTACTAAGACCGTCCATTTTATTGGCGATGGTTATAATATTATGAGGCTGCCAGCCCATTGGACGGTCAAACCAACAAATAATGCTATCGTGGTGCATCCTTAATGTCTTGCAAGAACGAGATTAAGTATTATTTTACTGCGGCGGTAGAGCTGAAAATACACTTTATAGAAAATTACGTTAGTCGAATGTCTTTTTGTAATTGTGTTTTATTAGTTTGCATAAATTTATCAACTTAAATGCGTAGATATTGCGAAGTCATTGCATATTCCTAAAAGGTGACTTAATAATTTGTAAAGTCGTGTAAAAGAAATGACAAAATATTATTTTTTGACAATATTAAAATTAATGACCGGTTTAAATAGTTTATCTACCGGAAAATTAAGCATTTTTTTCAAAAAGTTGTCGGAAAGTACCTATCTTTGTAAGTAAAATATATTTCTTTGAAGAATTTACGAAATTGATATATAGATCATTTCTAGTATTTCAATAATATCTGATGTAATAGAAAAGATTGTACATATCATATTGTTCCAAAATCGTTTAGTGGTAATTTAGAAATTAGATGTATCGACAAAATCAAAAATAAAAACGCAAAAATCGGAAACAATGAACATTATGTAGAATCGTTAAAGATTTTTTGAACGTTAATAATCGAGAATCAATAGGGTTATAGGCAGTATAGAGACCTCTTCAGATCCTTATCCTTTGATAATGTTAAATATCTGGATGGGTGAATTATTCCCAATTGAAAAGTTGATCAGTGCGTTTGTTGCATTTTATTTTGATCTATATATAAATTAATTTACAATTTACGCATTGATCTGCTAATTCTTTTGAGGAAGTGTATAATGGTAATAATAACAATTGTGTTATCATTTTTTGTGCTTAATTGTTATCAAAATAATTAGTGAATCGGCCAGCGTCGTTAAATTATAGAGTTTATCAATCGGTTTATTAAAAAAAATAAAGAAAAAAGTACTTACCAGTTATTTACTTGAAGTATCGTTAATCCCGTATCTTGTGCTAATTGTTTCTTTTGGTCTTCTGAGGGGTAGGGGTGCTGTAACAAAGAAAAAAAAATAGATCATATAAGGTAGGTATTAACACTTTAAGATAGGAATGGATATTATTAAGTAGTAGGTACCTAATATATGCTAGAAAAAAATATCAATATTCGGTTTTTATGCGAGTAAATATCTTAAATTGACGATTTAGGAATATATTATAGAAGTAATCAAAATGATATCCTTTGTGGTAAGGTTCGCCTGCAGATATGCCTTTGATTTCCTGGCACATCCCACACATTTCATCCTGCGTTCTTCTCCCAACCCCGGGTCCATTTTCCCGAGGGTGAAATGGCTCTATTTCATCCGGGAGTTACCCACAGCCTCCTGCCTCATCCTACTTCCCTGATACAGGTATCTATGGATCCTTTCCTTATTTTCAGCCTACCTTTCATCTCTCATACCTACCTATCTATTTTGTTTAAAACGTGTATCTTTAGAATTCCGGATAAAGTATTGTATGCGTTCGTTGTAAGGTATTGTTATGTTATAAATTTGAAAAAATACCTTGATAATATTATTTAAACAAATGATTTATTTTACCAAGAGAATTTTTCCAAATATAAAGAAATCCAGTGGTCGCAAGTTCGATTCTACGACCGATTTCGTTAAACTATAACACAACCATTACACAAAGTAGGTAATACTGTGATATTAATATGTGTTCATTTAAATACAATTAATTTGAAATTTTTAGAATAATAAGTAGGTACTTATAAAAAGAATAAGTTTAAATTGACTCTTGTTATACTGCATTGTGTGGGATTTTCCATTCTCTATCGAGAACTAGTATCGAATTTCGTATCGCGACAATCCTTAAGTAATAAACTTTGCAAGCCGTTGCATTTTGTAATCCAAAAGACAGATCAAGACGTTGTGTAGATGATAATGCTTGTATATTGCCTTTTAACAAATAGTAAAATAATACATTCATGTCCCTTAAATATATTATTTAAAAAATACTTTCATGAAATGTAATTTGATTCAAAATTTATTTATTTCTTAATCTGATTGGTACGAACCATAGGTATATAACATATTTTATAGTGAAAAAACATCAAATATATGCCATTAAATAAAATAACAAATTAATACACGATGAATTTGATTTCACTTCAGTTATCAATAGTAATTTTCTTTGTTTTTATGGCACTGGAAATAGACACATTAACGAGTAGTTTCGGGAGTTCATTATTCTCTCAGACTGTAAACATTTGAATGTAATGATGTTGTTACACTTCTCTAATCATTTATTAAATTAATGTTTTTTCGTTTTTTCAAAATATTTCTCAAATCAATGCTGATGATTCTCCAGTATGATGCAGTTAAGCTAGTAATATCAATATAATTAAAATACATATATAATTAAACTAAAAAATTTGGAATATATATTATTTTAAATTGTATAAACGCAAAAATTGGATTTTTTTCCGTGTCGGGAGTCAAATGATATTTTTACTGACAAACTTTATAACATCTCAACAAAGACGAAGTTGGGATATAAGAACCAGGAACTCAAGGCACCTACAGTGCTTACGACATGTAAACCAGCCGATGACAGGTCGTAAGCCCTGTAGGTGCCTTGAGTTCCTGATTCTTATATCCCAACTTCGTCTCTATTGAGATGTTAAAAAGTTTGTGAATAAAAAAAATTGTAAATTTTATTTTTATTTCTAATTTTTCAACTGCTAATTCGTGATGGAATTCCATTATCAATATTATAAAATTACTTAAAAAAATATAAGTAACAACACAAACTTTTAACTTTTTTCCACTAATTTAAAATGTTGACCACTGACCAATTTTATTTTTGCTATAATGCACACGAACAGATAGTTTTATTATTATTTGTCGTTACAAATTCTTAATTTTTTAGCATGAATAAAATATATAGTTATTTTAAAACGCGCGGAATTTATTATGAAACTTTTTCACTAGGGCCAAATGCATAAAAATGTATGTCCCGAATATGTTTCATATAAAAGTGAACATGTAATTTAAAACATATACGAAATCGACCGAGCTTTTCATGAACACTTATAATATGACTTTGTCCATAATTGATCGTGAAATGTTAGTATTCTGTGGGGATACACTGTTATTTTATTCAGACGTACAATTTGAGACTGTATAATAATGTTTCATAGCAAAAACAGAAGAAAAAAAAACGAAAAATACAATACATTTTCATTACCAGAAGAAAGATGACAGTCGTTCGTTTTGTACCAATCATGTCGCCGCTTGTTTATAATAACTCGAATTTCATTTTTGTTGTTTTTTTTTTTTATTTCAAGTCGACTTTTTAACAATGACGACGTGGAATAACAAATGCATCGAATCTCTGGCTGTCTGACGAAGGTATTCCATGTTTGGATAGAGGGTTTCAATATGGGAGGTTTCGATGAAATATGAGAACGTCCACAGATCGCCCAAGAAATAACAGAAGATATGAAACTATAGGAAGGATTTATTTTATGGTCGTTAACTAATTACGATACGTTCTCTTTGATTCACAAAATAAATGTGAGAATAGTTTTGTCGTTTGGAATCGTGCTATTTAGATTATCATACAATGTTCAAAGCATGTATATATTAAATAGTATAATTAAAATTGAATATTTTCCATACCGAAATGTCCGTTTTATAAATGCCGGTTACAAAAATAAAGTATTCAGACGGAATAACTATGCTATGAACGTTTTCAATATTCGAATTCCTTGTTTGAAACTGACAAATGGACAAGTCTGTAGTTAAGATCGTTGTAGTATTATTTATTAAACTTTTGAGCTATGAGAAAATTTCAGTTTAAATAAGTAACATGCCTCCTACCAAATACGAAATCAATCGGCAGTTGTTGAAATACGAATAGGAAATGATGGATATAACTTTTAGCGATAGAACTGTAGTACTCGGTATAGTACTTTGATAGTAACAATTAAAGAAAAACTTCATTCCATATAGTTTTTGGGATCTTAAAATGCATGATACGAAACACAAATATGCAATAAGCACACAAAAAAACTTTTATCCACTAGTTACATGTAACACATGAGATCCAACTGTCGACAGCGATAGTATGTATAGTTGAAGAATAAGTACCAAACCGATAAATACAAATTATTTATTATTTTATGATATTTAGTTTTCTATACAACACATGTACCTAGGTAGTCAAGATAGGATAGTATGGAGGTCAGTCTTTTTTTCCTACCCGGAATATGAAAACAGCATGATGGTATATGTATATTGTTTGTTTAGAGATGAAGTATCAAACTATTAAGTCTTCTTTGATATTGTGTATAGGTGACTAACATACAAATTGTATGAAGCGATGTCGTCACTAAATTAAATTTTTATAAAAATTGTTAAAAAAAATTTGAGATGTACTGCTACAATGTTAATATTATTTATATAAAATTAAATTATCTAGTTGGGGTGTTTCGGCTTTTTTCGATATTTAAAAAAAAATGGAAATATAGGCAGTTAAACTCATAAATTTATCATAAAAAAAATACTTTTCTTAATAAAAAATGTTTGAGAAACCCAGGAATTTTTTTGAAAAATCTAATTTGAGATTTTGTATTTGTCTATGTTTATACCAATTTTCAGCGTTCTAGCTTTTATGGTTTCTGAGATATAGGGAAAAATAAAATAAAAATTCAAAAGTTGATAACCCCTGACTGAAACAAAAATTCAAAATTTCGAGTATAAAAGTTTTGTAGGCCTGTAACTGTTTATATATTCTGAAATTTTAGGCTCTGTAAATTGAGCGGATCAAAAGTTATAAGGGGGGGACACACACACACACACAAACACAGACATACACACACACACACAGACACACACACACACACACACAGACACACACACACACACACACAGACACACGAAATGTTCTTCTCCGAATTCTGAGTAAATCCGTGTATGGAACATATATGCTGCGAAGCCTCTAAGTTGGTGTTTTTTGACTTCAAAGTTGGAAAAGCCGTGAAAAAAGTAGACCTCTCCATACAATTCTCGCGTATTCTGGCTTGATACATTGTCGATATGTTAAGAGAACAAAGTTCTCCTGAACAAATCGACAGTTGGATTAGTAGTGACATCATTTATATTATTTAATAATGGTAATACTTATAAAACATAGGATTTCCATCTTTTATTTTACTCATTGAATTTAATCATTTTCGCAAGTACTTTTGTTTTTTTTCCTATTTCAAAATACTTTACTCATTAAAATATATTAGTAAGTAAAAATTATTCAGATACCAAAGATCAAAACTGTGCTAAAAATATTGACGTAACTCTATGAGAAAAGGTCGAAATTTTAATATTGAACACACAACAGATGTTACTATTATAATTATTATTAGTACTGCCACTTCTTTGGAATGATTTTCAAACCACATGTTCTCTTCAATAGTTAAGGAATGTAGGATTCGAGATGTAGTGTAATATCATACAAAGCATCGAATACTATCGAATAAAATACATGTTTGCTTTATTAGCATCCACGATCAATGATCACCGTTCAATCTATGAACACGACAGTATCATTTGTTCGTTTTATCTCTGGGAACTAAGGAATTCGCCATTGGTCGGTAGAATGTCTCGAATGCTAAGGAAACACAGAAATCACAACATCTCCATATAATAAATACATACATACAACAGTGTTCGATTCGCCTTGAGTGCGTACGCGTAGCATCGGCACTGCAACTTAATCTATTGATGTTTATTTTTTATCCTTGGCTGAATTTCCCATATAAAACACTAGCCGAGATGCATTCAAATCGTCTCATTTACAACATGCACTCGTTTTTTTTTAATTCTACTGATGTTGCCGAGGATATGGGAGAATACCTACTAGCAATTTTAAAATATATACAAGTACAGACTGAATATACTAAACAGTGTACAAGCGTCCTGAATTTAAATAGTTTAATGGCAAAAACATAATATTTTGCATGATTTTTAGAGGTTTTCAACTTGAACAAAACAGAAACGTGGTTAATCTATTTCGTATGAAAGTAAACGATAATTTTGGACGCATTGCCAGATTGGCCCAGATAACTTCGTCATAAACCTCGAGAAGCTGGTCGTAATGGAATGATCCGATCCGATGGAGCAACCTTGTCAGGTCCGCTACAAGATCTTCAAATCTGAACCTTTTCGATCTGCTTCTGCACAAGACCGTTCTACAAGGAGGGCGACCATTAGGCGGGCGATTGCACGTTGCCGCCATCCTGTCATGAAGCCAAGGAGGCGGAAGAAGATGAAAATAACATAGCAAAGAGATCTTTAAAATAAATAAATATATTTTCAATAATACTTGAACGGCATTCATTCTACGTCCTCCCTTTCCTCGTTGTTATGATCAGTCTACATATTGTTGTATTTTCTTTAATTTTTTAGGAAGGAACCTATTACATATTATTGTGCTAAATTGGCCACAATGAAATAAATAATAGAGATAGCAATGTCAAAAACAATTATTTTTTTAATGGCTGTTTTTTTTATATTTCCTTCCTTATTGAATGTACAGTGATATGAAAAAGGTAAGTCTCGAAACTGGGAATGGTAGCGTTTACTAGTGCGCACCCCCTTTCATAGGTGCAAATCGCAGATTTTAGTGTCATTTGTATATTTGTAAGTTAATTTCATTAACTGTAAAAAAACAGTTATTAAAAATGATTCATCGATAACGTTGCTATACCTCGGACTATAAGTATTATTCCCTGCATACTTAGTTTATGGAAAAAAAGCCAAGAATTATCCGTCGTGCGTTGACAAATTTATCAAAATGTAAAACATCATAAGATTTACCTATTTCTCGTTAAATCGAATAAGACATTCTGCAAAGATTTACATAATAAATAAACATTGCAATGTAATGTTTTTTTCGACGACGAACGGAATGTATATTTTACAGATTCTCACATAAAATTGAAACACCTCGTCGGTATGCAAACAGTGTATATGAAAACAAAGAATTATTGTCCAATAGAAATTCAAGTAACGAAGAATGAAAATTCACAATTCGCCGCTTTATCCATTATTATTGGTGCAGACTGCATCGCATCGTCCAAACAGCTCCATTGTTTGGTTTAGATGTTGGACGTGATTCAGAGGACTGATGTTCGGACGGTGGAAATGAATTCCAAAAGCGTCCAAATCCCTTTCAATAATTTCAACTTTTCTAATATTAATTTATATAGAAAACCGAAATTTGATTATTTCAGGTGTATGAATTGAGTGGAGGTAATGCACATTTTTCATGACAAAAATGTGCGGAGCATGATTCCTTTCGTTTAGAAAAAAAAACACAAAAAATGACGCTTAATATGACAATTTAATAATCCATTATAAATATTTTGTTCTAAAAAAGGAAATATTATTCGGCTACAAAAAATTTCCCACACATTTTAAGCACAAACCAAAAACAGTAGTGGTTATTCAACTTTTTTATTATTTATATGAACACTGCTTAAATGATTTGATTGACAGATTTTTTTTATGGAACAATATAAGTTTCTTATAGTAAAAATAGCGTTAAATAAAAAAAATGAAATATATATTTTGGTATGCTATTCAAAAAACATACATAGGTATCAAGAGAATATAAATGGAAAGCATATACATAACTTCAAGAAAAAAATTCTTTATTGAAAAAATAATTCACGTGGTATTGATAACCTCTCCGTTATTGCAAGTCGGTTAAAAATAATATATGTTCATCTTCTTACCATATAATTTCCCGTTGAAATAACGAAATCCTTTGCTTTCCTCCAATAGAGTAATAAAAATAAATTCAAAAAGTTACCGCCATACGAGGGAAACAGTAATTCAGAAGAGGTATTATAATGCATTCCAAACTGCCGATGACGGTTCCTCGAGTGTCGTAAAAATCACTATACTCAGCCATCATACGGCGTGCAGCGCGATTATGTCTTTTCCCTGCATATTGCCAATTTTATTTGTTAACCCGGTGGGAATTGTGAGGTGCTTTGTATTCACCGTTCGAGAATCGAAGTTGTTTTTGATATTTTTATGCGAAAATTCAATTCGGTTTTGTTCTTATTTCAAAAACAACAATATTTATCCTTATCATTTGAAGATAATTATTGCTTCTTGTTATATTTTCGTTCTTTATTTTTGACTGTCAAGGTATTTCAATCGATGATTGTTTTTCATGGAGTGATTATTTTCCTTTACAAAAAGTATTCAAGAGATGTAAACTCATTGGTCTTTTAGGTCGAAATAAATTGTTTTTGACCTTCTAAGTTAAAGACAACTGAACCTACACAACTTCAATAAAAGCAATATACAAAAGTTTGCCAGGGTTTACCTCCGAGGGGAAAAAAGGCCGGAATTTCCCTGAAAACGAGAAACGACCACATAAGTATAGAAGAGGTAAGGGTTAGACAAGAGAATTGTGAAGCGGGGGACATTTATTCAGCCCGGGAGACTCGTAACCCCATCGTCCGTACCAGGCCCGCAGGAACGTTGAGATGGTGGGATCGAAATGGGTATATGGCCTGTATGCTCTGTGCGTAGTCCCAGACTAGGCCGCGGTATGCTAATATAATGGTTATACAAAAACCCTCTCCACTCCTATCTGTGCTCCGAATCAAATCTTACGAAATCATGTTTGGCGCGGGTAAGTTATTGGAGAAATATAGAAATGGGAGGAAAACCTAATCCTTTTATTACGACCGTGTTTGTGGTTAGGGGTGGAGCTAGTTGTATTGTCTACCCCATAGATAATGCATTTTTAGAAAAATAATATGAAAAATCGTATGCAGTAATGAATAATGAAATTTCTCGTTTGAATAAAATATGTAAAATACACAAGGGATATTTTATGCTAAAATAATATGGATATTATTTCAATACTACTTCAAGTAAATCAAGTATTGTTTGAAAGATACTTTTGAATGACTTTGTTCATAGATGTAGCAGTCATTTTAAAGATTTTTCTACAGTTAGAATAATATACCATGTAACTGATTTTGTTGTAATCATATATAAAGATATCATGCTGGAAAGGTTGAAGCATTTAATTAAAAAAAGTGTTGATTCAATACACTTAATTATAATGTTTAATTCATTGCTAGGTTCGAAATATCTGTATGTAATTGATTAATTTTAGTTGGAATGCGGAGTACCTATCTATATTTTCACAAAGGTAACGAAAGTAAGATCGATGATAAATAATAATAATAAATTTGGATAATTTATATAGCGCCGTTTTTGTGAATATCTAACCTCAAGGGCGCTGAAAAAATGATTATGTTGTATCATTTCGGCTCTGGTAAGATTTGCGAAAAAGGTGCGTTTTGAGTTTTTTCCTGAACGAAGATATATTTTCGGTTTGTCTGAGGGTGTGTGGGAGCTTATTCCATGCATTTGGTCCTGCCACAGCAAATGCACGATCACCGAAATTAGTTGTGTGCACCCTGTTTATTTCAACTAATTTCCCAACCATGGATGAAGAGGCAGAACGAAGTGATGATTGTCTGTCATTTATTGAAAGCGGAATGCACAGTTCGGAGAGGTAAGTAGGAGCCATACCACGAAGTGCTTTAAAGATTATGAGACAGAGCTTATATTCAATTCTTTCGGGGACTTTAAGCCAATGTAGATTGCGAAGATGGTGAGAGATGTGAGAAAATTTGGAGGCTCCAGTGATGAGTCTGGCTGCAGCATTGAAAACTGACTGAATTTTATTAATTTCTTTCTTTGGTAAATTCGCATATATACCGTTACAATAGTCCAAACGGGAGACAACAAAGGCGCTTACCAAAGATTTCATGGCTTCAATTGGGATACTCCTTCGGATTGACTTTAAACGTCTTAGTTGAAAGAAAGCAGAAGAAGTAACTGTGTTAATTTGGTTTGAAAAGCTTAGATTTGAATCTATTTTGACTCCAAGAAGTTTAACACAGGATTTAGGAAGAATATCTGAATTTTCGAAAGTTAGTGGGGAAGTGTCTATTAAATGGCTTCGTTTGCGTGTTGCTGTCCAGAGTAGTTCTGTCTTTGTTGGGTTTAGCTTAAGTTTGTTTGCTGACATCCAAACACCGATATCTTCGATACATTTACAGATTGTGGTTTTTAGATGGTGAGCATTTTCTGGTGAGCAATAAAAGTAAAGCTGCCAATCGTCCGCATAACATAACAGTGTGTGAGTAGTCCGTGGGAGTCAGATGTGTGCGAGTAGTCCGTGGGAGTCAATGATTGAAAATATGTCTTTTGTGTATAAGATAAATAGTATACATGATATTGCACACCTTCCTAAAACAAGAATATTCTAAACATGCATCGCCTCATGGGGTTCAAGTCATTCAGGTTCACGGATGAAGTAACATCGATATGACATGTAGTTATGGATGGCTATAAGGGATTGCAAAGACTCACTAACACCACATCGTGATACATTTAGACACCAACTATAAACTTGGTTATATTTAATTTGTTAATATTTAATTTGTTCGATTTTGTTTTACACACTCAATAAAATCAATACCTACCAGACTTGTTCTCCAGAATAAAGACTGAAAGCTCATTAAAAATGCTAAAATATACCTACCTATCTTTCTGAGACCAGACAAACTTTCCCGAGAAGCAAATCAGAACTTTTCATCACAAGATTAATCTTTAATTTACATTATGAAACATTATCGAGATACTAAAAATACTTTACTAATTATTTCCAACAATGTTTTTTGAATATCCAAAAAGGCTCAAATATGTTTTAAGACCGTTGATATGATTTAGTTTATATATAAATATATAAATCTATGGATGAAAAGAGGCAATGACACAATAATGGGATATGTACAAATAATTCGCATTCTGTAGATACGGTCGCTAATTTTATTTATGACAATATACCAGACTACCTATACTGGATGACAGGATGGTACCAAACACTAATGGTGAATACTATACCAGATCCAAATGAAGATTTATGTGTTTGTCATTAATGGATTAATTACTTTATTTCATTGTTAATTTCATTATTAGATTCTACTACTCGTCGAATATTAAAAATGTTTGAATTTCACTAGTATATATCAACTGTCCGAATTGTTTGATTAAAAAGGAGGTATAATAAATTAAACAATTATTGAATAAACGAAGATGGCTGGATACGCCACATCAAATACTTAATTGACAGGTTTTTTTAATTCACCGAGTAACTGGAATTTCTGCGTACAGTTCAATCATAGTCACTTATTGCAGAACGTATGGTGATGTAAATAGGACCATGTTAGAATATTTTCTAGTCACACCCAATGATGTATATAATTTAAAATACTTTCTGTTTCAATACGCCCAGCGATGGGAGAAGTGCTCTCCCGAAACTAGTAGGTACTTATGAAGTGGTATTTAGAAAAGTATTTGCACCGTAATTATTTGTATGTCAATATGATTAAAACAGAAAAAAAAATTAAATAGGATGAAGGCAGTACATAATTATGTTGATATGTTTTCTTAAATTACCCTTCACTAGGATATGTACTTAATTGGTATTAAGATTTTTGAATATATATATAGATACATAAATGAAAGTAATTTCAAAGAAATTTGTAATTCAATAGTGACGAAGCTTTGGATGATTTGATACAGTATTTAATTATTAACATAATACATATTTTGTTTTTATAATATATGTATCGTTTCGACGAAAGAAAACGTCATCGTTACAAAACTAAATGTGCCCTCGTAGAAAATTTATTTCCTTAATTATTATGAAGTAAAATTCTCAACAAAGATACAATCTCATTGATGTAGTTTATTAGCGAAACAAAATTAATATAATAACCTGTATATTGCTCACAGAATGTAAAGAGACTCTTTATTATTGTTGCCGCCAATGTGATATCTATGCCTATAACCATACTATTTATTTATATTTTATACCTATTGTTATGAAATTAAGTACTATTTCTATTTAAATTGAAAATTTAAATAGAAATATTTTGAAAATAAGAACCCAAGAAAAATGAAAACAAAAAGATTTGAGTAGTGAGTTGGAAAAACTAGACAAACCTTGTAAAAAATATAAATTGTAGAAATATAAATTGTAAAAATAAATAAGACTTTGAACCATAATAAAATAAATAAATATAAATTTCGGTACATTTGGTGTCAGGTGTGGGGTATAAAAATACCCAAGTATTTTTTGTGTAAGAAAAAAATAAAATAGTTATTTATAAAGACATTTATTATGGCATCAAAAAAAATAACTCTTTTAGAGTTGAAAGTGGTTGATTTAAAACATGAGTTGGAGGAGAGAGACGCTGATACATCAGGAAATAAAAATGCACTTCAACTACGATTGAGAAAAGTGATGCAAGAAGTAGGTGAGGATCCAGACACATACCTTTTTGAAATGCCTTGCTCTTACAACGATCTTTGTCAAGTCTTAAAAGAACATTCCAGAGACATAGAAGAGAAGTTTCAAGAACATTCCAGAGATATAAAAGGAGAAATTAAAGAAATCAAAGGAGAAGTAGCGATGCTTCAAAAGCATTCAAATACTATAGAAAAGAAATTCCAGAATTATTCTATGACCTTTGATGAGAAGATAAATGAATTAACTAAACAGATGAAAGTTTTGGAGAATCAAGTGCTTCCTTCAATCACGCCAATGAATTCCGAGCAAAATTCAGCTGTAGATACAAATTTTAAGTGTGTAGAAGATACAAGAGTACCAACAGTGGAGTGCGTGCGAAATGATATGCCAACCTTTGATGGAAAATGCCCCTGGGAAGAATATTTAACATTGTTCGAGACAGTGGCCATGATAAATGGCTGGTCCATGACAAGAAAGGCCTCAGTGTTGAGTGTATCATTACGAGGTGATGCTTTAAAAGTTTTGGAGACAATTCCTCTAGCTGAGCGACGAGATTTAAAATTGTTGATTGAGAGACTTGAGATGCGATTTGGACATAAGCACATGGAACAGTTTTACAGGTCACAACTTAAGAATCGTAATCAGAAATCTAATGAAACTCTCCAGGAATTTGAGGCGGATATAGCGCATCTAATTAGATATGCATACCCTACGGTTCCTGATGATGTGTGTGAAAGCCTTGCAGTAGAAAAGTTCTTGGATGGATTGTGGGCAAATGAGACACAACAAGCTGTAAAACTAGCTAGACCACAAACTTTGAGTGACGCTCTAACCCAGGCACTCGAATTTGAATCTATAAAAAAAATCTTTACGAGGTCATGCTCAAGCCCGCGTTGTTGAGGCCGTTGAAGAGAATCAAAAACTCATCGAATGCATTGTCGAAAAGGTGATGAAGGCATTGCAAGGAAGAAAAAGACAGTTTCGCTGCTGGGGTTGTGGACGAGCTGGACATCTACGTAATCGGTGTCCAAATGAAGCAACAACGCAACAGCAACAGCCACAGGAAAACTAAAAAGGGTTGATGGGAAGGGGCAACTGTTGACCTACATTACCAATGCCTCAAAGAGATCTGCAGTTGTTGCATCATTCAGTGGTCGAGATACCAGTATGTTTATAAATGGCAAAGTAAATGGAAAGAATTTGAAACTTTTGCTGGATACTGGAGCAACGATGACAATCATGAGACCAGATTTGCTTTATAACAAAAAGTGTATTACACCAACTAAATGGACATTACGAACAGCTACTGGGGAGTCGGCATCTATATGTGGTGAGACATATGCCAACTTTCAAATTGGTAGTTCTATCTTCGATCATCAGGTGCTAGTGGCGAATATAGAGGAGGAAGTTATTCTCGGAATGGACATAATGGCGAAATATGGATTCCAGTTGGATCTAAAGAGGCGATCTTTGAAAATTGGAGATGAAGATGTTCTCGTGCAAGAGCGTGAGGAATTTTCTACACGTGTTCTTGCAGCGGATGTTGTAACTATTCCAAAACAAAGTGAGATGTTAGTACGAGTCAATTTAGACTGTGTTATCCCGAATGGACATGTTTTGGTTGTGGAGTCCAACGCCAACAATGAAGCAGGAAAAGGAGTATTAATTGCAAGAGCACTGATTCAAAACCAAAAGGAAATTTTAGTCAGATTAATGAACATAAATGAATATCCAGTAACTGTCAAAAAAGGAGCTTATTTAAGTGTGTGTTCATCAGTTTCATCAGTAACACAAAATGCCTGCATCGCACAAGTTTCTTCAGAGGATGTACCAAAACATCTTGAAGACTTTGTAAAAGATGCTTGTAAGGAACTTACCAAAGAACAAAGCAAACAAATTAGATACCTCATTGCTCATTATCAAGATGTTTTTGAGAATGCGAGTCTTTCTAAAGGAAGAACCAATGTTGTTCAACATCAAATAGATACGGGTGACGCAAGGCCTATCCGCCAATTACCTAGAAGGCTACCATTAGCAAAGCGGGCGGAAGCAGATCAAATTATTCAAGACATGGAAAGGGATAGCGTTATTGAACCATCAAGCAGCCCATGGTGTTCACCAGTAGTGTTAGTTAAAAAAAAAGATGGCTCAACTCGGTTCTGTGTGGACTTTCGCTTATTGAATAATGTAACTAAGAAGGATAGTTATCCACTCCCTCGAATCGATGACACCCTAGATACATTGGCTGGTTGTAAGATCTTCTCAACTTTGGATCTAAAGAGTGGTTATTGGCAGGTTGGATTGGAACCCAAGGATAGAGAAAAAACGGCGTTTTCTGTTGGAAGTGGATTGTGGCAATTCAAAGTGATGCCATTTGGACTTTGCAATGCACCGGCTACGTTTGAACGACTAATGGAAAGTGTGCTAAGAGGATTATCGTGGGAGACCTGTTTGGTATACTTAGATGACATCATCGTACTTGGGAAGCGTTTTGAAGAACATTTAGGAAATTTGGAACAGGTATTTTCACGATTGAGGTTGGCCAACCTTAAACTCAATTGCAAGAAATGTATATTGTTCCGAAAGCAAGTCAACTATCTAGGTCATGTTGTCTCTGAGGAGGGAGTAGCAGTAGATCCTGAGAAGATTAAAGCTGTTCGAGATTGGCCAGTACTTAAAGACAAACATGAAGTAAGAAGCTTTTTGGGTCTGAGTACCTACTATCGACGATTTGTTCCAGGCTTTGCTGACATCGCAAAGCCACTGACAAAACTCACGGAGGAAAGCAGTGAATTCATATGGGATTTCAAGTGCCAACATGCATTTGAAGAATTAAAACAGGTTCTAATTAATTCTCCGGTTTTGAGTTATCCTCGAGCTGAAGGAATGTTTATTCTGGATACAGATGCAAGTAACGTTGGTATCGGAAGTGTGCTCTCCCAAGTACAAGATGGGGCAGAACGCGTGATTGCTTACTTCAGTAAAGTATTGTCGAAACCAGAACGCAATTACTGTGTAACACGAAGAGAATTGCTTGCTGTTATCAAGTCAGTTGAGCACTTTCGCAAGTATTTATATGGACGGAAATTTCTTTTAAGGACAGATCACTCGGCACTTGTGTGGCTTTTGCGATTCAAGAATCCTGAAGGTCAAGTGGCAAGATGGATAGAGAGATTGCAAGAATATGACTATGATTCTGAACATCGAGCCGGACTTCATCATAGAAATGCCGATGCACTGTCAAGGCGACCATGTCCAGAGGATTGCCAGCACTGTAATAAGGCTGAGGAAAAGTTTTTTATAGCTTGTAGAACCACGGTCGTTGACAATTTTTGGCAAGATGATGAAATACGAGCAGACCAATTGGAAGACCCAGATCTCAAGTTTGTAATGCAGTGGAAGGAAAATGATCAAAGACCTTTATGGGAAGAAATAGCTTCACTATCTCCAAATATTAAGTCATACTGGGCTCAGTGGCAATCCATTGTCGTGGAAAATGGGTTGTTAAAGCGTGTATTGGAGAATGAAGATGGAACACAGCAGAGACAACAACTATTGATTCCAAGAAAGAGAATTCCTGAAGTTCTTAAACTGCTTCACAATGATGTGTCTGGGGGACACTTGGGAGTTAAAAAAACCACAGAAAAAATTCGTCAACGTTTTTATTGGGTCAATTACAATGGAGATGTAAAAGATTGGTGTAGAAGATGTGTAACTTGTGCCACTTCAAACGGACCTCAGAAACGAAGGCGTGCGCCAATGAGGCAGTATAATGTTGGTAGCCCATTTGAAAGGATAGCCATTGACATAGCGGGGCCGTTTCCCACAACGGAAAGAGGGAATAAATATATTCTGGTAGCAATGGACTATTTTAGTAAATGGACAGAAGCCTATGCACTACCGAATCAAGAAGCTACCACTGTTGCTGAAGTCTTGGTAAGGGAACTGATAAGTCGTTTTGGAGTACCATTGGAGTTACACTCGGACCAGGGAAGAAACTTTGAATCAGCCGTATTCCAGGGAATTTGTGAAGCATTAGGAATTCGAAAGACGAGAACAACTGCTTTGCATCCACAGTCGGATGGAATGGTGGAGCGAATGAATCGAACAATTGGAAGATTTTTGTCAAAAGCAGTGTCCGATCACCAGAAGGATTGGGACGAATACATCCACTTGTTCTTATTAGCTTATCGAGCAGCAATTCATGAGACAACAGGGCAAACACCGGCAAGTGTGATTTTTGGCCGTGAGTTACGGTTACCTTGCGACCTGCAGTATGGATCTAAGCCTGGAGAAGATCTAGTTGGAGAAGATTATGTGTCAGATCTTCGGAGGAAAATGAATGCTATACATGACCGTGTACGGTCCAATATTCAAGTAGCTAGTGACAAGATGAAGGAGCGATACGACATTAAAGCTGTGGAAGGTGGTTATCAGGCTGGAGACTTGGTTTGGTTATTTAATCCACAACGACGACGAGGCTACTCACCAAAGCTTCAGAAATCCTGGGAAGGACCGTATGAAGTGATCAAAAGGATTAATGATGTGGTTTATCGTATACGAAGAAAACCAAATGGGAAGCCAAGAGTGGTACATTTCAATCGCCTGGCTCCCTTTTTAGGTGATAACAAGGATGAGGAAAAAAATCCAGTTGCTCAAGTTTGCAATGTCCAAAGTGAAGAAAAGACCTTCGAGGAATTCATGATGACTCCTTATCGACGCACTCGCCATGGTGTGACTGTGGAAATTGAGCAAGACCTCTTCGATATCCCAGAAGATAATGTTTTAGCTTACTGTGTGGCTCAAGACATGAAGATGACTAGTGGTATAGCCAAAGTTATCATGAGAAAGTATGGGATGTTATATGAGCTAAAAGCCAAGAATCTGAAGATTGGAGAAGCGGTCCATTCACAGCATGGAAAACAGCATTTATTCTACATGACGAATAAGGAAACGTCTGAGGAACGAGCAGAGTATGCTCAGATGTGGAACTGTCTACGAAGTATGCGGGATCAAATGTTACAGTTGAATCTTATGAAGCTCGGCATTCCAAAGATCAGTGATGGTATGGATTGGAAAGTGGTTCGGAATATGATAGAAGAGATTTTTCATAATACTGGAATTAATGTTCTAGTTTGCTGCTATAATCCAAGATACAGTAAAAATATAAAAAAAAGTGTACCATGTTACTTTTTCAAAGCATCTCACTGTAGAGAAGGTTCAAAATGCCGATTTATTCATCTAGAGAATTCTGTTCGGGACGAACTGAACTAAGAGGGAGGCAGTGTTATGAAATTAAGTACTATTTCTATTTAAATTGAAAATTTAAATAGAAATATTTTGAAAATAAGAACCCAAGAAAAATGAAAACAAAAAGATTTGAGTAGTGAGTTGGAAAAACTAGACAAACCTTGTAAAAAATATAAATTGTAGAAATATAAATTGTAAAAATAAATAAGACTTTGAACCATAATAAAATAAATAAATATAAATTTCGGTACACTATCAAATGATTTTAATACACATCATTTTTTAAACTACTATACCTTATGTTGCCGCCAATGTGATACAAGCAAGGCGCGAAAGTTATCACGTGACCTCCGTGTGTAGTAGGCAGCAGTCAAAATTACTCCTATAATTCAACCACAGCGTGCACACCAAACGTATCGTCAAACCAATTTTTTTAACTATATATTTTTTACTTTTTCATCTTTTTAAAATAACTATTTATATCTATGAATCAAATGGCCTGGTAGAATATAAGATGGTGTCTTGCTCTACAATAATATAATATATTTTGTTTATTTAGTGTAAGTTGTGGTATTCAAATAACGTTTGTATGTAAATAAAAGTTCAAGATACCCAATTAAAATAGATAAAATAATTTATGTATTAAGCTATGTAAAAGGTATATATGTTAATGTTATGTAAAAGGGAAGCAGAATTCTTGGGTACTATAACAAAAATAATATGAGGTGGGAAAGTAATATTGTAAAATTTCTAGAAAGATATTAACATCAAAATGATAGTGAAAATGATAGTGAAAATGTTCGTATTTGCGTCAGGATAACAATTGAAACTTCCCCCTCCACCGCGACACCAATCATTTGTATAAATATACGATGTCCGTATTTGAAAGTTACACTTCTTCTCAAGCCTTACTTTACTACTGTACCAAGACATCTGCTTCTCTACAAGAAACAACATTGAATACAAAACAAGTTGAAACTATCACGCTGTCTTCTTCTTCATCTTCTGAACCTTCTTGGACATCCGTCTGCTTGGCGTTCCAGAGAACATTGAGCACAAACATTGGTCCTTCGAGCCGGATCTGGAACACCACAGTATCATGGACCAAGGAGCAGCTAAAGCACCATCCTACAGCAACAGAGATGACCGCAACAATTGGATACAGGCTCATATGGAAGCATCCTCAACCGTGCTTCGACTAACAAGAAATAGGGCAAGAATTGCTATTGAGAAAGCAAAACTGGAAGCAGAACAGAGCATTATCGAAGCAGAAGAAGCACACGCAAAACAATTGCTCGAATTATCCAAATCCAGGATAGAAGGAAGCATAGTTTCATCAAGGGTCCAGGAATGGGCAGATGAGTGCAGTAGAAGAAACGCATCGACACCACCAGCTTCAGAAGGAACACAATACCAGGATTTGGCGCAGCCTAGGGAGCAACTTCAGGACCAACTGCCTGAGGGGCAGTACATGCTTCCAAGGATGACGCAGACCTCGGACCAGCCGTCAGGAGGACGGCACTCGCAGCCAAGGGAGCAACTTCAGGATCAACTGCCTGATGGGCAGTACATGCTTCCATGGATGACACAGGACTTAGACCAGCCGTCGGGAGGACGGCATTCGCAGCCATGGGAGCAACTTCAGGATCAACTGCCTGATGGGCAGTACATGCTTCCAAGGATGACGCAGACCTCGGACCAGCCGTCAGGAGGACGGCACTCGCAGCCAAGGGAACAACTTCAGGACCAACTGCCTGAGGGGCAGTACATGCTTCCAAGGATGACGCAGACCTCGGACCAGCCGTCAGGAGGACGGCACTCGCAGCCAAGGGAGCAACTTCAGGATCAACTGCCTGATGGGCAGTACATGCTTCCATGGATGACACAGGACTTAGACCAGCCGTCGGGAGGACGGCATTCGCAGCCATGGGAGCAACTTCAGGATCAACTGCCTGATGGGCAGTACATGCTTCCAAGGATGACGCAGACCTCGGACCAGCCGTCAGGAGGACGGCACTCGCAGCCAAGGGAACTACTTCAGGACCAACTGCCTGGGGGGCAGTACATGCTTCCAAGGATGGCGCAGACCTTGGACCAGCCGTCAGAAGGACGGCATTCGCAGCCAAGGGAGCAACTTTAGGACCAACTGCCTGGGGGGCAGTACGTGCTTCCAAGGATGGCGCAGACCTCGGAACAGCCGTCAGGAGGACGGCATTCGCAGCCAAGGGAGCAACTTCAGGATCAACTGCCTGATGGGCAGTACATGCTTCCAAGGATGACGCAGACCTCGGACCAGCCGTCAGGAGGACGGCACTCGCAGCCAAGGGAGCTACTTAAGGACCAACTGCCTGGGGGGCAGTACATGCTTCCAAGGATGGCGCAGACCTTGGACCAGCCGTCAGAAGGACGGCATTCGCAGCCAAGGGAGCAACTTCAGGACCAACTGCCTGGGGGGCAGTACGTGCTTCCAAGGATGGCGCAGACCTCGGAACAGCCGTCAGGAGGACGGCATTCGCAGCCAAGGGAGCAACTTCAGGATCAACTGCCTGATGGGCAGTACATGCTTCCAAGGATGACGCAGACCTCGGACCAGCCGTCAGGAGGACGGCACTCGCAGCCAAGGGAGCTACTTAAGGACCAACTGCCTGGGGGGCAGTACATGCTTCCAAGGATGGCGCAGACCTCGGACCAGCCTTCAGGAGGACGGCACTCGCAGCCAAGGGAGCTACTTCAGGACAAACTGCCTGGGGGGCAGTACATGCTTCCAAGGATGGCGCAGACCTCGGACCAGCCGTCGGGAGGACGACACTCGCAGCCAAGGGAGCTACTTCAGGACCAACTGCCTGAGGGGCAGTACATGCTTCCATGGATGACACAGACATCAGACCAGCCGTCTGGAGGACGGCACCCGCAGACAAGAGAGCTACTTCGGGATCAACTGCCTGAGGGGCAGCACATGCTTCCAAGGGTGACGCAAACATTGGATCAGCCGTCTGGAGGACGGCACTTGCAGCCAAGGGAGCAACTTCCGGAACGACTGCCCAGGGTGCAGGGTTTGCTTCCTCAAGGGCCCGAGCGGGGAGACGAGCATCGTTGGCAGACACCTTCGACCTTCAATGAAGATCGTCTTGCAGACTGTATCGGTAAGGCACTATCAATTTATTCTCCCAGGCCAAAATCACAGGAATTACCTGTTTTTTCTGGAAATCCAATAGAATGGATATCCTTTAAATCCATTTATGAACATACTTCTTCATACTTAAATATATCTAATTGTGAAAATCTTTACCGATTACAAAAATCTCTTAGAGGTGATGCTCGTGAAGCTGTATCGTCACTATTATTATCACCACATAATGTTCCGGACATTATGACCACTTTAGAAAATATATTTGGCAATCACGATGTCATTATCGAACGCACAATAGGTGACATAAGAAACTTAAATAAATTATAAGAACAATCCGGTACGGATTCGTTAATAAAATTTTCTTGTAAAATAAAAAATTTAGTCGGAATGTTAAATTCATTAAATAATATAGGACATTTATATAATCCGGAATTATTATCGTGTTTAGTAAATAAATTACCAAACAATTTAAGAGCCCTTTGGCTAATAGATAGCAACAGAAAGAAAAGTGGAAGGCCGGTTATATGTTATTTGTCGGAATGGTTAGAAGAAATTGTAATTAATTCGCGAAATTCTGGTATATCTGCATTTACAAGTTCACGTAATGTTAAGCAAAATGTCAATAAATATCAGGAATTTAAAAATAATAAATTTCAATACAAGCGTTCGAATGAAAATAAATACGTTTTAAATACAACCGATAAAAACAAAAACATTTTTTGTTTAATGTGTAAAAACACGCATCATATTTGGAATTGTGAGAAATTTAAAAGTATTTCCGTTCCCCAACGGTGGGAGTTTGTTAAAGGGAATAAACTTTGTTTTAAATGTTTGACCAAAAATCACTCACGTTTTTCTTGTAATGGTTATAAGAAGCATCCTAACAAAAAGTATAACAGCTTATTATACGATACTAAATCATTAATAACAGAAGAATTTAAAAGTTATGATGATGACAATAGTAATAATGAAACCGTCACAAATACATGGGAAAAAAAGGAGATATTGCTAAAAATCGTACCTGTTTTACTAAGTGGTCCATCGGGAAGCATTGAAATATATGCTCTTCTCGATGATGGGTCTACGGTTTCCCTTTTGGAAGCAGAGATAGCTCAAAACATCGGCCTAACAGGTCCAATATCAAACCTAGAATTACACGGTGTAAATGATATGACATCGACCGATTCGCAATCAATACATGCACAGGTCCGAATTAAGGGGATAAATGAACCTAATACTTACACAGCAAACATTCGGACGGTCAGAAAATTAAATTTACCAGAGCAAAGTGTTGTAATCAATCATAAACAAATAAATAAAAATTGTTATCCTGAAAACTTTACGTTCTTAAAAAGAGGTGTCAAGCCAAAAATGTTGATCGGACAAAATAATTGGGAATTAATAATATCCCGTAGCATTAATCAGGGAAATAAAAGTATCTCAATGTCACATACACTTCTAGGGTGGGTACCTTTAGGACATATTCCTACAACCACAACCAAAGAGAACATTAGCTTACATTTAAGTGAACAAGACTCACAGCTCTATGAAATCATAAAAGAAAGTTTCAAATTAGATGACGTTGGTATTACAAATCCAAAAATATGTAATGATGATAAACGGGCATACACAATTTTAAATGAAACGACGACTTATAATAATACCTGTCAAAATTGGGAAACAGGATTGCTATGGAAATGCAATGAAAATTACTTGCCCAAAAGCTATGAAACAGCTAAAAACAGATTGTCGTCATTGGAGACAAAAATGGACAAAAATAAAGAATTTTCTGATGCTTACTGTACCAAAATGAAGCATTACATAGAAAAGGGTTATGCGAGACCTTTTTCTAACAGTGAAAAATTATCAGATTCTCAAAAATGGTTCTTACCTCATTTCGCTGTATATAACCCAAATAAACCGGGAAAATTGCGTCTCGTATTTGACGCAGCCGCAAAATCAAAAGGAATATCACTGAATGATAGACTGTTGACTGGACCCGATCTTTACAACACACTCATTGGAATAATGTTTAAATTTAGACAGAAAAAGATTGCATTTACCGCTGATATACAAGAAATGTTCTTACAAATAAAAATCTGCGAAAAAGATATACCATTTCAATTATTTTTGTGGCGTGGTAACGATCGCTCTACTAAACCAGCTGTGTATGCAATGCATTCCATGATTTTTGGCGCCAAATGTTCTCCCTCGTCAGCTCAGTTTGTTAAGAATATAAATGCCGAAAAGTTTGAAACCCGATACCCTCAAGCTGTAAATACAATAAAATCAAAATTTTACATGGATGATTATTTAGACAGCGTAGATTCGGTAGAGGAGGCAAAAATATTAATAAAACAAGTAAGAGAAATTCATCAACATGGTGCATTCAAATTAACAAGTTGGGCATGTAATATACCACAAGTTCTAGACGATATTCCAACTTGAGACAAAACAACGGGGCTAGTAAACTTAGAACAAAATGAAATACCAATTCAGCGAACCCTAGGATTACAATGGAATCCTAATACAGACGAATTTTCTTTTGACCTTAGCTTTAAAAAGATATCTAGCGAACTTATAAACGGAAGACAACGGCCTACGAAAAGAGAAATGTTAAAAATAATTATGACAATATTCGATCCTCTTGGGATACTATCTCCTTTTACGATAAAATCTAAAATACTCTTACAAGAAGTATGGAGATCGGGCATCGAATGGGACACAAAATTAAACGATCGAAATTTTTCGGATTGGTTAAAATGGTTAGAGTATCTCCATACGATAAATTCAGTAAAAATACCGCGATATTACGATATTTATTTTGGTGAAGTAGTTGATCGACAACTACATATATTTTGTGACGCAAGCGAGAAAGCAATATGTAGTGTAGCGTATGGTCGCGTACAAGACAAGGACGGAAATATTTCTACATATTTTATTGCCAGTAAGACTCGTGTCGCACCGATAAAATCTGTCTCAATACCAAGATTGGAATTACAAGGCGCATTATTAGGTAGTAGATTGGCTAAAACTATCTTAGAAGAACATACGCTTGTATTCAATTCAAAACATTTTTGGACGGATTCAAAAACGGTCATGTGTTGGTTAAAATCACACTCGAGAAATTTTAAGCCTTTCGTGGCGCATCGCTTAGGTGAGATAGAAGATCTCGTAGGCAGTGACTGTTGGAGATGGTTGCCATCAAATGAAAACGTAGCTGACGAAGCAACGCGTGACGCAAATCTCAAAACAGAAGTTTTCAGAAGGAAATTGACCTCATAAGAAATAATAAACCTATACAGAAAAATAGTAAAATTAGAGAATTAAATGCATGCATAGATACTAACGGAATACTTCGAATACAAAGTCGAATATCTGAAGCAGAAGATATTCCTTTGAGTACAATATTTCCGATAATTCTTGACTATAAAGATCGATTATCGGAATTAATTGTAACGTATTATCATGAAAAATCTGGTCATGCTGGTGTCGAACACGTTTTAAATTCAATTAAACAGAAATACTGGATTATTAATGGTAGACAATTGGTGAAGAAAATTAATTTTACATGTCAACGATGTAAAAATGAAAAAGTCGCGCCAAATATACCTTTAATGGGTAGCCTTCCGAATGAAAGACTACAACATCATATTCGTCCATTTACAAATACAGGCTTAGATTTTTTCGGACCAATCAACATAACGATCGGAAGAAGAAACGAAAAAAGGTACGGAATGTTATTTACATGTCTTTCAACTAGGGCTGTTCACATAGAAGTCGCCGATTCACTAAGCACAGATTCGGCTATTTTAGGTATACGTAGATTTATCGCAAGGAGGTCCTGTCCGGAAGTAATATACAGTGACAATGGCACTAACTTAAAAGGGAGCGATAAAGAACTACGAAATGCCATAGACGCATTAAACAACGATAAAATATCAAACGAAATGTGCATAAGAAAAATTAATTGGAAGTTCATCTCACCTGGGTCTCCCCACCACGGTGGAGCATGGGAAAGTTTGGTGAAATCTGTTAAAAGAGCCTTATATGCTATTATGAAGGATCAAGCACCACGATCGGAAACATTACATACATTCCTATTGGAAGCAGAAAATATAGTTAACTCACGACCTCTCACTCATGTGTCTCTCGATAGTAAAGACGCAGAGACTTTAACGCCGAATCATTTTTTATTAGGCTATAATTATGATTCACCAGCCACTGGTTTGTTTGACAAAACTGATCTTTGTTTAAAAAAGCAATGGCGTATTGCTCAGTATTTTGCCGACCATTTTTGGAAGAGATGGATTAAGGAGTATTTACCGACTTTAATAAAACGACCTAAGTGGCATGAAAAGGTCCACCCCATACAAGTAGGTGATGTTGCAATTCTCTGTGACAAGTCGTTTCCGCGTAACACATGGCCGAAAGGTATCATTACAAAAATATTTCCTGGTAAAGATAATCAGGTCAGAGTGGTAGATATTACGACAAAAGCGGGAACATATCGTCGACCTGTGACAAAGATTGCCATATTAGATGTAAAATAAATATATTGTCGGCCTACTTTTAGTGAATTGAATTCACAGGGGGCAGTATGTTGCCGCCAATGTGATATCTATGCCTATAACCATACTATTTATTTATATTTTATACCTATCAAATGATTTTAATACACATCATTTTTTAAACTACTATACCTTATGTTGCCGCCAATGTGATACAAGCAAGGCGCGAAAGTTATCACGTGACCTCCGTGTGTAGTAGGCAGCAGTCAAAATTACTCCTATAATTCAACCACAGCGTGCACACCAAACGTATCGTCAAACCAATTTTTTTAACTATATATTTTTTACTTTTTCATCTTTTTAAAATAACTATTTATATCTATGAATCAAATGGCCTGGTAGAATATAAGATGGTGTCTTGCTCTACAATAATATAATATATTTTGTTTATTTAGTGTAAGTTGTGGTATTCAAATAACGTTTGTATGTAAATAAAAGTTCAAGATACCCAATTAAAATAGATAAAATAATTTATGTATTAAGCTATGTAAAAGGTATATATGTTAATGTTATGTAAAAGGGAAGCAGAATTCTTGGGTACTATAACAAAAATAATATGAGGTGGGAAAGTAATATTGTAAAATTTCTAGAAAGATATTAACATCAAAATGATAGTGAAAATGTTCGTATTTGCGTCAGGATAACAATTTAAACTTCCCCCTCCACCGCGACACCAATCATTTGTATAAATATACGATGTCCGTATTTGAAAGTTACACTTCTTCTCAAGCCTTACTTTACTACTGTACCAAGACATCTGCTTCTCTACAAGAAACAACATTGAATACAAAACAAGTTGAAACTATCACGCTGTCTTCTTCTTCATCTTCTGAACCTTCTTGGACATCCGTCTGCTTGGCGTTCCAGAGAACATTGAGCACAAACAATTATTATAACACACAATCATTGGTTTGATAATTTTAAGTGAAATCTTAGGTTAGGTACATATTATGGATACGATAATTACCTAAAACGTACCCAAATACGCAATATTGTACACCTAATGACCTGAAAACTTAATAAAATGTACAGGCAAATAAAACTAACATAACAGAGGTCCTGTTATAGATCTTATAACTCAGAGGTGTAGAAAGAACATCAGATACTAAACATACCGGATCGCATCTCATCTAGAAGATTAGGTTCCCTTAATAGTTCGGATGTAATATTTTTATGCCCTATCAGAATGACATCTATTGGTTGTGGAATGAGCTTATGAATTTTGGGTTTTTCTTTTAAGAACAATATTCTCACGCAATATAACGGACTCGGCGTGTAGCAAGCGGCAATATCTACGTAACGTAATTTATAGAATACGTTTCTGCTTATTTTGTACGAATGTTATGTTATAATAGGACACACCGAGCAGAATACATGAATAGGAAAGCATATGGCAACGAGATATTCTCCAATGTGATCCTTTATACCCTTTGTACTATATATGTATCTATGCATATACCGCAGACTCATCTCAGCCGTGGTACGAGACATTCGTAATCACAAAACCTGAATGTCTATGTTTCAAATTAACTCCTATCTATAGAACAGTATCTTATGTCTTATATGTATGTGATTATGTATTACAAGATATCTAAAGGATTATACACATGAATCTATGATGTAAGCATTTATATAAAATATCATTGTGACATTGGTTATTCTGTAATCTTACAAGGCGTATGAAATGCCATTTTTTAATATATATTTTCTTTGGTTAATATTTGAATCAATTTATTATTCAAACATTCATCAGGCAGAGTTTTAAACGAATGAACATTCATTATTAAAAGGATTGAGCATAGTGAATATTGGTATATAAATGGATGAATAAATTATTTACTTTTGATATCAACTGCAAACATTCGGGGATTATTAGATTAACACGGATACTTTCCATCGAGTATCGAGCATTAAAACAATACAATTATAGGTATATTACGCTGAAAACGCATAATTTACGAGTATATAATGTACCAAAAATGTTACAAGTTATTTTTTTCCATTATTTCGGTATGTTTATATAAAAAAATATTTGAATATAAATACTGAATGGATAGATAAATATAATGAACAAAGAGAGCGAAAGCATTGAAAAAATTCATGTCTAATGAATATTTTATATGGAGTGGAGTAACAGGAGAACAGAATGAGGTAGGGGATCGAATGTGGAACTGCCTGCAAACCAAGAAGTGATACAACCCTCACCCGTGGTGTATCTGCGTGTAATGCATGTAACCAATTTCACACATGTCAATCAGAAGGACTGACAGCGCACCACTACGAGGGCCTACTGTTGCAATACCTAATGTCCGAAATAGATGACTAAGAAATACTGATTATATCAGTATAGGTACGGTTTGCTGAATTAATTTAGATATAAACATTTTTACTGTCGATTCGAACCAATGAATCATAATTATTATCTATATATTAATACGTAAAGTGAAAACTAGCTGTGAGGCACCGGCTTGGAATAGTGCTTCCATTCTTTTAAATCGTTGTTTTCGAGTGTCCCGTAAGAGCCGGGTAATCGAAAATACAACAGGCAACAATACATCTCACATAGTTCAGCAATGAGGTTCACCACCCATTCTGAATGTAGTGCCTTTTTTGGTGAAACGAGACTGGTGTGTGGGTATACATAAATGTGTTGTTCTCCCTTTTATAAGGCAATGCACACCCGCACACCTTTCGCTGGTTACCCCACATTGTGGGATATGCCGTGATGGTATGAATGAATGAATGAATAAAGGACTTTAAGATTTGGAAAACAAGGTTTTATAGAGGAAGAATGCAGATAGCTAATATTTATACATGACATGTGTTGTAAAAACATTAAATTAAATAAAAAATAAATAAAATATGGTACTCAAACAAAAACGAGTGGGCTGTGGCCAATGCTAAACTCCTCACTAACATTTTTTTTTATAAAGTATTCAAATTTTGTATGGAAAATATTCAGCATTTTCATGAAACGAGTGTGTTAAATTATTTCTTATTTAAATATTTTATTATGAAAACTTGATAACTCTTCAATGCCATTTTATGAAAGTGATGTGCCTTTTTACCAATTTGAAAATATAAATTACAAATTTTAAGTTTCCAGAGCTTGGGATCACTTTGAAATATTTGGTAGTTAAAAAATTGTGAAGCACTATTCACATATCCTTCAAAATCTAATGGGGTTTAAGCGAGTATTATAATCTGCAATAAAAAAAATCCCTTTGAATTAGTGAGGAGTAAAAATATTTGCAATACGTGAAGAGAAAACTTTGTTGGTACTCCTTGATAAATACACGATATTTTTTATGATAGATCAGGTTAAATAACTTTACAAACTTAAAAATCAATAAAAATAAATTAGAATCCCGGTCGAATTTGTATATAGAGTGATAAGAAGCAAAAATTGGCGGAATTATTGGATGAATTCTCCGAGATGTCAGAAATCTGTGAAAAATAATTAATACTTAGGTATATTGAATAAGCACATAAGACATATTATTTTCAACAAAGTAAAAAATAACTAAAAACCCTTATTACCAACGAGCAGTAAGGTGATATTCGTGATATTTATCAATTTTGTCAACGAACCAATTCATGATGAAACTCCATGACGACTTAGAATAAAACAAAAATATTCTATTTCACTGTTAACACTGGCCTCAGTTGTAAAGTGTTTAACGTAGGTTTAATGTGGATAAAATGAAATGTATGAAAGGATTTGTATTTTGACGGAGTTGAGTAAATGCTAATAAAAACACTATTAAAGGGCTGTTTTAGTATGAAGGAGTACTGTTTGTTTATTTGTAGATTTGCGAATATGCCGTGCATTCGTGCGTGGTTATACGTATAAATGTTTAACTTTAAAGCACGTTGATTTGGTCCTATGGGTTGGTAAACTGTACATGTATCTCTCTGGGTAGGTTTGATGCTGGTTCCATGTAGCTTGCTTACATTATGTAGAGCAATGTATAATGTAAACGCAGAATCCGTCGACTGCTTTGGTACAAATTTGTGGGAAACACAACCAACCAACCACCGCTGCGTGTGTATATCGATGTCACACAGGAGATGTTTAAATTTCTCCTCGTTGTTGTTTTTTTTTTCTCCTTCTTATTTTGTTTTCTTCCCCTTACGCCAGCTATTTATTTCGAGAGTTACAGAAACGCTGGCAGCCAAAATAAACCAAATGTTAGGAGCGTGGATATTTTAGACATCTCGTTTGGATTTAAAACTGTCAAATGAAATTCATAGCGATACACTCGTATTTCACCGCGACTCTCAAAAGGAATATTTAAATTAACATGGGGCATCGCGATGATATAGATCCGTGGAAATATTTGACATCGGTGCTTGTTTCGTAATTAATTTTCGTATTTTTAACTCGAACGATGAGTTTATGCCTAAATTAACTCCATTCATATTCATGCTAACATAATTTCTGTCGCCAAATAATGATTTTTTCTATGTGGACAAACACTATAATATCATAGAGTCATTCTATTGTATAAAATTTTCAAAGTTGAATTTTCAGAACAGAAGATTTTAAAAGTTTGGACATTTGAGAGGTAGGGAATCGACTGTTGTTTATGAAACTGAAATAATCAGCAAGTAAATGCACCATACACTTACGATATTAGTATCTATGTATTATGATCTAGCTTTAAATTACTTACAGTTTGAGCTGTGCGAATGATACAAGTCATTAATTTTATTTTACTCTAAGTACATTAGTGCATTTTATATATATATTTTTTTTGTTATTGCTATTACTTATCACTTTTATGTACGATTGATGTACGATTGATCAACTAATACATTGTCACTGTCTCGATATACATTGGCCCCGGCACAGGTTTATTTGCCTAGTGAGGCATTGCAGATTGAATAATAATTTATTATTGTAATGTCTATCAGTGTGTGTATAAAAAAAATATAAAATCATCATTAAACTCACAGTAATATGCTTGAAAATTGCAAACTGCGAAAAATGCATTGTCACCTCAGATATAAGAATTGTAGCTTTCATTATTTACAAAAAAACAATTCTCTCAATAGATGGCGTTACAACAAAATAAATAAAAAATAATAAGATTGTTGTTCATAACTTCACCCATAGATAGCTGTAGTAAAAATTCCTTATTTTCAAGCGAAAAGAATTTCAGTATTACAATATATAGAACTTTCAAAATTGAATTGATAGGGATCTCATTAAAAAGGCATAATTGGTGAACGTTGCGCAAGCGCATAAAGTGATCACGTAAACCAGCCGATGACAGGTCGTAAGCCCTGTAGGTGCCTTGATTTCCCGGTTCTCCTACAATAAATATTCCAACTTCGTCTCTATTGAGATAATTAAAAATCTGTTAAAAAATATCTTTGACTCCCGACAGGGAAAAAAATTCCAATGTTTGCGCATATGCAATAATAAAAATATTCGATTACTTCTAACACCTTTATGTGATATATCTTTGGTTGGCAATGTGCGTTTAATGTTTGGTGCAATTAATCTTTTATCATAGTATTTTATTATGGGAAAAAATAATGTTAACATACATAATTTATGGCGCCTATCCTCGATCCATTTTAACGTTACGTAAATCGTTGTTTCGATCATTGTTCCCCTATGCATTTTATTTTCAAATTTTCGGGTGTCTGCTTTTTACATTACATTACTCCTAGATGTTAAAAGAAGGGCAGAAAAGAGTGAGGGAGACGAATTTTTGTAGGCCGGTATAACACCTACCCATACACTAGAAATTGTTTATTCGATATCGAAACACATTCTAAGGTGGGTGCGAGAGCATATTAACAGAGCAGACGCTGGGGAGTGAAGATTTTCCCATCCTGCAAAACACCTTTTCGCTTTTGTGAAATGCAGTTTTACAAAAAACATGGAATTCCCTATAAAAAGGAAACGTTCGTAAAATTTTTGATAAAGTTAGTCAACTCGTGACTCGTGGTTTATGAAATCCTAGTAGAGAGTTCTACAATATCAGCACCTACTGCCAACATTGATAAAATATAAACTGCAATAAGACGTATTAAAACTCAAATTAAAATGTGATTCCCATACTGAAATAGCACTATACCCGCAATTATACCCAATTATTGACGAATCGAAAAAGTGCAAATAATTGGAATTCAAATTAATAAAAATTTGGAACCTATCTACTAAATATTTTTACATTAACTGACTTCCCAAACGGTGATTCGACGTGAATTTTTTAATGTATGTTCAGCGATAAATTTTTACTGCGTTATTCGATTTCGATAAATCTGTTTTCATTAGAAAGGGGATATCTTCCGATTGGTCTCATAACAATCACGTCAAGGTCTGATCATGGGATCTTTACTTCAACTTAACTTCAGCGATAGTATTCTTTACCATATTATCCAATTTTATTGATTCCTTTTTTAATGGAAAGGGGGTGCTTCAAAGGTGATCACACATACCTAATATAAATTTCATCGAGTTTTGATAAGATGACTCATGAGTTTCTCATGAGAAACAATCATTATATTATATAACTCTTCAATTTGCAAAGACGTCTGCAATCTGTGTAACACATATTGTAGGTACAGGCGAATTAATATTATTACTACATACATACATACCATCACGCCATGTCCCTCATGGAGTGTGCAAAGATAATCGAACGCCATGTTTGTTTTTATCTTGACACACATTCATTTTGAAGTCTTTTTTTTGTATTCAAGACGATAAAATAAATTATCAACTACTAAGTAATGAATTTATCGACTAATATTAAATAAGGAGAAAAATTTTCAGTTCAAAAGAAGTCCAATTTCATTGCGCGTTTTTAAACTTAGTAGCAATTGCATAGTGGGATGGAAACTAACTATCGTATTGTTGGGAATAACTGTTCAATTTATTTATAAATATGAAAAATATTCCTTTAAATAATATATAGTTATCAGGGAGGTACCTATGATCTAATAGGCGATATCCCACGAGTTCTTGTACCGATATGTTTGACAGGCGCTCAGCTGAATGTGTTCAGTTGACCGGCGCGCGGCGCGGCATGTCGGGGGCCGGACGGGAACGCCTTATATTTTTAACGAGTATCCCCCGGGCAAAACTTCTACTTTACGGATCCCTTAGGTATGATGAGTCAGGAGATCATAAGATTTATTAGGTATTTTAGTAATAATGCTGATGGCGCAGATTTTGACAAAAAATAAAATAAAATCGACGATAAATCTCTCCGCTAGAAAATATTACAATTTGTTTCTTGGATGGAATAGGCTGAAATGAATCAGTTTTTAACAGGAAAACATGACAATCGGACTGACTTAGGGGTCATTAAAATGTCATTAATACTTTTATTTGACAGACGCAGAAAATAAATAAAAAATAATGTACATAAAATAAGGTTTAAAAAATAAACGAAATAAGATGATAATGCTGGAACTGGAACACTAATCATATAATAAAGCAAGTCACAGTAAAATAAGACAAGAACGATGACACTATTCTAAGTTTAGCATAGCAGTAGGACAAAAGTACGAGATCTCGTATGGATGACACTTTTAAGTTGCCTTGAAATGGCTGGGAGTAAACCAAAGGGGTAAATAGTTTCATGCCATATTCCCTGAAAAAATAGTGTAAGTCATATTTGCAGGCCGCATTACACACGATTAACTATACTGCCTTGAGATATTTTTTTTATTTATTTTTGTAAAAGGTATACACGTACTACCTAGACGCCTCAAATCTCGGAGGAGTTTCCTAAATACGACCAAACCGCTAGCAGACACTCCTATAACTGCAAGAGTGCGTCTGTGGAGGGACTGAACGGAGGGCACACAAGGGGCCATTTTTAATACACCAACTGAAGCACTGCCCTCGGGACATGACCAACCGTGGCCAATGTGGAAAACCCTCAACAGAATTAGGATTGGGGTTCGGTCGTACAAGGAAAAACATTCAAAGATGGGGAATGGCTGAAGATGCGATGTGCGACTGTGGACAAACGCAGGACAGCGAGCACCTCCTAGCATGTCCAATGGCTTCTGGCCAGTGTGATTAGGGCACTCTTAATGAACGAGCCCACCTAGAGAACAACACAAAGGAGTTTGTGGCTTTCTGGGCCCGGATGGGCATTCAGTCTGATGTGTTGACAGACACGACAAGAAGAAGAACGTACTACATAACAAAAAACAATAATATATTTAATGATAAAATATCCAAAACGAGTACCTATCTCAACTCACTTTTGAGTGTCATATTGTGAAAATTGTCATATTATCTTATTGCAACAGTAATAAGGAAAAAATGGAGTAACGAGGAAATAGTGAGAAGGATATTGTGTAGGTATGTTTTTTAACAGATTTTTAATTATTTCAGTAGAGACGAAGATGGAATATTTACTGTAGGAGAACCGGGAAATCAAGGCACCTACAGGGCTTACGGCCTGTCATCGGCTGGTTTACGTGACCCTTTTATGCGCTTGCGCAACGTTCACCAATTATGCCTTTTTTATGAGATCCCTATCAATTCAATTTTTGATACAATTTATGTGTAGGTAGGTATGGGTGTGTATGTGGTTTGTGCACGAGATTGAGTTTATGTGGTGTTACTTGTGCACGAAGAGTAGCACAAGTAAAAAAAAGAACATTAAAAAAGAAACAAAAAAGTTTTTAAAGATGTGAGAAAACTACCTCTACCATATCATAAGGATTTTTTTTGAAATGTTGATCTTGACTGATGAAAAATGTCCAGGTCATCAGTTTCATTTACAATTTTTGTATAGGTATTTATACACCTGTGTAATGGACCATTACTACCAATATTTTAGTTACATTTATTAAGATATAGTTATGCAGAATGCCTTGTCCGTCTAACGGTACATATATTATATCAGATGAAGAGCACAGCATATAGTGAAAATAAGTGATATATCTATCAACAATAGGTTTGTATTTGTATCTATATAAATGAAAGCACTCAGCTATGTTTAAATGGAAACGATCTTTACGTTTAAAATTCATTTACGTTTGACGTAGCTTTGTTCTGAATATTTCAATATTACAGTGTTCTACGACGAAGTCTCGACGTAGAGTTTAGGTGGGTACGTTCAACGTATTCCGCCACGGGCGCGGTGTAAAGAAGCGAGGTGCGAGGGGAGGGGCACAAAGCTACGCCTAGAACTGAAATTTGACATTTTGACAGCCGTCGTGTGTTGGTGCTGACTGTAGACACCGACGACGATAAAGCCTATACTCACCGACCAACGCTAACTGTACAAACTGAATTATTAGGTAGGTACCTACGTGTAACACAGAGTACCTACTCATACACCTTCCACTGTAATTACATTACCGAGAGAACGTAAAAAGGACTTTCATAATTCAAATTTGAAATTCGAACTATGTACGTTTTGAATTAATTCCCTTTAATCACATTATAAATAAAATAAATTTCAATTGCCGAGATTAAAATTATACTTAGAAGTTTGTTAAAATGCTAACAGTCAGTTTTATTTGAATCTCAATGTTACATTTAATTTGTTGGATTTAGAGATAAACAAAATATCTGAAAATAGATTGAAAATATTTAATGGAATCTGCGAAAAAAAATTTTTTTTTATAAAATCGCATAATTTTTGCATTACTTTGTCGTAAAGGAATCAAGAATAAAAAATATAGTTGATTTTGTTTTATAACAAAAAGGCCACTTTTGTAATATATTTAGAAGCATTAGAAACGATAAAAAATCTATAGACTTTAGTTTAATTTGCTTCTAGATCATATACAATTATTTATATTTGCAAGTAGGTATTTATTTGTATGTGAGTGTTGTTTAATTATTAGTACAAGAAAACATAAAAATCCTAATTTAAATAATATAAAAAATATCTAAAAATAAAATACTAAAAGAAAACAAATCAAAAAAAAAAATAAAGGAAAGTAGGTAATATCAAAAATTAATATCTTATTAATTTGCATAATAATTTTTTTAACATATAATTTAAAATATACCTACATAGTTAATTGAAATAGTTTTCAAAATTTTTAAATTATTTATATTAGGTACGTGCGTGTAGAAAAATTACAAGAAATTTAAATGTAATAATTTGAAAGTTTTGTCATAGCGAAATATTTAGTTGATAATATTATAAGTGTTGAATGTCGATTATTTCCGATTGTTTATGCGTATATAATATGAGTGTAAATAATTTCTCGATTATTGCAATGTGCGTTCAACATTCTTGCATAATATTTAATTTGCAATGTTCTAACTTGATAACATACGTATATATTATGTGAGGGTTGAATATTTTTTGGTTGTTTCATTAAGTTTAGTTTTCAATATTCTTGGATATTATTTAATTTGCAACGTTCTAAATTAATAACATACTTACATGTGAGGGTTGAATAATTTCAGGTTGTTTCAGAAAGTGTTCAATATTATTGGGTAATATTTCATTTACAACGTTCTAAATTGATAATTTATGATTATACGTATATATGAGTGTTGGATAATTTCTTGATTATTTCATTATGTGCTAAACATTCTTACATAAGGTTTAATTTGCAACGTTCTAAATTGATAATTTACTGGACGTTACAATGTCATCGATGCACACACGAAGAATAATAAAAGTATATTAATTTCCATTGAAAATCTCTCGACAATGGGTATAATAATAATTGGAGTGCATGTCATTATTATTGTCGAACAAAAGGGTGAATGGAGGTTTCGATTAAATATAGCAATACTGCTGGATTATTTTCCCATACACACACACATAGAGAGAATACCTCAGTTAATGATACTGGGATACGAGTGACAGGCAAATTGAGAAAATCGTTTCGACAGAAAATTGCTTTGAAATTATCTACTCAGCCATTACACGCCGTCTTACATACAACCTACCTATCAACCATCTTACCTTCAATACTTCACCAAATTAATGTTTGTATAGGTATATTTTGTATATAAAACCAATGAAAATATTAAGACAAAGCAATTAATTATAAGCAATATATCAAACTGTTCATTGTTTCAATTACAGCATAATTACAAATTTAAATATTGTAATTGTTCTATGTGTAATTTGTCATACATTTTTGACATAAAAAATCATCCGTCTACATTCTACATACTATTTCTAAGAAGACTCACTTTACAAAATATGAAACAAAATAAACATATACATAATGGTTAAGATTTGGTATTTGAATAAAGGTACGATAATAGACGATAAAAAGTATATTTTTTATGTTGATAATTATTTTCTACCTAAACTAAAAAGGAAACTATTTTTCTGTCGCGATTTCGAATCCTGCCTCGACCGATTTCGTTCACCTATAGCACAAGCATTTATTTGCTTATTTTAGGGAACGTAGGAAGATGAATATGTACTTGTATAACAAGGACATATTCATTTAAAAAAATTTAAATTTTCTGAATTTCTCCCCGAAGCAAAAGTTTTCCTTCTTTTCGGGGAGAATCTCGAATTAGTGATATCTTTTATACTTGAACTGTCGTTTTTTTATACTTTCATAATAATTAATTTACTTTACTTTAGTTACTTCTTATATTTATTATTACATTTTTCAAGATGATCTAAAAGCTTAAATTGAATTAACACCTACTTAACTCTTAAAAATACTGATTAGAAATATTGTATGTACACAATACAATGTTTCATTTAGATGTTTTTTTAATGTAGCTAGGTATCATCTAAAAGTAAAGAATAACTTTTTTGATTAAAATTAAGCTCAAATTCAAATGAAATTCATATAATGATGTAGTTAGTATCTTAAAAAATAGGTATCAAGAGTCTAGTGTTGAAACAATAGATGCGTCCTTTCACAACCCTCTCCTCCATATTTCCTTTCGTTGTAAAGGGTTCCTTGCTACGTCGTAGAGGCACAAGAATTACGGGATTTCATAATAATATTGTACGCGTAACATTCAACATTCATGGTGAGGCCGACCAATGGCGTACGCGCCACCTGACGTCCTCCCTCTATACTATTACTATGCCTACATATATACCTACCTATTTCTCAAGGATAACTAAGAGAGATAGATAGAATAGGGAAAAGGCACGAGATATGACTGAATATACTTTTTAATACCATTGTCAAATCGACTAATACCTACTCTACAGATATTTTTATATCCATTTTAGAAACTACGCTATGTACATTTATAATAAGTTATTGAAGTCATGGACTACGATTTTTGTTATGACTTATTGACATTTTCAAGAGTAACCTAAAAATATTATTTTGGTTTTTTTATTAAAAATAACGCAAAAAAGTTTCTTTTAAATAAATTATTTTACGCAATCGTATTGAGCTACAATTAAAAGTAAACGTTGTGCCAATTTATAATATATTGACAAAAAAAACAACAAACAAAATTAAACTTGGTAAATAAAAATTATTTACTAATACTTACTTTTCAATTTGTAATAATTGATTTAATTGATTTCCACGAAAATGGTCAAAAGTACAACTAAACGAACTAACATCAAGTTATAAAATTTATGATATCTGAAATATCATAATTAAATTTATGAAATTGTTTTTATTCAGAATTTAATTCGTCCGACGAACACTAATTTCTTTCTCCGACGAGAAGTTACTACTGTGTACGATCTGAAAATGTTTAATTGTGTTTTTCAAAGGAAAGTATCAACCGAAATTACATCAATAAACTAACGATAATCACAAATGATGTGTTTACCCTCCATAGAGAACGAGCTGTATTTATCTATGTTATAATATCTTCCAGAACGACTCAGAGTCGCCCAAAGCGACGGCTTGGCGCGGCCTAAGAGAGAGAACCTAATATATTTCCATAGGCCCAACTGTATTTTGGGTGACATGGATGCCTTGCCTTGCCTTGCCTGGTAGTCCTCCACTAAAATGTGATCTCCCTTACACAGAAATAACAAGCCAAACGTTTTGAACGTTTCTTGTTTAGCTTAACATAGGTAATGGAACAAGTTGAATCAAAGCAGAGTACAGAGAACTTTTTTTGCTGGAATTTAGATTGGATATCTATTTCGTTTCTTTGGAATTTAAACAAAAGGTATTAAATATCGCTTATAGACCTCTTTGTATGAACATTTCTGGCAGATATATAAACAACATTTTTGATATTCGGTAAAATACGAGTAAGTAATACAAATTCACAATTAAAATGAAAACACATACAAAGGAATATTTTTTTTAGTAAATATGTTTAATTTATTTGAAATCAAATATAAAATTCACATCCACAGAGGTATTTTATACACGAAAGCTTATTTTAGAAACGAAATGTAAAAAAAAATGTTTTCAAGATAGTAAAACTGCTCAAAATCCAAATTTTCTCTATCGCATATTTCTAACGCATGTTAATCAGTAAGATACATAACCAGACATAATCAAAATATGAGACGTAAATTTGTTAAAATAAACTATGAAAAAGTATAACCTATATCAAAATTAATGAAATCTTCAACTGTCAGATGTAAATGTAGACGTAGATACAGTATCAATGACAGAAATTTGGACTGTGTGGACGAGAAAGAAACTAGGCAAATGGAAGAGGCCTATATCCAGTTATGGAGACAAAAGCACGAGGAAGAAAAATAGGAAGTAGGCACTTGGAATGGACTGATTAATCGAATTTTATAATAATTATTTCAAAATTTTCAGTCCATCACAGTGAAAATCCCAATAAACGTGTATATTTTGTAAGTACACAACAATAACCAAGGAGCGCATAAAGTAGTCGCTGGTCTTTTGGGTCATCCTTACGACACCGGGTATGGTGAGTTACAAGAGGTAAAAGTTGACCGGCTGATAACCCCGTCAGGTCCTGTGACTGAGTGGCTTTCTTATCGGCGCCGCGCATGCCACTCATCCCTCGTGACCTCTGCACCCCTGATACCTCCCGTCGTGCCGCCGGGCCCCGCGGGCTGCCGCTGTGTCAATTTGCCAAGATCGGGCCGATCGGTTCGAATCGTCGTGTTAAGTATATGTACATACATATAGGTATTTTTTTGTTCTTACATGACCGTTTTTATATGATATGAAAACCTGATCTTATATGTAAGTGGGTAGCTTTTTATTGTTGTTCTGTCATAATGACATGCGTTTTATTTGATGGCAGAACGTTAAATACGTTCAGAAAAATATATTGACTTAGGAACCAGAATTCCATGTTGATAATTTGTCAATGTGGACACTGTACGAACTAAGGGGCTCCTAAGGACAACGGAAATGAAGGTACTAAGGTCAATCGCTGGAATAACTCCTGCGAGATCGTGTTCGCAATCTTGGCATAAGAAAAACATGTGAAATAGAGGACATCGTTCGGAGGAGTAGATCCAAAAGAAGACCTTGCGTATATAGCAATGTCTTCTTCTGGTGCGCTGTCGGAGGTTCCTCACAGGGCACCAGTTTTTTTATAATATATTTACAAAATAAACTAAAATTACTTCAACTGATTTTTTAATTAGGTCTTCGTTGAGACAGCTAGGTTTATTAAGATAAAAATTATAAATTATTTTGGATTCCTAATCCTAAACTGATTGACATACTGGATATAAGGTGACTTCACAATTATTTTTCAAAAACCTGACATTTTAAATAACCTTATAATTTTTTAAACCGGCTAAAAATAGTAGGTACCTACCTACGTGCATAGATAAAATTTAGACTAATAATTTATAGCTGAGTTCGATTGAGCTTAATCTATTCCCATTGGTATGGAATTCAGCGATCATATAAAATAAACGATGTGAATTGTCAATAGATGTACAAATGTAGGAGTTCTGTCGACTACCGTTGGTAAAGTCGTTTTCCAATGGTCGTGTACCAATATGTCAATGTCAATTTCGCTGTCTCACTCCGTGAGTCCGCATGACTGTCAGGGATTGAGAATTGTTAATATCTACGATTGATTTCAGGGATATTTGATAAAACTTATTACATTAATAAAAAAAATCAAGAAGTTTCTATTACAACCTTTTTTTGAATAACTAAACGAAATTTTTGACGTTCAGATCGACAGTACACCCCTTCTAAGCTCATTCCGTTTTCACTACCTACTTATAAGAAATAGAAACCGGTCTCCCTTTTACATCTTTTAGAACAAAACTACAGTATATTATGCTAAATTCATACATTATTAGAACGTATACTGAGTACAATAGAAATTGTTTGAGTGATGCGGAGATGGATATGTCTGCTTCGTGTTTATATCAATTTAAAATAAAAGTTATATGAGTACCTTTTCCCTAAATCATCCTGTTTTCAAAAATGTCAAACTAAATATAATATCTTGTAATACGTAAATTATAGAAAAAAATGATCATTGTATTTTTGTACATTTTTTTTTGTTTGTTGTTGTATTCTATAAAATTAACAAAAAAAAACCATAAAACGTTAATTTTAAAAATATTCTCGATGAAAATCAACCTTGAAAATGGTTTTATGTTCTTTTTTTTTTGCAATATTTATTTTTAACAGATTTTTAATTATCTCAATAGAGACGAAGTTGGAATATTTATTGTAGGAGAACCGGGAAATCAAGGCACCTACAGGGCTTACGACCTGTCATCGGCAATAATAAAAATATTCGATTACTTACACATTGGTACAAGTAGGTAAATAAGACAAAAATGACCTTATAAGTCTGGCGCAATTCAGGGGTGACTTCTTTGCGAAAAATGCATTGTCACCTCAGATATAAGAATTGTAGCTTTCATTATTTACAAAAAAAAAACAATTCTCTCAATAGATGGCGTTACAACAAAATAAATAAAAACTAATAAGATTGTTGTTCATAACTTCACCCATAGATGGCTGTAGTAAAAATTCCTTATTTTCAAGCGAAAAGAATTTCAGTATTAGTTACAACATACGAGCAGTGCTTGTAGCACTCTAGAATTAGGTAACTCTTATTGAAAGATGACTGCTCTGAAGTATGTTCAGCAAGACTCTGGAATAATTTGAGTCCTGATATAACTTCTTCAAACTCGATTTACTGATCCCTCTCTTTTTACTTCTTTCCCTTTGCTACATAATATTCACTAAAGAAGGAATATTTATCCCTAAATACCTGATCTCGATTTCCTGTTCTTGTTTTTTCCCAATCCTTTTTTTTATTATTATATATCTTGGTGTTATGTATATATTCTTTGTTCTTTTATGGCTTTCATTTTTTGTTTATGTACATATGTAATCCTGTCACTCTGTAATCTGGTTGGTTGGAAGAAATTGAATAATGGCAATAAGCCCGCCAGTGTGCATTATATTTGTTCATATTATGTACAAAAAGTTAAATAAACAAAATATAAATAAAGATCATAATAAATCACATATGCCTACAGTGGTTGCAAGTTCGAATCCTGCCACGAACGATCTTTTTCACTTATAGCAAAAGCATTTATGATTAATTTAGGGAATGTATGAGTATGTACATGTACTTATTACATAGAAATAATATTCATTCTCAAAAAAAACAACACATAACATAAGTACATATAATCAAGAATATCTAGTTAGAACATCTAGATCTACCTATTAGGTATTATTTATAGATGAGAAGATAGATAATTAAAACCTTGTATGTATGTAAAGTACCTAGATACGTTTGCCAAATGCGGAAGGGGTCGGGAGATAGGAATGTTGGCGGTGTACGTATATCGAATATTTTTTAGAGAATCGCAATTTTAATTTGCAAATACCAGGGCAATATGAGTCCACAGGAGGTGGAAATTAGAGAATTACGGTCAGCGTATGGGCAGTGGAGTACGTCGAACCGGCAGCTGACGGGGGCAGAGCAATAAATAACGCGCCCCCGCCCCCCCGCCGCAAGGGGGCGCCCAATACATCACAACTATCCCTGCTATACCGAATTGTTTGCCATCCGCAAATGGGAAGAATCGGACCAGAACGAAAACACACACATACAGCCTGCGATGAAATTTAGGATATACACACATTGGAAAAGATTCTACGCAAATACGTAATATAATATGTAAAAGGATTCAAAACAAACATATCTCACACTCTGAAATTTCAGGCTCAAATTTTGCTCTTGTGCGTAGGAAAATTTAATATAGCCACTCAGACAATGGAAATCTATGGGATAGTCGAGGAAAATAAAATACTTACAAAACACATATAAATGTGTAAAAAGATAAAAAAACTTATTCTAATTTTGGTAAATTTAACTGATTATTATGATACACCGGAATTAGAAAAATTTTACTCTTGAATCATAGTTTTCAAATATGAACATTTATTTTTATTATTTATCTCGTGTGTGTGTGAAATTTTGGGCTATTTTTTATCGGATAATTCTTGAAGAAACTCCAAGAAGACACTAACCGGTATTGATATTGTATGTCCTTAGGAACTGATTCAAAGGAATAATTTGCAATACCTTTGCATATTTACTTACTAGGAACTTACATTAATTAATTTTCTATACACAATTAGTCCTTGTTGGTATTAGGATAACATAAATAATATATAGGACCTACGGACAAAATATAATACAATTATGTTGAATGAGTTAAAACAATGATATAGTATAACAACCCTCCCGGCACTTATTCTGATTGAAACGTCTTCTCTGTGTGAGATGTCTGGATCATTATTCATTCGCCTGGTCTCTAGATCAAGAGACTGTCGCTGGAATATTCTAGGAGGAATCGCTACACGAAGATGAAACACGATACTTATTTGTAATGCAGGAGAATGCATTCAGCTTTCTGATATAATTAACAAATTCTGTACACGACAATACCACTATTATATTTACATGAAAATTGTATTAACGTGTTTAATTATAAATATTGAATAATCGAGCAACATAAATATCTACTATCAACGTAATGTATTTATACGGTGAAAAATTAATTGCATTGTTTCAAGATAAATTTATAAGTCGCTGACATTAAACAAATACAGCATACAATACCTAATATTATTTTACTCATAATTATTATTACTTTATAATTATTATTCCATCCTTTATTAAACTTCTTTGAAGATATTGTAACATATGAATAATGGATATTGTTTCTAACTGAACTTTTTATTGTAAATATGAAATGAATACCTTGTAATGTATTACATTAGAACCGTATATTGTTAGAATCAAGATGTATCTACATACATACATATGGCAATTTCGTCTTTGTACTCTGGTGTATTTCCAAAGCCTATAAATACCGTCGGAAGTAAAACTGCAAAGTGCGATTGAGTATTACCTGTCGGTAAATCTTTGTCACCATATTCCAAGGAAGGAAGAGTTATTCAGGAGGAAATTCATTCTTACGGTTTGGCTCCTATTTTCCTTCAATCCCTCGAGTTGAGGAAACTCGTAGGGTTCTTTTGCTATTAAGATCTGTATCTTAACAGCCTCTATATCCAATAAATGCTGTAAAACCCGTTTAAACCGAACCAAAACGGGACCGACTATGTATAGAAGTCCCACCGTGTTAACTCAATACATATTTATGCATATACCTAAAGTAAAAGATTTTGAACGAATATGTGTTCGTTGTGGATCAAGATAAGTCAGCTCGTGTAATAAAGTATTTAATTTTGTGGTCGTGTCAGATAGGTGACAATGTTGGTGATTTGCATAATGAAAGGAATATAAACGAGACAAATTAATTTAACCAGTCAGGTTGTTAAAGGTTCAACTGAATATTTAAAACAAAAACACGTAAATAAATACCTACGAATAAGAAAAAAAAATAATTGAAAATAATTTATGGAAGATTGGCGTCTTTTGAATAAAATATAATGATAATCGACTTCCATTCAAACGAGCTACAATAAAAATTAGTATATCTATTATGTTTTCTAGATACGAGTCAATAATTAAGGCTTACGAGTCTAAGCTAAGACTTTTTTGACATTCGAAAGCTTTCCTCAAAAGAAGTTGTTTTTAGTATCTATATATATTTTTTTCCACAGTGATGATATCCATTTAAGAAGTAAAACAATCACAATAGCATATTGTAATAAAATATAAATATAATTGGCCGTCACAGGAATAAGTCAATAATATATCGGCCGTCGTGACTTATATGGTTAGATATCGGACTCCTGAGCCAAGGGTCCCGGATTCGATTCCCGGTGGAGACACGGTTTTGTCTGGATATGTGTGATGATAAATACCCTCAAGTCTCTAGAATGTGGCAACTCGTTATTGGGTGCGTTGTATATTAATATTTTACATATAAGATGCCTGTAAGATGCTCAAGAAATAAAATAAAATAAAGTCATTAGTTTTTTAATCGATTCATATGCTGATGTGTGAGACGATTGGTATCGTAAGATTCCAGATTGTGGCAACTTTTTTTTGGGTGCGTGTTCAATTGATATTTGACATAGTAGCCGTAAGTTGCCCGAAAAGCAGTACAATAATGAAATAACTATTGAGAGTTATTTGCAACAATAATATATATTTACAAGAAATGCTGTTTTTATTTCAGCAATATGTTTGCAAATAATTGTATTAATAATGACCAGCGTCCTTAAAGACAATACAGTTCTAATACTCTGATATATGTAGGTTACATTTTCTGTATCGACATAACAATAGTTCTCGATAATAATGTAACTGCACCAAGATAATATAAAGGTATACATTGCTTTAGATCAATATCAACGATAAAGCAAAAACGTCTTCCACAAGATACAAAAAAATGTGGCTACATTGTTCTTAATATATGTATAATTATATACCTAGCTATTATATGATAATCTATTACATGGAATCTGAACTTGGACATAATTCGTTCATTTATATCGTCTTGAGTATGTGCTGTTTTTGGTAGTGACATAGGGACATTAGCATATTATGTATCCAATGTACCTGTTTGTGTCCCGCTTCGAATTATATATTTTATATCCGAGGCTATGTGGACTCTTTTGGTCTTTTCTTTGATCCAACTAACATTAAGATGGTAATCTGGCACCCACTTCTATATACATAGGTATATTTAAACGGTAAGCTTACACAAAATGCGAGTCTCCTTTTGGCGGTTTAAAAAACAGGATAAAATTCGAGAATTCCGTTCAATTAGGTTAAAAGTGAAAAAATATTTTGAAACATTGACGTTTTTATGTAATGAAAATTTAGTGAATTTTGACACCTACTTGTAAATTCTGACAAATAATGAAATGTAAAATACATAACCTAAAGCTGCAGCTTTCCGAGATTAAATAAATAAAAAAATAAATAAAAGTAAGTATAAATACCTATTAATTGAATAAATCCACTTTGAATATAAATATAATTTAATGCAAACGTTTGCACTCTCACAGAAAAATAAATTAATAAGTTTAGGTATAAGTATAAGAAAATCATGATTATTTTTTATCGGAATTCTGTTTTTGAAATCAAACCTTTTTCGGTTGAGAGAAGAGATTCATTGTATTCTATCAGCTGATTTCAGAGCTTTAATGATACAATAGGTACATATCATAAATTTCGTTAATAGTAAAATTATACGCCTATTTTATGCAATAATAAAAATAGATAATTTTGGTAATAATAGTATTTTGAATAATGAAAAACACTAAGCAGGTTAACATTAGGTAGATAAGTAAATAAATGAATAGGTATCAAAAGTCCTTAGGAAGTAAAGCTATCTGCAGAGAATCGTCGGTTGGATATATTAAAAGAGGGTTCCATACAAGCAATATCGCTTGACCATCCAACAAAACTAAGTCCAGTTAATTCCTTCCAAATGAGTTGGCATTTTAATCGTAGCATATAGACGCCCGCACTCTGTCCAACTTAAATCTACACGTAATCCTATTCAAATCCGACTCAACCAAATGGTCACTCGATACTTTTGAATAGGTGGGTGTAGGTATGTCATTTTTTTGTGAATCACCATGCACATTTCTACATAAAAAAATTCAAATACGAGAATATAAATATATAATATGTTTTAATTGCCTCCCAAACGAATAAAAGCAGATAAAAGAATATAAAAGTTTAAACAAAAATTATAATTGCATCTAACATTCTTTTTTTTTTTAATATGTCTACGTAGGGGTCGCCAGCTATTAGGATTTGGGTCCATTTTACTCTTCCGAAGAAGCGCACTACGTAGCGTTGGGAGGGGTTTGCAATCTAGAAAAGAGTTTATTAATTCGGATTTTAAAAAGACCCGGGTTGTACGAAGATGGAAACACAGAATTCGGAAGATCGTTCCACAGTCTAAATTGGTTGTTTTCGATTTTTTGTTTGATATGTTTCAATTGTCTGTATTCTTCATTTATTTTGAAACTTTTTTTAATGTTTGTTTGATTTTTTGTTCATGAATGTTTTTGATTTAATTAGGTACTTTATGTATGACTTTGATTTAATTGCTTTGTATTTGATATTTTTTATTTGTCTGTGTAAGTGATTCCCTCATCAAGCACAAGATTTCAATATTGTGCTTGATGAGGCATTGCAAAAAAAAACTCTTCGTAAAAATTACTATACTAGTGAATTAGTTAAATAAATACATAAATATTTCAGAATTTGACAACGTTAATGATTCTTAAAAAAATATATATTTCTAAGTTTGCCAATAGCTATGAAAATTTTTTACAACTAAACATTAAGTGAGCCAATTATAGACGAACATTATTAAACTAAATTATACACTAGTTAAGATTAGGTAGGTACCAAAATTTTTTTAACTAAATTGATCGAAACCGTCCCATTACTTACATGGTTTTTACATACATACTTACCATCACGCCATGTCCCTTGCGGGGTAGGCAGAGAGAACCAAACGCCACATTTTTCTATCCTGGCACGCATTTCTCGCCTCGTCCACATTCATGCATCGTCTCATACATGTTCGTCTGTTGCTCACACTTCTAACATTTCCGTCTTTCAGAATATCGTTCACATGTTCCATCCCTTTCTTGGGCGTCCCCGACCTCTCATTCCATTCCTTTCCGCTCTGTATATTTTCTTCGTCAGGCGCTCCTCATTCATTCTCCCCATGTGACCAAACCATCTCAATGTGTTCACCTTCATTCTAGTAATGACATCTTTCTTCAACTTACATTCTTTCCTTATGTCCTCATTTCTTACCCTGTCATACATCGTTCTATTGCAAATTCTTCTTAACGATCTCATTTCACCTGCATTTATTCTGCTTTCATGCGTCTTCTGCCATGTCCAGGTTTCACTTGCATACGTCAAGGTTGGCACTACGATGGCGTTATGAATGGCAACTTTGGCATCCTTTGATATGTTGCGGTCATTCATAATTGGTCTAAGTGTTCCATTCACTCTGTTTCCTGCCATAACTCTTCTTTCGATATCCTTATCAGGTCGTCCATTCCGTTGAAACATGCTTCCCATATATACATACTCGTCGACTTGCTCGAGCCATTCATTCTCTACTCTTATTTTACACGCTGTTCTGCTTTCACTCTTTTTCAAAGACCATTACCTTTGATTTGCTAGTATTCATCCTAAGTCCGTTCTCTATGCATCCTTCATATACCATACTTACAATGTTTTTGGATGATTTAGAATGATAATACCGACCGCTGTGGCACAGTTGCAGGTAAGCCATTCGGTTTCTGTGCTGCCGTCCCGGGTTCGATCCTCAGCACAAAAGATATTTATATAAAATAATTTCTCACGCTAATATTGCAACGGTGGGCTGAATACACTGGTTAGTTGGAAGAAATTTCCATATGGCAATAAACTCGCCACTTAATACGCAGGGTGCAAGGAAGTTTTTACTATTTATAAGTATTTTGTTATAATATCTAATGATAGATATAGGTAATATTTAAATATTTTAACTACATATCCCAAGAAAACGACGATTCAAAATAAGAGAAAGAAGATTAACTAGAAAACGTAAAATTACAATGAAATCAGTTTTGGTAGTTCAACTAAGTACATAAATCAAAAATTGAATTATTGACTTTATCAAAACAGTATGTCTTATTTTACGAGTAGCATTTAGAAATAACAATTTATTGATGATTTTATAATGATTTATGAAAAAAATATTGAATTATACGGTTTCTGATTTATTTCTGTCAGTTTGACGCGAGTAGCTTAATATTTAATATACTAGTTCAATGGTCTATTGAATAAACAATAATCGAGGTTTATTCGTACTTAGTGAAAATTATGCTAACTTTTACAACCGCAAAATGTGCGACATAAACTTAATCACATCCTCTTCTTGTGCAGTTCAACACGTTGCACATAAATTCACATACGATGTAATAATAATTTGCAAATAGTCTCATATAAAGTTCCCCCAATAGCAAGCGAAAATTCGAAAGAAAATTTGCAAATGGAAACCATCCGAGGCTAAGCTTTCCGACCCGTCGACGAGCGCGGACCAAATTATGTAGTCAAGGGTTGGTTCGGTTCGGTGAAATGTGGAACATTCGAGCGTCCCAGAGACGTTTAGGCGGGGAAACTTGACGCAAAACAAAAGCCAGCTACCAACATCTCTTGGGATTCATTCCGAAAACTCTGATGAGCTCATTTCGACGTGTAATTATTTCGTTTAGCCGATTGCAGATGCCGCTGCTCCCCGCGCGAGGTTCCGCGCAAGATTTATTGCCGAAATGGAAAAGGGTTGCTCTCTCTATATCTCTGGCTGTATGTAGATACCGTGCTCATGGTTTTGAAGAACTGAACCTACCCGTTCACTAGGCTCGGTGGAAAACAATTGCATACACGGGAGACCAATTGTCATTACGGTGAATTTGAATAATACAATACAAACATTGCGGAGAGGAAAAAATTAGGTACGAGAGAGATATTCATTTTGTGTGGATACATTTCGAATTCCTCCTTACCAATGTTAATAGAAATAAGAGTACCTACCTATCTATTTGTGAATTTGTATAAATGCTGTTTATTTATTTGTCTGACAAAGAATTTAATATCCAATAACACGTATATATTACAATATTTATATTTTATATTTATACATCTTTTTGTACATAATATAAACAAATATAATTGTACACTGGCGGGCTTATTGCCATTAGGCAATTTCTTCCAACCAACCAGATTACAAAGTATGACAACATTGTGTATGTACAACAGCAAATAAAAAAGAGTAAAAGAAATCAAAGAAAATACGTATAACACTTAAATACTATTAAAAAAAAAAAAAAATTATAATTCATAGCAAGAAAAAGGATATGGTAAGGACAGGAGAGGAAATCGGGATCAGGTGTTCAAGGATAAATATTCCTTCTTTAGTTTTTTCTTGAAAATACTAAGTGAGTTAGACGACGCAATATCCGGACTAAGGCTATTCCATAATCTTGCTGATTGTACTTCGAACGAAGAGCTGAGAAATTCTGTATTATGGATAGGTATGGAAAGTGTTGTACATTCAGCAGATCGGAGTGGAAGTCCATGACTGGATAAATAAGTGAATTTGCTTTTGAGGTACTGTGGCAGGTTTGGGTTCGAGAGAATATTGTACAATAGTGACAAAATGTGTATATTGCGCCGCTGGCGTATCCTGGGCCAACAAAGAAGATTGCGGTAAGGTGATATGCGATCAAATTTTTTCAACCCAAAGATGAATCTGATACATATATTCTGAAGACGTTCAAGTTTATTGAGATGCACTTCATTTGCATCCAAGTAGCATACATCGGCATAATCAAGCAATGGAAGAAGGAGTGATTGAGCAAGAATTATTTTACAACGGAATGGAAGGAAATTTTTAAGTTTATTAAGTGAATGTAGGGCAAAGAAAATAGATTTACTAACAATACTTTGAATTTGTACACTTTTTTTTTCTATTTCTCAAAAAGCATAAAATGCTTGTGCTGTGATAGTGAGTACATATAAAACCATTCAATTATATAAAAACAAAAACACACAAAATATTTTAACAATTTTTTAACAAGACCAAAATAAGCATCAAAATAGTAAATTAATTTATACCCCATGATTCTTTTGACCCTTTTTCTATTGTTTTACTTAAATCTGTTTTTTTTTAAATTTTGTTACCTAGTTATTTATGATTTGACTCTCTTATATCCGTTGAAAGTTCATTAAAAAATCTGATATAGGTATTAGTTCGATTTACAATGACGTCAATTCTACTATGTTGTATATTCTAAGTAGTTTAGTGATAAATTTGTCATATCTTTTCAACTATGTTATACAAAGACGTGAAAAAATATCTAATTCAGCGGTATAGGGAGAAAATTTCCATAATATTCATATTTTAATCTATGAAAGAAAATGTTCTCGTTTGATTAACTCTTCGTTTATTGTCACTCTACAAATAGCAAACATCTTCGTGTCTAATGGTGGTTTCAAGTCATTTTAGTAAAATTTATCTATCAGGGTAGTATTGGTAAGTATTGGTGAGTCCACTTTGCAAAGGCCGGACCGATCCGTGTCCCCTGGGAGTGCGCGGTCACCTGTCAACCGGAATTAAAGGATGGCCAGGAGACCGGCCAATCGTACCCCGCAAGGCTTAAAACATTACAGCACGGCGCAAAAATCCCTTCAATAAGACAATAAACTACATAATATTTTGATTAAAATAAAGGAACAGACAGTTGTTTTTACATTATTATTATTATCAACATCAAATGCCCGGTAGGTACGATTTTCGATAAAAAAAAAATATTTTAAATGTGTAATTGGTGATATAAAATATAAACTAATTTAAAAATGTATCTTAACAGCTGTTGTGTTTCTGAATAAAAATAAAATCAAATCAAATATAATATTTCATAATCGTTCATCACATACTATGTGGATTTGGAATAAAAAAGATAAACTAAGACTCTAAAGTTAGATAAGGAAAAAGTAATGATGGGCCATAAATTTATATAAAGGGCTGTACGATTCCTTTAAGACAAATCTTTCTTAATTTTAACAACAAAATAATTTATATAGGTTCTAAAAAGAATTTTAGATGATCGTTAGTTTTCGATTTTTGTATGCATACCTACGGTTGCTCATGTTTGTCAATTGAATCCCTATAATATTATATTTTAAATAGGCACATATTCTTAACAACAAAATAAAAATATTAAGAGGGTGGAACAATTTTTTGGTAGATATTACAATAGACTTAAACCATAATAAAATTCACAGTTTAGTAATTATCATAATCACTTTAAGATTTGTACTTCATAAAAATATAAAATACATTGATGTAGGCGTTATGCGTAGTTGAGTATAACATTTGTAACCAGAAGTATATTTCATGTCGTCCAAGGACAGACTTCGAGAAAGGATGTCATATAACAAGATGTCACGGATTGCGAATAAAACAATTTTCTCCAAAGGGCAAAACGTGGGGTTGGCGATTGTATCTGGAAATCCCATTTGTAAACATTTTGCATGTTTCTTTAATATCATCATCGTCCCCTATGCGGTTGTTAAGATAAGAAGTTATTCGTCCCAGAGGCGACTTGGTAAAAGCCTTAGCGGTCTAAGTCCAGGGTCCCAGGAGGACAGAAAATTATAGTAGATGGACTGACTGAATTTAAGGGAAGTCTTCGTTTGAAGAAATGGAGGAAATTTGTACCATTCATGCAGTTGGTAAAATATGTATAAAAATCTAAATTTAAATGTACATCAATATGATAAAACTATTTATTAAAAATACGAATATTAAATGAGAGATAACATTTATTTTAAAATATTTTATATTAACATTACTTAAGTTTGACAATTTCAATGCCATTATATGTTTATGAGGAAAAATCAATATAGGTTAATGATAAATACTGCTTTTGAGTATAAATCTTCTAATGATATTTTCTTTCAAGCATAGTTTTGAACTTTCATAACACTTATGCATGCATGCTCGAAAACTATATATATACCTTTTATTTAACAATGATGCTATTAAGTCCATGTTGGAAGTTTCCAATCAATAACCACAATGAAACTATGCATAGTTTTGAATCTCGTTTGTTATTTGTAGAGTTTTGACTTTGCAGTCCTTATAGTACAATCTGAAGAGATAGGAAAATGGGACGACATCAAATGACCATCGACAATAACAAAAACCGATATCTACTTGAATAGTAATTAAGGCCCAACTTTAGACTTGGTAATAACTTTCATGTAAATTTTCAATCCCTAATAAATATTGTCCACAAAGAAATCATTATTTTTTGCAAACAAATTTGGATGTGAAATCTTATAAAATACAAATATATGAGATTTCAAAGTTTACAAATAAAAATGATTTACGTCCAAATATATTTTTTATTAACTTCCTACTGTATTGTGTTCCTGGTTCCTTGAATATGTATGAATATGATAAAATTAATGAATGTTCTCAATGCATAAAGGTGATATGGAACTCACCCCACTGTTCATACTCAACCGTTCACGGAAGGTCGCTTCAGAGACAGGGGTTAATGAGTCGTGCGTCCTAATCCATGGATCAGCGCAATGGGTTTGCTCCGATCCTCCCTGCAATCCTCAATGATATATTATTTTTATATGCCTTGTCTTCAGATAGTCCACTTCGTCCCCATGGGCGGAAAGAAAGCTGGACACTATTTATACCTCCTATGCTTTTATGAAACCCGGGAAATCCATATGAAGGAGCAAAGCATTAATTTATTATTTTCTCATTTTAAGACCCATAATCTTCACGTACCTACTTCACGAAATTCCAATATTATTTATAACTTCATTGTAACTACAAAAGCTATATTTTTGAATAAAAATTGGTAGGTACATTTTACTGTTGTTTTGTGATTGATATTTTTGATATAAATAGATCATTTATATGTTTCGATTTTATTGTAAATGTTGTCATATCATGATGGCATGGTATAACCAAGGCGTGCAATATTAGCTAAAGTTCATGTATAAATAATGGGTCAATTGATTGATGTTGAAAACTAAGGCAATATTATTCAGTTAGCTATAGGCCATACAGCAATCTTCTTACCCTTTTTAACGTAAACACAAGAAAGTGGATATCTACCACATTAACTCGAGCCAACATGTCAAGTCTCAATCGAACATGCTCTCCTGCTATATCGTCTTACTGTTAAGTGATTCACTGGACCGCTAATAGCTAATATCTAATGACCATCTATTACTTACGCAACATTACTTTTACCTAGGTACGTACCAAGAAGAATAAGGTATCTTAATACTATGCTTGCATGACTGGATTAGATTGTGTTTGCAACATAGGTACCAACCAATTTAGAAGCCATTTTAAACAAAGTAACGAACAAAATAAATCTAGTATAAATATGTCTTTTTAAGAATTTGTTATACAAAACTAGACAGGACCCAAGTAGTAGGTATATACAATTTTTTGAAATATTTTTTTTTTGAAAAAAACTTTTACTAAAAAAATGTCAGAGATAGTATTTTCACACAATTCAAAATTATAAATACTTCAAATAACTACACGAGCATTTATGAATAGGAGATATTGATATTTCCTAAAATTTCCTATGGATACTCCATTATGTTTGTGCAGGCACCTACACGACAGCAAAAGCCCGTAAGTACAAGAACTATTAGTATAATCCGATATCCTTTTAGCTTCACGCCAACAAGTAGGTACTATAGACTAAGTAAGTAAACTCATTTTACCCCTTTTCAATAACTCCAGCCAGTATTGAATGTCCACAGCATTATCAAAGGCAGCCTTATAATAGATGATGTACCTACCTACTCTAATGATGTAAGGAGGTATGTGGAACTTTAGCGCACTCAACTATAAGGTATAACTAAAAACCTTTGAAGTAATTCTCAATCATTCGAGGAGTAGAAAATTTCTTGATCATAATATTGGCAATACAATTAAAGATGTACTAAATAACAACAGTTGTTCCATAGTTTTGCAAATACCAAGGTATTTATTTTTGTAAATAAAACATTCAGCGACTTGTCCTTGTATAAACCATGTCCAATCTATTATAGCATTTTAGACGTTAATTAAAGCAATTCTTAACTTATCCTTTACAGGGCATATTTTAGCTTATTCCACCCTCTCCTTTTTATATTCTTAATGTTCCTTCTTATCTCGCTACAAAGACGTTTGTGTATACCTATCTGAGTTAATTTAAAATGTTTAAACCCGTTTTTCGCCAGTAAAACTTATTTAGTTATTCAAGTAGTTAATTTCTTCGCAACGGTGGCGCATACCCCATCCTATAATACTTCAGGCTTTAGTACTAGTCGGTCGTAATTCTTTCTTTTCTGTTTCTTAAGCACAAATAATGAGACACAAGATTTCCGTTTTAGCAAAAAATATGTTCTAAGCTGTATATTTTGTTTCTGAACACTCGAAGAGAGACTCTTGTAGTTATTTTATCGCCTAGTTATAGCGTAATGCGCATCGTTACAATTTCGTCTCTAAATAAGCCTTAAAATATATTATTGGACGAACTTAACTTCAACAATTACAATATTATAAATAATATAAGCGCTCACATAGCTGCCTAAATTATTATATTTTTATCTCGTAAAAAGCTGTAACTTTTCAAGTGTAATCACGATACTGTCAAATCAGGCGAAAACATTTCCCATTCATGGTGACCATTCTCCGAGAGAGTCATTTCGTGAATCTTTTATTCATTCATAATTTGTGAACTTTCATACTTGTTTGTACAGCGCTTTTGTTATTTATATTTGAAATAGCGTGTACTGTGTATATAAAAAAGATATATCATTGTGTGTTTTACCAAGTAGATAATCATATACAAAAATCTTATTTTTTCTTCAATGTTTTATGTTTGTCAATCCAGATTTTTTAAAGAATTATTTATTATAAGATTTAGTTATCAATCGACCAAATGAGACGAATCATATTGGTATTTAAACGTAATAAAAAACATTGTAATTTGAATAACAGAATAAAACGACCTAAGAATGTTAATATTGCGAGAATGGTACCAATATTGGTTCTCTGGGCTGGAAAATTGGAACTGCTTAGTTGGAAGAAATTGCCATTTGGTAATAAACTCGCCACCTACGCAGGGCGCAAGGAAGTGTTTATTTATTTATTTATGTCAAGAAAAAAAAAATAATGACGCCTATTTCACTATCTGGAGTAGGTATTTTGCTAATTTGGTTGTGAGGCATGGTGCATATTTAAAAGATAACGTAAACGATTGGAAGCCTTCGAGGTGTGGACCTACCGACGAATACTTGGCATATCTTAGAGGGACCATATAAGAAATGATGAGGTTCTCATTAAAATTGAGGAAACAAGGCACATGTTAAACACCATATCAAATAGGCGTGCAAATTGTATAGGCCATGTGTTACGACACGAGGATCTCCAACAAATCATCTCGGAGGGAATGGTTTAGGAAACAACTGGCAGTGGGCTTCCCCGCCGGGAGTATCTAGAACAGGTGGTCGAGGACATGAAGAGAATAGATTGAGCGGATTGAAGGAAGAGATGCATCGCTTTGTTGCCAACCAATCTCCAAAATTGAAACTAAAGAAAAGACGCCTATTATGATTATTCTCAACGATTTTATCTGTGAATACTTGAAGGTGAAATATTTCAATGAGTTCACTTATATATTTATCAAATTTTATGTATTCTGAGGTTACCAACTTTTCTTTTAAAACGAAGAGTTAAGCGTTTGCTACAATTTACTCTTTTTAAAAAATCTATAAATAAAAAAAAAATAAATTTAATATTTTCAAGAATTCATTAAAGTCGACTGTCACGGTTTAAGGTTTTCCATTATCCGATTAGGTTTGGTACGTTGTACGTTCATTCAGCATTGAATCTCTCAATTTTATTATGCTTCAAAGTACCCGTTTTTTTTCTCTCCATTTTCCAGCATCCGAAAGTTAGGATTATTCCCACTTTCAATACATCGAACATTTTCTTATTTTATAAGATTTGAATAAGGAATAAATCAACTAGGATTTCGACTATCTTCGATTCTGATGCGCGCCCGCCGCGCTACCGGATGAAATGGAATTATGTTACTTTCCCGTTCTGTCTTTCCATTTTCTTGGCTCTATACCTCCTCACCCGTCCTGCTACCCTTGGTGGGTAGAGGGGGTCTGGTTGATTTATGTCCACGACACTAAGACTGTAATGAAATTGCAACGTTAGCCGGAATTTTGCCACCTTCCTTCGTCTAATACTAAGAAAAGGCTCCGAGGGATTCCTCTCTTCTCCTACTTACCGTGCTACACAAAAATACGACTTCAAATTGGCAAATTTTAATTTAACTTTAAGAAAGAACGCCACGTTTATTGTAATATCTTTTGTTGGAATCCTATTGACCTACATGTTTCATTTTCTTATATATACATATTTACAATCCGAGAATTTTCATCTAATCTATTCCATTACGCCTGATTGAATAAAATCAGTTTAAATTTTGGAACGCTGATTTTATACTTTCTAAAGATTTCGTTCAGTAATACGCACTAAGATAAAATGAAGATTTAAATTTCATTATTCATAGTAGGACATCACATATTTTTTTAGAATATTTTTAATAACAAAACGTAATTAGATACACAATTTGGTGCAATAGTCAGCCTTCGTGGCTCAGTTAATCAGAAATCTGACTCCTCAGATAAATTTTTAACATCTCAATAAAGACGAAGTTGTTATATTATAAGATAACCAGGAACTCATGGCACCTACAGGCCTTACGACCTGTTATCGCCTGGTTTACGTGATCACTTTATGAGATCGCGCAACGTTCATCAATTAAACCTTATCAATGCAATTTTGAAAGTTGTATACATTTTAATGATGAGAAACTGATCGTTTGAAATAAGCCATCTGTGAAATAACGAAGAACCCTTTTTGTAACACCATTTATTGAGAAATTGATTATTTTATAAACAATGAAAGCAACAGTCTTCATACACGAGGTGACAATGTTCTCGCACAGATGTCACCCCTGAACTGCGCCAGAAATATTATTCCGTTTTTTGGCTGAGCTATAGGTTCGAGTTCCGATCCCCGATGGCTTACACATTTTTTTTTACCTAATCATGTTTTCAGTCTGGATCTGTGAGACTAACATCATACATAAGTATCCAGAAAGTGGAAAAAGGCAATAAAAAATATTGCATTTGCATTTCAAAAAATCTCAATTTAACAAAAATGTTATACCTACTTTTAAAAAAATTTCACTCTATTGAAGAACGTGTTTGGCAATGATTGTGTTATGTGTAAAATGCCCCATTGCAAATCGTGTAAAACATACAATGTCCTACAAATAATAACGTCAAAGTTAGTTCAATGGTAGATACTAGTTAAAGTAGGTACATACGAGCAGCAGCCACCGCGCTTCGTGTCAAAATATTGCTTGTATAAGAATGCCATTTCCCCCCAAGAAACAGACAGTCGCTAAACCCCGAGAAACCCAAAACGGAAATATAGACGACTGCCACAGGAAATAGACAAGCCTCAATGTTAAACCTAGGATTCATAACGTCTTGGGAGCTGAATACAATAACATGGGAAATAGCTAGACTTGTTGGAAATACTGTGAAGCTACCTATTTCGTTCAATTGATGATCTCTTCACAACTATTAGGGTAGGTACCTACGTTTGTATCCAGCCAGCATTCATCTCTGGAATTAAAATTACCTACTTCAATTATTTTAAACCTTTATTATAATAATACATTCAAAAATCGAATATTTTTTTTAATTGCATATACGTAAACATTGGATTTTTTTCCCTTTCGGGAGTCAAATGATATTTTTTTGACAAACTTTTTAACATCTCAATAGAGACGAAGTTGAAATATTAAAGAAGAACCAGGAGGACTGTTGCTTTCATTGTTTTCAAAACCAATCTCTCAATAGATGGCGTTACAAAAAGGTTTCTTTGTTACTTAAGAGATGGCAATAGTAATAATGCCTTATTTTCAGGTGATCAGTCACTCATTATTTAAATATATAGAACTATCAAAATTTGCATTGATAAGGGAACTCAATAAGAAGGCATAATTGGTGAACGTTGTGCAAGCGCATAAAGTGATCACGTAAACCAGCCGATGACTGGTCGTAAGCCTTGTAGGTGCCTTGAGTTCCTGGTTCTTCTATAATATCCCAACTTCATCTCTATTGAGATATTAAAGATATGAAAGGAATAATAAAGATATTAAAGGTTTTGAAGAAATTAAAGATGCATGAAAACAAGCAAAAATATACCAACAATGTCAAATTCGATTTCAAATTATTTGATTTAACAAGTTCACTCAATCATTTCATTAAGTGGATGAAGTTATGTAGCTTGATTTTGTAAATTTGTTCAAAATGTTTATCAAGTTTCCAAAAAACCCACGAAATCTAGTAATTTTACCATAAAAAAATATATTGATTCTCTTGAAACATACGTTTGTCGGTTCATTCTTACTAAATAAGTAAATTTAGTCACATGTTATGTTAGAAAAATATTAATTAAATTATTTTCAATATGAATGGCGTTAAATTATGAATTTATGATTATATGTATACTTTGTTACTATTCTCAAAAAAGTATTCAAATATTTGAATGATCACAATTTATCTGACATAATCTTAAATACCCTATTTTTTGGTACAATATAATTATTCCCTGTAGGTAGGTATATCTTTGTTGTTATGAATTGCTATTATATTAGTATTATTTGCATGTTATTACGGGACGCGTATTTTAAATATGTACTTAAAATATCAAATGAAACACATGGTGCCCTTGTTATATTGTAATTTTGTATTTCTTCTTTCATTCTCAATTCGGGAAGCTTAAAAATTTAATATAACTTTGAGGCTCATTGTTGGGAAATACTGAAATAAATTTAAAGCAGCTACACAATTAAAACAATTTGTAGGCACATCTAAAAAAAGATACAGAATAAATTGTACGAAGCATATTTTTAAACGAGTAGGCAGTGTGGCTAGCAAAAATCTCACTACATATTATGTACACATTTTTTTAAATAAATATATTCAGAACATTACACTTAGAAGTATGTCCCGTTGTACGTACACGTTTATTATACAAAAAATATATTCGATAAGAATTACTGCAAAACTTGGTGCTTTCTATACTAAACTTGTAAGATATCAAAATTAAGAAAAAACCATCCATCAAAAAATTCCGTTTTAATCCTTGGAAGTTATATAATCAACAAAAAATAGAAAAAAATATCTATTGTTCAATTACCATTTTAATATCACATTATATTGGAATTCTAACACCTTCTAGTATCATAAAAGTGGTCAATATATAGGCATTTTTTTTCATAGAGCCAATGTTTCCTGATTCTTTATTGAGAATCGTGCCAGGACCTATTACTAATTAGGAATAAATTATGTAATGAAAAATTAAAAGCCGATAATTTTTAAAATGCAATTTAAAAATATAAACTATAAGGGGGTACCATTTTTTCAATTTGACATTCCACCATTATTACTAATCAAATAGTTTTGAAAAAAATAACTTAGTTTGGGTATTAATGAAGGAAAATCATTATATTAGGTACAGTGTGCCCGCTTATTACTTTTATAGAAATATATGTGTATGCACATAGGTAGGTAGGTATATTTAGGAATTATTTATATATATGTAAGTAAATATATATATAAGTAAAGTAACAAGAGCATGGTTGAAAGCAAAGCCTCCACTCTCCTTAATACACCTGTGTCCCTGATATTTCTATTCACCTTGGAATGAACGTTTCTGGATGTTTTCCTGTTATCCTGGTTTTACAAAACACATAGCTATTTAATATACTTATTTGTAATGCACAAATAATGAACTCAAATATACATAATTATAAATATTTTTACAAAACTACGTAAATCCATTCTGATTAGAAGAGTAATATCATCGATCGTTAATTATGTTTAAGTTTTTGACTATAGATATCAATTATTGGTTATTCAATCTAAAAATAACTCACCGTTAAATGTTGAAAGAGCCACGCTCTAAGGATATTTGTGGCAACTTTGGGGAAAATTCCTCTTTTCTTTTGGTTCTTCTTTCCATTCGTATCATCGTCCTCCTCTCCCGTACCTTCACCACTACCGATACTCGCATTACTCGCATCACCTGTAACAAATAATAAAAAAAAATGTTAGTTGAATTCCGTTTAAGGAAAGAATGAATATATGTCCTAGAAACAGGTTCATATACATCCTCATACATTTTCTAAACTAATAATAGGGGATTTTGTATAGCGCCGTTTAATGATTCAAGATCATACCAAGGGCGCTGATATTTTAGCTATGTGCTGTTCTACGAAACAATGCTGTTTTCAGTCCTTTAGTGAAAGTGCTTTTGTTTTGAGCACTGCAGACATTTGGAGGCAGTGCATTCCACTTGTAAGTGGAAAAGAATATCTAAAGATGTTATAGAACACATAAGATAATTATATCCATGGATGGTTTTGATTCCGTCGATTAACCAGACTCGCCGCCCCAGAGGTAAATGCGATTCCATATTTATGTTCTGAATCTCTATGTTTAAGTTGGATTAACGAAGCTCAATATATTCTGGTTTGTACAAGTATGTTTCAACTTGATAGATTGCACTTGATGTTGATCGCAGCTGCAAGCTATGGTGTTTACAAAAGGTGTCACATAACAACTCCGGTTGGAATGTCCACAACTACCAGTTGTTGTCCAGAAGCAGAAAGATGGTGGCTTAAAATACTACACAACTAAGAGATCCACAGAACATTCACAAGATCTGATTTTTCTGGATTTTGAAACAAACATTCACAAGAACGGATTTCTGGAATTTGAATTAAACTTTTTCTTAGTGATATGAAGAGTAAAAAGGTTTTTTTTTATATATTTATACACTCTTTGATAACCATATTTGGTTATGAGTGAATAAAAAAACTTAATGAAGAAATAATAATTGAGAAATGTAAAAGAGTGTATGTGTAAAATTTGTATAAGATTGATAAATACATTGAATCTATAAGAGATATTAAATTAATATAGGTACACTATACCATAATAGTTGTTAGGCAAAACTAAATGAGTCAAATAACCCATTTGTTCGGTAGAGCAGTTTGAAAAATATAGTAACTCAAAATGGTCTGTCAATCTTAATATTTAACATTATGTTACAAATATTGGCACATAGGATATAAGATGCGTGCTCTCTTTAACTGTATGCGTAATTTTAAAATATTATGTAAAATAAATAAAATAAATAATTAACTAACTTTGCCCAAAAATCGACTTATGTAGTTTTGATTAATGTCCACAGTATTATCTAACTCACTCGAAATTCACCTCTTACTACTATTCGGAACTAACAACCTATTCAAAGGGCTCTTGAGGTTAGGTTATCACAAAAATGGCGCTATACAAATCATCCAAAATTTATTTATTATCTAGAGAGTATAGTTACCTATATAACTATTAGTACTGAAGTGTGTTTCTTGTAGAATCCAAGCCATAAGTAGTGGCGCACGTTAATATATTTAGATTCATAAAAAGTAAAGTTTGAAAGGGGAGTGATACAAAAATGGTATCACCATGTTCCGCTCGGAGCCATCAATAGATCGGCGGTGTCATTAAATCTGCCCCTAATGCCCTGTTCTCCCCTTCTTCACCTCCACCGCACTCCGCACCCCTCACAGTGTCTCTCACTCTTCCATGCCAATCTCTGGGGAGACACCACACCTTTAATGATTGTTTCTTATCGCCTAACGAAATTGTCTTGCGCTTTGCATTTAAAATACTGTTTTAACTAATTACAACAGATAACGCGCCCAGGATGTACTTTATATACACACACAATGCCTAGCTTCACTGTGCATCTCCAAGTTTGGACACTTGTAAAATATTTATGGAAAAACGATAATATATTATTTTAATAAACAATAATATTTATTGACGCAGTCAATATTATCAAATTGTTGTCCTGATGAAGATTGATTTAAAGAATCGACAAAAAAATTACATTCCTTTTGTATCATGGTCACTTTTCACGTAAGCTAACTAAATTATTTTACTACACATTAAAATGTTAAAAATTCATATCCTATTGACGACTTTCATTTTACAATCACTCAATTACAACTTGCCACATATAGAAGAAATTTGATGTACCTACATTATTTTAGAATGCAGGCTATTAGTACGCCGATAAAACTGATACCTTATTACCAAACGAATTTGTTGGGTTCAAAATTCAGAGTTATTAGATATAATTGTTATAAAAAAACGATTGGGTTGTGGCCAACGCTACCACCCATCACTACCAAGTCACTTCACAAAGTGTACAAATTTGTATGGAAATTTTTCAGCGTTTTCATTGAATGAGTATGCTGAATTATTTTTTATTTCATTATTTTACTATGAAAAATTGATAAAAATGATCAATTTTCAAATTTCCAGAGCTTGGGGTCAATTTGAAATATTTGACAAATAAAAAAATTGAATAGAACAATTCAGATATTCTTCAAAATCTAATGGGGTCCAACCGAGTATTACATATACAAATTTGCAAAATTTGAAAAGAATCGAATGAGTACTTAGTCTATAATCGATAATGTATAATAAACACGCCGCACATAGTACATAGCATACACACACAGATACATTCTGATAAAACTTTCAGAATACAATCAGAGCATTATACTAGTTGGTAATCTGCAATAAAAAAAATAGCCTTAGAAATTGCGAATTCATAAATCCGCACTATATCCCCTTTGGTTAGAAGGAGTAATAAGAATTATGTTTTTATTTATAAATAAATCATTTCAATACATAAAAAAAACAAGAAAGATATCATTACATAAATAAGTTTTAGGAAATAAATTCTGTGAAATTGAACAAGGGAAAATAATGAATTTAAGCATTTTGAGAAGTTTTGTGTCCGCGAGTTGGTTCAGTCACGTCTTGCAGTGGGAAGGTAGGTTAATGCTATGCTCAGAACAAACTTTTAATGTCTCGGTAATTGAATCTGAGTGAATGTCGGATCGCGTCGTAGAAATTAAGCCCCCAGTATTAAAGAAAACGCATTAAATGGAGGAATCTTCGATTCGCGGTGGTTACACGTCCCTCTCGCTTCAGTACCTATTTTGGTTCTTGAATAACTTGAAAATATCATAAATAAATTCAACTGAGTCAACTTTGTGGCACATGCTATGATCGGTATAAAATTTACAATTGGGTCGTAAATTTGATGATTAAAAAGAATAAGAAATCTTTTTCTTTCTCTTTGAACTCACTAATGAGGGTGGTAGCCACACTCTGACACTCGCCGAATGAATGGTGATTTGACTAATCAACATGTTTCAGAAAACAAGATTGCATTCGCCATTTTCACATCCCCTCACTTTATTTCTTCTTTTAATACCGTTTTTTTAAGATAAGGTCACTTCGTAACCAGTTGTATTGAATGACTAACTGGCGAGTTATCAAAATCTATCTAATGTGTAATAAATTTTGACTGAAATACTTCAGTTAGTAAGAAAATACTGATTTACCAAAGGGGCAAGTCCAATTTTTGAAACAATTGCCTACTTATATTGTATTGCATTTAGGTGCAGTTGAGCAAAGTAAAAAGACAAAAATAAAGAACGATTACATGGTGTTTGGATCATATTACCGACCCTATTAGGAAAAAGACATGATACAACAGTATTTGCGGCAGAATTGCATTCCACGCCCATATCAGGAAACAAGGAGGTTAAGGAGTGAATGACTCTTAATGCAATAAAGCAAAAATAAAATATTCATTCGGTAAACAAATCAAATCAACGCTCCCAGGCAATGTATGAAGCCCAAATCGGATTATAGCGTTTATACTTTATATATTACACATCGTATAGTGCGCGGCTAAAAGCTTCATTCACCTCCCGCACCTCTGGTGTGCTCTGCTACCCGGATAGCTCACCCCTATATTTATTTATATTTACATCCATTTATCTAGGACTCCCCCTACACATGGCGTTTGCAGTCTTGCTTATGTGAGAGGTCACTGATCAACTAATCCGTTTCAAAGACAAAATGTACAAAAATGATTAATTATCGGAAACATAATGAGGAAATTGTAGCCCGAAAATATTGAAGTTCATTGATTAATTTATTTTTGGGAGTCCCTAAACAAAGTGAGGACAGAAGTTGGAAGAAGGATGGACCTCTGTACTATTATGGTTTCCAGCAACGGAACAACCTTCTATATGTGTCTCTAAAAATCAGAAGACCACCTCACATCTATGTATGCAGCTGCTCTACAATTCCAACTGATCTATGCACAACCTAAATATTGAGCAGTGGTTGTGCTATTGACGTCACTATTATACTGTCAGAAAATTTATTTTAATTCGTTGCTGACGCGATAGAAGATTTATTTCTTAAAATAATATTTAAGATAAAAATAATTTATCTCAAATGAGATACAGACTTCTTATCAAGAAAATGCACCGAATTCCACAAGAGTCACATGTGTCCTCGAAGGGTGAACTGTTTTTGTTTATGTTCATCTCATCTCTGTCCAAAAGTATGAAGTACGACATACATCTGCACCGTATTATGGTACACAGGCGAACAGGGAATACGTGTCAAATTCCTCTGCATGTTTTGACGGACGTGTGCACATGTAGATTTATCTGGGTATCGGAGGGTACGTTGTTCGTTTCCGCTAATGTAATGATGGATCACTGGATTAGTTCAAATCGTTCCCCGAAAGTGCACATTGGATAGATACATATGAAATTTCCCTGCATAATGCAATTTGGTTCCCCTCGATCTCCCAGCTTCACTTCAGCGTTGGGGGGGTACTTGATTGATTAGTCGGAGGAAATATTGAATGGGTTAACGCCGCGCACACCCAGAACCAGAATATCTTCTGTTATTTTAATGAACTGAACGTAATTTCGGTGTGCGTTGAGTTTCATCTACGCATGCACAATACTCGTAATAAGAAAATAACTTTATAGAATGTATTACAGAAAATATATTTTGATAATATATTTAATGTCGATGCGAACCATTTAAATTAAAAATATAAATTGAATTTAGTTTATACCGGTATTTTTTTTTTGTATTTTCAATAGAATTACCTACTCATTATTTATCGGTTAAAATGTTTCGTGTTACTAAATGCGTCAATAGTCATAGTTAATGTATAAAACAAATATGTATGTTTGCCAAGAAATATTTTATTTTATTTTATTTCTGGTAAATTTACAGTATAATAACATTTTTTATATAGATGCATTAGTATTAGACTAAAACCAATAACAAATTTCCACATTATTAACAATAAATTTTCAATATTATAGTATACGATAATTTTTATGTTGGTAATAATTATAAATACAGTAGGATCAATTGAGTTAATTGATTTCAATATTTTCATAATTGACGCAAAAACACATATTTTAATAATCGTTTGTTTTAGTGTGTTTGTTTATTGATTTGATTATACTTAATCAATAGATGTTTGTCCAAAACAGATCTGTGAAAAAAGTTCAAATGGGTGAAAATTTCAGTTTCCAATTCCAGATTGTATCATAAATTGACTTTATGTGCTTTCGAGATTTAAATTCGCGAAAATAAAAAAAAGAAAGAAATTAAAAAACAATAAATTATGCACGCAAACGGCCATCTGAATACTTCAATATTATCTGCGGTGCCGTCATAAACTCCGCGCCACCTAGTCGAACCAAAAGTGACACCAAAAGTAATACAAAAAAGGGTCTCCCGGTCGCCCTTCGCTACCGAATAATTTGCCTCTCCCACCCGCGCGTGACTCATTAACTTACAACCCCATGCTACCCCAATTTCCCCACGAGAAAGATGGACCACTTCGAAAAACCATAAAAACCATTCCGATCTCAAACGAAATTAATCCTTCAGTCGTCTATGAAGAGGGTATAAATTTCCATCTCGGTCGGCGGATCGGATCAAGTATTGAAATGATTTCGTCTTCGCGCGTCAGCTCCAAACGGACATAACAATCTTTAATCAAATCGAGCGACATTGTATCGTAAATACGGCTCGTATAAGATTGTTTTTAGTATGGTGGCGAACGGATGATTTACAATGTTTGCGCAGGAAACACTTTGGCAACATTATCGACACCCATTACGGGACCTTGTAGATCTGGCAAACCGATGCACCGAAAATTATTCCGTCCCCCATTTTAACAAATAAGCGCACACAGCACAGAGCAGTACCTATATGATGTAATACTATGGAAAGCAGCGACTCGAGCATTGATTTTAATTTAAAATATAATTGTAGTTTATTCCTGGATAATATTCTGTACCCTCCTTCATACCATAACAGTTTGTGCTCGCTGTGATTCTGCTGGTGTTGTTTTAGTAACCCTTTCATGTTTGGAAGAGTAATGCATCGATGTGTAGTTAATGGCTTTTTACTGAGTCAAGGGGTAAATGTCCTTAAATAATCCAACTTAAAAGGGGAAATCCTCTAATATTTATGTAAATCCTTAGGTCAACGCGTGGATATTTCGATTATGATAGTGACCAATGACTGCCATTAATACCCGATTTATATACTGTCTCTAGTGTACCTACGTAATTAGTGCCATCTCGCTGTAATAATAATCCTTGATAGTTCTTAAATTCGAACGCAGTAATTCAGATTCTTAATTAGAAATAATTGGAGTAGATCCAGAAGAAGACATTGGAGGTACCGAAATTCGCTTCACTCACTATACATAAAAATACTTCATATTAACATCTACTACATTAGGGCTACTCATGAAGTTGGTTAAAATTATAATATGAACATTTTCGAAATCTTTCAGATTAAAAGTTATTTATTTTATACAAAAATAATGACAGTTACATAATAAAATTTTACAATAACGAATTTTTATGATTGAATGTAGATATTTACTAGTTCACATTTAATCTTCTTTTCCTCTCCTTACATTTTTTGACACCATTATCATAATTTTTGTTTTCCGTTCACCTTCTCATTTATATGATTATAAGACTATTTACATGCATTCATTTTTCACATTTATTCAATAACTATTTGTCCTCGTGTGTGACCTCGTTTTATTTTTATACTGAAACGTATGCCTTCAATCTATAATACATTTTTGGAACTTTTATTAATCAATATTTATTTTAAACAATTTTATTAACCTTTCGATGTTTTGAAGCAATCGCTTTTTGTTAAGCACGGATGACAACTAAAATACAATATAAAATACATGAAAATCGACTATGTTCTCATATTGTCGTATAATCATGAATGAATTATCAGTTCCGACAGGTTGGGTTGAGTATTGCTAAAGGTAGAGTAAAATAGTCTGGTGTATTGTTAGTATGGAAGAGTATATCAACTTGTTAAAGGATCATCTTTTTGTACGGGGCGCACACAACGCGGATTTTATTGTTACGATCATTTTTAGTGGCACTTGCTTTTTACGAGGTGGCTTCCTTTACGCCTCTTTACCCCCTAGTCGTTTACGGAGACGACCCAAATTTCGGTGCAACCCGTCTTCAATGTTCACAGATTCAACCTTTCATTTTTAGCCCCGTTTGATAGAAACCTTCTCATTTTCACCCGGAGCGGGTGGGGGGGGAGACCGATAAATTCGATCGTGAATAGGTACAACCTGCGAGACGGCACACTCTCGAATCAAACTACCGAGGTCGCACAACTCTGAAATACACTATGAATTGAAAATGGTTTTCGTGGTTTTAAAATTTTCTGTAAAGAAAAGAACTTCTCCAAATTTGAAGAAAAAATATATGTAAGTAATAATATATATATATAAAATATTTATATTCATCGCCTCGTCAACATTTATATATCGTCTTATACATGTTCATCTGCTGTTCACGCTTCTTACATTTCCATATTTCAAAATTTCGTTTACATGGTCGTGCCATCCTTTTCTCGGGTGACCTCAACCTCTTATTATATTTTCTTCGTCAGGCTATCCTCATTCATTCTTCCCAAGTGGCCAAACCAACTCAATGTGTTAACTTTCATTCTATTATATACAGATTTCTTCTTTTTACATTCTTTCCTTGTGTCCTCATTTCGTACCTACCCTGTCACACATCGCTCTATTACAAATTCGTCTTGCGATCTCATTTCAACTGCATTTAGTCTGCTTTCGTGCTCCTTTTGCCATGTCCAGATTTCACTTGCATGTGTCGAGGTTGGCACTGCGATTGTGTTATGAATGAAAATTTTAGTAGGTATCTTTTGATATGACCAAAATTCATAAGTGTTTCGATCTGTTTCCTGCCATAACTCTTCTTTCGATATCTTTGCCAGGCTGTCCATTCCGTTGAAACATTTTAAATTGCAATGGTTTTTTTTTCACTTTGTCGAATAAAATAAAGTAGGTACTGGACATTGACATAAATAATTGATTATACACTTTTTATATATTTTACAGGTAGGTTAATTCGCGATGGTAGTGTAATGGGTATATAACAAAATAATAATTAATATTTCAAATCAGAATCGACAGACAATGATGTGAGCATATTATTTATAGTTATGTTTGAAATGATAGGTAGTTAGTAAGTGTGTTCTATGATGATAGGCAAATTATATTTTATGGACACTTAACTATATATTATACCTACTACTACATTATTTATAACATACCTCATTTAAGTCTAACAATATGAATAAATACTTCTTAGACATGTTCAGTACAAAAGTTGATAAAAAAGTAAGTAATGATTACTGATCACTGATTATATAATCCATGTACTTACCTACTTTTTTAGACTATAATTCTTTCTCTAAATAAGAAACGTTGATTAGTGTAAATTGGCCTTTTTTATATTTGCACATTTAAATAATATAATAAATGATTATTTGACGCTCGTTGCATTGGGAAAAAACCCGTTCTGAGGATAAGCACACATTTCTCTTTTACAACATTTGATTAAAACAATGAAGCAAGAAATATTATGAAACCCTAATAAAATGTCGCATTAATATTGTTTATTTTGCTATAATATGTACAATGCAAAAAAAAACACTTATTTCGGTCAAATAACTAGTAAATTAAGGTGTATTTGAAAGAAAAAAAACTATTTAGGTACCTATTCATAAAATACCAAAGACCTTATATACTAATATAAGGTCTTTGTAAAATACTTATTTGAAACAAAAGTAACGAAAAAAATATAGCAACGAAAGAATGACGTATGTCAGGTTTATTTTAAATACGTAGATATTTTTCTTATATGTCAATTTTTAATGATTCGGCGGTAATTTCATTTGTGGTAGTTAATACTAACCATTTTTGAATAGTTTAATTATGTTTAATCCACTATTTTTAACAATTATTAAAAATAGTGGTTTACATCTAGTTATATAATTTAATTCAAATATGGATAGGTTAATAAATCAAGTTTGTCAACGTTGTATAATATTTATATAAATTCTATTCCAGAGTTATTGTATAATTTATTAGAATAATTTTAGAAGTTAGGTACCATATATTATTTCGTAAAAAAATGAATAGGGAATTGTTTCATATTTAGAGTTTTTTTATCACAAATAAATTTTAATATAAACGAATACCAAATCAACTCTAAATATTTTCAGTAAACATTTCGTGATTTATATAGGGCATTAGTTTAAAAATAATTGTTTATATTTTTACAATTTAAAATCTAAACCAATCCAATCGCAATATTAAAAATTATGTACGAATCAAGAGCTGTAAATACGCAGTTTGTCCGATTCGTCAATAAACAGCGATGTATAACGATTTTGAAGCGGAAATATTTTTCTTTGAGCAATAAATACATTCACAGTTCATCGGAAAAATATATTATGTTTTTTTTATTATTATTTAAGCTTCTCCAGTGTGGATTTTTTATACATTTCCAGTATGGTATCTCAACACGCACCTTGCACAGTCGGAGCAATAAATAATTTTTGTGTTTAGCTATAGTGCTCCAGTGAAAGATTTAAAGATATCAGTTTAATGAACAGAATGTTGGATGATGGCTTCAACTAACAAATAATAAAATGAGCTTTCACACGTGGAATATATTACATTATTATTTTTAATTTAAAATCTTTCAAAATTTATTCTTTTTGTCATAAAAGAAAAAATATTATGTCAACCGACTCGGCTACCTGCGTTTTAGCCAAATCTTTGTTATCCATAATAAAGGTTTACCTATTTATTTATGACTGTACGATTTGGCTGTGTGCACAAAACATTTAGCTGCACAAAACCGTATGTTTTGTTGTCACTATAGTTCTGTTAATTGTAATATGAAATTTTGTTACTATTAACAACAACAAAAAAATCAGTGCAGTAGGTATATTTAGATTAAAAAAAATTATATGTTGGATATGATACATGTAGGTACAAAACTTTGTATGCCAAAATTATCTTCCATTATTAAATAATTTTAAATGGAAATTTAGGTATTGGGTATTTTTATCATAGATATCCAGTAAATTACATCTATCTTGTCTGAGTCATGTTAGAGAAATCGGTATCGAATTTAAAATAAATATAATTTCTTTGCTGATTTTGATGTTATATATGGGAGATCAATCACATTTTTTATGTAAGGTATATGTATTATTTATTTATATTTACATAATGATGTTTTTCACATTTATGTTGGGGTATAACAACACCATAATTGTAATTTAATATGCATTATTTAAGCCTTAAAATGGCATACAGTGCAACCAAATATTTTGTTTTACTAATAATGAAAATTTTGGTGGTCCAAAAATCATATCAACATGACAGGTATTTGACGTTTGGAAAACGATGACTTCAAAAGTGTAGTTACAGTGTTTTGACTAAATTTGTAATGCAACTCGCACCCTAGAGTAGCAATATAATCATCTTTAAACAAATATAACCGAACCGATATACTTTAATGTAAGAAAATAAAACCTTGATTGTTATTATTTCATGTGTCATATTATGAACGATTTTATTTTTTAAAAACGCAATCCATTTTATTATAATACTAGCGGACCCGACAGACGTTGTCCTCTCTCTCTCTCTGTCTCTCAAATTTTAAATGCCATAAGAGTATCTATATGTCTTTCAAACAAAAAAATATTTACAACCTTATTTTATAGTAAAATATATATTTATAACCTAATTTTATAGTACGAAGGTGTACATTTTTTCACTATAGAAAATTCTCACGTTTGTTGTTTGATATTGACGTTTCGATCACAAAATATATATTTATAACCTCACTTTACATTAACGGATGTTTTTAAAATTTGGCTACCAAGAACAGAATATTATATCACAATATAATAATATCACACGATGATATAATGATAATAATATACATATAACTAAATAGTTTAATATAATATTCATAAATTAATTTAAATATTTAAACGGAAATATTACGAAACTTTACATTAAGATAACTTTGATATACCTATCGTCATAATACCACTAATAAAACAGAATATACGTGTAAAAAAACTAAATAGCTTTATATAATAATAATAAAAAATATACAAACAACTTAATAATTTCATAAAATATTAAAAATATGAAAACAAATACATCAAGTGAGAGAAACATCAAGTTTTAATGTCATAACCAACATTGCACAATATTATGACATATTGGAAGCCAATGTTCCCACTATTCAAAATGCGTATTACGAAAATATTTATAACGATTCCCATTTTTTATTATTCTTTTATTGAATTCCTTTTTGTGAATCTAATCCATTCAGGGACTCACATAAACACACACAAAAAGTTTCATCAAAATCGGTTCAGCCGTTTAGGAGGAGTTCAGTGACATACACACGTACGGAAGAATTATATATATATATATAAAGATACAAGTAGGTAGGTACCTACTTAATGAAAAAAAAATTGACTAAACTTAATATTCAACAAAATTTATTTCTTTGTGTGAACATTTTTTTTAATTATTCTTTTATCCGTGTTAGTTGGGCACATTTTGACGTTTTTTCTGATGATTTACATTTTGTTTTAGTATTTGCACCATTATTATTGTTAATTTTATTTTTACTGTTTTCAAGGTGTCTAATTCCTTTTTGTCAATTATTATATGAATCTATTTTTTATATGTTTCTATATATTTATCTGTTTCTATATTTGAATATTTTTATTTGTTTCTATAATTGTATCTTTGTATGTAATTAATTATTTTTTATTATTGTAATAAGTAAATGGCTTATGCGGTATATTATGTAAATAAATAAATAACTTTATACCCATAACGGCGAAATCAACAAAATAAAAAAAAGATTTTTTTTATTTTTTTTTATTTTATTTAATGGCTGATAGTATAGCCTCGTTTTAAAACTGTAGGTACATACATACTATTCAAGCTTTGCAAGGAACTTACAATATTTTTTCGAGTGGACTTTAGGTACCGAATATGATGTACCCATACGTTCCTAAGTGGTCCGAACTCTCCATCATAATACATAATATGATATCGGACGGTAGCTGCGCTGTGTGGTGCGTTGTTTACTGTTTACTGCTAATGAAATACACCGGTTCGTAAATCACAAGTGTAGAATGAAATAACTTCAAGTGCCATACCGCTCCATTTGCCGCTTTTAACTAGGCCAAATATTATATAAGTATACATGGGATAAATCAACCCGCTTTCAATGGAAGGCGACTGATATGAAATGCATTAATGTTTTTCTCGTTTACCTACATAATATGTACTTATGGCTCCTACTTACCTCTCCGAACTGTGCATTGCGTTTTCAATAAATGACAGACAATCATCACTTCGTTCTGCTGCTTCATCCATGGTTGGGAAATAATTGGTTGAAATAAACAGGGTGCACACAAATTATTTCGGTGATCGTGCGTTTGCTGTAGCAGGACCAAATGCATGGAATAAGCTCCCATCACACACCCTCAGACAAACCGAAAATATATCTTCGTTCAGAAAAAAAACTCAAAACGCACCTTTTTCGCAAATCTTACCAGAGCCAAATTGATACAACGTAATCAATTTAAGGGGCCCTTGAGGTGAGCTATTTCACAAAAACGGCGCTATATAAACTATCCAAATTATTATATATTATATTAGGATACCCAGGGATAAAAAAAGAGAGATTTTGCTAAAACCAACCAGTCCAACAATTGAATTTTAATTAATCTTTCAAAGTGTTAATACAATAAAATAAGTCCCTGTTATACTTCTTTAAACACTTTATACTCAACCAGTGTTTAAAGATTGTTAAAGATTTTTTTATACATTTCTCATCTACCTACTGGGATTCGAACCAAAGATACCGGCACTAAATTCAAAAGATTTTCCACAATGTCACGATTGTCGTCTGAATTCCATGTTTTTATATACAAGAAAAAAAAATGATGACGAAAAATGAAAAATAAAAATTCCTAAGAAGGTATGTAGGTACCTACCTACCAATCAAAAAAGTTTTTTTTTCAAATTTTAACAAGTTGCCACATTTTGGGGAGTCATGGATTGGATGACGTGTTTTGTCACCGGATGAAATCAGTATATACAGGAGATAGTAGGTAGGTACCTACCTATAATATTTTTCCACATTATAGTTTCATTAGGGAAATATGTATTGTATTATATATAGATTAAAAATTACATCGGACCAACATTACACAGTGACGTACAAAATAATATTATTTATTTTTTCAGCGGACTGAAATAATATCCAGTGGTGGTCCGTGCGCGCACGACTCACTGTTGATAAGTAGGTACCGTATTATAAATTTATATCGTGTTTATTTATTTATATTTTACTAAAGTGCTTCAATGGTTTTCAATGTCCGGCGATAATTGCATTTTTCTACCGACTTGATTGACGGCCCAATATTATTATTTATTTTAAAATTATATTATTAATTAATTACTTACAGAATATAATATATAGATAAACATGTTTGGAATAGTGAAACGCCAGCTGTGCGATATGATAAACATTCGTCGAATTGTTATTACCTACTGTAATAGTTCCAATCCTTGACGTGAATAGGTAGGTAGGTATTGTACATACTTCAAATAAAATAATGAAACATTCCAAATTTGAGATTTCCCTCTGAAACGAATGACTGTCTATGTAAGTCCATAGATTTTCATATAATATACCTACTAGATGTCGCAGTTAGCAAATTTTGTATGAATCAAAGTGAGGATTTTATCCGCGGGACTTTTGACGACAAGGTGGGTAGACAGGGAAAGACGTCAAACGCGCGATAACCATAACTCACTCATTGCAAGGAGTACTCCATCTAGTATATTATATGAAAATCTATGCTTAAGTCTAATGACTAGGTAGATATTTACGTCAATGAAAAAATAAAATAAAATAATGTAACATTCCAAATTCGAAATGTTCAAATTTAATGCCTGTGTACCTACTTAATAAGTAGATACCCACTTATATTCAAAGTAAAATTATACAATCTTCAAAATTCAAAATTTCCTTCTGAATCTAATGACTGTCTATATAATGGGTAGGTACCTACATACCTACTTAACATAATATAATGCAACATTTTAATTTCGAAATATTCCTTTGAATCAAAAGACTGGTCTACATATTAGCAAAGATTTCCATATAATATACTAATAGATGGAGTAGGTACTCCGTGCAATGAGTGAGTCATGGTATATCGCGCGTTTGATTTATTGGTTGGCAACATATTGTAGTTATCCATACATTTAAACACTTCCTAGATAACTGTTCTCTAAATCTTAATGAACAAACCGTTTTTTTCGACAAATAAATCCGAAAACAATTCACATTAGTCGTTATTCTCTAATATAAAATAACGATGTTTTCTGCCCACCTTATTGTCAAAAGTCACGCGGAAAAAATCCTCACTGCATACAAAGTTTGTCAACTGCGACATCTATAGTAGGTATAATATATGAAAATCTATGATATTAGGAAGTAGGTACCTACTTACACAAACAAAATAATGCAACATTCCAGATTCGAAATCACCCAAATTAATTGACTGTCTACAATTCGTAATTTTCTAAGCACATTAAAATGTGCACGGCACAATATTAGTAATCGTAGGTATTTCGGATATATATCTAGGTCAATCAAAAAACTAATGATGTTCTATACCAACATCTCTTAGTCAATCGATATAAATATTTTCTGTTATTTTTGATGGGTAATTTATATTGCACGATTTGACAATCAGTTCTTGTAGCGAATAACATAAAAAAAGTTATGAAGCTATTTGGTATAAAAAATATTGATTGACACAAAACTGTATTATCTAAATGTATATAGGTTTATATTGATATACAAAAATAGTTAAAAATGGATGTATTAGGAATTTAAGAAGAAAAATAATAAGCTTGTGACTCATATTATATAAACAAAGAATAAATATACATTAAGGGGGCATATAAATACCTCAATTTGAAATAAAATTTCTCAAACATGTTAAACAGTGTGTTGTATTTCTCTGGTGAATGTTCGTCACACAATTTTAAAATTCAACATGAATACCCCTTAAACACATATTAAACATAATATCATTTTTACAGCATTTGTGAAATTTACTACTCCGAAACTATGTGTCGTGGAGAATAAATCAATATGCACTTAAAGGTGCAAAAAATCAAAGTGAATGTTTGGGATATATATATTTTTCATTTCAAGTTTCAATTGTTCTTAAAATGTAAAAAAATAAATTGTTATAGTTTAGGCCTTTTTAATACACCGTGTTTCCAGTCACTAGATTCAGCGATATATACCCTTTTAACCACGTTTCTCTATGATTGCACTGAAAGTAAAATATAGTATACCTATTGATTTAAGGTACTGCCTCCCTGACCAGCCAGGATATCCTAGGATGTACACCGATTTTTTAAACCTAACCTACAAAAATTTGGTAAAAATAGCTTGGTTAGGTTTGTTTGTAGTTATAATTGCGGCTGGCGTGAGCCAGTTGCATTATATATTAAAAAAGTAGCTAAAATATTAAAATAAAATAACTAAATTGGTGTGAATACTAGATAAACTGTCTGTCCTGGCTGGTCAGGGAGGCAGTACCTTGATTTAAACACATAATTGCGTGTATAAAAATACAACGGAATTATATTTTTTGAATCAATTGTTCCCAGTGTCACAAAGTTGAAACATTGATTCCAAAGATTAAATTTACCGAGAGGTTGTGATTTGTACTTGTCCCAAGGACATGTTCATTCGAAAAACGAAAAAAAGGTGTATCTCGAATGTGAGGTTATGTGATAAATAACACAAAATATCCAGAGTCAAAGATCAGCCACAAGATGTCTATGGATCTCTATGGCATAATTGCTCACGATCCAAGCCGGTATGCCATAAGGTACGGGCGGCGATTGGTCCAAAATGATGGACAGGGCCGGTCGGTCATTAGGATAACCTCAGGGCGGACCGTCAGACTTGCACCGTGAAATTATCTACGCTCACCTATTAAATAAGTATATATATTATATACCAATGTCCAGGTAGATTTAGATTGGTGAGTCCTCCATCTCTACCATTCGAATCATTTATTTGTATTTTTTTTATCCTGTTATTTTCGCGATTCCGACTTCGGCCACAGTTCGTGGGGCGTCTTTAGGTTCGCATTATGATTAGTATTTTCATCTTTGGATGCACACACATTGCTTAATTAATATTTTGCTTTAATCAAAATGCGGTATTGCGAAATTGCCAATAATGAAATGTGATTACATTTAGTTGCTTTACATATTTTACTATATAAATAAACAGGCGACACAGGAAATAAACAGGCCAACAGGCATAAAAATAGAGGAAGAAAAAGTAGAAGATAAACAACAATATATACCTATATAAGAGCAAATTACAATTATTTCTGATATCAGAAGAATCTGTAATAGGACGATGTATGATAGGGTCAGAAATGAGGACATAAGGAAAGAATGTGAGATAAAGAAAAATGTCACTAATAGAATGAAAATGAACACATTGAGATGGTTTGGCCACATGGGGAGAATGAATGAGGAACGCCTGACGAAGACAATATACATTGCGGACAGGAATGAAATGAGAGGTCGGGGCAGCCCAAGGAAGGGATGGCACGTCCATGTGAACGGTATTTTGAAAGACGGACATGTCAGAAGCATGAATGATAGACAAACATGTACCTATAAGACGATGTATGAATGTCGATAGAGGCGATGAATGTGTGTCAAGATTGAAATAAGTGGCGTTCGATTCTCTCTGCCTACCCCACGAGGGACATGGCGTGATGGTATGTATGTAAGTATGTATTTTTGATATTAACACAATTGAAAGATTATTTATCAAAGTATATAAAGTATACATTTTAAATTCAATAACGTCATATTCTGTACAACTTTCTAATGTATTATTCTGTATAAATATCCAATGTATTATCCTGTATAAGTCTGTATAAATATATTCCTACGCCTTATTTTTACGATATTATTAAAAAAATATAACAAAAAACTTTATATGACAACATTGTACATGACTTATATTTACTTTAAAATAATGTTTAGTATGAAACTCCGCATCGTACACAATTGTTACTTTATACCTACGAAGCATAAAATTAAGACATTATATTAATTTGTGTATTATTTACTAGGTATAGTCTTTTATAGGCATTGAAATTTGGAATAAATAAAATAAATAATATGATTATTGAATAACACAAATAAAACATTTTTTAATGTTTATTAATATTATTATTGTGGAGTGTATATGGCACATAATTTGTTAAGAATTTTGATGAATAACTATCTAAAATTAACACAGGCATAAAAAAACTGGGTTTTATCTTCTAGTCATAGTATTTACGAGTTATTTACTAAGTATTTTATGACTCATTAAAAGTCATTGCATAGCGCTTTTATGTTATTTTATCTAACACACGTGCCGTGATGGCATTTGGTCAATTTATTACAGTAATAATTTCATACAAAAATTATGTTTTCGTTATTGTCATCAGTAATCTTAAATGAGAATTTGCTGTGATAAAATGCATTATTCTAAACATTAATTTATTTTAATTCTCAATGAAATAACTGTTGTCCCATTGAAAATATAACACGGGGACGTTGGCACTAGAGTCAAAAGTGTTGCTACCGTGCCATGCAGGTCACATGTCATTATTATATTTTTGATGTCAAGCTGTCACTTTTTTATTAAACAATTATGATGAGAATGAAGAGAATAAGTAATTAGTTCTTGTTGTCACTCTTAGAGCCTGTTAAACATGACAGCATAACAGTTTCCGCGATTGTAAGTTCATTGAGGGATCATTGGTACATTGTATTTGCTGGTGTAAATAAAACCTAGGTAATTACAACAATATTTTAATGACTGACATTGAGTTTACAAAACTACTCTAATCTAAAGAGTGACACAAGTTTCAAAATGACAAGAGACAATCAAGGTGAAGTCTTGGACTTTTATTACTGCAGTGTTGAAACTCTGCACATACCTATACGAGGATAAAATTTGCTAATAAAAGCACTGCTTTTGGAGTCTTCTCATGGACTTAGATAATCCAAGATATGAATAAGTATTTTGCCAATATTAATTAAACAGACCTTTTGTATGAACGGCAAACTTGGTTATGAATTGAACCTATGTCTTATTATTTTATAAGGAACGATTAATTTGCAAATTTACATGCACTGCATTGTTTCTGCCCTGTTTCAAAGATCGAAAAAAGGCGATAAATGCCCACCACAAAAAAAATAAAAAAAATGGCCACCATTATTCAATATCTTACGCGAAATATGTATTTAATAAATTTAAAAATATATCGGTAACAAAATATAAATCGCTTCTAGCAGACTCATTATTAGTCGATATTTCTTGCTTGTCGCATATTCGTGGGCGTATAGATCTTCGCCCCTATTACGAGTCAACCATTTTCTAATTATAGTCTCCTGATACTATTATGGGACAAGCGTCACGAAAAAAAGACCAGGAGAACAGAAGACGAGAGGAACATTATTATTATTAAATGTCCGGCATAGAATGATACGGAGGACGCCGAACTCTGTGCCAAAAATCGTAAAACTGTCAGTCGTGCAAGCTATTCACTACGCTCAGAGATGTTTCTTCGTAATTATTATCACTTCAATATGACACGTTGCCAATTTTTTAATTCGACAACATGAATAGGTATCCACAAGATAACATACAAGAAAACAATAAAACTGTTTCTTGCAATTTTTTAAGTGTAGGTAAACAAACTGCGCTATTAAAAGGTATATACATTGCCATAAAAAGGTTGTAAATATTTGTAGAAATAATTAGAAACCGAGAACAATCCTTACACTCTTTTGAAAAATCACACGGTAGAAATTTGATAAGAATTCATAAAAAAAAATAATCTAATGGTGATAAATTACTACGTAGCAAAAGGTGAGTGTAAAGAAAAGATACCACATAAACATTCACTGAATTTTTTTTAACAAATACATAAATTTATACCATGGGAAGATGTCACATAACACTTCTTAGAAAACCGCACTTGTTGAAGTGACCAAAACGGCTTAAAGTACGTTCGATGATATCCCAGTCCTATATTAAACTATGCTCTGCTTTGCGTTCAGGAGATGTTTTAAAAAAATATGCCATAAGACAGACAGATATATTATATGAAGTGTCTGGATCGTAGAGCACATTTTTTAAAAAAAATGGATAGTCAAGAAAGCGGCTTAATAATGGTCGCGGTTTTAGTGTAAACGGGCCTTTGGAGTGCGATAATTTTAAAGTGGAAGGCGTGAATTTCAAAGTCTTGATACCACAATCAGATACTTAAAAGATTATAATCTCATAATCCACAAACCGATTATTGAACAAAAGGTTTGTAGTTTCTACTATTGACTACATAACTGGTTTGCGTGGAGTTTTGACCGTGATTGACGAATTTGTTTTGTTTTTTTAGCCAGTGCTTTCCCAGAGCAAAATATATTTGTGTATTGGTGAATCCGAACGACGTTCGCAGGAGAGTTTATTTATATCTTTTTACTTTGCTGCTATTGCTTTGTGGCAATAGCAGCACATTTTAACTATTATAATTAAATAAAATCTCTTAGTTTTTAACCACGTTGAGTATATTTATATGTCAACTAGTTTCGGAGACGTAACCGCTCCTTCGTCCGGACAAACTTATACTATATATAGTTTGTATAAGTTTGTATAAGTTGTAGTATAAGTTTGTCCGGACGAAGGAGCGGTTACGTCTCCGAAACTAGTTGACATAATATAAATATACTCAACGTGGTTAAAAACTAAGAGATTTTATTTAATTATATGAGTTTATTTATATTTGTTTGTAGAATATAGTTCCTCGCTGTATGACTTTTCTAATAAAATGTTAAAAAAACTGACAATTTTTGGATACTCTTTCTCGCAAAAATCGACCAGAGCGCTTATATGAGGATCTTGTCGTATAGTAGTAACGCGCTATATACATTTTTGGATTTTATTTCTATTCATCATCATCCTCAGCGTCACAACCCTTGGTGGGTCCTACACAACGATGTATCTATTTATTATAGAGTTTTCAAGATGTAATAATAATAATAATAATAAAATTGGCTAATTTATACAGCGCCGTTTTTGTGAAACCACCTCAAGGGCGCTAGTTCTACGTTTCAACGTATTTAATAAGATGGATATAAAAGCAAGTTATGAGCTTGTACAAGATAGCCAGACACGAAAATTGTGTACGACAAAATAAGAATTCGCGGTATGTTAGAATATTAAGATGCTGAATAATTTTGTCTAACAGCGTCAGCGAATGAAATGTTGAACATTAACATAAGTCTACAGATGACCGCATCCCAATTTATTCAGACTACTTAATTTATACGAGTACATTATATGCGCGAAGGACCGCTCGCGTTATCCTAATGCTTTTGGCTTGGATTTCGCGATTTCGCAAAATCTGATTAATGCGCAAATCATCAGCCGAGCTGGCTCTGTGGGTGATAATATGATAGGACAAGCAGGTGTTAAAGTCAACTTACCATCTGCATTATAATTGTTAAACAGTTTACTTACTGCCTAAACTAATATTCGATCGGTTTTATATGTTGCATTTCTGTGCATGAGAAGCTTGGTACTCATATTTAAAAGACGATTTATTTTTAGACGACATCAACAACAATTTGTCAAATGATTTAAATTGTCAACTGCGTAGCATGCAGTCTCTGCCACTATGCAACGTTTGTGTCAACACATTAAATATATAAATATAAAGCTTTTTGTAGATTTCTTAATTCAATGCCGAAGACGAATTAAAATTTTGATAAGCATGTGTTCACCAGATTTATCACGTTTAACTATATCCTTTTTATATTACACTAGTGATTTTATTTTGTCATTTTAATTTCCTTCTATCAACCTTCCTTCAGAATAGCAAAAAAATACACAAACTGAATAAATTTGAAATGACGTTAAAATTTTAGACCTTTTTCAGAATTTCACCCAACATCTACCTTAAGAGGTACATATTATTAATCTCAGTAACAATGTAACTGATACTAAATCAATGAACTACTTCACTGTCAGTTACAAAATGATAAGAAAATAAAAGAACATCGTCTTCGAGAAATGTCGTCATATTCCTCACAATAAAGTGGATTAGGAAAAATAATTATTTATATATGATCATTCAAAGTAGTAACCCACCTGAAGAAAGGAACGGTTATTCGAAACGTGTAGTGGTTAAAACAGAAAATAAATAGTGGAGTTAAACAATATATCAATTTATTCGTTAGTAAATAAACGAAACATATCTTAAAACTGAAATTTAGAAATGACAAATATAAAAATTAATATTAATGCATAAATTTCGTTTCAAAAATAGTCTTGGATTGATGACCTCAAACATCTGAATGTAAAATGCTGTTTAACTTACAAATATCAAAGACTGCTCCCAATATAACACAGGGATTATCCCTAGCATATTGGAGAGCAAAAAACACAAACTATAATAACAACAAAATGAAAGAGTGTCTATGGTATGGATGGTGCTGTGTATCCTACCTATCCTTTGTCTCTGTTTTAGATGTTATATTATTACTTTTATTATTGTTGTCAAACCTCTCTTTTTGTATAAAAATCATGTTTATTATAAATAAATTGTAATGTATTGATGATGCGCCTCACAATAGTCAATCAGTAAGCCTATAGGTATTTTACGAGTATGTACGATTCAGGAGTTCGGCATTCTTCGGTAGATTTGGCGCACTCCGATTAACCAATTATTGATTGGTTACAGTGCTCTCACTTTGTGTTCATACCTATATATCATTATTTGTACTTCTACCATATACAGGGTGGTTCAAAAGAAAGTTTATATTTAGTAGATCGATTGAAAAATAGTAAGCCGTGTATCGAAAAAATGTTTATAAAGTATTAAATACGCAATTTGGGAATTTATTTCTTAAAAATAATATCGTCCAAACGTAGACCCTCGCGTTCGCAACACTCATTTAATCTAACAGTAAAATTACTTGTGACGGCTCGGCAGGTTGACTCAGTGATGGTTACCATTTCATGATGGATATTTTATTTCAAATGTGCCAGGGAAGTCTGTTTATTAGCGGAAACTATAGATTTAATATAACCCCATAGGAAAAAGTCCATAGGGGTTAAATCAGGACTGCGTGGAGGCCAATTTATGTCACCTCTTCTAGAGATCAATTTGCCTGGGAAAATTTAACGAACTCGTGGCAGATATGTATTGGACGTGTGTGACGTTGCTCCGTCCTGCTGGAACCATGTTCTTTGGTTATAGCCAGGAAAGTTTTGCAGTTTAGGCACCAAGAAGTCGTCTAACATTTCCACATAACGCTCTGAATTCAAATATAAACTTTATTTTGAGACACCTTGTATATAAAATGACTTTATTCTATAAGTGTAAATCGATAAATACGCGTATATTTATTTATTTAGTTATATTATAGTTATGATATTGAAAATACCATCGACTAATCGAAAATAAAAAATCAACGTGTTGAAAAATTTAATTAAATTAAAACAAGGTTAATTATTTGGTAGCTAGTCATCAACAAAGTTTTATCATCGGAAATGTTTACATTTTGAAGTAGTGCACACAAAATGCGACCCGGGAACACAATATTATTCTGCGATTCCATCCCGTAATAATATGTATGTAATTTGAATAGTGTTGACAAGCGAATGGGGCTTCAGCTCGTAGCTAGAAGACGGCTGCTCCACTCGGTTCCCAGAATTACCACATTCACATGCACGATTATATATACACACGAATGTGATAAATTGCCGCGATTTTGTAATTAAAAGTGAATTTTTCAAATATAAATTGTTCACCAATGACGTCATACGTTCATGAAGATGTCATCTGTGGACGCGAGGAGAGATAATTTTCACGAAGTGTAAATTATGTCTATTCGAAACAAGGCAAAACATTGGATATTTTTACAGTTATTTGCGTAACTGAAAAGATATGACTAGGTTTTATTTAATTATAGTAGTTCCCAACGGATTTTTTTTCAATTTACAGATATAAAACATTCAGTATGTAATAAATAAGATAGTGTCTTTGCTCTATACAGTAGTGGTAGTACCCAGGGGCGTGTCTAGAACCATCGCACTAGGCAAACCCTGAAAGAAAATTGAGAGATGTCGAAAATTTTATGTTTTTTTAGTATCGTTCATTTGAGTGACAATGAAAATATATTAAAATCACATGCCAAAATAATATTTCAATTTGTGGCCCTGTCAAGCATCGTATCTACAAACGTTTCAATTTTTAATCTTGTATTATGGTTTCAATAAAAGAGACAAAAAAATATTAGGTCTTGAATTTCTTAACATAATATTTATAGGCAAGCCAAGATTTTTGGCTTCTATAAGCAATTCCGCTACTGGTAGTACCTAATAATTTCACATTCTTAAAACAAATATGTTTTCATCAATTTCTCATTTGTAATCATGTAGTGTTTATTTATTTAATATTGCTTCTTGGGCAACTAACAGGTACTATGTCAAATATTAATTTAACACGCACCCAATAACAAGTTGCCACATTCTGGAGACTTACGATATTAATCGTCTCACAGATTCAGACTGAAAACACAATTAAAAACTGTGTCTCCACCGGGAAACGAACCCGAATCGAATCGTGTTGATAGGTACTGTATGGTGTATTAAGATTTGTTTTAACCTCTGTACACTCAAATTATAATTTCGATTGACTTCATATCGATATCATATTATAATGTGCATTAGCTTTTTCTAGACATTTATCCATTTCTTTTTTATTATCATCTGACAAAGCTATCAAAATGCTCTCACCTTCTAAAAAATGTTTTTTTTTTATTTTTGTTTAAATAATGTATATCTATACAATAGAAATGGTTTTCATAAAAATGTGTTCAGGGATTATCAACCTCAAAAAATAAAAAAAAATAGTTCTCTAACTTGTGAAGTGAAGAGTTTTAATTGGTTTGCAATCCAATTGTTTTAATTGAAAAAAAAAATTGTTTTAGAGGTTAATTTTTTCCACTATAATCTAATGATTCAACTTATATTAGTCATCCATCTTCATAGTGTAACATAGACAAAGTAATGAATAAATAAATTAATAACCTCAGGTTATGTTATTAATATGTTATTGTTTCGAGTTGCAAAGAAACAGAGATAGTAATATATTTTTGTTTCATCCAAATGCAATCATGGAATATCAATGTGGATTTATATTAAAGTTAAATATGAAATGTAATTTGATTCTTAAATCATAAATTAAATATTTCCATTAAACCCCAACGCATTGATATAATTTATTTTAATATTGTGGAGTTTAAATAACATTGACCTACAAATCAGTAATAATACAAATTAATATATTAAATTCAATATTTTATATACCAACTAGCACCATATGACATAAACCTTCGTTGTTTATTCTCGCTAAGTAAATAGATATCAGGTTTCTATTATTCAGTGATAATTTGTATATTTGTACAATAAGAAAATTATTTGTGTTAAATACACAGTATAAAATATATGAATGTACCTGCACAGTTTCATTTATAGCTTTTCAGGGGCATATAATGTTAAATCTAGTGATAGAAAATATGATGCTTATATTATGTAAAATCACTATAAAGTTACGTGTTAGTAAGGGTTACAATCGCGTGCGTTCAAAAGGGGTTATACGTGATTTAAATAATCCGAAACAGATAAATTATATTGATTTTTTGCATTTTAAGAACAAAACTGTCTTGAAATAAAAAAAAACTCTGACGATCATTCTCTTTGATTTTATGCACACTTTAAGCAAATTGTAGATTTATTTCTCTACGGCATATAGTTATGGAGTAATTTTTAAAAAATCTGTACAAAATGATATTTTTAATATTTATTAGGGGAAGTTATGCTGAATTTTAAAATTTGATAACAAACATTCACTAGAGAAATGTTGATAAAACAAATGGATTTATTTAGAAACACACTATTTATCATATTTGAGAAATGTGATTTCAAATTAAGGTGTGAAGGTTTAAATGCCCTCTCAATGATGCTAAGATCAGTGGCGTGCAAGCCATACATGCCTTTATGCCTGGCATGATTATCAAAATCCAAAATAAAAATACAACAATTTTGTACGATTTTTTTAATATATCAACGAGTTGATTTTTTAATATATCAAATGGTGCTATGTATATAGTACAATACAGGAGTTGAAGAAAAAAATGAGGTGAAAGGATATGGAGGTATACTAAACAGAGGATGTAGTTTTTTTTTTGGGCTGAAGGACTTCTCGCACGCCACTGGCTAAGATACGTTTAATGAAAAATTGTTTTTTTATATACTTGTAATACAACTGTCTTTGACATAAGAATCTTCTTCTTCTTTACCATAGCCTTTGTCCCATTTACTTGGGGTCGGCACTTCTAGTCCTTTTCCTCCAAGTCCCTCTGTCTTCCGCGTCCTCCGAACGAAGCCCTTCTTTCTTAGGTTTGACATAAGAAGATGAACAAAAAATACGAATGTCAATTAATATGAATTTTCAAAACGAAATAGATCGAAGTATCAATATCTTTATATGAATTTTGCGGTGTGGGTTGTATGAGTATTCTTACCCCTTAAATGCCGTACGAGTATTTTGGTCGTAGAGATCTGTCGCAGAATTCAATTCACGTTTTCACCACTCGACGTTAAGAGCCCTCGAGAGTGGCCACACATATTTTCCCCAAAGAAACGTGGGTAGGAACCATCCACTTGTGCGGAACTGATACCAAACGATATGTCGTATCCTCCACCACGACACTACATACATAGGTACTATTGTTGACTACTATCTCTATGAGGTTTATTTACTAGTGGTACGTTCAGGATTTGAAGAGGACTCTTCAACACGAAGGGGGGAAGACTCAATCTGATATTTTCATACATGATGAGATCATATTATACAAATAATTTGACGAACTCAAAATTATTCTTTTGAATTTAGAATCATCCATTACGGGTCAGCTTTGATTTTTCTCTTTTTTTATTAAACTACTTATTATTTTTGGAAACGGCGCCTATTAAATGTAAAAGATTATACAATTTTAACTAATTAACAAGGTTTTTGGAAGGAAATAACAGTCAAAATTGGAGACGGTAAAGAAATCTCGACTATGTCAACTATAGGTACTATGTCAAATATTTATTTAAAACGCAACCAAACAAGTTGCCACATTGTGGAGACTAACGATATTAATCGTCTCACAGGTCCAGACTGAAAACACAATTAAAAACTGTATCTCCGCCGGGAATCGAACCCGGGACCTTTGGATCAGCAGTCTGATACCCAACCAACTGAGCCAAGAAGGCTGACAATATGGCTCAGTGTGGATATTTAATGATGAAATGATGATTTGTAAACCCAAATCCTATGTAGTCGGTACATACATTATGTCGTAACCTCAAAATAAGTAATGAATTAAGGAAGGCTTTTTATGAAATTGTCAATGATAATAATTCTGATAAATTAAATATGATTTATGTCAGGAAAGACAATATTTTTTATACATTATGATCAACTGAGTAGAGAATACAAAATTTACATTTATGGTAATCCGATTGCATATTTATTTGAATAAACAAACAAAGATACAAAATAAATACTTGGAGATATGTAGATGAAGATGTATAAGACATGAAAATATCGTTGACTAGTATTTCACAAGACGTGCTAAGCTCCTGAAGCAATTTGTTAAAAAAATCTATGAGTACGAAATGCAACGCATTAACGTAGGAATTGGGTTGGCAATATCTGGTGTAGGAAAAAAGATATTACGTCCAGCTGTTAGCAATTATTATACGGAGCATACGTTATAAAGTAGGATTTTACGTTTGTATTTACATATCACATAAGCTGGCCCCATACTCTTATATACACTGTGAAACGTCCATGTTGGAATATGACTATAGGATTAAATAATAATATTCCTCCACGTTTTCACTTTTTTTTTGTTCGTAACGAATCCCGACACTAGAGAGAGAAAGAGAGCACGTTACACTGTTTGCGAGAAAAGCGTCCATACATATGGGTGTGAAAGGAAACATTAAATCGCTAATATATTTCGAGATTATAAGATGTTCAATATGCAAATATTAGATGAACAACATGGATTAAATCTTGATCTGGTATATAATAATAATAATAAATTTGGATAATTTATATAGCGCCGTTTTTGTGAATATCTCACCTCATATGCAGATTTCAATACAATCATTTGAAGAGGAAATTAAGTGTAATATATAGACGTTGTTAACGTACGTAGGTACCTACATAGTACACAAAAAATAATGCATTTGAAAAAAAAATTTTTTTTCATAAAATAGCTGGCTGATATATAAATTTATTACAATATTAATTTACAATTTAACTAGGATAAATTCTTATTTATGTGTGAATCAACTTCAAGAAAAGAATTCCTCGTGTTAGGAAGTGAGTCAAATTTTACAAAACATGAAAATAAGTACAGTACATAGGAAGGCCATTCGCCATAAGGCAATCTCTTTGACCAGTACAAGCAATGGAAATTCGAGACCATTGTGTTTGTGTGCATTTTTATTGTAATATTGGGTACATTTTTCAAACAAAAATGAATAAATCTCGTGAAAAAGAGAGCATTTTATAATTTTTGATAAATGATATAACATTTTGTCTATGAAAAACCTAATAACATCAATATTTATATTTTTATAACTACTTTACTTTACACAATGTAGGTAATTGTAGAAACTCGTCTTTGGAATCACATCCCATCGCAACTTCGAGTTTCATTAACACTTCCCGCTTTCAAAATATATCTTAGGAATCATTTACACATAACACCTAAATTTGTCTCCTTATCCTATCATTGTGTCCCCCCCCTCCACCCTCTCCTGTCTCCTCCGTTTCTTTATTGTTTTTGTTTTATATGTTTTATTTTCTTTATTGCTTTTGTTTGTATTATATGTTATAGTCATAAAAATGTTGGTAGGTACCTACATACCATAAATACCTATAATAGTTTTTCGCCAAATGAATATGGTTGGTTGGAAGATATTGCCATCTGGCAATAAGCCTGCCATTGTGCACTTGTGCTCAAAAAGCTTAAAATAAAATAAAAAAAATAATTGTTTCGCTTAAAAAATGACGAAATAAACGTCATATTTTATTTACGGTAAATGATCATTTTTTTTATATAAACAATTACAGGTTAACATTTGCACGTTATATGATAAGCATCAAAATAAAACGCATAATTCCACTATTGTTACCCATTGCGAATTTGATTTCAAGATGGCGAAATATTGACTTGAAAATATGAAAATAATATAAGAATTAAATATGTCGTAGTTCTGTCCAATCGCTTCCAGGCGTCAGGTCCGACGGGGGTAGGCTGCCGCCACCGCCGTTGGAACAATAGCAAGCTTTGTTTTTGCACCCTCGTATAAATCAAGAGGCGCGCAGTTTGAAATTATTAAAATAAAACCGAAAAAAGGCAGCACAATGAAAGAAATACACGTAGTATAAAAGGGGGCGGATTTCGCTTTTGCGAAATATCCGCATTGAAACCCAGAAAGTGTAGGTGAAGGGCGGGAGTAATTCCAGAACCCTATATACGGGAGAATCCGCCTACAGACAATTGAGCCCTTTACACGGGAACTTTTCGAGACTCCACGCGGCCGCACGACACAATGACGCGATTGTCAACATTTCTCGTCCATCCCGAGCAATTATGCGAACACTGAAACTGGTGCTAAGAAGGCAATTCATCCGACAATTTCGTTTTAAGCATTTTATAAAGTTGGATTTCAATCTACTTATAGTTTGATATTGTCCTCTTAATGCAAAATGTCTGACAAGATCTTCTTAATCCTTGATTCCTAGACAATTCTCAATAGGCCATAATTCATTTATGCATTTGAAGATTATAGATTTACGGCAATTCATTCTTCTGTAAGTGATTCTATATTGATGTATAAATTGTATTTAGGTGTTCCTATACGGCGTACTTATTCTTTACTTTTGAATCTTTTTTGTAGATTTCTTTCCTGGTATATTATATCTTAATCTATTCCAGAGATAGCAAGTCACTTGCAGTTATTATTTGTTATTTTCAAGCAATATGGAAGATACATTGGGGACTATGTATATTACAATTTCAAATCGAAAAAAAAAATCTACTAAAATTATACGTGCAAGTGAGGTCAGAGCATTGATTCATTGAGTAAAATATTCAAAACTACTTTGATTTCTCTTGAAATATATTTTATCATTTAGCAGCGCTTTATATGTAATTGTTAAATTCGTAATTCAAACAAGATTCATTTAAAAAATACAGAAATCTGCTGCTGACAACCAAATATAAAACAAAAATATTAAACGAAGAAAAAAGATATTATCAGTCAATATATCAAAGATCTCCGAAGCTGACAATGATTCATATTTAAGAAAAGGATTTAACCATCAATTAACGACTAATGTGCAATTTTATAAACACTTTGAAAGAAATGACTCTCTCTCGATGATTGTATAAAAACATATCGTACCTATAGGTATACCGCAAGTAGGTAGGTATATATTATTGTCCCACCTCTTATATAAAATTACATTTATTTATTTATTTAATATTTCTTCTCGGGCAACTAACAGGTACTATGTCAAATAATTATTTAACACGCACCCAATAACAAGTTGCCACATTCTGGAGACTTACGATATTCATCGTCTCACAGATCCAGACTGAAAACACAATTAAAAACTGTGCCTCCACCGGGAATCGAACCCGGGACCTTCGGATCAGCAGTCAGATACCCAACCAACTGAGCCACGAAGGCCGACAAATATATACTACATATAGGTATTTACCTTCAAAAAATACCTACTCCCACGCCGTTTGATTTAAATAAAAAATACACATGTTATTTATTTGCTCGACGCTATCACCGTGTGATTTTAAATATGAATACCTCAAAAGGATGCCGAGTAGGAATAGGTAATTGATGTACTTAAAAAGACAATCTTTTATTTTTTTTATATTCGACCCGAGTGTCCCGTACATGGGTAGGTACCTACATACTTTCCCACCTGCTCAATTAGCCACAGTTCCAATTCATATTCATCTTTGGGCAAGAACGATTCGGGATCCAGAACAAAAAAATACTTATCCCGCAGCACTAAATGTCAAAAGAAAAATAATAACGCGCTCACCCTTTTCATTAATGTGTTTGAATAGTTATTATAAAAATTTAAACATTTTTTGTCGCGTCTCACAGCGTAGGCAGGTACCTTAATATTGTATTATTAATGCAGCTTGAAAAATCACCGCAAAGAGGTACATTTGAATATGAAAGAAAAACCTCTAGATCTCTTCTGCGATCTGGATACCGATGATCACATATTAAACTTTAAAATTAGAATTAAATAACTTTTTTACACTTGGTTGATGGTTTTGTAACTGCGGAGCAACTTTTTTGAATGACCTTTTTAAAATAAAGTAGTTTGTGTATGAAACTACACATCGTTTTATTACAAAACTCGTTTTTTATCAATGAAACTTTAATGAACTTTAATGGGATTGGTGTGTACGAACGTCTAGAAAATTATCAAACGCTATTCAAATGATAAATTATGTGAATCGGCTAATACGAGTGTGCACCTTTAGCAGCAGCTTAAATTAACATCGAAAGCTAATACGAGATACACCGTGTATCAAAGTTCAATACGATAAATAAAATATGTTTATTTTATGTTAAATATTTACCCATTCGAACCGGGACAATTTGTTTAAATTATTATACAAATATAATAATGTTACTAAGCTTCCGTGGGTAATAATAATTGATTCGAGTTGCCTGAATGCAGTGTACACTGAAAATGGATTTGATTGTTTCTTGCAGAGAGGTAGGCCATTTTGCATTCGATATGTCTAATAATAATGTAGGTATTCAACGAGATATTATGATAATCTTATTGAATTCCTGGCTGATTTGAAGCGTTGGAAGGTAATACGAAGGCATGTGAACGAACAGTATGAGATAAGTGCTTGGATACTTTATATTTTCAATATTATAATAATATTTAAATTACCGAGTGGTACTTATGGCCCGAATGCTGGCGGTCGACAATCTCATTTGCATTTTGTATGGTTTTCGTATACGTACGGCTTTATACGACATACATAGGTTGGTACACCTCCAAACGAGTAGATTCTTTTTGAAGCAACTTTTATCATTTTTTACTTATATTATTTTACAAAAGTTAACGTACGTGAACGTCTTTCTCACATATCGTGTGGATACATAGTAATAAGGTTTATAATTAATATATCATAATATCTATATAATTAATATTAAAAATTCAAAAAGGAAATAACTGTATGAATTATTTTATCAAATCAGCCACAGTAACATTTTTGTTTTCTTGCGTTTGACTTGTAGGAGTATTGAGTGTGTGCGCACGCGCGTGTATGTGCTATAATATGGAACAATTTTTAACGTCTGTATGGAGAGTGCTTGTGTGTGTATATATGGAACTGTGAAATCTATTATGCTGAAATCATTGAGAATAATAATGTTGTTTAACTTACAAAAATTAAAAACTCATGCTCCCAATATAACCACAGAGATTATCCCTAGCATATTGGGAGAGCAAAACATACAAGTGACCTAAAAACGTAAGAGTGTCGATGGTATGGATGTGTACTGTGAATGTGTATCATTCCATTGTCTCTGTTCTAAATGTTTTATTTTTGTACTACTTCTCTTTTTGTATGAAAATAAATAAATAAATCTGGCCATTATTGAAGCCCACAATAATTAACAAAAACAAAATATTGTTTAAATATATGAAAACGACTTGACTTTGAAATGACATAAGTGATGGGTAGTGTTTTCTTTACTCATTCATACATATTATATGTCTACATATCATCACCCCGTTACCTTATTTGGGGTAGGCAGAGAGAACCGAACGCTAGACTCTTCTATCTTGACATATATGTTTTGCCTCATTTACATCCACGCATCGCATCATACATGGTCTCCTATTATTCTGACTTCGTATATTTACCATCTTTCAATTATATATGATCATACCAACTCTTTCTCGGTCGGTCCCTACTTCTCATTCCACTCTTTTCAGCCTCGTATGGGTACTTTGTCGGGCGTTCATCGTTCATTCTTTATTCTACTCACAATGTCTCTTTGAATCTTGCATTCTCGTCTGATAATATATTCACTTTCTTTTCTCAATAGGAATATTTTTTTAAGAAACACTTTAAAGAAATTATACAACGATTTTCTTTCTGCGTTCTTCATTTTCTCAGTCTGTATATCAAAGTGGGTAGGTACCTAGTATTTTTTTTCATTTGTATCGCCATTCTCTCGAAACGCAACATTATATTCTTTATCGTGTATTTTCGAGGCTGGTACTTTCCTCATGAGCTAATCCAACATTTTATTTTTATTAAAACCTAACAAACGTACAATCATACAAACAAATATTTCAATAAATTCAATTTTAACAATATATCATAGACCAATTTTGTATACTTAATATACCGTTTTTTTACGACAACAAACTTATAAATCTATGAAAGATAATCAATAAAAATATCACTTTTTGATACAAATTAATATTCAAATGAGTGATAATTATGATTCCGTTTTGATTAAACCGTATCCATACTAAATGTAGATACTTAATGAAATCGAGGTTCATTAGTAATATTTTTTATTACTCAATAAACTGCATAAATTATGAGTTCGTGTGAAAATATGAGACATTTACTGAACCAGATTTAATTGATTGTTTATCTTATTAAAATTATGACAGCTGTGAGGTACCGGCTTAGAATAGTGACTCCACTATTATTATTTTTTCGGGTAAACGAAAATACAACAGGCTAAATAACATTATTCAGCAATAAGGTTCACCACACATTCTGAATGTTCTGCCTTTTTAGGTGAGCTGAGACTGGTTTTTAGGCATAGACGCATGTGTCGTGTTTACTTTATAAGGTAATACACACCCGCACATCTGTTGCTGGTTACCCCACACTGTTGGATATGCAGTGATGGTATGAATAATATTATTTCCCAATCGGTAGGTTTCACTCTCCACTATTATGGAATCAATTTATCAAACGTTTTAAATTTAGACAGTGCATATTGTGTCATGATGTTTTTGTGTGTATGGAGATTTTTGATATTATGTATCCTCCAAAAAGTCAAAAAAAATATACGAAATGGGATTTTGACCAAAAATCTTTATTCATAATTTTTAAACAAAATTTTGATTTTTAAATCAGTATTTTTATTCTCTTAGTGTAGAGTAATTATATTAACCAAGAGGTTATCAGTTTCCTTAAAAAAATAATTTATTTTCAATAAAATATGTCATCTGTCATAATTTTCGTTATGCTTTCTTTAGAGAATATATAAAATAGAAATGGTATTTATAAAAATTCATTCATGGATAGTCAAAAAAAGTGTTAACTAACTATGTAGACATGTGTTGGAGAGTTTAGTGTTGTTCACAACCCACTCGTTTTTCTAACAATTTAAAGACTGCAATTATAATATTGCGTTGAGGATAAACAAAATAATATGTATAGGTATTATTTACCTTCTACAAATTATCGTGATAACATATCTTAACGTTAAATAATAAGAGAACTTAATTCCGTTTATTATATAAAATATGGTAGGTAGTTAGTTTAGGTGTGTGTGGTAACAATAATTATTTAGGGACTCGTGTTTTATGACCAAACGTCAAATTTGATGATCGCGGTATAAAACAATAAATTACTCCACACCCCGAGGCGTTTGAGGTTTAGATTTCAAAAATAAAAACAAAACGTTTCTATGTAATTTATCTTAGATATTTCGATGAAAATTTCAAGAATTTAAGCGCTTTACCGCACGGTTGATTAACGAGAAATATTTTAGATATTTTCAAAACGATATAATAAGCCAGGTTTCGACGGAGGAAAATCAAACGACGAACTATCGATAGACTTTTGAATAGAATTTATCATAAAAATAATGTTTTGTTTACTCTACCAATCAAGAGTAGAATCTGGTATAATAGGGTGGGGTGGAACTTACAAAACAAATTTAGATCCAAATTAGTTTGAGCTCAAACATCCGTTTGAAAAATTATATATATAATGTCCCTGTTCGCATATCCTCAGTTGAACTATTCAACAAATTTAATATTCTAAACAAACAGCTATACCTGTGCGAAAAAGACTTTCATCTACTTGCATATTTATACACCTCAACAGTTTCCTATCAACCAACCAAACTACACGACAGACTAGACATACTAGACTAAGTTATCATTTGCACTTTATGTTTCGCATCTAGTTTTAAGTATTTATTTATTTTATCTTAGAAAGCTACATCTTTAAGTTATTTATTTTTACATTAGGTACAGTAGGTACTTGCATAAAAGTTGAGCCAAAAATGCATTAAATTTAAATTTATGACTATACAGAAATTGATTACACAGTTAAATAATACATGACAAAAGAAAATTGAAAAAGATAGATAAAAAATAAAAATATACACATAGGTATACAGTTTTCTATTGTATCTAGATGCATAAAAAATATATACGATAGCATAAGAATTTTTCCCGGTATTACAAAAATATATTACGTAGAATCTTGGTCAGTGATATAACGTTTTTTTATATTGTGCATACATGGCTTTTTCATTATTTTTTTTCTAATTATTTTCAAAATAAATTTAATTCAATATAAAATATATTAATAACTATATATCAACACATTTAGTTGAACCTGTTTCATATACAGTTGCGATGATAAAGGTATAAAATCTACATAGTTTGAATTTTGATAATGATGGATTTACCATTCAACTCAAGATCTTACTTCATAATCTCATTTCTTAGATTGTAATAATATGTTTGTTTTCATTATATTTCTGATTAAATATATCTGTTTGCTAGTGGTATGCGTTTATAAATAGCATTTGTGATCACTTTTGTGATATAAATCACATTTTTTCGCGAAATCTAATTAACCAAATCCCTTGCAATTCGATGCGTTTCGAGGTACGAGGATTTACTTTTAGGTGAGCAGGTCGAAATGTCTTTGGATATAAATCATAGCGGCGGGGGGAGTGTTTGATAATAATTTTGGAAGATCAGACAGGGGGCTAGAGCCAGATGTGAGAGAAAGTAAAATATATGGGGCTTTTTTTAACTTATATTCATCCCGAAGGTTTGCTATTTAGGTTCAGGTAAATATCAGGTATTTTGAGTAGGAATCTGTTGTTGCTACTGCCGAAAGGGCGAATTCTTCACAAAATACCCACATTCCGATGTAGACAGGTACATGCAGCTACTTTTCTCTTGGGATTCGTAAAATACTACAGACTATAGATACCAACATAGTACGAATCAAGTTGTAAAGTACCTATATATTATGTACATACAGATTTAGTTTGCCCCAGAAGTAATGTAAAATAAAATAAGAATAAAATGTACATTTACATATTTGATCCAAAAAAATCATTAGAAACTTATTATTTTGATGTAAAATTAACTCGTTGTTTTACAATTATAATCTTTGTTAGACCAAACCATCTAATTGAAATATTTTACTATCTAAATATTTCATAAAATAATAGATACATATCAATAATGATTCCCCTTGTTTTTCTACGAAATTATATTTATAAAACTTGTGCAAATATGTGTTACTCATACACTGGTGGTTCCAATTTTATCTTTTGTCTCTTTACTCCCTTTTAATTAACTTCATTTGTCTGTACTTACTGGAACTTTTACAATCGATTTTTAACTTACTTACCGACAAGACAGAGCTTGGAAACTTTCAGAATTTGTGTATAACCGATGACAATGCATGTTAAAAGTGTTTTTAGCTTGATTCCTTTGATAAAAATGAACAATTTTGTATTTCTGAACTTGAATAGTGACTTACATATTGCATAATATTCGGTGACAGGAAAATTATTCGAAAAACAATTATTCGAATGCTCGATTTTACGAAAATCAATTTTACGAATGGCAATTATTCGAATCACATTTTTTCGAAAAACAATTTTCCGAACACACAATTATCAGAAATTACAATTGTTCGAATTTTTATGACGTCATGTTGGTAGTATTGTGAGAGGAATTAACCATAGATTTTTATTATAATATACTAGATGAGAATTTTGTATGAATCGAAGAGAGGCATTTTTCCGGGGGATTTTTGACGTTTTAGTACATCGTTTTTCCATAAAGAATAACGACTAATGTGAATTGTTTCTGGATTTATTTGTCGTAAAAAACACTCTGTTTATTTAGATTTAGAGAAAATTTATTTAGGATGTGTTAAATTTGTAAGGAAAACTGAAATATGTTGTCAACCAAAACGTCAAACGCGCGATATTCCATGACTCACTTTTTGCACGGAGTACTACATCTACATAGTATATTATTATGTATAGTAAAAATCTATGGAATAAACAACATGGCGACGCACCGCGCTGTCAAACATCAATTATTAAAAATGTGCAAACATATGTACCCAACAATAATACAACAAGACGTAATAATAGTCTTCATCGAATATATTTTACTGGCAACAAATATGTCAAAGGAGGCAACATAATGACACAAAAATATATTAAATTCGATCAATTGGTTTTCCAACAAATGTTAGTTCGAATAATTTGCTTTCGGACAATTGTCATTCTAACGATTGCGCATTCTAACAATTGTGTTTCGAAGAATTTTCATGCAATAATTCAGGTGTTATCTAACTATATCTAAAATTTACTTCAAACGAAGAGCTAAAAATTTGTACATACGAAAAATATAATAAGTATTTTTATATTATATTATTAGATATTTTTTGAACGCCATTTGTACGGGGTGCATGATAGAGTTTTTTAATATTTATCCAAACAAAATAAAATAATATATGCAATATTCTCACATAATATAATCGGAATTAGAAGGTAGTTTGTGTGTCGTCAGGTAGTAAACGAATTTGATATTGATTTTAAATATATGTACTGAACGCAAGGAAGTGATTATGTTTTATTAATTTTTGACGCTGATTGATATAGGATAGTTTACCTGTAAGTATGATACAATTTTTATTACAAGACGGATCATATTTTTATAGTCGTGATTTAATAAACTTTATAATGATCTAAGAAGACACATTAAGAGATCGATAAATCAATTTACGAATGATAGGAAAAGCGATACAAGTGTTAATTCATTTGTGGGACAGAACACATCATGTCCTCGATTTAAATCGACACAAATAATTTAATTATTTTTATTCATATTTAAAAATCTATTTTATTACAAATTTAATGTATTTTTATTTATTTTAATTCAATTTGTTTATCAAAAATACTCACATAAATTAAAAAAGCGATTCGATGTATGCAGTGACTCATAGGACTCCATTCTTCCTTTCTCTCCAAACACCGTTCAGCGGCGCACACTATTATAGTCATTCGTCTTTACGAAGAAGCGGTCGGATCGAAATGTGTGATGATTGTGTTATAAGCAATGTGAATTATATATTTTTTATTGCCTTTCGGGAAACTAACAGGTTGGGAGGTGGGTGATTTGTCAAATAATAATATTTAACAATTGCGCGCATTAACAAGTTGCCATATTCTGGAGACTTATGATATTAATCGGCTCACATATTTATCCAGATTGAAAACATAATTCAAAAATTATGTCTCCACCTAGAATCGAATCCGGGATTCTTGGCTTCAGAGTGTCATTTGTAATCAAATAATATACGAAAGTCGACATTTTAGGTACATTATACAAATCGAATTATTTTATTTTGTACGAATATTGAAATGAATGATATAGGTACCTACATATATACATAATACGTGTATTTCGTAGCAAAAATAAACGATTAATATTCTTTCATTGAAAAATCCCGGCAATATCCCCCTTCGGGACTTATTAGTGTGGCACGCGGCGCCTGCGGCCGCCTCTGCCTGCCAGTGACAGCTCCAGAATAACGCGCCCACCCCCTCTAAAACCCACCCCTAGCAGCGGACCTGCCGCAAATATCTTTCTGGATGTACCGCACTTTTGATTCAATCCACATTTTAAATTGTCAGCTGGTCGACCATCGGAGCCAGTGATGAGCGTCCTCGCTCCCCACAAATTCGTGTTTGATTTCAAATATCTTCGATGAAAATCAGCAATCAGGAATGGTTGGGTACATGCCAACATAAATCTCTAACTGTATACCTAAATATCAGTTTTGAGAGATATGAGAATTCGTATAAAAACAGCCAATATACCAAAATGGTTTCGATGAATTTGTGTCAATGTTTTACTGATTCCTTTAATTCACCCAGAAGGGGATTTAATAGCTTAAGTATGTATACGTAAATTATAAAAGATTTTTATGTTCGTCGATTTTTCAAAATTCTTATGTTTCCTTCTTTCAAAATATCATTCACATGGTCATGCCATCCCTTTTTGGGGAAACCCCTGCTATTCCCTCCATCTCTTACACCCATGTATATTTTGTTTGGTCAGGCGTTCATTCTTTCAATGTGTCCAAACCCACATCAAAGCATTCACTCAAGGCAGACTTTTTTTATATCAGCATAATATGCTATATTATATTGAGAAATACATAACTAATATATTATACAACTGTCGATTCGTTCATGAGAATTCAATTCTCTGAATGAATCGACATTATTAAGCCAAGATGCGTGTACGAAGGAACATTTTGTATGGTGTAGTGGACTTTTTGCATGCTAATAACACCAACTAGAGGCCTCGCAGCATATATGTTCCCATACATGGATTTACTCAGAATTCAGAGTAGAATATTTTATGTGATTTTTGTGTGTATGTCTGTGTGTGTGTCTGTGTGTGTGTGTGAGGGTGTGTGTGTGTGTGTGTGTGTGTGTGTGTGTGTGTGTGTGTGTGTGTGTGTGTGTGTGTGTGTGTGTGTGTGTGTGTGTGTGTGTGTGTGTGTGTGTGTGTGTGTGTGTGTGTGAGAGAGTGTGTGTGTGTGTGTGTGTGTATGTATTTGTGTGTGTGTGTGTGTCCCTTATAAATTTTGATCCGCTCAATTTACAGAGCCCAAATTTTCAGAATATATAAACAGTTATAGGCTTACAAAACTTTTATACTCAGAATTGTGAATTTTTGTTTCAATCAGGGGTTATCAACTTTTGAAATTTTTCTTTATTTTTTTATTTTTCCATATATCTCAGAAACCATAAAAGCTAGAACGCTGAAAACTGGTATAAACATAGAAAAATACAAAATATCAAATTAATTTTTTTCAAAAAATTTCCAGGGTTTCTCGAACATTTTTTATTAAGAAAAATATTTTTTTTATGATAAATTTATGAGTTTAACTGCCTATATTTCCAAATATTTTAAAAATATCGAAAAAAGCCGAAACACCCAAACTAGATAATTTGTTTTCTATAAAAAATATTAACATTGTAGAAGTAAATCTCAAATTTTTTTTAACAATTTTTATAAAAATTGAATTTAGTGACGACATCACTTCATACAATTTGTATGGTAGTCGCCTACACAATATGTAAGAAGACATATTATGTAATAGTTTGATACTTAAATCTCCAAAACTACATACATACCATCATTGTGTTTATATATTCTGTGTAGGAAAAACAGACTGACCTCCATACTATCCTATCCTGACAAACATACCTACATGTTTTATATAGAAAATAAAATATCTTCAAATATTTATTAATTTGTGTTGTTTATAGTTTGGTACGTATTCTTTGACTATGCATACTATCGCCATCGACAGTTGGATCTCATGTGTTACATGCAACTAGTAATATATTATATTGAGAAGTGCTTTTTGAGCTCACATTTTTATTCATTCTATATTTTCTTAACTAAATATAACGCATAGTTATTTAATGTGATTTTTAACAATTTGGTGGCGAATATATTTAGAGAATGAAAAACAAGATAGTTTTTAGTAGAATTTTTTTAATAATAGAGAAAAGAATATATAGAGAAATTCCACCAAAAATTGTTGAAAAACTGTATCATTATTTTTGACAGTTGTGAAAATCTTTAATAATTAAAATATTTTTGACCTTAAAAGCGATTCCCACGACACAAACAAAATGTAATGCATTCAAAGTATCAGGATTGCATAAGGATCGAGAGATGCAAGAAAACCAAGACCCCGGGTCATCCTCGGGCCTGATTGGATCATCCATCAACGTATCGTCTTATTCCCATATAATGCCGACAGTTTACAGTACCTCACCTATGTATGTATATATACCTACCTATATCCAATGGTTCAACGCTGGAGGCCAGACAATTCGCACACATTTCTTATGTTATTTTGTTTTAATCGATTGACTAAAGTAACAATACCTATCGATATTTTGTTTGTGTGGTCATGTAGCATGATTTAAAAATCATGAGTCGTGGCACAAAAGTCATGAGGCAATTAAGGCCCAAAACTCAGAGTCAAGTCTCAAACAAGAGTTAAGATTCAAAAATCAAGGGGCAAAGCAAAAAAATGGAAGTTTTTCTGAGCTAGGTTATTACACTTCAGTGTTTTTTTTTTTAATTAATTTCTTATTTTTGAATAGGATTAATTCTGAGATAACACATGTAGGTATTTGTAAACTGGCTCAAAGTGGATTGGGCTTACCTATATTTTGGATTCCAGATGACTGACGCATGTTCCAATTGACTTTAACAGTTGTGTAATACCTATACCCCCAATTTCAAATAAAAAATCTTCAAAACGAGTCCTAAAGAAATCTTTTGATTTCAAAAATCTTCATTTTCGTAAATAACATTCGCCAAAATAAAATAAAAGAAAATCCATTTAGACAATAAATTAGAAAATGTAATCAGGCACACAATCATTCAATTAAATTGGAAGTTATCCGCCCATAGACAAAGCTCTCTCACTCGCCCCGGCCAATTTATTCCTCAACCAGATTGGTGGGTCTTCTTGGTAAAAAGTAATTGCCTTCACGTTACGCAAAACACATCCAACCCCCGATCACATTGTGTGGGAAATTTAATCAACCATGTACTCTGTACCTTGCTATACAGCAATTTCGTTTAGGTCTACAAAATATATTCGTGATCAATTTTGGATAACTCAACAACTTATCAATTTATAACCAGTAGTGAACAGTGGAAAACTATGAATGGTAAGGAGTCTCAAAAAAATTGAGGAAATCATATTCAAAGTTTTCTTCACGTAAATAAAAATTATCAAACTATTTTTTAACAGATTTTTAATTATCTCAATAGAGACGAAGTTGGAATATTTATTGTAGGAGAACCGGGAAATCAAGGCACCTACAGGGCTTACGACCTGTCATCGGCTGTTTTACGTGATCACTTTATGCGCTTGCGCAACGTTCACCAATTATGCCTTTTAATGAGATCCCTATCAATTCAATTTTGAAAGTTCTATATATTGTAATACTGAAATTAGCCGATGACAGGTCGTAAGCCCTGTAGGTGCCTTGATTTCCCGGTTCTCCTACAATAAATATTCCAACTTCGTCTCTATTGAGATAATTAAAAATCTGTTAAAAAATATCTTTGACTCCCGACAGGGAAAAATATCCAATGTTTGCGCATATGCAATAATAAAAATATTCGATCATCAAACTACTCCAGGTTCAATACAACAAGGAATGCATTAGATACGTATTGTTTATTTTGTATGAAATACAAATGTTCAATTTTTTTACAATTAATCAAACTGATTTTTTTAACATGCATTGCTATCGGGAATGCACAAATTCTGAGAGTTTTCAAGATCTAACCGTCAAGTAGATAAAGATCGATTGCAAAATTCCAATATAAGATTAGGCTGAAAATAAACTGCTTACGTATGTAGGTAGGTACCTACCTATACTTGGTTGTGATCCCGATTTATTTATTTATGTAAAACTTTTTGAGCACATATGCACAATGGCGGGCTTGTTGTCAAAAGGCAATATTCCAACCAACCATAGGTACCTATAGGTAACCAGGGGGGCAGGTCTGAGGGGGGAGGTCATCTTAAGATGTCATAGAACTCCATATGATAATTATATCCATGATATGGGTAGCCGGTTGGACCAGACTTGCCTCCCAGATTTACAAACATGTATGCACAAAACTTACACCCGTATTCAGAGACAAATATGAAGACTGAGAAGATATAAGGCCTCAATTTTTCACTTTATTGGAAATATTACATCAATATTTTTAAATTATGAACGTATTATTTCAAATTAAGAGAAAATTGAGACCTGATGCCTGCTCAATCCTCATATTTGTCTCTGAATATGGGTGTTTGTCTTTAATTTTTTTATAGGTATTATCTGTTAGTACCTATTCAACTATTAAAAAAAACTACATAAATAATATAGAATTAAATTTGGATACCTAATGGTCATGATAATAATTGAATATTAATATTTATTTTGTATTGTTACTCGGGAAACAAACAGGTAGGTAGGTATGTCAAATATAAATTTTACACGCACCCAATAACAAGTTGCCATATTCTGGAAATTTATGATATTTATCTTCTCACAGATCCAGACAGAAATCACAATTTAAAATTATGTCTTCACCGGGTATTGAATCCGGAACCATTGATTCAGAAGTCGGATATCTAACCAACTAAGGCTGTTAAGTGTTTATCTCGTACCTACTAATACTAATTGGCATTAGGAAAATGTTACATATGAATTATAGGTACAAATTGATTTTACAAAGATCTTTGGCAACTAAAAAGTATAAATAAATAATAAATTATAAATATAAAATATGAAAAATTATTAAAATAATCATAAAATGTAGGTACCAACCAACGTATTTTAATTAAAAAAAAACATAATTTTACATATAGTTATATAGGTAGGTACTTACCTAAAGTTATATAATAGGTACCTATATAGATATAGGTACATATACAGGCTTATAAATAATCGATGATTCCAAGAATGTTTATAATTATGTGACAATGACTCTATTACATGTAGGTAAGTACCTATACTTTTAGAAATAAATTGGTAAATAAATTTCCTGTATAAATTTTCTACCTCAAATAGCCCTCACAACTAGATAAGTATCTATAGACGCCTAAACTGTAGCTGGTCAGGTTATACCTATATAGAGAATATCGCTATTCTAGATTAAATATACCTACATCAGATTTTTTTTATTAGGGTACGTAAAAATATAATATATTGGAGGACGTAGAGCAAAACTTTTTGTTTGTTGACATCGATGTTATGATATTATTTTGTATCGGAAAAGCAGCGAGCTAAGGAAGCGATGCGTTCTTCACGGAGTTCGCCGTGCGCCTGTGGCGCGCAAGCCCGCCGTCGCCATGACAATGAGGCGGGCACGTGACGGTCGCCATGGCAACATATCGTCACCTCTCCCTCTCCCATCGCGCGTCCGTATACCTCCGTCCCTCACGCACCGCGCGAGTGCGAATTGTATAACGCATGCGCGTCAAACTGCGTCCCTCTCTGGCGCTATATATTTTCCCTCTCTACGGTGGAAATTCGTCTCGCTCCGTTGTTCGCTGAGTGGCTGCGTCTCTTTTTCACGCATGCATGCGTACTCCGCCGGTGATACACGCTTCCTTTTTCAACGTTAATATTCGTCATACTATGTGTTTTGTCGCCCTCAAGAAAAATATATGCATCGCTTTCTTCCGTTAGTCACTACAGTGCGCCGCCGAGACGAACGATAAAGACAGATATACCAAATATAATATGCGTGGAAAAGGAAATACCAGTTGGGTCTCATAGTGCACGACGAAAATAGTGAATTTTGGAATATGCGCAGATTTTGCTGAAATCTAATTATATCAGTTATATCAATTGGTCTCAATAAATTGACATTTATTTCGTTTTTTTCAAATAAAAGCTTATTGCAGAATGAATTAATCAAGGCTTACAAGTCTATTATATTTTTATAATGAAAACAACCAATTTTTAAGATCTGTTCTGCGCAGGTACGCCCAACCCAAAATATTCCGTTCAACCAAAACGCTCAACATTTAATTATTTGTCTAACACTTCCTTGCTCTATGTGTAAGTACCGAGTTTATTTATTTATTTATTTTATTAACGGCGTTTGCCATTTACAAGAAGAATTCAAAAGTTTATTGATAAATCGGAATTTCTTCTGACTAACCAGTTTTTTCAGTACAGTGAAGATTTCTCCTCTTCCGGGGATCAAACTCAGGACAAAGGCACCGAAGCCAAACGACTTACGCGACGCTTTGAATTTTAGTCGAGTTATTAATTGTGTAGTTGCCATGATAAAAAAATAAATATTTATTATTTATTCTGAATCTATAATACCACATTACTTTTAAAAACTATATATATTTTTCAATGTTGAATCAAATAATAAATTTGCGTGAGAAATGAATTTAAATAAATTTCTCCTCTGCTGGGAATCGAACCCAGGACGCCCGCACAGAAACCGAAAGGCTTACCAACTGTGCCACGGCGGTTATCAAAAGTGGAGCATGACAATGTCGACATATGACAATGATTCGTATTTTAAAAAAATATACCGAGCATATATCATTTTAGTTCTGTTGTTTTCTTAGAATCAACTCTTTATGGCACTTTTAAGTGCAATGACTATTATTCATTATAAGTCACTATTTTCATAATTAAAAATATTTTATTAGTATCTTCTTCTGGTGCCCTGTCACTATCACTCTGGCGAATCCCTCTCTATCCTGTGCTGCAAGGAATATCTGCTCCACAGTTCTGAAACCCGTCCATTCCCTGATATTACGCAGACAGGACATCTGTCTCCTTCCAGTCCCTCGCATGCCCTCCAGCATTAATTGGAGCAAGTGGTATTTTTCTCCCCTCATTATGTGGTCCAGATATGCGATCTTGCGGATCTTCAATAATAATAATATAATTTGTACAGTGCCGTTTAATGATTCAGGATCAATCCAAGGGCGCTGATATAACAGTATTATGATGCTCTACGAAACAAAGCTATTTTCAGTCCTTTAGAGAAAGTGCTCTTACTTTTTGCACTATGGGCATCTAAAGGCAATTTATTCCACTTTATCACTCACACCAAAGCATCTATCATAGTAAGCCGCTTTGTTGGCACTGTCCAACTCCTTAAGGGAGTTGTTACTCTGTGATCCAGAAGACCTAAGTGTGAGATGCCTCCCAGACAGCTCTTTTCTCTGACACAGCTCATTTATGTAACTTTATTGTTGCCTGGTGCCTGGTTATCCTGGCTCAACTTAAGACTTCTGAATTTGCAACCATATATGTCCTAGGAATATGGGGCATTTTTGTATGAAGTAGGTACCTATGTTTAGGACGCGAATATGAAAATCCGCGTATATAGAGGGCCGTCATCGATGTCCGTGTATGGGTAGACGTTATAAAAGTCAAACTTTTCCGTAGAACAATTGTTGGAATTTTCGGATCGTTTTGAAATATTTAGATATTCATTTGCTACACGACTTTTGGGAACGTAATTGCGGCAAGGGTTGGTAATCGGTACAAATACAATTTCGCATAAACTTTTATAAACATATTTATTTTATTGCGATTTTACATGCCAACTTTATGCCGTTATAAAAAATATATAATACCTACATAACCTGCCTAGTTAGGTATATATAACTAAGTACATATCTACACGATACATAATGTAAACATTCATACGGCAAATATTTACCTCCAAGTAAGTTGTGTTTGACAGAATTACGAGTTGGACATTCATGGATTTGGGTCAATGGCATTATGGTTGTGACAAGGAGGGTGTTTATTTAGAAGGGAGATATATGTAGATTTTCTTATTTATTTTGGTCTGTAGACGATTAATTTTGCCGAAATTAGTCAATTTAAAAATGACTACCTGCCTAGTAGGTACCAATTGCATATAATCTTCCCTTATTAATATTAGCCTAAGTCTATTTTTTGACAGATTAATATCTCAGTTGGAATATTATAGGCGAACAGGGAAATCAAGGCACCTTCAGGGCTAACGAACTGTCAAGGAATGTTTACGTGATCACTTAAGCGCTTGCGCAACGTTTACTAATTATGTCAAAAAATATCGTTGATTCCCAACAGAGAAATAATCCAATGTATGCCTATATAAAGTTATGCAATTATAAAATATTCGAATAACTATATTAATCAAATTGATACCTTTTTTTTAATTAAAACAATTTTCGTAACACAATTAGATACTACCTAATTTAAACGAAAAATCCTACACTGGACTGTCGAGCTCCCGACAAAAGACCAAAAGGATGTCCCAAAAGACGATGGAAGAGCTTGGTGGCGGAAGATATGCGGGCATGTAATGTTTCCGAGGCCGATGCTCATGATAGAATGAAGTGGAGGAACTCTGTAAGGTGAGCTTACTCCACCACCATGTTGGATAAAAGCTAAGGAGGAGAGAGAGAGAGTCGAAACAAAATTTAAGTTCGGATCTTATGGACCTATGTATAATAAACTAACCGTATATCGTTGTATGTGAAGGAATAATTATAATTAACTTTGAAATGTCAACAATATTGGGAAAAAGTTTGAGATTATAATATACAAAATAAGTGTAGGGTTGCATTGCCTGTCATAGTTTAATATACCTAATGATAGCACTCTTTGAACTAATAAAACAAACAACTTAAAATAAGAATAATCGCGTTATATTATTACATATAAGCAAACAGGTTTTTTAGATACGATTGGAAATCACCCATTTCTAACAAAACAGTGTTTCCAGAACAAACCATCAACAATCGCATGATTTTGTAGGAATTGAAAATGTCGGCACCAAAATAAAAAAAACTTTGCTCTAACAAAATCTATATCTCCTTTAAAGAAACCTCCTTGTCACACAAATAATTAAGTCAACAAATTACTAAAAAGCTAATAGTGTTTTATTTATATTAAATAGTCAGTCAGTTCGACTCTGCTTTTAATTAAACCAAATAAAAAATAAACCTATTCCAGTGTGGGTCAAAGAACAGATGCACGGTGAAGCCAAGAGAAGATGGGTTTCAAGATATCATTTGTCTGGGGGGGATCAAAACTAATCCCAATTCTTTCATTTCTTTTTATATAAAACATAATATAAAGATATATAATATGTAGGTATAATATACATATTATATATACCACAGTTGACCAAGTAACAACATACAGGTATCCGGTTTTTCAATATTTGTTTTGAAATTGGATACATTCCTCCCAGACACATTATTATGTTTCATACAACGGGCGTTGAAATATTATCGAAGGTTTTTAATAAATTGACGAAGCTAACTAAATAAATAAAATATCACGAAACATTGATTTCGATACAAATTTTAATGAGATTTAAATAATATAGGTATACATACATGATCCTAATCTTGATAAGTCACAAAAATAGACAATTACTTTTTGATGCAAGGTTCAATGATATAGTTACCAATTTGATTATAAATTATTAAATAAAGGTTACCCTGGTTTAAGGTAAATATTTATTTATTAATTTAATATTACTTCTCGGGCAACTAACAGGTACTATGTCAAATATTTATTAAACACGCGCCCAATAACAAGTTGCCACATTCTGGAGACTTATGATATTAATCGCCTCACAGATCGAGACTGAAAATACAATTTAAAACTATGTCTATTATACAGGATCAGCTGATAATTAGTATATTAATGCATTCTTCGAAAAAATACTAGATATTCATAAAGTTGTACCTACTGCATAAAACATTTTTACGAAATTAAAGAAATCAATTTGCTTGTTATTATAGAACAAATTTTTATCTACGTACATCCACCTGGTTATTTTCTTTCCAATTAAAAAAAATTATAAGTAACAAAATAATGAAATTGATCAAAAATTACTGAAAAACCGAGTGAGTACGATTATGATCATGTTTCGGTCTAGGTATAATGTTTTTAAGTATGTGAGTACCTATACATACTTAATGTGATTAAAAATAAGATGGTAAAGCTATTCATTTCAATCACTTACAGAATAATTATAAGGTATTTGCAAATAAGCGTAATTTATCAAAGAATTATTTTTGTTATCACATGCACATAATAAGGTACATAACTATGGTATTTTAAAGTAATTATTTGACTTACCAGGATATTCACCAGGACTACCTAAAAATACTGAGGAATAAACTCGTCTCGCTACATCAGGAGGTGATGACCATTCCCTTCTCGGACACCATTTTCCTGAAAAGAAAGAAAGAAAAAATCAATTAAAACATCTGCAAAACATCTTGTTATACTATAAAAACAAACAAAGAATTCATAGGAATAAAAAGATTACATAGTAAATATTTATATAAAAAGTAATTCAAAAATTCTGCAATAAACTATCATCTTGAATCCTAAATTTCATTACATAACTGTTGACTCGTTTTAAGATTGACCTTCGATAACCGTCACTCGAGATATTTATGAAATTCGTTTAGATAAATTATTAGCTCTTAAAAGGTCCAGACACAACATATTGAAAAGAAGAACTTTTTTATTTTTTTAATATTTTTTTTCAATCTGTTAATTGAAAGAGAAATCTTCGAAACGGTATCTTTGCATAATAAATAATGTTCAAATTCTTTTAATACACATCTTGTCTCATTAAATCATGAAAACGACTATTTCTTTATTTTTATGTCACCATAAGTCATTTGAATTATTAACAGAGATATTATCTTCAGAAACAGTTTGTTACAAAGCTATTTCGCTGAGATTATTAATATGTAATGCTTACATGTTTTTAAAGTTATGGATTTTTTTAGCACATTGTAAGGACAAACCATAAAATGTAATATATTTATTTTAGCTAATTTTATCTCGTGGTCGCTCACCAAGCAGCTGGAGTGACATTTTTCAATCTGCAACGAGGCAATAGGTGCTCTGTGTTAAGCTCATATTTATTTTAGCTAATTTTATCTCGTGGTCGCTCACCAAGCAGCTGGAGTGACATTTTTCAATCTGCAACGAGGCAATAGGTGCTCTGTGTTAAGCTCAGAACACACCAGCATGGAAGGTCTTAATATAAAGTTTGGTTGAATGCAGCTCCCATCCTAACTCATGGGGTAAAGGGCGAGAAATATATCATGCACATCTTTACACTTTTTATATAATTTAAGAAATACAATCTTCAATCTCACTTAGGGTCGTGTCTATTTCGAGTATAATGATTTCAATTTTATGGTATTGCGCATCTTAGGTAACTAACTGATTCTATCAACATGCTCCCAATAACAACAAGTGGCCACATTTTGGAGACTGCTGATGTCAATAGTCTCACAAGTCTAGACTGAAAACTTAGAGTAAAACTGTTTTGACACCATGAAATGAACCATTGAAAACTTCACAATGAAGGTGCTACTATTATTACCTATAGTAATAATTAAGTTTCCTCTTTCTTCCTGTTAACAAAAAATTCATTTATATTTTGAAATAATAACTAGGTAGGTATGTATTAACAAATAAAAAGTTTTGGTGTGTTTCTAAGTGTAGGTACTTAATGTTTTCTGGAGAAAAAATAGCCGTTTTAAGGCGTAATTAAAAACCTTTGTCCGTGCGATCATTACACCTATTCGAATTCAGAAAAACAAATTCCACTGTGTCTTCTTATTGCATCACCTATGTGTGTAAGTATGATAGAGAATATATTGCATCAGTAGAATTGTTATTGACCATAAATGCTCATTAGGTACCGTAAAACAGTACTTTGATCTTCCATTAACGCTATTAAACACATAATAATACCTATACTAGGTAAATCCGACCAATATTACAATACAATAACAAGCGAGCGTGGTCCGTTCATACAGCGATAATTGACTCGAAATTTTGGATAGCGATTGCTATCAAATTAGCGATGTATCTTAAATTGCCGGAGTATATTATAATACATATAATGTCAGGAGAAAAAAATCCAGTTCGTGTTACAATACATAGGTAATAATACTAAGTATTGGTACTTGTATAGCTTCGGGGGGAAAACACATTGGAGTATGCATGTAATTGTACGTTTTACAATAAAGTTTAGTCTAACCTATAATCAAAAGTGTATACACGAATGAGAATGCAGATACAAAAAATGTAGGTACGGGATAATATAGAAGAGTATGATATTTGAATGTTTAGTCGTGCCAGAGTTGTACGTTGATATTGTCAGTAGGTAGACACAGGAGATAATAAATATTTACAAAATTAATTAATATAGTATTAATGTTGGTATTTGTCGAAAAATTTCTGGTTAATTATTCTTCGCCATTCTTCTTCCAATCATTGTTGTAAATGATTTATTTATTTGTAGTTTTTGATTTTCTTGTCCCTTCCTAATGCCGAAAATCAGTTTTCGTATACTATTGTGTTGTATGATGAATATCTACATTACTTCGTATATTTTATATGTATTATCTTGAATAATTTATCTAAATACGGCCGCAGGTAAAGGTCGTCAGATAGTGAGAGTTGTGTGTTTTCTGGTGCTTTATTATTTGGGTGATCACTAGAAAAGGTTGTGTAATGTCATTTCTTTAATACCTACTGTTGGGGATTAAGGAGGCAGCCCCTCTAGCTTGTCTTAATATTCATATGTTCCCACCAAACAGCTAACAGTTTCCCTCGCGCCTTCATCTAATAACCATCATGTTATTAGAACACGCATTTTTATTTCACCTTAAAGTGGTGACCCCGACGTGATTGTTGAAGCCATTGCGGTCGATGCGTTACCACTTTGACCAGAATTAATAAGTTGGTGTCATTTGCACCAAACATCTTGAACGAGCTTCAATTTGTGCCTTTTTGCTTCGTTGGTTTGCGTGTAAATCGCCCACCTTCTCGACTAAAAGTTCAAGATGTTTGGCCACAACTAGGTATATGTAGTTTATTAGGTGAAGTCTGCTACAAGATAACCGAACCATTCGAGCTGCTTAAGACCGTTCTATGTTGAAGTAGAGGACGAGGAACAAAGACGAGGCTATTTATAACATTGTATACGATATACAATAGATGTATGTATTTTAACAAACTAATTTTTAAATTAATAAATAGATACCGCCTAATACATTTTGAGTATTCATTTTATCCGGAGAGCAGCTAGACATGGGGATATCGTGGTTTCGTGGAAATAATGATATAGTATTTCGAAAATCGTCTAACCGCATACTGCACGAGTAACGAGATAAAACCATAATACACGCTGCTCGGGTCGGGGCGCTGCCTGCTGTAATTGTGTAATCGTTCTGTTCTGTACACTATTTGTATCTTAGAAGGGCCCCATATTAAATTGTTATTACCTTACTTTAGCTGCCACGGGCATTCCGTCTCTTTCGTCCCGTCCGTGTGTTCGAGGTTAGCGAGGTTTACTTTAGGTACTCTTACTGCTTGGCCTCTTCAACTAGGAATGAATTTTTAAACGAAAATACTTTACGAATTTTACATGAGCTACACGATGAATTAAACGGTAAACAATCTTAAACTCTCCAAAAGGTAATGGATTTTGTGTAGATAGTCGATAGGCAGTTGGTGTTCGAAACCTACGAACTAAATATTATTGAGTCTTCAAATATTCATCAATATTTAAAGACACAATATATCTAAAAAATATCTATTAAAATAAGTCATTTTTAAATAACTAATTTAAATATTATTTAAATTTAAAGAAAATATAGTTATAATATTAAAAAAAAAAAAAAAAGATGAATAAATGACAAAATACATTTTTAAAAGTAAGTTTCAGTGCTTTTGAGGTGAGGCATTCACGAAAACGGTGCTTTGTAAATTGTCCAAAATCATTATTATAAGTTTTTCTATTTCGCCAGTTTTTCATTCGATTTTGAAAACAATAAATAAATTTATGAATTAAATTCAAATATGACATCTTTTTTGAAGTAGGTATGTGTGGTAAAAACAACTAGTGATAGAATAAGAAAAAGTATATTTAAAGAGTATCTAACTATATAAAGTATTTATCATTTTATTATTTTTTTTTCTCTTAAGGCTTTTCACCCAAAATCTTATTATTTCTTTATGTAAATTTGATTGATAGTTTTTTTTTGTTTCATTATTTCTTCTTTTCTTCAGAATTAATGTTCCTTTTTAATTTGACAAATAAAAAACTTGAAGATTTCTTCCTTATATAATGATAATACTTATATATTTTGAATTTTGATATTACAATTTGAATGAACACCTCGCCACAATCATTACGGTTTAGATGATTACCTAAATATTATTGTCACCCATGATTTTGTCAAGTACCTATGCAGTGTCGTTCCGACCGAAATGAAAACGTTATTTTCCGAAATGGTCGTTACCACGGAATACACATTCAAAGTGAAATGACTAATTTTGTATATGACAGATAAAGCACACGCAGTAAGCTTACTTTTAACAGTATCATTACCAAGCAGGACCCAAAATAAACTACTCGGGAAGAAAATAATGGTTAAAAAGGTGACGAGGGTGGAGGAAAAGCAATATCATACTCCATTAACAATTTTCTCATTTATTCCAAGTCATAAGGCGATGCTGGCGGCATCGCAAAACCTCTAATATTCATTCTCCCATAGACCCACGGGGTTCCAATTCTACAAGTGTTTCAGAATACATACAACATTACCATATTTAAGGTACGTACTCTGATGATTTCGGTTTCGATTATGACTTGTGAAATACCACGGTCTCAACATAATGCAAATTGTTGCACAAATGTATTGTAGGTACCTAACACGAATATTTTACAGATTGAAAGAGAAATATTCTAACTAGCTTTTAATCAAGTATTAAATATAGGTACCTAATGATTATAAATTTCGTGATGACCCCACTTCCACATATCTTTGATAAACCTTTACTTCATTATTGAGAAAAGGTATTGCTCAAATATTGATATTCTGAATAAAAAAAAATTAGACTAAATGTGGTTTCGTCTATATCAATGAAAGGTTTTACACATCAGTAAATATTTTATGGATTTTTTAGTTAGGTTAAGGTTAATTTCTGGCATGATCACAGTTTTTAAATGATTTAAGGCTATATTCACAAGATGATCGATGATAAAGCATACCTATGTGATGTTAAATTTATACTTATTCGGCATTGTACCTGTTAGATTTTAAAGAATTATAGAAGTAAAGTATATAAATAAAATATTTAGATGCGTGGTGGCAGATCGGTTAGCGAGCTGGTTTAGTAATCCAGTGATCGCAACTTCGACCATGACCGATTTCTTTCACCTATAGTACAAGCATTTATGCATACTTTAGAAATTATATGTACCTACTTGTTTCAACAAGGACATATTCATTCGTTTTTAAAAACAAAAGCATTTAGATGAGAATTTTTGTTATTTTTCCTATTCCTCCCAAATCTTTTTCCATTTTGTTTTACAATACAAGAATTTTGTTTTTATATCGAAACAAGATTATCATGTTCAACCCTATTTCGTTATAGGTAAGTGCAAAAATCGTTTGGGAAGAAAATAGGTACCTACTATATTTGCATACAATTTTTGAATTTTGTAGAGACATGCAGGTATCTAAAACAATAGCATAATACCTGATTTACCATCGCATTCTAGTATTTTTAAGTTTGAATGATTTCAAAATACAGTTTATAGTATTAACAAAGCCGTGTTATAATAACAAATTGCCACATACATAGGTGGACCCTTGTGGAATAATAAATGGAACATATATTCATTACTGTGGAAATTGTAACCTAAGACTGCACGACACGGCCCCTTGGAAAATGCGATATGAACATACATAAATGTGAAAGGAAATTTGGTTCCGGGTACAGACATATTTTTTACCCTCCTGCAAATGCACCAGTTAGGGAGGAACTGAGGGTGAGGAATGTCGTTCACCCAAAAAATGACTATGAGTAAAAAAAAAATCGTGGGTAGGTGGTATATCTCGACTACCCCAACGAAATAGTTTGATCGATAAATTAATATTGTTTACGAAGTAAAAACAAACATCCCACTACTTTTGTAAATTCACTAATGGGAGATATCTAAGTACCGAGTACATATACATATAACTAATGCGATATCGTCTCTTTGTTAAAGGTAGGTTGATAAAAAAACAAACGTCATATTGTATAAATATTTTTTTTTATTTATGCATTCAAAAAACATTATTGTGTTATTCTAACCATAGATTTTTTATATAATATAGGTACTACATGTCGTAGTTAGCAAATTTTGTATGAATCAAAGGGAGAATTTTTACCGCAGGATTTTTGACAACAAGGTTGGCAGTCGATATCGTTTTTTCTATAGAGAATAACTACTAATGTGAATTGTTTTCTGATTTATTTGTAGAAAAAACGCTTTGTTTATTAAGATTTACAGAACAATTATCTAGAAAATGTTGATATGTATGGAAAACTGCAATTTGTTGCCAACCAAGAAATCAAACGCGCTATACCTATACCATGACTCACTCATTGCACGGAGTACTCCCTAGTATATTAGGTATATGGAAATCTTTGATTCTAACTTGTTTTTTTTTCATTATTCAAAAATGTTTTCACACCATCGAATCTAAATGAAATAATTGATTTATATTTTTTCAAACCCGACCCATATGTTTATTTTAAAATCTATTTAAATTTTTGACTAACGATTTTTTTTTATTTATTTTTACATAAATTCTCATTTATTGTATCATCACTCATTCTAAGATTTAAAATTATTTAAAATTGTTTTTATGAATAACTCATAGTTAGAAAAAATACTAGTACAAGATCAATAATACTGATCGAAGTTAAATTTCGACCTAAATCTATTCAATAGCAAATGACACAAACGACAATAAAATGTAAGTTTCACGGAGTAATAGCATTCACAAAATAGTATTTCGATTTCTGTTTCGAAATAAAATGATTAAATTAGCAAACGATCGAAATTGAATATGTTTTGAAATAAAATCAGCACGCAATGGTATGTCCTTAAATTTCTCACAGTAAATCATCTGATGAATAGGTTTACCCTACCATTTGTTTATAATATCCGCTATTATGGTTATTTTTCATCTTAGCTATATATATAAGTACTTGTAACATCCTTATCTTGTACTAAACTATGCCTGAATACCAGACGTAGTCAACTATCAATTCGTGTGAATAATTTATAAAATCCAAGTAATATTCAAATTGAAAAATGAGGGGTTACAAAATTTCTATAAACTTACACTCTTTTGAAATTTTTGAAGTATAAATTACACTGGTGTTTTCTATAAATAATTAAAAAAAAATATTTAAAAATGAACTGTTTTGACTTTGCTATCTCTTGATAGACTATAATATAAAATACGAAATTTATTTTTTTGTAGAATCAAAGAATGTTTTTTAATTCATTGTTTACTTTATTCAAAGTTGAATAGGTACTACGAATCAAATAATAACTCAATTATTGTGGTGAAATTATTATTATACGATGAAAAGATTTTTAGAGAAAAATTTCACACCTGTTTAAAAAAATTAACCGAGAATATGGGTTACTTAAATTATCACCCTAATATATTATAATAGGATGGAATAGATCATCTTAATGGTTATCAATAAAAAAATATATGTGTGTGTGAATACCTCAAAGCGAAACAGAGTTGAGAGTCCCTTGTACACAAGTTTTAAGTCCTCACATAAATCATTAGTTCTCGTTTTCTTGATTCTAAAACCTTAGGGACACATTCTACTCATTTTTATGGTTGATACATTTTGAGCACATTATCCCTTTATGGGCTACCCTTTACTCCCGAAGATCGTTACTTTTTAACCACACTGTAAAAACATTTTTACAGCCTTTTCCTTATTTGATTGGTTTTTGTGTTAGTGCCAGATGAAAAATAAAACATTTTATGATCATAGCCAAACGTCTCCGAAAAAAGACAAAATATTCAACTTAAAAACATTTACACTTTTTGATTTGAGTTAATATTTCATTATAATTATAACGAGAAGCGTGACACATTCAACCATTCAAACACGTATTTAATTGACTCAAATTTTTATTAATTAACACACTCGCAAGCCATAGTTATATTACAAAATTGCTAATGTTTCCAATTCTGAAATGTAAACATTGCATACCTATTTAATAAGTATGTAAGTACCTGCATACTATATACTTGCATTGTCAAAAAATAATATATTCAAATGTAAAGCTTTGACAATTCGTTACTTGTTGAACTCATCTAGTCAGATAATAAGTCAAGAACCTACCTACTCCTACATTGGTATATTTTTTACGAATAAGATATACGATTTTTTAATTAGGTATGTGAATTTCATAGAAAATTGAAATAAGTGATGTCTTACCATGATTGAAAAAGGACTAAAAAATCAGCTTTTTCGATTCCACACAATGAATAAATTTAACATACACTGAAAAAAATGTCAATTTGGTGTAATCTTAAAATATCATGACGTAAGTATAAAATAGGTGCGGTCACCTAAAATAATGAAATAATCATTTAATATTACGCTATCATTGAAATGTGTAAGATGGAATCGAATTATTCGAGTAAATAACGAAGTATTATGATGCTCATCATCTTAAAAATTGATCACATTAAATAATAGTTTCCTTTTTCAAATAATAACATTATGGAATATAAAATAGTCCACTGTCCTATAAATTTACGTGATATTCATAAATAAGATTATAATCATAAAAAACAGTGACGAGTCACCGTATTTATAAAGATTTCACAGTTTATTATGAAGAAGTGTCACTGAAAATACGATGAAGTCCCCTAATTTAGTGTGATAAAATGATGTGAAACTTTTTAAGGTATGGAACATTAATTTATACTACAGTCATATTATTATATGTGAAACATACTAAAATACGATTACAGAATCTCATGTAAGAGGAATCATATCATTTAGTGTGCTTCCTACAAAAATATGACACGTCATCTTATATGCCGTTATCATCATAAATCGTATTATCATCTTAATTTTGATGATATCACTATGCTCCGTACTTATGGTGAATTCACCATACTTTAAGCTGAATTCACGTTATTTATGAATATCAGTTTTCTCAGTGTATATAGACAAAATATAAAACAATCAAACTGTATAGAAAAGATGCACAGTAAGAAAAAAACATATTTCCCTTCACCAGAGTTCAAACTCGTGTGAGACAATTTAATACAAAAGACACAAAATATTATATATACCTACACATTAAAATAAATTAAGAAACCAACTACTTAAATATTGTTATTTTTTATAAAATAAATACAGATATTATTTTACAATATGCATATGACGTGAAGGTTTGCAATGAATTTTTAGTATCTATTGCAGTATTCTTTCTTCAGAAATGATTTTCTAAACCTCAATGAAAAACTATTTTTGCAACAAAGTATGTAGAAATAAAAACACACTTGTTTTAGTTCAGTTAGAGGTATTATTTTCGTAACATTTTCTATCAATTGTTATTTATATCTACCTACGTATTAAATTATATTGAGTACCTAACCTGTACCTGCCTAAAACAATAGTTTTTTTTAATGATTTTCGTATATAAAACATTGACACCAGTAATTTATTTTTCAACTCTGTATAGGGAAGGAAGTCAAATAAAATGATATAACAATTATTGGGCTGCATATTGGGTAATAGGTACAGAAATGATCAAAACACCAATAAAATCTCGTCGCCGGCTTTATCTAAATTATTAATTCGATCTCTTTTATAGACGCGATTACAAAATTAATATAATGTTTAATATACGAACATCGTTGGACGTAATAAAACCGACCCATTCACGAAGATTCCGTCAGATTGCTAACACAAAATATCGAACATAAATTATTAAGCAAATTTAATAGTAGATCGTTTTTGTAATTCGCGTATAATAAAATAATAAAAGGAAGATAAACTCAGCGGGTCATCGAAGTTATAAGGCGAGCTCGTATTATGTCGATTTCTCGAAAACTAACTCCATCTTAGTAAAAATACACGAGAGCATTAGGTTAGGTACCCACCTATATAAGAATTATATTATTCCATACCGATTATTTCTCTCTCATAAAAATCTGACTGGACGTAAAAAAACGCAGCATTCCACCTTCGAGAAAAAAAAAGACGAAAAAAAAAGACATATAATGGTCCATCCCATGATGAGTCGGTGCTTCGACGTGATTGGTCCGAAAGGCCGGACCGTAAATCATAACCTTCGAAAAAACTTGTTCTCGAAGAATCCATTCTTCGTACAATATTCTCTTTTCTGCTGTTACCTCCGTGATATATGTTGAACAAATGTGAATACGGATGGGTCACATCGCTCGGCCGAACGAATTTGATATTAAGATTATTAAGTATTTTTTTTTAATATTCTTTAATTCAGCTCACAATTCGAAAGTGAGATCCTATAATCCGTCGGAATCATCTTACGCATATTTGACATTTGGTAATAAATTTGAAAGGAGATACTTTTTGAACTTCTATTTTTTTTTATTCATTGTTTTCAATCTGAAATGAACCGTCGTGTGACATTGAGGTCCGAAAACGCGGGAATATTAATATTATTATTTATACCTACGAGTATTATTTTTGTAATACAAACGAGGTAATAACTTCCATTTTAATAGTGCTTTTGAGATAATAAATTTTGTACAATGTTCATCGATCGTTTCACAGATGGCAGCACTCTGCAGTTATGTGAACGATAAATATTATTCTATAGAATATATTTTTATTGGTAATACTATATATATATATATATATATATATATATATATATATATATATATATATATATATATATATATATATATATATATATATATATATATATATATATATATATATATATATATATATATATATATATATATATATATATATATATATATATATATTATGTAACCTTTATTTAACGAATAATAGGTAGGTACTGAAACTTATAATTCACGTGCATTTTTTATTTATTTAAATTATTCATAACACACAGCTACCAGATTGTGTGAAATGGCGATTTTAACACCTTCCCCCTATTTATGACGTCTTTAAAGATAAAATTTCCACACTATTACAAAATCAAGTATCAGGATCTCATGATGCGGGAACAGTTCCTTTGACATTAAGCCTGAAGAAAAAGTCAAGTAAGTATAAAACATAATACTTGCATAGTGCGTAACATAATACGGCTGTCGGTTCTAGAGTTACGCGGAAACTTATTTTACTTCATGATTCTGACCTTGTCACATGACCTTTATTGTATGCGTACCAATAATGTGAAAAAAAATCCTTCGAAAGTATTTCAAAAATGTTTAACGCTGAACTTATAAAACAAACTTCGCGTCGGTGCAGCGTTTGATGATGAATACTTTGTAAAAATATTATTTTTTTCCTGCATATACTTATTTATTATTAAAAAATATCAGTAGCGGGCCACGACAAATTTCTAGAGGCAACCTATATTACAATTTAAACAATGTTAAATGTCAAAAGGTCTTGGTAGACATGCACGAATTATGCATTTTTCGTGCTGTAGAAATTAACGATTTTAATTAACTATTAATTCATTCATACTATCACGGCATATCCCACAGCATGGTGTAATGAGCACGACACATTCGAGTATTCTCACACATCAGTCACGTCTCACCTAAAAAAAACAATATTCAGAATGGGTTGTGAACCTCATTGCTGAACTATGAACTATGTAGGTATGTATATAATATGATTTTTGCTTCTTATTTTCAATTAGATACCTACTCGATTCTTACAAGACACTCGAAAATTCCATTAGTAGAAAAGAAAGAATAAAATCTTCTCGGTATGAATAAGAGAAGGCAATAATAAAAAAATTAAGGACATCTTTTTCAAATTTTTCTTGGCGTTAAAGAAATTCATGGTAATATGGTTTAATTCAATATGTAAAGCGTTATTGTTCACTTTGAATTAAATACAAAATTGTTCAATTTTTTCAAAATATCAAATGAGCTGAAAATATGCATTGTCATCGGTAAAACACAAATTTTAAAAGTTTGACAGCTTCAACTGGTCGGAAGTTAGTTAAAAATCAATTGTAAAATTCCGCTTCAGACAGATAGGTATGTGAAGTGAATTAAAAGGATGGAAAAAAACAATATAAATAAAATAACACGATGAATTTATTTTTACAATTTTATTTTTTATTTTTAAATAAAACAACCTAGAACATTACCTATCTAACTAGATATATGTGAGTACATAATATATATTTGTTCTCACTTTTCATGTTATTTTGATTTAGAATTATACTATGTACCTATATTATGTCAGTTGGTGATAAGTATATAAATAAAATAAAAATTAATTCTCAAATGGTTATGTTTATATGAGTATAGTGAAGCTGTATGAACTGATTGAAATAAAATTATAGGTGACAAGTTTTAGTTTTTCATATTTGATAAACCAGTGTGAGTCAAGATTATTCACAAGCAATGGTTTAATATAATCATCGGCAATCCGCCACTGCAAATAAATATTTTATTATCATTTCCTTTAATTGTATTAAATTATTGTTTGACATTATTTAGATTTTATGCTTCGTCCGTAAGTCGGATAGGTAGCTATGACGTTTCGTCCTTGATACTAAATAAAACGTATATCAATCTTAAGAATGTTACATAAATGTTTTTATACGTATATAAAAGTGAGAAAAGAGGTCGGCCATGTTTGTTTGTCTGTCATAAACGTGTTCATTGTTGAATGTGTCCCAAATGTGCGTCCCGTAAGAAATATTAGGATAGCATAACATTGCAGAAAGTGTACGCGGTGGCTTACACTAGGTCATGGTCCTGTTATAAACCTCCTATAATAAATTATTACAATTACTCTCGCCGTCCCTCTCGCACCCGCGAACGGGCCCCATACGAGCTGAAAGACAAGCGGGCGGGCGGGAGGGGGACGGCGATATAAATTATCATGTCATACCGAAATAAATAACCCAACTTTAGTGTGACGTTTTTGTAGCTCTAAGTTTGGGAGGCATTCTTTCGTGCGGTTTTGTTTGTTAACAATTTTCAGTGTGAGGAAAGCATGAACTTTTTTGCTTACTTGGGATACTTTGTGAAAAGGGAAGTTTGATTTTTTACGAATCTATGGAATAAAAACATTCTGAAGATAGATCTATATCATATTGAAAGTAAATCTGTTTGGTTGGAAGAAATTGGCCGATGGCAATAAAACCGCCAGTATGCAATAGGTATATTTGTTTTTACTATGTACAAAAATATATAGGTATAACTAAATAAATAATTTTATATACAGATTCCTTGAAAACATTTGTCAGAATTGAGGTGATAAAGGAATGTTACTTCTGATATTTTAATCTCGACACAATTTTTTATTCACAAAAGTTATAGGCCTCACATACTCTTATCTACAATCAATTAATAAATTTCGTACCTACAGTAAAATAAACTGTGAGAGTAAGGCCTCAACATCTCAACAAGCATAGCTTCTGTCTCAAATTTGGTAAGGAAATTAGTTATTTTTATATTCGAATGAAACTACCTATAGGTACTATGTATCTCTGAACGATGCTTATGAAAATAATTGTTAAAGGGAAGCCAAATTCACGAACAATACAAATATATAAAAACAATGCATAAAATGAATTTAAGAACAAAAATAGATATTGACTCTGGTACACAACCCTTCGATGTTTTGGCAAAGTCATAAAAACTTTAACATAAGCTGTACCACTATAAAAAATGGCGACAGGACAAGATAGTAGTTCTGGTGAAAATGTAAGCAGATAGTATCGAATTTACAATTTATAATGTTACATCTATCGCCTAGGTATTAGGTATATAAGCCGAAAAGGTTCACATTGCCGCCGAGACATCTGGCCAAGCCAACTGGTACCTATATATAGAGGTATTGGAATTTCAAATAAAAATAAAATAATTCAGGTGTTTTTTTCGTCCAAACGTAATTTTTATTCAACCCAACACTGCATGGAATTTGGACAGTTCGCTTATTTTATGCAGCACTGTGGAAAATGTATTCAAGCGGGCTTCTCAGAATTTAACACCAGAATAAAACGACACACTGGATATTATAATATGCAAAAAGGTAACCGTGGATTCTGTGCATGAGATCATATCTACAATATCTTCTATCTATGTAGGTATGTTTTTAAAAAAACCGACTTATCAAAATATAAGGAACGAGTAAAGCACCGAGCGCCAAATATGAAATCATAACAAACATAGAACTCGCTATTAACTGAGGTTCAGAAAAAAATACAAAGAAAAATTTGAATAAAGAACAAGAAAAATAAACAGATAGCAAAAGTCAAATTAATAAAGAAACTAAACATGTTTTAGTCATATCAGCTGGAAAATAACCTCAAAAACCTTTGTATTGATAAAAGAATGATTGAGAAGACGTTGGCTGGAACGAATGCCTTAATCCGTGAAAAAGTAAATTGATCAGTGCACCTATTGGATGATTAAAATTCACTTTACAGGTAATTTGAATGAAATCGCAAAATCTGTTTGATCGAAATATATTTGTGCGGTTTTTGGAGAACCAACTAAGACTGAAAGAAAACGAATTTAATCCTTAAATTGAAAAGTTTTCCCCCCATTGACTCGAGAATAATTCTATGGGTTTCTTCTTCAGTGGCTTCGGATACTTTTCGGATTAAATAAAGTGCATTCAAAGTAGCGTGTTCTCATCTCGAGCTTTGTCTCAAACGAACTGTCACTAGATATAATCATTTTACTTTGATAAACTATGAAACTTTCGTTTAGAAAATCTTGTGGGATTTCCGAATCATTGTACCGAATACTATGTTGATCTTTGATTAAGGTATATAACGAATAACGCAGAGAAATTAACGACAAATATATTTGCAAGACTTCCGTATGTAGGTATTAATAGTAGATATGAATATGAAGAATCTTGATATGACAAGACCACAGTAGGAACAAGCTTTGGATCTAATAAGTAACTAATATTAAACATTCAATAGGACCCATTGACAATCTAAACGTTGATTAATGTACATAGTTGTTCGATCAAAAATGTTATTGTTTATCTTATGATTTGCTTTCTTAAGACGTATCGTTCCAAGATACCTCCTTAGCGCTATCAGCATCCATCCATCTAGTTGGCACAATGGCCGTGCGTCGTTTGTTATACAAATAATAATATGTATATGACTCAATGGACACTCTACTTCCGAGAATGGACCACAATCATGTAACAATGCATTATCCGTAACGCTCTCATAACGAATTCATTTAAAATACTTATTAAGATTTCTTTCACATCATTTGAGATCTCAATAAGAGTGTGGTGCGCGCTAACCGTGCGCCCCACGGAGTCGAACACCTGTATGCCTGTAATATAATTGAGTCCAAAATACTGATGTACTAGTTCGTAAGGAAGCCGTTACTCCCCAAACAATAAATAATATGCTTATTTGACTGTCTGAACGGTGTTTATCTACTCCACAAAGCCCTCAAGCCACGCGGCTCATTATAAGTCAGCCAGAATGACACGTCTGCAAGTCATCCTTGATTCATTTTTCTTTGAGGCCTCCGCCGGTATCCATCAGTGACGTCCTGTCTGCCGATGTTGCGTTATGATTTCACGTCACTACTTCAGATGAACTGAACTATAGTTCGGATGATGATTTCCTTTTGACAGTTCTTTAGACCTTAAATAAAATAGGAAAAATCTATTTTATATTGATTTTCGGACATCCCGAAGTTTACACTTTAATTTCGCCCAGATTTGAAATAATCTCCCACATTATTAGCCAAGAAAGCGGAAGTCGGATCTCCCATCGAACCGACGCAGGAACGGGGTCAAATATTGATTTTTAATGCCTTGACAAGATTGATATCATTTCCTTCCTTCTACTTTTAAGAACTTTCCCACGTGTTCGTACGATACACATAATTTTTTTTACACACACAAAAATACACGTCATTAAGATATGTAAAGAAAATTGGAATTCATTTCCATATTATTTATAATATTTTTTTAGAACATAATTCGTTTTGGTGATTAAAATTATTATAAACTATTTCTTTTAAAAAGATTGGGATTTTATAATGCAAAAACTCTCATTTATTTATTTACTAATAATCGACATAAATTGCCTTTTACACGCAAACATAAAAACACATTTTTAACAAAAAATATAGGTATAGAATAAGAAATAAAAAACAATTAGGTGTACGTTTAGCAAAAAAAAAACGATAAACCTACAAGTACACAGTAAAACAATCGCATAAAAAATAATAGAAGTAGGTAAGCAAACATAAAAAAGAGATGCTATGGACCAAAATATTGAATAAAAAATATTAAAAACACAAAAAATAGCACTAGAAGCAGTGTAGTGTTAATTAAAAATTAACAAAACACAATATACAATTGAAAATATACTATAAAGGTTCACATTTCGGCATGCATTAAATGATATTTTTGATCCAATAGGTAATGTAGGCATTGTCTATGAAATACTAAAAATCAGCTTTACACTTACAAAATCATATGAAGTCGATAGGATAAGGAATTCATTTTAAAAAATGAATAATTCTGCATAAATACACAATAATAAAGATGAACCTCAATGTGTAGCAATGAATTATATGATTGTTTCCGTTACATAAAACTTAGGGCTAGTAGGTGTTAGAATTATACGAAAAAAGTCACATGTTACAGATGCTGTGCTTCAACTGCGTATTTTGTGACCTTGACATTTGGAATATAAAGAATACTCTATCTTATTCATTTAAATATATTTTGTATTGAATATTCGATGTCATTTGGAATGCAAAATTATGTCTTTTCGATCTAACACAAAAATATTTTCAATACCTATTACATATATATTCCGACTGAGGAATTCAATGTATTCAAAGCAACGACCCATTAACATCTGAAAACACAATGAGCGGAAAATATATTCGGCACAAATAATTCAAATTTTCACGAATAAATTATGATCCTAGAAACTAGATTTTGGATTTAAAAAAAGGTAAATAGCGACATATTTAAAGCTTTGAGGCACCGGCTTAGAATAGTCTTTAAAATTCTCAATTATTAGTCGTTCAAAGACAACATATTTTTGTGTATGGTGACGCACCCCTCGTCATTTCACAATAATTAGGTACCTATATATCGTCTCACACACGGTCTTTTGTTGTACAATTTTCTTACAGTTTTCACATTACATAAATAACAAATATAGGTCTTCTTGGAAAATTGTTGGCCTTTGTGGCTCAGGGTTAGATATCTGACACCTGAGATTTATGTCCCTGGTTCGATTCCCGGAGGAGACATAGTTTTTAATTGTGTTTTCAGCCTGGTTCTGTGAGAAGATAAATATCTTATTTTGGGTATATACATAATACATACATACATACCATCACGCCATATACCTTACGGGGTAAGTAGAGAGAACCGAGCGCCATACTCCCCTATTTTTGCACACATTTCTAGCTTCCTTTACATCCATGCATCGTCTCATACATGCTCGTCGATTATTCAGGCTTCTTATATTTCCTTCTTTCAAAATATCATTCACATTGTCATGCCATCCCTTTCTGGGGTGGCCCCTGCTATTCATTCCATCTCTTACACCCATGTACCTACATCATTCATTCTTTCGATATGTCCAAACCACCTCAAGGAATTCACTTTCATTTTACTTATAATACTCTTCTTCATCTTGCATTCCCTCCTACATATTAAATTGTTAAATTCATATTTAACATAGTACCTACCTGTTAGTTACCCGAGAAGTATTTTGTTTTTTTTTTATATATCAACCTTTTATTATATAGATAGGTACTTATCTTATAATGACGATACCTTCAATAAACATGATTGAAAATTCCTATCATGATGCATGATTCTGTTGAATAAAATTGTTTTTTTACCTAAAACTAGGTAAAGTAGGAACCGATCTGTGTAGCCTTGACATTTATCGATCTGCTGACAGATAAGAAATTACAATTTTAAAAATAGATAGAGGAATAAATGTTATAACTAAGTACCTACTTATGGACAAAAAGTTTGTCAGATTGGTCAGGTTGTCAATGTAAAACTGTTTTTTTATAGAATGTGTTTTTTCTGCGATTAGGTAAGAGGCCAGATTTTTTGATAAAATAGATGAATATGAGAAAATCGGTTCAAAACGCTCACACTACTACGAAGGATGTATAGTCAACATGTACCAACATACATATTTCTCATGCTGAAAACAAAATAGTTACCTATTGTTTATTTATTTAATTTTATAATAAAAAATTAAGTAATGTGGATTCAACTACACATACCTATTATACAATACAACTAGGTAAGTGGGTACTTTTTATACACAATTATTTTACTACATGTACCTGCCAGTAATAAAGTTGAATTGTAAAATAAGAGTCAATATAAATCATAGAAAATATTGAATGAAGAACGACTGACAAAATTTATAGAGCTAAAAAAGAAGATACTGAGAAGCTGGTTCAACTATATGAACAATATTCTGGAAGAAGGAAACGATTATAATATAACTCAACAATAACATGGACATGGCGTAATGTTATTTAATTTATTTATTTATTTATCGTTATTTTTTTGTAAGAATTACAGCCATACATTACAGATACATCTACATAGTATAATAATTTAACAGCAAAAAAAAGTCTCCGCTGATGTGATATGTAGGTATATTAGATATGTATAAACGGGTTTCACGTACAAATTGCAGTTATTTTACTCCTCATTAACCCAATGGTATATTTTTTTCAGTGCAGATTATCAACTAGAATCATGTTGAGATTGTATTCTGAAAGATTAAACACAATGTACCTATCTGTGTGTATGCTGTGTACCTACCTACTATGTGCTGTGTGTTATGCTGTGCTATGTACGGTGTATTAATTCTTCTTTATCGATGTACACATAAGATTCATATCAAATTTTGCAAATTTGTATATCTAATACTGACCCCAATAGATTTTGAAGGATATCTGAATAGTGCTTTTTATTTTTTTAACTGCGTAATATTTCAAAGTGACCCCAAGCTCAGGAAACTTAAAATTTGATATTTTTACTTTGAAATTTGTAAAAATACACATCAATTCCATAAAATGGCATTGAAGAATTATTTTTTCATAGTATAATATTTAAATCAAAAATAATTTACCAAAACTCATTTCATGACTATGCTGAAAAATTTCAATACAAAATTTAATTACTTTGTGGAGTGACTTGGTAGTGAGGAGTTTAGCGTTAGCCACAACCCACTCGTTATAATATACCTTTCGAAACAGGATTTGAAATTTTGTGATAGGTAGGTACTGTTTAAATTATGTGTCTTGTAGGTCTGCATGTTGTCGGTATCAGGATAGCATGATGCATGTAGAGGAAATATGATCAGTTAACCTTGAGGCGATGATATCCCAAGAGTTGAGGACACAAGGGAGAAGGGAGTAGGGGGACAGATTGTTGGGGCCATTGCCCCACCAGAACGACAAGTGATACGCCGTCTAAATTGAACCAAATGGACTCTGATTCGGTCACCGCTTCAATTGGACTGTAGGGTGTCAATGAAATATTATACAAATTATATACAAATAAACACAAAAAATCTAATAAGGCCAAATTAATTCATAATAAAAAGAGTGAGTTGTGACCAACGCTTTACTCCTAACTACTCTACGAAGTATTCAAATTTTGTATATAAAATATTCAGCATTTTCATGGAATTAGATTGTTGAATTATTTTTGATTTGAATATTTTATGAAAACTTGATAATTCTTCAATGCCGATTCATGAGTCTTTTTAACAATTTGAAAATAGAAATATCAAATTTTAAGTTTCCTGAACTTGGGGTCACTTCGAAATGTTTGACAGTGACAAAATGAGAAGCATTGATCAGATATCCTTCAAAATCTAATAGTGTCTACATAAGTTAGTATTAGATACACAAATTCACAAAATTTATCGATAAAGTAGAATAAACACGCCATACATAGCACATAGTACCTACACATCACACATTGAACGAAACTTTCAGAATTCATAGTGGGGGGTGTAGGAGGGGAGGGGGTAGCGAGGAGTAAAAATCTGATGGTGGTTAGTCAGCGATCACATCAGTGAAACGAGACGAATGTTTTATTTACCTTAAACAAATTTGTATAAATTTGCTATAAGGATTCACCAAGAATAATTATCAAGATAAAATGTCACTGAAACGTGTTTTGAAAAACAAACAAAATACACTTACACTTTTTACTATTTTTTTTATTGTTTTGTATGTAAAACACATTTTCAATACTTTATTTAATTTATCAATTTTAAATTATTCAGTAGGTTAGTGAAATGTTACCTATTCATTTTTATCTACAATGATATTAAAATATATACACTTATTTAAAAATATGTACATTTAACTAAAAATGTCAAGTTAGTTGAGAAACACCCTGTTGTTGTGATACATTTTAAATATAAATATACTTATTGTATGGTGTGTAGTCAATTGATCTTAGTAAGCATCAAATTTAGCCGTGACGTCATTCTACTATCACTGATACGCTAAATGAATTTTTTTTAAATCAACCATCGCAGATATCATATACTCCCCATCTCTCATGAACATCTTCAACAACATTAAGACACTTTGAATGTCACTGGGTCATTGACAACGTGCGTTCACGATTTTAAATAAAAAAAAATGAAATTTGAACAAGTAGAACACATAGAGATATTTTAAAAAATAATGAATGTTGTCTTTTCTTCTGTAATTTTTATTTTATATTTTTGTCAAGTCATTATTTTATTGCCATAGTACATAATCTATTGTGTATTTAATATTAACTCTAGTTGGTGTTGGGAGAAGTTGCCGTTTACAACAGTGTACAGATTATATGTAGGTGCAAGAAGGTAACAAATAAATAAAAAAATATGTATCCATTTTTTTTAACTAAGCAAATGTTGTGGATGCAGGACTAAACTTGATTCAAATTATTGATATTATTTAATTTACATAAAAAAACCAAAAAAAAAATCATAATATGCACACATTTACCGCCATGTTCATTTTGGGAAAGTCAGATAGATGGGAACGCCAAATTTTATGCTTAAAAAATCATCCATAGCTTCATAAACAGTCATACACCGTTTGTCACAATGTTTGTCTGGTATAAGTTACATAATGATGCCAATTATTTATTAATTTAATAAATTCTAATTTGTTTTTTAAATCACTTTTACATTCTCACGGGAAATTCAAAGCAACAGAGTATAAAGACTTCTATGATTGATGTAGGTTTATCTCGTTTTATTTTTGCGTACCTACACTTAATCTTTAAAAAAAACTCGTTCAACGATACATTGGGGTCTTGATTAATGTCAGATAAGGTAAGTACATTATTAGTAATAATTTGTGACTATATCAATTAGTATTCCTCCGTATCGATTCGTTTAATTTACTAACTGAGATAGTAATATCGATTAATGACAGAAACGTTATGTTATTGCTTTAGGTAAATACTAATGGCATCCTAATACGATTCTTCAATATACAATGTATTGTATAGGTAGTACATAATATATGGACGAGAGAGGTTACAATCTAAAAAAATAAGTAATATTTTTTGGTGCTCGGCGTTATCTAGGCAAATGAGTTATACCCATTAGCTGTATCTGACTGAGGCAGCATCGCTCTCCTCTGTGAATGGACCCGAATTGAAACAAATTATAACACAAGTCGTATGTCGATTTCCTATCAAAATAAAAAGTGACATTTTGTGTGAGACCGAATCGTAAGAGATAAACAAAAAAACTTGATTCGTAAGAGTATAGATTGAAATAAAAACGAGTGGGTCGTTGCCAACACCAAACTCTCCATTATTTAGTTAATAGTTCTAGTGTACATTTTCTTAATAACAGCAATAAGAATTCAACTTTATTATATGAGCGTTGTATAATAACAAGATCATTCCAAGATACCTAACTCTTTTATGAAGTACACATTGCTATTGCGTAAACTCTTTTATCAATAAACATATAAAAACTCTATTTTTCAGATTGTGAGAGTATTTCGAATGTTTTTTACAGATGAAATCATACAAGGAATGTCTATATATTGTCTATGAAAATTACAAGCCTCTTGTGACAGACAGATCAAGGGACGGAAGTCGGAAATACGCGTGCGCACAAATATTTAACCGGATAAATAAAAAAATAATTAATAGAAGTAAAAATAGTAGGTATCTTACAACAACGTAAATGATATGTTGAGAAATAAGTTTATTTGAAAAATGTCATCAAATGCGATTACATAATAAATATTTGCCTAACCTCATGTGGAAAAAGTGTTGGTAACATTTATCCTGCGACAAATTTATAAAGCAACTCGCTCACGCGAGTCACTATTATTATTAAAGAATAATTGGACCTAACCAAAATAATATGGGGAATGGGTTTATGTACACATCATTCTATTGTTTCGTTGTTGTATTTTATTGCATCCCGTATAATTTTCCCTTGATTCATCTGTCGCCAGACGCTATTTGGAAAAATTTTAATATATGTATGATATCAATATGAAGTCCATTAAACTTGTCGTCTTTCGTAGTCTAGTAGGTTAAATACCTTGGATTCGAAACTGTGGTTAAATACCTTGGATTCGAAACTGTGGGGGCATAATTAATAGCTGTTTCTGGATTTGTTTAACAGTTACTGTTATCAGTCTCCAAAATGTGGCAACTTGTCATTGATTGCTTGTTTAATTGATATTTGGCTTAGTATGTATACCTACATGTAAGTTGAATCAGCAGTCTTTGCCTTGTATCCACAGAGGACAAGAATTTTCATGCGTCATACATACTTACAAAAATATCATGACAATACTTTTAGTATGGTATTCATTCATTTATTCCATCACGGTATATACTACAATGCGGTGTAACTAGTGACAGGTGTGTACTTATAAAACACTTAATCCAATAACATAAGACCAGAATAACCGACGTAGTCTAAAAGGTTACCAAGCAGAAGTGGAGCTGGGCAGGGTATGTCGCCCGAACCACAGACTCCAGATGGACTAAGAAAATGCTAGAATGGCTACCTAGAACGGGCCTCGAAGAAGTGTTGGAGCCTCAAACAAGGTGGTCTGATGATATAAGACCAGTGGCTGGAGGCGGATGGTTGCGGTCTGCCCAAGATAGGGACCTGTGGAGGTCTCAGGGGGAGGCCAATGTCCTTTACTGGACGAAGGAGTCTGTGCGGCACCGACTTAGAATAGTGCTTCCACTCTTTTCTATTATCATCGTTTTTGAGTAGGTACTTATCCCGTAGGAGCCGGGTAGTAGAAAACACAACAGGCAAAATAATATCTCACATGCTTCTGTTCACCACGCATTCTGAATGTAGTGCCTTAATAGGTGGCACAAGACTGGTGTGATATCTGTTGAGAAATTGGTGTAAAAAAACATGCTTAAAAATTGTGATATCATTTCTCTATCAGTCCCTCTATCCTTTTCCCTCTCCTATCCCTCACCCAACAAACATAGTGTCTCTATCTGGTGTATTATTATTTATTATTTTTGTTGCTATATTTATTTTGTGTTTTTAATTTCTTGTTATTTTTTATTTTGTATCCTCTTGTTAATTATTCATGTAACTGATTGGATTTACTATGGTGGTTGACTGGTAGAAATTGCCTGCGGGCAATAAGTCCGCCACGTTGTTTTATCACAGTAAAAGTTTTTAATTATTAGTATTATTATTAAATCATGACTCTCCACTATTTCATAGTAGTGTAGGGTAAAATAATTGACATACGGTAAAGTGCCGATCTGTCTTATCCAACAGTGAAATATGGACATTTACCCAACGACAGTTGTTTCAAAATGGATGTTTTTGAAAATTTTATTACGCCGTATCATTGACTCCATGTACATTACTATTTATAATAAAAAATAAAAGCGCATACGTGCGTGAATAGCGTTAGAATTGCTGATGGCTTCAAATAGAGCTATTTAAAACACATAATATGTAGTTTGATTGCTCTTAAGTGGATATAAATAATAGCTTATAAGTTCATATAGTAAGATAGTGATAAAATATTGATGAAAGAAAAATACAGTTATCGTCATTATCTAATTTGGTACCTATTTATAAACATATAATATATATGGTTGATTATTTATAAGAAAAACATGTCTATTTTTATAGTGCCGATATTTGAAATCACCTCTATTTTACTTAACATACCTATATGTATATGAAAATAATGAATATGAGTGACTTTTCTAATACTTACCTATAAACTTAAAACCGAAATGGATAGTTAAGTTTATATCATATGAATTATGTCTTCCTTCGTGGCTCAGCTAGTTTGATATCTGAGTCTAAAGCTTGAGGTCCTAGGTTCGATTCCCGGTGGGGGCACGATTTTTTTAATTGTGTTTTCAGTTTGGATCTGTGAGACGATAAAAATCATAAGTCTCCAGTGTGGCAACTTGTATTTGGGTGCGTCATAAATCAAAATTTGACAAAGTACTTAGTACCTACCTTATCGTTTCCTTAGAAGCAATAATAGTCATAGTAAAAATATTTTTATAAAACAAAAAAAAAACACATTTAATTTTAAATTTAGTATTTTTTTTTATTTATTTATTTATTGAGACATTCACGGCTTAAAGCCCTTTATAAAACATAATATTAGATGACACAGCATAAACTTTAGCAAAGAAACACAATTCACATCGCATTACATCACATTCATCGCATTATTGAAGTATTCATATATATAGTTTTATTATTATTGTATGTTTATTAATTTAAAAAAAAAACTGCATACCCAATGTATCCGAATAAATAAGGAATTGATCTCAAAACAATTCAATCAGTTTAACATTAACACGAAACCATGTCTAATCGGTAGTCCATAATAATATAGTATGTTATAAATTTTTATGTAATGATCACTTCATTGCTCGATAAGACGGTAACGACATTGAAAGATTTGTGACATTTCGTATGACGGCGTCATACGACGTTTAGGCCGTTGAGTCATAACATAGCATTTATCAATAATGTATTTTATACCTATACAAAACGAGCACACTTATAATGTTGTGCATTATACAAATATCCGTTTACTTTGACCTCTGAGTGCATTTATAATGGTGTCCTTTCACTTATTAAGATGATTGCAACTGAAACGTAAAGAATAATATATATTTATATTTTAAATAGGTTTTTATTGAAACTAAACACAAATTGTATTTGAACATAAGGAGTTACGCAGTACTAGATCGAATGAATTACTTGCAATATCTTAGTGTAAAACTAGATATGCGCAAAACTCCTTTATCATCAGACGTGTAGTTATAAATTGTATAATTCTATAGATAAATCTGTAATCGATATTCTAAATAATAATCTTGCAGCTATTAAAAGAAAACTTTTAAAAGAGCTTATATGTGGATAAGTATTTGGGTAAGTTTTTATTTTTATTCTAATATTGCTACTTTTTTTTGTTTAATTTCACTCTTGTTTATTATTCCTTTAGTTATAACTAATGTTTTATTATTAAGTAACTTATTGTTAGCCATTTATGGAAAATTTGCTTGTGTATTTGATTTTCTTTGTACTGTTGCAATATATTTACACAGTTATATGTTTTCTTTGTATTATATTGTATCTTGTTGAATAAATGCTGTAATAAACTGTAATTTACAATAACGGATGAATAAAAAAATAATGAATGAAATATAAAATTTATATTTTGTATGTATGTAATCCACCTAAATATTACAATGTACTTCAAACTTCGTATTATGCATTATACTTTACCTAAGTACCTACATATTCATATACATACCTGAGTAATAACTTGAATTACATCCACACTAATGTAGGTATATTATGATCAACTACGTATTATTTGTCGTGAAAAAGGATATGTATAAGTACAAATACAACTTATAAACTTATATTTTAGAAGTTTTTATTTTATTGCTTAACATTTTCAAGGACTTCGTATTGAAATTGAATCCTTAAGTTACAGTGAATACCATACATTAATATGTTTAATGTCGATTCATATTTGAAGTTGTGTACCAAATATATTTTGTTTGATAGTTTCTCTTGTGTTTTGTTTTGATTATTTTAAATTTATTTTTTTAAGCTTAGTAACACAGACAATGAATCATATAATAAATAACATATGCGCTGTTATCATAAGTATGTACTTACTCATTTATTTGAAATTTTATCAGCTGTATTTCAAAAAAATCCTTTTTTTGTGTTTAATTATACACTATTCCATCAGTCAATTTTCCGTTAGGAAGTAGTGACGTGATTTTCTGAAAAATTGATTCCTCACAATATTTGATCAAAATATTGCGACAGATTCGCACTTCTTTTGTCAACAAAATAATCTTCACATACCAGAGTAATTCATTTCAATATTTATTTTTAGACTGATCCGCTGCTAATATAAAAATATAAGGGACAAAATGTCAATTCTACATACAATAATATTATTAACAATAAATTTGGAAATATAATATAATATAATAAAGAGAATGAGAGCTGTCGTTTTACGAGGTGAATGGCAAAATACCTATAAATGTTGAGAGTTTATATCACTAACAAACATTCCGGGTACATAAATTCACATAAAATTGAAGCAATAAAATCTGGGATTATTTACTAATGCAAGTCTCGGATATGTTATAATGGCGGAAAACGTAAGTTATAAACGTTTTATCTCATTCGGAATAGGAACGCAGAATGTATATTGAGGTACCATGGAAGACAGACATTTTATTGGCAATATCGGATCGTATCTCCGTCGTAGCATTCCGACTTATCTGTAATCAGTCTGCGATCCTGCTACGTGATTCTACGATGCCATACACGTAGAACGCAAAATTATTTTATATGTTTCAGATATGCTCTAAGATAACGTATGTATACTAATATTATTATCATTTACAAAATGAATAGGTATCTTTTTGAGATATAAACTATATATATTTCAAAAATAATTGACAAGGATACAAAATAGTTATATAAAAAAATACCATTTATAACAACTTCGTTAAAATATTATGAATTCAAACGGTCCGACGGCGACTTGTGGGATAGCTGTTGTTACCAACATTAAATTCGATGAGTTTTTTTGAGTTGAGAATATTATTCACATTTTTTTAGCTTTGCTAACAATTCCTACGCATAATATTTTATAAATATTTTTAATGATAAGATTGAATATAAAAAAATAAGTTTTTTTTGTACATAAAATTTATAGATTGAAAATATTTTTTGCGTTGAAGTAAAATTTTTTCAGTTATGAATCTTTTTTGTATGAAATTTGGAAATGTAAGAAGGTGTAATATGGGATACGCAGCGTAGAACTTCAACATTACCGTCGGCAAAGTTTCTCCTTTGAAATATTGAATAAGACAAGGAAAATTCCCATTACATTATGCTTCCGTCTTTGACTCTACTAATTTATGCATGAAAACGTTACAAAACAAAAATGAAATTTAAAAGCCTCAACGCTGAAATTGTATTTCCATTCCACACGACGCGGGCGCGTTCTCATCTCGGGCGTATATATTCCATGTATTACCTATTCGGGGTACTCCTTTAGTAAGTATCATACGGAGCACGGGCCTTCTCCGCTATCTCATACGGTACACACATAACTTGCCGGGAAGATATCGGGATACCATTAAGAAAATTGCTTTATACCTCCACCCGAGTATACGACTAAGCCCCGTACTATGTGTACCACACATACATACACACATTGTATGTATTATATTACATGTATTGGGCGAATTCTTACATTTTCTTATTTGCTCCAACACACACACATACACACACGAGCGAGCGATCTCGCCGTTTTTCGCTTAGGTATCAAAAACAAATAGGAAAATTATTTATTGGAGTCTATTTCAACGGATTCTTCTAGATCTCTAGCCCTCGCGCGTATCACGGTATACATACGAATACGAGGCGAGATGTGGAACTTTTCGAGTGAAAAATTATTTTCGATGCCGACTTTTCAGAGGCATTTTTTGAATAATTGCACGATATTTTCAGAAACGGATTCGAAAACGTCTAGCAGATCTTTTTCTAGATAACTTTCACAATTCACGACGAATTTGTAATAACCTATGAAAAATAATTGCACATTATTCATTACAATGTAAATAACGGGATTACTGATGATATTATAAATAGGTGAATTATTTACTAAGTAAAAAAATGAACGAAATCTATTCAGCCATATTCTTATTGAGATATAAGTTTTTTTTATAATTTTTAAATACCTACCTACAAAAATAAAAAAATGAAGCAGAATTATTTTACAATAGGATTATATTTGAAGTTCCGCAATCAATTTATTTATTTATCAAGGAAACATACAGTTGTGTAAATTTGTTGTATAATGATACAAAAAAATAAACTAGTTAAGTAAAATGGTTGACAGTAAGTTACTTTATGAACACATCATTAGTTACCTACAACAAATGAAAAAAATAACAAGAGTGAAATAAAACAGAAAAAACAGCTTTAATAAAATTAAAGTAAAAACTAGTTAATACGTACCCCCATATAAGTTCATACAACACAAGAAAGTTTTCTTTAAAAGCTTCAAGATTGTTATTTCGAATGTCGATTGCAGATATACATATCTATAGAATTATACAATTTACAACTACATACGTTATCATACATGTAAACAATAACAGCCGTGAATATAGGTATATTATAATTTACAAATGGACAAGAACATGTAGATGTAGGGTCTTACAGTACATTGATAAACAAATAGATGCAGTAGAAGTATAGAAAACGTAAGAAAGAAATATTTCCTGATAAGGGCCCCGCCTCGAAACCATTAGTAGATGGACAAGCATTAGGTTGTGGATTAATGTATTAATGGTACAGTAAAGTGCATGCTATTGATTTTCTAATTGGCGTCCCTAAAAGAAGTGTATGTATGTATGTATGTATATTATTGACGTGGTCGAGCGCAGAGGTATTCCAGTAGATTCACAAAGACGTCTCGTCTCACCCAGACAAACCGTCGCTCGTCGCGCCGACGCCCTAAGCCCAAATCTATATTTACCCACGAGAAATACGAACACAAGAAAGGGATGAAGGCATCCCCGCAACCGTTTGTAGAAAGAGTCCAAGTAACGTTGGTTATGTACGATTATAGATTGCTTCCCTTTTCGGTCAGATCAACCATTTGTACGAACACTGTCTCTTTCCCTCCTAGACGTTCGCTACACTGTATAAGTAAGCGCTCTACGGACGCCCGCGCCGTCGCGATGCAATTTCAGAAAATCCTCTCTACGCTAAAAGGCCTTACCTTCCGTCAGCCCGTCGAGGGATCTTCGCCCCTCGGGCCAAGACGCCGCTATATTATCGGAGCCATTTTCACTTGCAAAGCGACGGAAGGAAAACTCTCTTCGTCCATTCGCGGAGGTGAACTTATTTTCAAGTTCAACCAGACAGTAAAAGGCATTTATATTACACGCCATAATGGCTTTTATGTGCACTAAAAATAAGTGCGCGTTAAGCTCGGAATGGGAATCCTGTTGCGGCGTTTGCGATCGCTTCGGAAAACATTCGTCAGACGTCGATTCCAGAAATGTCGCTGATTTGATGTACGAGTTGTGCGGGACGTTTCGGATAAAAGACCTCCCCTGGTTGATTGACAGGTATGGACCGCGCCCATCCCCAGCACAGCACCTCTGACATCCCCGGCCTTGACTCTGCTCTCGCTTCCGTTTACCAACTGCGCTGTGAAAGACAGCGGACCTCGTGAGACATATTGACAGGTTTATTTGCGTGTCGTTGACAAGCACGAGAACTGCCACTCCATACAATGTCAAGGCTATTTTATTATAACCGAAATTGATGTAGGCCATGCCCTTGCTTGTTGCAACGATACGACAATCGATATTATTTTATGTATACCTATACCTACACGGCAATATGTTTGTACCTACACATGATATTATTTGATTAATCACTTACACTACAATTGGACCCATAAAATGTACCTACATAACGACACCTAATCAATCATACCATCTTTAAAAGTGATTGGTTTATTGGAATTGTTTATACATTTGTTTTCTGAGGTTCTTTTCTAATGAAACTTTTATGATTTTCGTTGGTATTAAATCGCATTATTAAAGAACGAAATAAAGTTTACCTAATTAGAACGGCCATAAAGAGAATTATTGTTCTCGAGTCGATGAACGAAATTGAAACAGTAAAAAATAAATAATATTTTTTGAAAACATGTGTCCACAGTTAGATTACCAAAGTAGTTAGGTATTACAAACATAATATTAGGAATACATGGGTACCTATATGTAAGTTGAAGTAAGACGGATTCAGCTGTCGTAACCCTTGTCCGGCTCACGCCATAAAACGGACTACGAAACGACCCGTTGTTTTTATTTTTACGATCGTCCCAATGATGGATATGCGTTTTTGAGAACGTAAACCTCTCTCGGCTTCTCCCTTCTTGATACCAGCTATTGCCGTCTCAATTCTCTCATTGTTTACAGCGACCTCTGGGAGATCTGATACGAGAGGAGGGTATGGGAATATTAAGATACCCGAATGGCCCCTGGCACACTCTCTTATAGTGTGTTTAACTCGCTGTAAGTCTGGCGTTTTATTACCTTTTTATAACCCTATACTCATTGCTGGAAGAGGCTATACACGCCGCGTTATGTTCCTATGAGCCACGGAAAATTTATTCCGAATTACATCATGTCGATTGACATTTGTGTGTGGATTTTTGCGCATTATTCAAATTCTCTTTTAAGAGAGACAATTTCAGATACATAATCTTATCACATATAACAATATCATCGGAAAACTTTAAGCCATGACGATAATTGGTTATTATTATACGATATAAGAAATTATTATCATTTTCGTAGGATCTTATTTCAAATATTTTCTTAACATTTTACTCGTGAAAATTTTTACATAGACTACTTGTCTCCTTAAGAGTAGGCAAATAGACCCTAATAACATACAGATATTTTGTTATAATTATTAAAAAATATAAAAAAAATTATAAAGAAAATAAATTTTATTATTATCTAATAACAATTATTATGCTGATACAAATACTGAAGATGAAAAATAGTATCTAGTTTTACGAGATTTTTTAAAAGTTTAAAATGTTTTTCTAATGCCGTTCTAATCTTAGATTTTTTTAAGTCAATCAGTTATTATGACTTTTGTTCCTTTTTACAGGACGATAGTTTCTATGCCCTTTTCTATCTACAATATCTACGCCGTTAAGGACCCAAATAAAAAAAATCCTAATCGTTTTAAAATATTACGGATATATGTATTAACGAAATTGGTATTTGATAATAATTAACGAATACATAGAAAATCTATTTCAATATTTACATTTAACATTGATACCTATTTTAAGGCGTTTTGAAAACCCTATCAAGATTATGTCAATGCTCGGCTTATACCTGTTTAAACCTTTATTCAACTATTTTATGATCGAACATGTGTTTTCAAGGGTTAGCTTTTTATGACAAACACCCAACAAGAAAACATTCAGTCCAAGCTTTTTTATGAAGGCTATTTTTTACAACTGCAATATTTTATTGGTTTCTTGCGCACTGAATGTCACCATAAAAATAGTATAGCCTATAACAGACCATCTTTATTGAATTGACGAAATTGTTTACCTATTACGTATAACTAATTTCTTTGAAAGTTTAGGAATTGTCGTAAAAAGAGTCTATTTCATTTTCTTATCTAATCCTGGCAGTATTAAAGTTGATCGTAAACTAATATATTTCCTTCGTACAGGAAGGTAAACATTATACTTTATAATGTAAGTTAATGTTAAAATAATGGAGAATTGAAAAAAATATATTTTTATTTATTTATTTAATCCACATAAACAATACAGAATAACAATAATGCAATAGTATAACAATAGAACAATTATTGTTATAGGTACAATCTAGACAATTTGCAATATGCTGGCACTGACAAAATGCTCCAAGAGGACACTAAATTATAACATGAACAGAATCAGTTCTTATAACATGAAGACAATTTACCAATAGGTTCCTACTATCATCTAGTGGATAAGAACTATTCCACTAAGCAGAGCTTATGTCGGAATAGCTTTATATTAAATTAAAATGACATAGTCTATATTTAAGTTTAATATTGGGTTAACCTGACGATTTGGGTTAATATTTGGTTACACTGACAAACAAAAGAAAACAAATGAGTAGGTACATATTATTTACAAAAACGGAAATAATAATTTAAGAATATCTATCACAATAAGACTTAAAGTATAAAATCATTATGAGCGAACTGCGTTTTGGATCAAATAGGTTATATGAAAAGAATAGGTTATATTATCATTGCATTATTTTAAAAAATATATTTTCCTTGTTGAAAATCCAAAAGGGTAAAGGAATAATTAAGTAACTCGTTGTTTAACATGATTAATATATAAGTGGTATATAATTAAGTCAATATAAAAGAGGACTTTTTTGTTTTGGTTGATATATATTATAGGTAATACACCATATTACATATGTATAATTAAACTATTAAGTATTTTTATAAAACTGTATGAGCGCCAAGGAGGGTTTAATTTCCACAAGAAAATCTCTTCCGATCAACCTAAACATTATCACACACAAGTATAATAAAAGCTCGACATTAATTAAAGCTTTCTTGGTTATAATAAAAAAACGACAGTAAGACTTATAAAACTAAAGGGTTTTTTACCCCTAGTGATAGTATAGCCAAGTATTGGTTTTAATTTTTGTCCGTTTCTACAAAAGGAAAAAAAAATCAATCAAACAGCTGTCGATGCTTAGGTATTATTACAGGAGGGAAGTGTTGCCACATTTAATATTCAAATTATGACTTGTAAAAATGCGCTTTGGAATAATCGAGTTTACATTTTCATATTTACAATAATGTTATTTTTTGGGGAGTGTCGTGAGTAGTTCATTGTAATTATTAGGATAACAGGAGGACGCAGGAGAGTATAGGTAGTTATATAAAAATTAGTGCAGTGTCACTCTCACTAATATCGTTGGAGGGGTGAGTACTTTGCTAGGCAAGTCAGCGAGGTGAATATTTTGTAAGGGTGTAAAATAATATAGAATAAAAATAATACACATGAAGGCCATCGTGCCTCAGAGAGTTGGTCAAACATCAGACTCCTGAGCTACAGGTTCCTGGTTCGATTTTCGATGAAAATAGCTTTATAACATTGCGTTATCCAATATTTGATATATTCGCTGCTCAAAACCAATTAAAAATACTCAAGAGAGAAAATATGATTAAAAACATAAGAGATTAATAATTTAGAGGAATATGATTTACAATATAATTTAGAGGAATATGATTTACAATATAATTTAGAGGAATATGATTTACAATATAATTTAGAGGAATATGATTTACAATATAATTTAGAGGAATATGATTTACAATATAATTTCGTAACCAGTCACCCATTGTGTTTTTTTGGGAGCTTGAACCATTAGCGACGACTTTCTTTGAATTTCTAACTGTAATAGGGTTTTAGTTATGAAAATAAAAGTTTTGACTATAAGTGCACAAAAAATATTTACTGTATTTGTACTATCGAAATCTCACGACGCTGTGCGGTACCGGCTAAGGATAGTGCTTCTACTCATTTGTATTATCATTGTTTTCGAGTATCCCGTAGGTAATCGTAATAATACAACAGGCAAAATAAAATCTCGTATATTTCAGCCATGAGGATCACCACTCATTGTGAATGTTGTTACCTCACTAAGTGAAATGAGAATGGTGAGAGAGATATGTGTCGTGTTTCTTTTTATAAGGTAATGCACACCCGCACAACTGTTGCTGGTTACCGCACATTGCCGGATATGCCGTGATGGTATGCATGTATACGATTTCAAGAAATTTACGAAAAATCTTATATTTTAATATTTAATACTCTACACAATGTGGCTGCATTTGAATTACGTGTTTTACATACTTTATATAAGTACAGTGATTGATTTCTTATATAGGTATAACGTCCATTCTCTTTGATAGGTGACGATATTAGAGTTAAGTACCTACTAATTCCTTAAATAATGCCATTGTATAAGGAATCTTATTCGTCGAATATAAGTACATAAAAAACATCGTTATGATAGAGGTAAATCAATAAACAATATACCCAAAATCATATATTGACCCTAACATGAATGACTTTTTTATGATCAAACTACATAAAATTATTATATACACTCATCATCTTGTATAAGTCTTTTCCCTCGATACTATAGACTGATATATATGTAAGTTGGTAGATATTTCCTCACCTTCTCTCCTCACCCCGCGATATAAAATGCCGATTCACGATGATAATAATAACATTTTTAAATATCGTTATTCAGCAAATTTTCTTCTGCTATTAGGGGTACAGAAAACTGGTAGAAGTTACTATTACACACAAAAAAAAACACACGAAATTTACATTCATATTAGCGAGAAGTCAAGTGGAAATGTTCAACATGGTTTAATTGCTGCGTGAATTATATTTATTTTGTGACATAAAAAATATTAATACTGCAATTTTGTATTAGTACTTAATATTAGTACTTAATTTGATGTTATAATGAGGATATCATGAATGCATTTTGGTATAATTTTATTGTGTTTATGAAAAAAATTAATTGATTATTTTCAATATTAAATTTTAAAAATCTATGAATAGATACGACATGTCAAGAATTTATCGCGTATTTTGAGAAATAGTGGGTATTGCAGATGATCCATTAAATGCATAAGGGCACCATTTGCAAATATTTAGTTAGAAAGTTGGTACTGCCTCCCTGACCAGCCAGCTGGTTAAAAATTATTTGACCAACACCAATTTAGTTATTTTATTTTAATAGTTTAGTTACTTTTTTTAATATATAATGCAACTGGCTCGCAATTATAACTACAAACAAACCTAACCAACCTATTTTTACCAAACTTTTGTAGGTTATGTTTAAAAAATCGGTGTACACCCAAGGTTATCCTGGTTGGTCAGTGAGGTACTTAGAAAGTTACACGCTTTTCCGTGTTATACCTATAGACGGGTATGCTTGAAAAAACTTTAGCTAGGTACCAACACCTTGCAACATTTTCTCTTTAAATGCAATGTATGAAAATATAAATAAATTCAATTCACTTTCCTAAATAAACTAAATATTAATACTTTCCTAAATATTAATAAGTAGTACAAATAAATTAAAATATTTCATATTTTGAATTAAAGCAGGCCTCATCGTGGCACAATTGAAATAATAAAAAAATAGTCAACTGAATTTCTGAATTTGACTAAACAACTTTAATTCCTCAAAATGTCTCGCGAGTTACATAATCTGTCAAAAATAAGTGAAAAAAAATATTAATTACAAAAAACGCCCATTTTTTAAAAATTAATTTTAGCTATGTTAGGATTTAAAAACCACATTAAAGAACTTTTTTCGATTAAAGTCAAAGTACATTACCTATATCGGATTTTTTGGGAGTGGAACGAAATAACTTAACTTGAAGACAGGATTTTTTTCTTTTTTTTAATGATTGTATACATTTCTGTTTATTCAGTAAATAAAATATATAAATTTAGTTCATTGCATAAATTGGCCAGTTAAAATACAGTTTGACAATCAGTGTTGGTGGGTACCTACATATTATAATATTTGACATGCATAAAAATAATAAGTGAGCGTAAAAATACATGAACCAGCTGTGCATACGCATCACACTTGAAGATGTTAGTGTCGATCAGCTGATCGCGGTACTCGGCCGATGTTAGTGTGTTGGTATAAAGTACATATAACATACTATATACTACAGAGCGTACCACATTCTGAAATGTCATGTAGATTAATGGTGCTTTCGCGTGGTTCCAAAACAGATAATGGGTCTCTACTCTACACACTACTGTGGGTAGGTACCGAGTACCTATCAACACACATAGTATCGGCCATAGTATTTTAAACGGGGAAAGAAGGGCGGAGGACCGCTTTAAATTAGTGATGTTCCAACGCGAGACCCAAATCATTTGGTCTCTTGGTCATGGATACGATACACGTTTAATTTATTGCTTAAGTATCAATCTAATTTATTTTATTGATTTGGTTGATATAGAGTTATACCTACAGTCCACACAATTTATAAAACAAACAATGTTGTATTGCTTTATTAGTGGACCAGTGAAAACAACATGCGTTGTTCAATATGAGAATTAATATTAATAACGAAAATTTACAAATAATTTACTTTCATTTATTTAAAAACGATGTAATGGAATTGATTTCCTCAGAATTTACGTAAAGGCCGGTGATGATACGACACAAAAACATTAAAAACCCGTTATTTTTGTTGAATCTTTTTATTTGTGTGACTGTGTGTCGATGTCTAACCCGACAAATACTGTATGTCCATTATTAATAGTTTTGTGAAAACTACACGAATGTTCACAATGCTGGTACATTTGCTTGTAATATTAATTTATAAATTGACTATATCTTTAACTGTATTGTATATGGACCTACTATATTTTCACAGATCAAAGATTAAGTCGAGCTCTACAAAATGTGTATCATAAATCACTAAAAAGTGGACATACAATATTCCGGTTAACTTTCGATGTGATAAATACGAATCATTTATACTTACTTCGATTCATTTAATTTTGGATAAAAAAAATTTGGCAAGAAGCATTCTACAGCGAAACGGAAGGATAATGGAGGACTAATAATAAAATTACAGAAAATAGAATAAAAAACTTTTTGTTTTTCTGTGGTCAGCATATTCGGTCATGGTCATGACATGTTTTGGCGCAAATATTGACCAAGACCGGCTTCGCTCGTCACTAGTTAAAACTGGTGAATATCTTGTTTGTAGTAGGTTGTAGTACTTCATCTCCATTGCAAGATCGGAGCAATATTTCACTTTTACTCCAGGACGGCGGCCTTCTCCTTTTCTTTCGGGGTGAGAAAAACTACGTTCATTGTTAATAATTTATTATCCTCCCTGCGATCGTTGGCACATAACTTTGGATGTTGATTCTCTGAGTCTAACTTGTTGCTGGCGAGGCGTGCCAAGCCTTCCTTTGATAACACACACACACACGTGCTTTCATTAATAAAATTCTTTAGCACTTACCTACACAATATTTTATACTTACCTTATACCTAATATTTTACATCACTCTATCTAGCGTTTGTCATTCTATGAGTGAGCATGAACATTGAAAAAATATATTTTTTAAATAATTCAATGATATATAACCTATTCTTTGCATATAACCTATATGATAATTGTATACTTGAAACCTTACCGTAATAGATATTCATAAATTATTGTTTTTTTTCCGTTTAGATAAATATTCATAAATTGTGATATATTACAGTTGTATATTATAATTGTGATATTTTTTTATTTTTATTTTTTTTTAACAAAAAAATGAATATGTCCTTGTTAAACAGGTACATATACATCTTCATACGTTCCCTAAAATAAGCATAAATGCTTGTGCTATAGGTGAACGAAATCGGTCGAGGCAGGATTCGAACTCGCGACCATTGGATAACTAATCCAATGCGCTAACCGCTCTGCCATCGACCCATCTATATATTATTATAATTATCATTATGTGATAGATATTCATAAATTATTATATTTTCCGTTTTTGTAAAAAAATGTAAATCTTTTGTTTTTTTTTGTTTTTCAGGGCAACCAAATTTAACCCATATTGTCAGGTTGATCCGATATTTAACTAAAGTATGGACTTATTCATTAAAAATTAATGTAAAGCTATTTCGACACAAGAACTACTTAGTGGAATAGTTTTTATCCACTGGATGTTGGTACTGGTAAATTGTCTTCATGTTGTAAGAACAGATTCTGTTCATGTTATAATGTGTCCTCTTGGAGCATTATGTCAGTGCCTGCATTGTAAATTGTCTAGGTTGTATAATAATTATTCTTTTGTTGCACTTTTGCATTATTGTTATTGTTTATAAGTATGTAAATAAGTGGTTATTACATATTGGTAGATCTCAATCGGAACATAACCTAACATATATCTAAGTTTATTCTATAGATACCACGGGAGATGCTCAGAAGAACTTGCATCCCTGGTTCCTCTTCTACCGATTCACAATCTTAAAACACACGTTCACAGTAAACCTTCAATATACACGAACTTTTTTTATTAACATAGCAGCCCGGCTGTGGAATGATCTTCCGAATTCCGTGTTTCTATCTTCTTTCAACCCGGGTCTTTTAAAACCTGAATTAATATTTTCCTGAGCAGATTGCAAACCCTCCCCAACGCTAAGTAGTGCATTTCTTTGGAAGAGTATAGTGGACCCGAATCCAAATAGCTAGTGTGCCCTACTTAGCCATGTTAAAAAAAAATAATATCACTTTTTTTCATTCTATCGCTTCTTCATTGCTTAATTGTTACTTATTTATTGGTTTATTGATTGCATACCTTTCATTTTTACTGTATACATGGAAGAATTTTGTTTTTAATTTTTTTAATGTGGTTTACATGACAGCTAAACGATTAACTTGATTTGAGCGATTGAGATTGTAGTATACTACATATTTAAAATGGTAGGACGAGTATCTTTTGCAAAAATGTCTTAAAAACAAAAAAGCAGATACATTTAACATTCAAAGATTTTATTTAAAACCTACCTAATGGAAAGACAAATTAATCAAATCTAGTTTGATTTTACCTATACGAATAACTTTACATAAAATGCATTTCTTTTAACGAAATACAAAACAGAGAATTCATTGTAAAAAAGATAAAAAAATGAGATAAAATGGTATAATTATCACTCACACTGGATCATTAAAATAAGATGCAGGGAGTTTAATTTCCATTGGTCATTTTTAGTGGTGATCTTTTGATCTATGCCTCTCTGTGGTAGATACAGAAATTAGGGAGAACTTAAAATATACCTGCCACACCTGTCATGTTCTTCTGATACAAACCTATCATTATCTAGTCACTTCAGCTTCGTTCTCTCAACTTTTTATGTAGGTACGGGAATTCTTCTTGTGCTCCATACTCTATTTGATTTCGGCTCAATCAATATAATAGATCTGTAAATTCCGTTCAATTAGGAGATCGAAAGTCTCATTCGTACACTAACGATGTTAAAGTGCTTCGTTAGCCAGAAACAGGTGCGCTTTGAATCATTCTAGGAAATTATATATATGAATGTACACGGTTATGTACCAATCAAATTAATGGTAATTAGACAGAATGGATTGATACTAGACTGGTATGTGTAAAATGAAAAATATGTTTCCACGAATACCTTCAATATCTATATTCATGTGTTAAAATCACAATTAAAAATAAAATTTACATTTTGATAAGGGTAAATTTTACTATAATAGCAATATTATTAATTGTATCATAGTTGTTTCAAATTTCATTTACAGTTATTAAAGAAAATAATTAATAAGGCCCTTTTATGTCTTGGGAATATGGATGTACACAAATTTGCACACCAAATAACCTTGAAATATATATAATGAAACACAAAAAATATTGTATGTCCCCAAATCTGTGATATACAATATGTATATTTCCGCTAAGAAAAGGGAAATATTATATTGTATTGTATATTTAAGGGAAGCAATGAGGAAATTCGTGCATTGACAGGACAACCTTTAATCACCAGCGAAATCAGGTCCAGAAGATTAGCTTGGATTGGACATGTTGTCAGATCAGGGGAAGGAAGAGCCACAAAACGTAGCCTACTAATTAACCCTGTGGGCAAGAGACCCCTGAGAAGACCAAGGCCTCTGCCTTGGTCTTGATGGACAATGTTGCCCGAGATCTGAACGTGCTGAATGCTTGTAATGACTGGGAGTCCACTGCAGCTGACAGGAAGGCTTGGAAAGCTATTGTTCAGGAGGCTAAAGCTCTATCGGAGTTGTATGGCCATCGGAAGTAAGTAAGTAAGAAAAGGGAAAAATTTAGAGGTTTTTTTTAAATAGCAAGAACAGTTATTAAAATATTTAAATAGTTAAAACACAGCAGAGAGATTTTCATGTTCTCTTTCGATTGAAGTGCAAATCTACTTATATTTTTTTATATATAATTTTTTAGTTACTACCAATAAAAAAAGGGTTTAACTAAAACTAATCTTACAAGATTATTAAACAAATTCAAATATCAAAAAACTCACACAATAGAATATAGATGTAAAAATAAACTGTTTTGTAATTTCCAAGATGTATCTTTTATCGGTACGGGGATTTTTTTTTCAAAATTTACAACTAAGTCTACTATAGCCTCTTAAATAAAATTGTTCTTGTTACTGGGAAATTTCGTTTTCTCATTATTTACTAGTTGCATGTAACACATGAGATCCAACTGTCGATGGCGATAGTATGCATAATCAAAGAATACGTACTAAACTATAAACAACACAAATTAATAAACATTTGAAGATATTTTATTTTCTATATAAAACATGTAGGTATGTTTGTCAGGATAGGCTAGTATGGAGGTCAGTCTGTTTTTCCTACATAGAATATGAAAACAGTATGATGGTATGTATGTATGTTTGGAGATTTAAGTATCAAACTATTAAGTCTTCTCGCATATTGTGTATATGCGACTACCATACAAATTGTATGAAGTGATGTCGTCACTAAATTCAATTTTTATAAAAATTGTTAAAAAAAAATGAGATATGCTATTACAATGTGTATATTTTTTATATAAAATTAAATTATCTAGTTGGGGTGTTTCGGCTTTTTTGTATATTAAAAAAAAAATGGAAATATAGGCAGTTAAACTCATAAATTTATCATAAATAAAATATTTTTCTTAATAAAAAATGTTTGAGAAACCCTGGAATTTAAAAAAAAAACTCATTTGAGATTTTGTATTTGTCTATCTTTATACCAAGTTTCAGCGTTCTAGCTTTTATGGTTTCTGAGATATATGGAAAAATAAAGTAAAAATTCAAAAGTTGATAACCCCTGACTGAAACAAAAATTCACAATTCTGAGTATAAAAGTTTTGTTGGCCTATAACTGTTTATATATTCTGAAAATTTGGGCTCTGTAAATTGAGCGGATCAAGTGTTATAAGGGGGGGGGGGGGGACACACAGACACACACACAAAACTCACATTAAATGTTCTACTCCGAATTCTGAGTAAATCCATGTATGGGAACATATATGCTGCGAGGCCTCTAGTTGGTGTTATTAGCATGCAAAAAGTCCACTACACCATACAAAATTTTCCTTCGTACACGCATCTTGGCTTAATAATGTCGATTCATTAAGAGAATTGAATTCTCATGAACGAATCGACAGTTGGATAATTGTAGAGTTTAAATGATAAAGTACTCACTTCTTCATTCATTATTTTAATATTTTTAACTTTAAGCATTTAATTAAGACGAAAGCACCACTTTCCCTTGACTCTACTTCAACTTCTTTCAGTCATGTAAATAAATAACAAAAATCTTCCTTGCACCCTGCGCTAGTGGCGAGTTAAATGTCATTTGTCAATTTCTTCCAACTAACCAAATAAATATCTCCTATGCTAGCGATCGAAACCAATACATCCGCACATAAGCCAAACGGCTTACCAGCTGTGCCACGGCGGTCGGCTTCTTTTCTTCGCCTATCACATTAAAATTATTGAAGAACTGCATACTAAATACAATTTAGGATTTGATATAGAACGCATAGCAAATAAAACATTTTTTATTGTATTAAGACTATTAAATTTGACAATTGATCGATTGTCATATTCATTCGCTTTTAATTCAGAAACATTTCTCACAATACTAATCGACATTTCCGTAATTCAAATGACCGATAAATAATTTCCCTAATGAATGGTACAAGTTAGTGTCACGCATGTATACCTACCTACATATTAAAATATTCCTTTTATCTGTACAAAACAATCAACTGATCTCTATCATCAATATATTCTCCTGTTATCGAGTGTTTTCGGTGTGTATATAAATAATAAAAACACTTTCATTAAACGACAATCAAATCAATATTTGATACCTACCCCCACTTTCACCAAGGTTCCTAAGCGCTAAAATCAATTTTTTGATGCACTAAGCGTAAAATTACGTTTCACCAAACAATCTTACTACCGTTAAGTGACGCCGGCGACTCAATTCTTAAGTGACGGTCTATTGTGGATCAAGTCATTCATCAACGTATTTTGTAACTAAAATTATTACATTTTAGCACTTGTTGTTATATTTTATATTATATTTGATTTCTATATTATCCAGTTATATTATTATCACGATTGACTGGGTTTTTGAAAAATTCATGGTGTCAAAACATTGCTTTTTGTATTCGTTAAATAAAATTAAATTTCATTTAAAACAGCATAATTGATGTCAACGAAAACAATAATGGCGGTATGCACAAAGACACAGGTATTAGCAAGGGTAGAATAGCAGGTATGCGATATGTTTGTAAACATGGTTTCAGGTATACAGCGCTCGCGGCCATTTACGACACTAATGCGAATATACCTACTGATGAGATCAAAGTAATACTTTTTTTCAAACAAATTCAGAAACTTGTAAAAATTGTGAACTACACACTGTCATAATATTTGATTGTTATTTTAATAAAGGAAACAAGATAAATTATGTGTTGATGGATTTGACGGTAACTTTGTGGTAGTCCATGATTACAATAATAATGATGTAAATATGTACTTTGCTAAATACCACTTATTGAGTATAATTAAACACTACTAGTTTCGGGAGAGCACTCCTCCCATCGACGGGTGTATTATAATACACCCGTCGATGGGAGGAGTGCTCTCCCGAAACTAGTAGTGTTTAATTATACTCAATAAGTGGTATTTAGCAAAGTACATATTTACATCATTATTATTGTAAATTATGTGTTCTTGATTTTTAAATATTTCTATATAATTTAACTTGAGTTCGTATTCCTTTATACCGGAAATTTAAGGAGAGTTGAGCCTAGGGCTCAATTAAGAATGTTGGTTTTTAGTTGGTGAAATACAAATTCACTGAGTGATGCACTCAAGGATTTGAGCTCCGAGCAGGTAGTTAGTTGATGATCCATTTGATGTACCTTGGTGAACACGGCCACTAGTGTTTTATTTATTATCAAAACTACTTGCACGTTTTTTGATGTTCCTACATATAAACTGCACAGCCCAGGGAATCAACATGGGACTAATCAATCAGCATATTATAAGATGAATACAATATACAATTTTACTCATAAAAAATATAATATTTATATTTTTTATTATTACATATTATATCGGTGACAATTTCTACGAAAGAAAATGAGACTTTGTCATGGCAGAAGTCCCTTGAAAACAGAACGAATGCGGTTGAAATAAGATCGCAAAGAGAAATTTGCAATAGGATGATATGTGACAAAATAAGAAATGATCATTCCAGAAAAAAATGTATGATAAAGAAAGAGTTGCCTGATATGTTCAGTTTTCTTTGCCTATCATGTTTTTTTAGATCTTCATTTAAAGTACAATCAGCAAGGCCATGTAATAGTCTAAATCCTGATATTTCGTCGGGTATATTATTGAACATATTCAAAAAATATCCGCCTGTTAAAACCAAAGATTTCCATATAATATACTAGATGGAGTACTCCGTGCAATGAGTGAGTCATTGGTTGGCAACAAATTGCAGTTTTCCATACATTTCAACAATTCTTAGATAACTGTTCTTTAAATCTTGTAATGCAAAGTGTTTTATTCGACTAATTAATCCGAAAACAATTCAAATCAGTCGTTATTTTCTATAAAAAACGATCTTTTCTGTCCGCCTTGTTGTCAAAAGTCCTGCAGAAAAAATCCTCACTTCGATTCATACAAAATATGCTAACTGCGACCTCTAGTATAATATATGAAAATCAATGGATAAAACCAGATTTCTTCTTTCTCTCTTTATCCTTTTATTTTCCTGTCATTACTATGAACTGTTTTTTACATCTTTTTTTGTTGTTTTTTTTTTCATCTGTTTTTTCTTGTCATGTCCTAACCTCAGAGTGATTTTCACTTATTACAATGCCCGCTGATGCAAAATGCATGTAATATGAATGATCTACTGATGGCAAATAACAAGGCGATATACGTCGCTGCATACTGGAGTGGCAAGGCCTAAAGTCCGGACCCGATAAGCAAGTAGGTAAGTATCAAGTCTGGTGGTAGCTTGGAAGAAAATGTTGTTTGGCTATAAACCCGCCAGTGTAGGTACCTACAAATTATGTGTACACGAAGATACAAATAATTAAATAATGAAAATAAATTCCGTATAGGTATGTAAGAAATGTGTCAAAATATATCCATACTAATATTATTCCGTTGATCAAAACATAACAACATACCTATTTGTCACAATTAAGTATTCACTATACGAATGTTACTCAACATACCTCGTCACGAAGTAGGTACCACAATGTTATTTTTAACCATGTCCATCAATATAATAAGTACTAAGTTCCGTATGGACGATTCTCAGTACTTCCATACTGGGTACACACTTGTCAGAAAAGAAAAATATTCAGAGAAGATTATGCATGCGTCTACGCAAGATTTTGGCATCGCATAATCGACACATTAGACTTAAACACATGGTAATAAGGGTGAGATACGAAATATGTCTGAAAATACCCATGTAAGGTGAAGTGTATGATTTCGTGACAAAGCGCCCAGTGCTTGGCACGATTGTGGGAGATTCTGGGATGGTTGCAGGATCGCCGGGTTCACATGATGGCTAGTACAGAACTCCGGTCACGTGACGTCCCGTTCCTATTGCCATTCGATTATTCAGATTTAAATAACAGGCCATGACTACCATACTAAATCCGTCTTGTCTCCCCAAGCGATACAAGAGACTCATCTTTACACTTCACGATGAAAGCTTGTGGTGCAGTACTTCTTCGATTTTCAAAACGAAATGACAAAAAATCCAAAGAAAATTGCAATTTATATATTTGACAAAAAAAAGACTTAAAACTTCTACCATAAACTAATTTCATATGTAGGTATTTTTTGACATTTTTTTACATCTTAATAGAGAACAAGTTGGAATATTATATGAGAACCAGGAACTCAAGACACCTACAGGGCTTTCGACCTGTCATCAGCTGGTTTACGTGACCACTTTATGCGCTTGCGCAACGTACACCAATTATGCCTTCTTATTGAGTTCTCTTATCAATGCAATTTCGAAAGTTCTAAATATTTTAATAATGAGAAATTTATCGTTTGACATAAGCTGAAAAACTCCGTCTCCATCTATGAAGTAACGAAGAAATCTTTTTGTAACGCCATCTATCGAGATTTTTTTTACGTAAATATATGCAACTTTTAAAAAATATTTTTTTAATTTCATATAATATAAAAATCGGAATGATAAAAAAAGAACGATTCAATGTTGATTACGATTCAATGACGATTTAATAACAATTTGATTTCTGGAATCAAACGAGTCTATTTCGAATATGTATTTCCAAAGTTCTTACGTCAGAGTTCCAGTGTGGCTAAGTGGAATAATATATTATTGCATTCATAATAATCAAAACGTTAAGATTTATCAGAATGTTTACACAGGCATTGAGACACCAATAAAATCCAACATGCAGTAAATACTATGATTACATTTAATTGCTTAATTACTGTTATTATGTCTCACATGTAATATCGTTGATCGTTCATCATGAACGAGTCTTTATATCTACATAACGAAGTACTTATACCTATCTATGTCATAAATTGTACAAACGTGTTATCGAAATATTTGCGTGTTTTACCGTTTATTATTTATGTAACTACAACAGACCAATTATGGTAAAGACCAAAAAAACATTGCAATTGATCAACGAATCAACGAATCAATTGTAACATAATATTTAGTGATTTTTTAACCCATTTGATTGAGTTGTTTGAACGATAAAATTTTTCGAACGAATAATTAAGCAAGAATCGGGTACCTATGTACATATTTATAAAATGTATTACTGCGTCCCTTAAAATTTTAATGCAAAATTATGAGAATAACAAATATTATGAAAAACCAAAACAAAATGATCTATTAAAAAAACTCACAACTGAACGTGAACGTGTAAAATTCGTTACATTAAACGAATTTTATTAATTCTGGTTGCCAATACCCCGTATTCAGTAACTATTGGAACTAAATTAGGAACGTTCTATAATTGTACATTTTTGTTTTACGGTCTTATTTCAGCGTTATAAAATATAAACTTGAACTAAATGGAATAGTAACGTACCTATTTTGGCCGGAACGTTCTTAAAAAGTTACTGAATCAGACGTATTATGAATAATTGTGAAAATTAAGAAATCATTTTCATAATTAATCAAAATACGTCTAATTCAGTAACTTTTTAAGAACGTTCCGGCCAATGTTCCGAACGCTGAAATAAGACCGTAAATCTAAAATCTACAATTTTAGTATGTTCCTATTTTAGTTACAATAGTTACTGAATACGGGGTACTGAGATCTTATGAATAGTTCAAGTAAACATTAAAAAAATGTTTCAAAATTCCTTAGTGTGACGCAGCTACGTAATAAATAACATAATTTATTATGAGAAACTATTCGTGTAACAATAATTGAGAGACATTGGTTTTTATTTGTAAACCGTGACACGTTTCGAGAAACTCCATCATTTTACGACGCGTCCTGAACTGAAGATTCCCGAGGAGTTGTTAATATAGTATTTGCCAATTCAGTATTTGTGGCCACGCTTTGTGGTTCAAAAATATAAAACTTTACAGCCACTAAAAGGATTGATCATCGCAAAATTATCACCACAAGTCTTTTTTTTTGTACAACATGGATATAAAAATTAATCACGGTTCGATCGCGCAATAAACGCTGTAAGAAATGGTGTTAAATAATTTAATCGGATAAACGTGTTGAATTACAAACGAGTACCGAATTAATATTAGAAAAATCGATAACGCACAAAAATTTAAATCGGCGTTACTACCTTTTTTCGGATTTCGTGTTGCTTCAGAACTGACAATTTGATCTCATAGAACAATTTTAAAGCCTCCAAGAAGTTCTGTCATAGTTATGGTGCCCTACTATTGGTGAATTAATAGGCATTAGAAAAATCGATAACGCACAAAAATTTAAATCGGCGTTACCTATTACATTTTTTCGGATTTCGTGTGGCTTCAGAACTGACAAGTTGATCTCGAACAACAATTTTAAAACATTGGAGAAGTTCTGTCATGGTTAATTATATTTTTTTAAAGAGATCTTAATCACACCTTTAATGCTTTACATTTGAAAACGTCTGAAGTCGATGACATTCCACGAGTGTGAATCTTTCATATCATGGATATAATTATTATATGGATATCTATAATATCTTAAGATGTCATAGAACTCCATATTATGATAATTATATCCATGATATGGGTAATCACAAGGGTTTTGATTTCGCCGGCTGGACCAGACTTGTCCCCCAGATGCTATAATCGGTTGTTTGTTAGTTATTTTTTGATAATTTATTTACCATGCACAATGCACATGTTACCATCTTCCAATCAAATAAAGAAACGATTTCTTGTAAGAAAATCATTGAGTGATCACGAGAGTTGCCGTTGAAGTCCAAAAAAGGATCGATACGTCTCTCGACTGTGGCATTTATCGATGGGTGAATTAGCCATCGTTTTCGTGGGCCGCGGAGGCGCGGGTACCCCGGGGTTGGTGTTCGCTTAATTCATATGTAAGTCGAGAATTAATGGTGTCGTTTTAGTTATTGCCGTCACGCATTGCCCCCCGTCACCCTGCGCTAGTGCGCGGTACCTACCTCCTTGAATACAGATTAGAAATTGACGAAATTCAACAAACGACAACTAAATACGCGCAAGAGCCTCGACTGCGCCGTTCTACTGTAGGCCTGTTCGAGTGTAGGCCGACTGCGGTCGCTGGGAACCAACCCACCTAACAAGGTATAGGGTTGGTCTCGTAACGGAGATCGCGGCTAATGGTCCGGTTGGGCTCAAGGGGACGTGCGGGAGGAATCGATATTAAATATTCATGCCGGTAATTAGGAAATATACCTGGCTTGAATATCAGCGGGGTACGCGGCCATTCCGCGCAAATCTTATAAATATCAGCTGTGATTGAATGATTTTTGGTAACGAACATCGTGGTTCTGCTCTGCGACAAGCGTGAGCTCACACAATGGAAACAATTGGTTGTTTGGAAAGTTAGTTTTTTGTTGTTGGAGAAAACGAAAGAACAAAATTAAACCATGGCGTTTTGCATGATCGTGAACAGAGAGATCATCTAACAGATGTATAGGCGACTTTAAAAGGTTCGTTGGATCCCAGTGGATGGAATTTGCACAAGCTTGGAAAGACTGGAGTAGAATAGGGGAGAACTATGTCCTGCAGTGGGTAAATAAAGGCTGATGAACAGTCTAATAAGATAAATAAAATCTCTCAGTGATGTCACGAGTTATTCGGTGGTTTGCATCTATCTACGGCTTCATTTTGTCTTTATTACCTTCAACTGGTTTACCAGAAGCACCTTCAACGTCAGAATTACCGGAAAAAAAACGTACTAGTTTGGGCGTTGGCGCTCTGTCATTACAACTTCTACATAAACGTCGAGTATTTTTTTCTTGTTTGAACAGTATTTTTACCTTTTCGGTATAAAAACAATCAAACGTGGCGAAAATACTGCTTTGGATATTCAATATTTGATAGGGCACCAAACGAAAACTATCACGCCAAATTTTCTTACTATATCAGCTGTCAAAATGCAGCTTAGGTTTGATGTTGGCTGTGAAAAAATAAAATTTATTCCTGTTTTGGGAAAAAAAAGAGAGGACTTTCCGAACAGCCAATCATTTGGAAAAAATGTTGGCGATATTATCGAATAAACATATCTGGCGTTTGGTGGGGGTGGGGGGAGGTTACCCCGGCCTAGACGCGGGAGTTTCCTCGAAACAAATGGTCAATAAAGGAATTTTTGTTAAAAATGTCACCGGAAATATTTTGTACAACACGAGAAAACATAACATCGTCAAAGGAAAAACACATATAGAACGATTATAATAAATATGAATAAAACACGACTTTCCTATTATTTTGTAACGTACCATCATTGGAATGCCGGAAGGGGATGGATATAATAGAAAGAAAGAAAAAAAACAACGTTGAAACAAAAACCGGAGTAAAAACGATTGTACATACATACATACATTCATACGTACTACCGTACACACATTTTTATTATTTATTATCACCCTTCAAGCCATTTTCAGATTCTGAATCAATTATTGTTCTTTTTTTAGTGAAACTAGGAATGAAACTAGGGACTTATATTTTAGTGACGAAAATTACAACCGTCAATAAATTTTATAGAATGCAACACTACAAACTCACTCAATTGATGCACTCTACATAATACCTTGTCTAAAAATGATATGGAAAATACGCCTAAAAATCGCAAAATTAACTATTAACTGTTTCATAGTAATGGCGAGTAGAAATATTCATTACAAAAATATAAACATTGAATACATTAAGAAATATATTTAATAGCGATCCATATATAGAAATATATTTAATATTTCTCCCACGATATGCAATAAATTATTATTGTGTCATTAATGTTTATACATTAATTTTGAGTTAATTAATACAAAACGTTAATATTCGATTCATGAATGGCAAAACATAGATATCGAGAATCAATAATGTACCTAATTATGAGTGTATATAGGCACTAATTTGTATACATAATTATTTTTGTTTGTGTGTTACATCATCGGTATGTCTGTTGGTGTTTTTGGGTAATATATTATGCAGACAATTCAAGCTCATTTTAATGTCGTCAATCAATATTTTAAAGGAATTAATGAATTATTATTCACAAACAAAAATAGTGGACAATAATAATAAGAATTTTATGACGTATATTCGATTACTTTTTTGAATCAAGAATCCTTACCACACACAAAAATGGCTTGAAGACTTATATAATTCCTTTATTTAGAAACTCCGATGTCTCCTATGGCAGAAGCGTCTGGAGAAGTTTTGTTTGGGAGGTAACAAGGCCTCATCAAAATGGACACAACCTTCAGCAATGAAGAAAACCAACAAGTAGAAGAATGTTATATTCTAATACAGGCATTGCCTAGTTCATAGGATTTTTACACTTCTTCTCCTTTGCTATATCCCAACTCATTATTGTCTGTGCCGACTGTTGAGGTCAGCTCTCCTCGTTCTTAAATTACAGGCTTTACTTTGTCACCTAGGCAATGTCTTTGTAGTTGGTCTTTGCACGATACAGGAATTCTTTGGTCTTCCTCTAGATGTAAGTCGAGGAAGATCCATGGAGATTGCTTGGTTTACCATGTGATCTGGCGGTCTGCGTTCATCGTTAGGATTTTAGTACATGAAAATATAAGTATTTCCATTTGGGTTTAAATAATTTCATAGAGATAAAACTGATAATTCTATTCTAAACGAACGTTTTTGACTATCGATATTTTATTATATAAAAAATGTTTATATTTATAAATAATCTGTCTCTTGTTAGCATAATATTTGCAATAAAATCTACATTATTGTTTTCTGTAATAGACTCTTGATTGTGTTTAGTTCTAATATGCACCAAAAAATATAGGTTATTCCTAATTATCCTGGTTGCTGATAATTTTTTTGGTTATTGATTATTATTTTTTTTTTGCTAATTACAATAATATTATATATTATGTATGTTTCCGTTCCACGAACGATATATTTTGCAAGCATATAATTATTGAAAAAACCTCCAAGTAATATTACCTAATCGACGTAACATTATTGCGTTTATTTACATAATGTGCACAGCTTGCAACCATTTAGATAAATATTTCGATAAATTGTGGATTACTTTAATGATCTTGATTAAAATAAAATCTTCAGATATAAATATGGCGCCTATACTATGGTCGTTATTTTAATTAATATAAAATTTAATATTGAATATTCTTATCGCAAAACTGTAGGAGAGTCGAGACGTTCAATAACATAAGAGGTACACATAAATAAACAGTCAGTTAATATTTAAGAAGACCCAGAGATATGACAAAAATTGTCAAACTTTGATTACGGCGAAAATAATGAAACATATATTATGATGTAACCGATCGAACTTTTAGTTAATGATTTACAGAAGATTCAAAATTTCATATTACATTGATGCGCCATTATAGGATATACACACAAAATCTACATGACGTAACTATTAGTATACATTTTTTATTTTTATTGACATACTTTTTAACATATCAATAGAGACGAATTTGGGATATTATTGAAGAACCCGAAACTCATGGTACCTACAGGGCTTACGACCTGTCATTGGCTGGTTGACGTGATCACTTTATGCGCTTGCGCAACGTTCTCCTATTTATTGAGTTCCCTTATCAATGTAATTTTTGTTATGTATATAATTGAATAATATGTAACAATTAACCTGAAAATAATAAATTATTACTATTGCCATCTATGAAGTAACGAAGAAACCTTTTTGAAACGCTATCTATTGAGAAATTGGTTTATTTGTAATGAATATGCAATTAAAAAATATTATTATGCACTTTCTACATCATACCTATTGATAATTTGATGTAAAAATACGATTAAAAATTAGAAATGGTCGTACTGGAGACTTAAAATTTTTAAATGAATGTAAAAAGAAAAAGTAATGAAAATCTTTACTAGACAGGTTCCATTTTTATAAGTATCTAAACTGAAGAAAAAAATACTATTTTGCACTGCGCAAGACCGAGAGGCTTTCTCTCAGGTGATAGTAAGCGCCAGGGTGACCTGACACTACACACGAAGAAGAGGAAAAAGAAAATCAAAATATAGTGCACCTTTAATTTATTTTTCCTCCACGGAGATGTTCAATTGAAAATACGGCCACATTTGTGATGCATCGCACCGATAAAAATATATAAAAATATGAATTTTAACAACAAAACTAATAATAAACATTCGATTTGAAATGAACAAGCAATGACCCTTAACATATGGCGCCATTAATTTGATCGTATTAATCGATTGAAACGCCTCGACTCATTACCAATTCAAGACTTGGTCGGTTTTTGTACTTATCAATCGGTTAGATCTCACTATGGGACGAATTTTTCTGTCCACTACAATATAATAGATTCTCTAAAAAAATATACACAAAATTAAAATATGAATGGAACCCGTGACAGGGTCACTAACTTAAAACGAAAAAAAAAATATGATGATTTACGTTTTTATAGTAAGCAGGATTTATTTTTTATATAAGACTCAACTTGGTTTGACCACGACGAAAGAGTGCAGTTGACAAAGTATATATTTCAATCATTGTGATAATAAACTTTCCGTGTCTTTTACAACTTTAATTTAAACCGATAATAAGAGAATTAATTTAATTTTTAGCGTATGATAACTTATTTATGTTAAATTCCTAAATATGTAGGTACTCTCAAAGATAAATTCATTTATCTTTCAAGTTATGGGCGTCCACTTCGATCTGCTGAACGTGATTTACTATCTTTCCCTATTCATAGTTCTGAATTTTTTAGCTCTTCATTTGAAGTACATTCAGCTAGACTATGGAATAGCCTAAGTCCTGATATTACGTCGCCTATCTCATTAAACATCTTCAAGAAAAGGCTAAAGCAAAAATATTTATCTGAAACCACCTGATTACATCTTCCTCTTCTCATCCTTTCCTTATCCTTTAGTTTTCCTATCATTGCTATGAATTGTTCTTATATGCTATCTTCTTTGTTTTTTCTTATTTTTTACTTTTCGTCTGCTATCTTTATTTATTTTGTAATGTGATGAACTTATTGCTATAGTTCACATTGTTTTGTATACTTAACATTCACTCTGGTTGGTTGGAAAAAAATGCCATTAGGCAATAAGCCCGCCAGTGTACTAATTATATGTACAAGAATATTCAAATAAATAAATAAATAAAGAAAAAAAGAATAAAAATTAGAATTTTTCGATTTTTTATGTCAAGTTGGTACTAAAACGAAAATATTAATCTACCTACTATGTCTGTATATTAATGCACCAGTCGACATTTAATTATGCATCCGAAAAAAATGCAATTATTAATTGCAAACAAGTATCAAATTATAATTGGCAGGCGAACGAAAATGAATTTGTATTTTTTTCGCATTCGTCGAAGTCAACGAACGCGTTACTTTTGCGTCACTAAAAATAAATTTATATAATTCGGAATGTCGCTTAATTTAGTAAATGTGTTTGTTGGGGTTGCTAGTATGGGAAGAAATTTTAATAAATTAATCGTTTGCATTTAAGGAACGGCCCCGGCCGTTGGCGGGACAGTATGATAATGCGCAAGGCATGTGTGAGAAAAAATCGATTGTAAATAACGATAATGAAGCGATCGACTATTGTGTTGGGCGCAGTGGCGTAGATATGAATTTTGGGATCTCGTGCAAAAATTACATAAGGGCCCCCTTGACATTTTATAAAAATATGAAATAAATATGAGTATCGAGTAATCGATGCTTCCCTTCTACTCCCCTACCTACTTTTGTCCCTTCCCATCCTATTTTCAAAATTTTTAATATCTTGTAATATGTATATTTTAGAATACTATAGCTGGCAATATAAAAATTATCATTGTATTCTATCAAATAAATAAAAAAAAAACATTAATTAAATCAATTTACCTAAGCATGTAGGTACCTTTTTGCACATTATAAATACCTAATCACGTAGGTACCTAAATAAATAAATAAGAAACACATTAAGAGAAATAAGTTTTTCTTATTACATAAATATTAAAGTTATAGATATATTATTTTAAAATTTTATTTACTTAATTTTTGTACAGTTTCCGGTCAATAACTTTATATCAAATTTTGTTGTGAAGCGGTTTGCAACCGCGTGGAAGTCCCAAAACCGCTCTCCTCGTGATTTCTCAAGTTATTTGCCGACAAATAAACCAATCCTACATTTTAAATTTAGATATTTTAAAATTGTTATTTTATCATATAAGTAGGTATCTACTTAATTTTTGGAAATTTGAGCCCCTTGTATCTACGCCATTGGTTGGATGGATAGAATTCGAGTATAAAAGAACGAACAATGCATACAAGGTATATCATTGGTGAAGGAGTTAACACTCTGGTTACAATAATTATAAGCTTAATGACATGTATGTTTACATACCGGGCATGATCACTGACCACGGAATATTAAATGAGACAATTGAACAAATGTAATATATATCATAGTGATTCATAAAAATAAATAGAAAAAAAAATACGGTAGGTACCTACCTACTAGAAAATTGTCAATTATAGGAGTTTCGCGTTTTGAAGAGAAAATAAATTGATTCTTTACCAGAATATTTTCATGGTGTAACAGTGAGAAATACATACATACATACATACCATCACGCCATGTCCCTTACGGAGTAGGCAGAGAACCGAACGCCATATCTTTCTATCCTGGCACACATTCATCGCCTCGTCAACATTCATGCATCGTCTCATACATGTTCGTCTATTGTACATGCTTCTAACATGTGAGAAATACATCAAAATATACTGGCGAAATTTTAAAGCATCTCGCGAGAGCAATTTTCATGCTTTATGTAATAATAATATACATACATACATACCATCACGCCATATCCCTAACGGGGTAAGCAGAGAGAACCGAGCGCCATACTCCTCTATTTTTGCATACATTCCTAGCTTCCTTTACATCCATGTATCGTCTCATACATGCTCGTCGATTATTCAAGCTTCTTATATTTCCTTCTTTCAAAATATCATTCACATGGTAATGCCATCCCTTTCTGGGGTGGCCTCTACTATTCACTCCATCTCTTATACGCATGTATATTTTTTTGGTCAGTCGTTCATCATTCATTATTTCAATATGTCCAAACCACCTCAAGGAATTCACTTTCATTTTATTTATAATACTCTTCTTCATCTTGCATTCCCTCCTTATGTCCTCATTTTTTATTCTATCATATATCGTTCTAATAAAGGATAGGTACTAAGGTTGACATTTTCTACACTTTAAATATTTTGTTGGACAATATTATATTCTATTTTTCTGTTATGTTATTAATACGTATGCACTTGTATAGCAGGGACGTGCCTAGAGCCTTCAGACTACGCAAACCCCGAAAGAAAATGTGTAAGTGTCACATTAAAGTGTCACAACAAGTTTTTTAGCATACCTATGGTCATCGTTGATCATTTCAGTAGCATTTAAAAATATTTTTCAATCGCATGCCAAAATAATAGTTTCATTCTGTTGCCCTGAAAAGGATCATATCTCGTAGAAAGCACCTACTCATCTATAGTAAAAAAAAGTATTATTACATTTTATATTTAGAGGCAACCCAAGGTTTTCGGCTTTTATAAGCAATCCGCTACTGTTGTATAGTGTAATTCATAGCGTAGTATTTTTTTTTGTATAATGCTATTTAATCAACATTTTAAATATATTATCGTTTTCAAGCCTTTTAGCGTATCAAATAAATTTGCCCGTAGGCAATTTCTACCAGTCGATCTAATGCGAAATATGATAACAATATTGATCCTCCAATAACGTAATATCGTGAAAAGCTTGTTCTGATCGTTAATTTACGACACAATATTAACATATTTATAGCTTGAAACAAAGTTGAAATATTTCATTATTTAACAGTTAGGTATGATCACCTACCAACCAATATTCTGTTGAAGTTTCTTTCTATCCTATTGTCTAGTCACACGTGATACGCTGATAACACGAACCAATGATATCAAATGAAAAATGACTTAAAGCCACGATATCTTTTTGCTTCGACAAAACTTAAAATATCATTTTATTCTTTGTTCAAATTTAATCAAACTGCGTAGGATTAGACATTTTTTGTCGATGAATAACGATTATGTAACAACTAAGTTTAGTTTGTCGATCGACAATTCTTGATAGAACTCCATTGTACGTTGATATGTTATAAAAAGAGAGTGCAGAAAAGCAGAGGTAACTCCTAACTTCGTGAACATCAAAACCAAATCAAGAACATCTGTCGCTGTTAAAGTCCTGCAAGCCGCCCAAAAAAACTGGTTGATGTTGGAGAGGAACAAGTGGTATTCAATCCGAGACAATGTAAGTGTTTACCTTTATTACATACATAATAACCTGTTGTCACGTTTAAATTCGGTTGAATTTGATATTTTACAATTTGATGTAATGATTTATATAAAAGAAATAATTCAAACGAAATTCATTGCACAAAAATCTAAAATTGAAAAACTACGAAAAATGAAAAAGAATTTAATTAAAAATGAAAACCAAGAGTCTCAAAATATTAATATAACTTTCTACGACAGAATAGTAAATACTACAGATATCGCATTAAATTTGAATGAAACAAACCTTTTAAATAAAGGATTGAAACATAGTCCTTATATAAATTTGAAAACACGTGATTTTGAATGTTTAGCATTAGATACAGATATTGCCTTAGATTCTGATTGCGCGTCTAAATATTTATGTGCTAATATTCTAAAAAAACACTATAATGTTGAAAATATACCATATTCTGATACCAACACAATAAAAAGCTTAAAATCAAAAATTAAAAACAATGACTTAGTGATATCGAAAGCTGATAAAGGCAACAGCACTGTTATCTTAAATAAAAATAATTATATTAATAAAGTCGAATCAATTTTTCTGTCAAGTATTTTTTCCCAAATTAATAATGATCCAACAGCATACTTTTCAAATCAAGTTAAATCTTTAGTTAATAATTGCAAAACAATATTTAGTGATCCGTACGATAAAACACGTTTTTGTCAAATGAATCCTTTATGTCCCAGATTGTATGGCCTACCTAAAGTACATAAAAAGGATATGCCCATGAGACCAGTGGTCTCATATAACTCAGCACCGTGCTTTAAAATCGCAAAACATGCCAATTTTTTATTTCAAAAACTAACTGAATTTAAACCACAATTTGCAATAAAAAACTCTCTACAATTAATAGACAACATAAAAAATACGGTTATTCCTAAAAACAGTATTTTAGTATCATTTGATATAGTCAGTTTATTTACCAGTATACCGATAAATGAGTTAAAATCTTCATTAAAAGAATATCTATCTAACAACAACTTAAACCCTGTGTTAATGAATGAACTAACAGACTTACTATGTATGTGTATAGATCAAAATTACTTTAAATTCAATAATAAATACTACAAACAATCCGATGGCTTAGCGATGGGTAGCCCAATTTCTCCCTTACTAGCAGACTTTTTTATGAATCATTTAGAATCCAAAATTAAGAACATTCAAGGTTTTAAAAATTTATTATTTTACTATAGATATGTTGATGATATAATTGGATTATGGACGGGAACTTTACGACAGTTAAATACGTTTTTAAATGCATTAAATTCAATTAATACAAACATTCAATTCACAATGGAAATAGGAGGTAATTCATTAAATTTTTTAGATCTCAACATAGAAATATTAGAAAATAAACTTAGTTTTAGTATATACAGAAAACCGACATTCAGTGATAATATTATTCACAATAAATCCCGCCATCATATGTCACATAAATTATCCACTTTCCACTCACTAATTCACAGGTTATTACATGTACCACAGAGTCAAAATAAATATTTAGATGAATTAAAAACAATAAAAACGTTAGCATATAATAATGGTTACAACGAAAACTTAATAGACAATCTGATATTTAAAAAGAAAAAGAAATTATTATTAAAAAATATTGCACCAGGCCTAACAAATTTAAATGAAAAATCTAATAAATGGGTAAAACTATCCTACGTCGGCGATGTCACAACAAATATCAGTAGAGTCATTAAAAAAACTGGCAAAAATATTGCATTTTCTAATCCAAGTACATTAGGTAAATTGTTAATTAATAATAAAGACAAGGTTGAACAGTTGGATAACAGCGGAATTTATAAACTAAATTGTAACTCATGTACGGGAACATATATTGGACAAACAGGCCGTGCCTTTAAAACAAGAATTAAAGAACACATGGCATGCATTAGATTAAAGAAAGACACCTCAAATTTTGCAGAACATATAAACGAAAACAACCACCAATTTAATAGTGACCATAATATAAATATAATACATCGGGGAATAAAAGGGAGAAAACTTGACCGACTAGAAATATTAGAAATAAACAGAGTAAAAAAGGATCCACAAAAATTACTCATCAATAAACAAATTGATCATATATATTCACCATTATTGAAACCGATAGGTTAGACAGACATATACCTTCCTTTGTTGTTAAATACATTAAGATTAAAATTAAACTGTTTGTAATTATAACTACCAAATATCTATGAAATACATTGGTTTTAACCACACTTAAAAGATAACAATAAACCAATAAATACAATATTATTTACCTTTCGAATTTTACTGCTGTCGTTTCCTTTTGTTACAGGCCTAATGGACACAGGGGACTACAACCAGTGACCCAACTACATTCATTGTATTAAAACGTAGATTTGTATAGATTCATTTGCATTATATAACTTCTTTTCAACCGTTCAAAAACCAACATTTTTATACACCTGCCATGTAAATTTTGTATATAACCACTAGTCTCAGTCTTGTAGAGCATTATTCTGACGATGTGCTTTGCACGAAACGCGTCAATAATCAAATAAACACAATAGAACAATTACCAAGTATTTTTATATTTTTTATAACATATCAACGATTATGTAACAATATCAGGTTTTGTATGGAGACCGAGAAATGTTCGAACAAAAAAATAAATATTTTATTTTAACTATTAAATAATTAATAATAATAATACACAATTCCTTGCACCCTGCGCAAGTGGCGAGTTTATTGCCAATGGCATTTCTTCCAGCTAACTAGTGTTTTCAGCCCAGAAAAACAATATTTGCGTGACAAATTAATTTAAATAAATTTCTTCTCTGCTGGGAATCGAACTCGACGGCACAGAAACTGAACGGCTTACCAACTGTGCCACTGCGGTCTATTAACAAAGCTTTTGGATTGTAGAAAATACTGGTAAAATACAAACATATTAAAATTAAATGATCTACGAAAAGTGTATTTATTTTGTAGGCTAATCTTTTAGCCTGTTGAGGACCTTTTAACTGATAAAGTAAAGTATATAGATGGGTCGATGGCAGAGCGGTTAGTAATCCAGTGATCGCGAGTTCGTATCCCGCCTCGACCGATTTCGTTCACCTATAGCACAAGCATTTATTTGCTTATTTAAGGGAACGTAGGAAGATGTATATGTACTTGTTTAACAAGGATATATTCATTTTTTATAGAAAAAAAAATCACTCCTGAAATATTAAAAAAATATATCAACAAGAATGTGGCTCAGATAGTTAGGTATCTGTAATTTATAGAACTAAGATGGAGCTATAATATAACAGTGCTGTCAATATTGACAAATAAAATAGTCATATCAATTTATAATATTTCAATTGATGAAACATCTCACGTAATTCCAAAATGAATAAAAACGTTCTGGTAATAAGTATCAAGTGATTTACAAAACAAAATAACTAATTTACTTATGAAGGTACTTTTTCATTTACCTACTGTTCCTTGCCGCTATAGAGACACACAAGTACAAATTTGTATGAAGGAACGTAATACATTATTCGTATTCTGGTCACACCCGTGACCACGAAATATAAGTATGTAAACATGACACATGGCATTACCGTGAAAAATCTCATTTAAATTCCTTCACAAATATTAAAAATTCAAAAAATACATCGTGCAGTGTAAAAAATATATTATTTAACGTGCTAATATTATGTCCTGTGATGCGGAAAAACGTAAACAAAATATGCGTATTAGAATTAAGGGGTAAAATCACAGTAAAGATTAATGGTATATGGGTAAAATTGAAGAATTTCCTTTTGGTATTAATAAATCAGTCTTATTTACACTTATCAATAATCAGTCAACATTTATTACTAAGAAATCTAAGCATTTCACCTAGATGACTGTATTAATTGATTACTTATCACACGATTGTGTAAACATTATGCAGCGCATGATGCATTACATTAATAAATTATTTATAAGATGCAGGAAATGCAAAGATACTGAGAATGCCCTTCGTCGATCAATTGGTTCGACATTTGACTCGATTCTTGATAGACTAACTAAAACAGAAACTGTTAATTGACTGTTGACTTATATTGTATAGCTTCACTGTATCTTTTTGGAATAGTTTACTGTAAACATGGGTCATAGCAAATGAGAGAATAAATCAAACATAAAGTTTTAATTTGTTATGTTTGAGAGCTACAAATTACAGCTAACATCGCTGCACACATAACGATTTTTAACAAGATTATGACATTGGACTATGGTGAATGAAGAAGAAACATCAGTTAACACAAAAGTCGATGAACTTACCTAACTACCTACGAGAAAAGTGAAAAATCCATACCAGCATGGAAGAGTCCGAAAAAAAACAATCAGGATTGCAGAAGAAAGAGTCGGTATCTATAAAAGTTTCCTGCATTAGAACGAAGGTGCGAGCGAGACAGACAGTGCTGGCAAAAAGGAAACAGGGATGATTAAGTGAGACGGCATTAAGCTGTCACGAGCAGACGTCGGCGCTGAGAGGAGGAAGGGGAGGAGGAGGTATCAAATACACACACATACATACACACGCCTGAATAAGACACATACAGTCAAGGTCCGACTTACACCCAATCTGGAAAGGCACGCACACATACACGGCATGACTTATACACAATCAGAAAACACACGCACACACCATAACGACTATTTGTGTAGGTAGGTACTTGTGAAGGCATGGCCGACTTTCACTTGAAAATTTGTTGTTTGGAGAGAACCATTGCCAAGGTTTGTTTACGCAGACAGTTTTCCTGGATACTCAATTAAATTTAATCGCGCAACGTGTATACAGAAAATAGAAAACAACCGTCATTATCACACCGCAGGTAAGGTAAGGTATCTTATTTGACATGGGTGTCAAAACTATCGTTCCTTGACAGTAAGCACCAATAAAATAGCTATCGACACCGGTATCGAACGAATCAAATGTAGACATTAAGCTAAAGGTATCAAGTAGGCATTATGTATAACATATAGGTACTTATAAACTTTTTAATATAAATAGGTACATACATACCTATTTATCTACCTACTTTCTTTAAATAATCTGTTAACACATGATAGATCTTTAATAAATTACTATACAATACTGAATAAGTAGTGCATTGGATAAATTTAGGACAAAAAATATATATTTTTCCTAAATTATGTATCTACTTTGAAAACAACACAAATAAATCCATCTAATGGATATTTCCAAAAAAAAATCGATCAACATTTTTTTACTTAACCTCAAAAATATTTTTACATCATTTTCGGATATCTATATTTTAGGCATATATCGCACTAATAATTTGTTGTTAGAGAAAGGCTAACACCACATTGAAATCGATTCTTAGAAAGAGTATGTACATCAGATCAAAATCCTTTAGAACGAAAATATAAAATAAGTACGTATGAAAATTTAAAAAAATACAGTTTTCTAAGTTGTACCCAAAGATACGTTCCACGAGTCATTTTCATTTCGGGAGAGAAGAGTTCTTTAGTGGGCAAAAATCATAAATTACAGAACTAATCATTGCTCCGTGAGGTCCAGATACAAAAAAGTTTACGAAACAGTGTTTTACGCGATCAGCTGACGCGTCGTGGAAAGACAAAAAAAAAACATAAACAAAAAATATAATAATATGGAGGTTAGTATTGTTGTCGTAGGTCGCGATCGAACAAAACACTGCAATAAATTAATCATTATTTGCTCCATGCAGTAATAACTGACACGGCTAACTTTTCATCGGTTTAATATTCGGAGAGTTGTGACAGTTATGTGCTTGCGGAACGATTTGTGGGGATGTCCACCTATTTATTAAATACGCCACACCAACCGAACCGTCTAGAAAAAGAATGAGCGACGTTTCGGTTACGAATTGTTCTCTAATATTAATATAGCTGTCGAATTGGATCGTCCTTCACGAGTCGTTGACATCCATTCTGTGTTGTACACACGTTCGCATTGTTCTTTCTTTGCTATGCTTCACCATAATATATATCTACATAGTCGTAAGTAATTCAACGGACAGGCTGAGACTAGCGCGTCACAACGTACATACATTAAAACATTCATTATAGCCATTATTAATAGATGGCGTTATTATCTCTCGAATATTTTTAAAGCAAATAACGTCCATCCATAGATTTTTATTATAATATACTAGATGTCGTAGTTAGCAAATTTTGTATGAATCGAAGTGAGTCAGTTTTCCGGGGGATTTTTACGTTTTGGTTCGAGACCACATCGTTTTTCTATAGAGAATAACGACTAATGTGAATTGTTTTCGGATTTATTTGTCTAAAAAACATTTTAATTATTAATGTTTAGAGAACAGTTATCTAGGATCTGTTGAAATGTAAGGAAAACTGAAATATGTTGTATATCACATTGCAATATACGTACGTAGGTATTTATTTATTTATATATCTTTTTGTACATTATATAAACAAATATATTGCACACTGGCGGGCATATTTCCATAAGGCAATTTCATCTAACCATCTAGATTACAAAGTATGAAAACATTAAGAATGTACATCAACACAAGAATGAAAGCATAAAAACCAAGAAAATATATATAACACTAAGATAACAATTAAAACACAAAAAAATTAAAATACTTTATAGCAAAAAAAAGGATTGGAAAGGACAAGGAGAGGAAATCGGTATCAGGTGTTTAGGGATAAACCTATATAGGGATACCTGTTTTAGTTTTTTCTTGAAAATACAAAGTGAGTTAGACGACGCAATATCCGGACTTAGGCTATTCAATTGTATTAATTGATTGAAAAATTGTATGGAGAGGGATGGATAGTGTTGTACGTTCAGGAGATCAAAGTGGATTTACAACTAATGGATACAAAAAGGATAGTAAATTGAAGCTTAATTTGTACCATACCACAACATCACGCCATTTCCCTGTTTGGACTCGACAGAGAGAACCGAAAGCCAGACTCCTGTCTCAGCATGACATACTTTCACGCTTCATTCACGTCCATACATCGTCTCACTCACGTTCTTCTTTTTTTCTTATTTATAACGTCCCCATCTTTAAAAAATAACATTTATATGATCTTGCCAACTTTTCCTTGGCCGACCACAATTTTTCAATCCTATTTTATCAGCCTTATAGGTACACTTTCTTTTATCTAACGGTCATAATTCATTCTTTCTAAGTGGCCAAACCATCTAAGGGTATATATTTTCGTCTTACTAACGATATCTCTTTCAATCATACAATGTCTTCTAATATCCTCATTTCTTATTCTATCATACCACACATTCGTCTTAGTGATCTCATTTCAACCCCGTTTATTCTAATTTTCTAATCAGTTATATCTTGCAATCATTTCTCGTCACTCTAAAAAAATACCGAACCTAAACTGCAATGAATGGATGATGATTTTAATAACGTAAGATAATCACATTGTCACATATAAACAACGGTGATATCGGCTAAGGAACCACGAATAAATTTTGAAATAAATACATTATACAAAAGGTTCTTGTGTTAAATACAAACGATTTTAAATCTATACCTCATTGAATAATTTTCAAAAGATGGCATTGCATTGACCAAAACCCACGTGTATGAATTATTAGTTTTTTTTTCTAAAACAGATCGAATCTCGTCACACACGAAGCAAGCATTGTTAACATGGCGAGCAGCATTGACATTTAAAACAACAAAGCTACAAGATATCAAATTCTTACGTGTAAGAAAAACGATTTCAAAAAAGGTGATCGCAGGAGATCCGAACACGAGTGTAGGTATCGGATAAAACATCGGAACAATAACATAATAGGAGTGTGATTTCGTAACCGGAGTCAATATATTATGGTCCGTTACCGCCAAAACTGGTGATCGTAAAAAAAGGAGTGACACGTAACGACATTAAACTACGCCTTCGCCGGTTAAGATTATTTAATAATTAAAGATGACGTTTTCAATATAACGCTATTAGCGTATGTTAGCGCACTTGAAACAACCCAAAGATAATAAATTACTGGAACGCGGACGGGTCATTTGAAATGATTTACTACGTACACACCGTTGTATTATAGGCGGTACGTTGAGATTTGCGGCTTTGAGATAAAATCTCTTCTGGTAAGTGGTGAAGAAGACGTCTCGGTGGCCTGGTCAACGCCTCCCGTCATCGCCAGCCACCGAATCAATTAATCACGCGATTGGATGTTAGTTCTAAACATTACCTACACACACTGTAAACATACAAGGGAAAAATTAGGCAACACATGTAATAACCCAAATACCTTTATGTCGATCTCCTCTTACTTTCTGGGATCCGTATACAGATGGAAATCAAACTGAAGCCTTCATGAAGATATTAAAAATAACAAAATTAATTATATTTGTTAGTTTTCGACTCCTCACTACCCTAAGGGGATATACATAGTGGGAAGTTATTAATTCGCAATTTATAAAGGTAATTTTGTTATTGCATATTACTAACTAGTATTATGCTGAGATTGTATTCTGTAAGTTTCATCACAAATATCAGTGTGTGCTTTGTACTGTGTGCTATGTACGGCTACTTAATCGATTATTCGAATCTAATCAAATTTCGCAAATTTGTATATCTAATACTCGCTTCGACCCCATATTTCAAAGTGACCCCAAGCTCAGAAAATAAAATTTGTTATTTTATTTTCAAATTGCTAAAAAAGATATAATAAAATAAAATATTTCATAATAAAATATTTAAATCATAAATAATTTAACAAACTCATTTTCCATACAAAATTTGAATAGGTACTTTGTGGAGTACCTAACTTGGTAGTGAGGAGTATGACGTTGGTCAAAACCCACTCGTTTTTTAAATTGCGTAGTTTTTATGTGAAAATTTATTTATAAATTTTGAGAGATTAATTAACAAGCAAAAAATTATAAAAAAAAATTGAGATAAAAATCACTTAACGTTCTATCGATATTAACGATTAATTCCTTATCCACCTGACACTTATGAACCATTAGAAAAATAAATTTGGACAGTAAAATTAATACTATACTGTTTTATTTCTCTCATCTAATATATAAATCAGTTTTACTTTTCAAATTCAAGGTTGATTTAGATGGAATAATAATTTACGATGTTTATTCTCACTTTCGATTAATAATATGCATAGTAATAAAATAATATCCCTGTACTACGGTTCTTATGGACAGTGGGCGGGAACATAGTCATTAAAAACGTCACAGATAAGATTTATTTTGCTGTAATTGAATTGTCTTTTATTTATTCTGCTATATTGTTAATGATATGTCTATATAAATTATTTGCCATACAAATAACGCTCGATGCTTGAATTTGCAATTTTCGATACCAAATATTACTTATAAGTGAACCAAAGCCGGTTTTATAGATCGCATTTCCTAGTTAACAGGCAAAAAACATGAAAAGATTTATCTTCATTTGGGGGTTGGACACGTGTATGTATGTACATTTAAAAATAAGGAGTTCGGCGATTTGTCATTTTTTTATTGTTTCTTGATTCCAAGTATGATTTTTCTCAGGTCAACTGAATCATTTGATTTACATCTGAATATTTTGAATAATTCATTTCGGAGACAATATTCCTTCATCATTGGGAAATAGGTACTAGATTTTTAATATACCTACTTACTTATTTTTTAAATTTTTTTTTCAGGAAATTTCAGAATAATAACATTTTTTATGTATTATAAAACGAGTGGGTTGTGGCTAACGCTAAAGTCCTCACTAACAAGTCATTCTATAAAGTATTCAAATTCTGTATGGAAAATTTTCAGCATTTTCATGAAATGAGTTTGTTAAATAATTTTTTATTTAAATATTTTAGTATGAAAACCTGATAACTCTTCAATGTCATTTCATGAAAGTGATGTGCCTTTTTATCAATTTGATAATATAAATTTCAATTTTTAAGTTTCCTGAGTTTGGGGTCACTTTGAAATATTTGACAGTTAAAAAAATTGAGAAGCACTATTTATATATCGTTCAAAATTTACACACACAGATACATTGTGATGAAACTTTCAGAATACAATCTCAGCATGATACTAGTTGATAATCTGCAAAAAATACCCTTAAAAATTGCGAAATCATAACTCCCCACTATATCCCCTTGGGTTAGTGAGGAGTAAAAAAACTTAAACCAATTAAAAAAGATGTGCTTACACTCAAAGCAATGAAAATTTATATTTATAACAATACTGTATGATTGTATGCATGTGTGTGAGGTTTGGTATATTATGTGTGTGGGAGGTTTCACTTAAAAAACAGCACCTAATTTCGATTGATCGTCTGTTTTTTTTTTGTACAAATGAACGTAGAAAGAAGAATTTTCAGAACAATTTCCATTCAAATAGAATGGCCAGATCGGTCAGTTATTGGATCATCATAATACGAAGGAGGTCGCTGGTAAATTTCCTTTGGTCATTTGAGGGCCCCAGAGTATTAATATTATTGTACATCATTAGTAAAAGTATTGATAATTCAGTGTACGTATTCAGTATTCCAGTCTCGACCATTCCAACCCCCACCCCCAAGCCTTTGTAGATAGCACGTAATCTATTTGCGGTACACCGCTCCCCCAGGATACCAGAAGTAAGTAGGAGGTGGATTGGATTTATTTTGTGAGACATTACAGTGTTACACAATGAGGTTATCCGTATATGAAATTTAGTGGAACTTTTTACCCAATACAAAAGGCTCCGCAAGAAAATACAATTAATTAACATACATGTCCAATTAGTGTTTCCCGAATGAAAAAATATCTAGGATGTAAAAGCTCGTCATAATTTTAATCGGTACATGTAAACAAAGCAAAATGAAATTTACTTTTCATCTAATAGCTCATTTTTTCATTTGTTTTTCGTCCATTTATGTTTATTTTTTTGTTCAAATTTTTTCATACATTGTCTTTACTATTTTATGGTAAATTTTTGACCTCAATACAGGCCAGTCCTAGTAAGGTTGATAATTATATATTATTTTGTATTATGTAACCTGTAAGGATTAATTATATAAATTAATTAATAGAATATCAACGTTAGTTATATAATAATAATTTCAATCGTTGACATATCCTATGTTTTGAGTAAAAAAATGTGCACAGAAGAGACTTAAAAGACCGAAAAAAAAAAATCAAAAATTAAATCATCTAAAACCTTTATGTAGGTACCTACCCTTATCTATGAAAAAAGTGATTTTTTTATAACTTAAAAAATGTAGGTTACATATAAAAAACTTTGATTGTTTTGGTTTTTAATGAGTTATTCGTTGGATTCGTTTGGGTATTAAGTAAATAAATAGTAATTTTCACATTTCCAATAATTCGATGGGCATAATTTAAAATGACAAACAGTCCATACGGCGAAATAATACGACTGATGACACCTTTTGAAATGTGACACTTCGCGATATATGTAATATAATAATATCAGATGTCACGCACTGCACCAGAGTAGGTATATATATGCAAGCGTTTTGTGCGCGAAATGTTATGAAAAAATAATGAAAAATATCAGTCGGGAATGGTGCGAGCCACATTATTGCGTGTTGCCTATGACAGGTCCGCGTCAAAGTGCCCCCAGGATAGGTGTGACAGATAAAAAATCACAAAACGGACGCGAGCGGAGCGCATAGGTACACCGCTAGGTAATTCCTGGCGATAATAATTATTATTGTTGATTTAAACGCGAACGAACTGTGTGTATTTACCGGAGAATGGCAAAAAAACAGATAGCCACACACGCGACAATATTAAAATATTTAATAAAAACAGTTTTGTATTTTCATTCAATTTTTAACTTTGTTCGACGATTCACGTCGCGCATCCGTATAATAGATAATTTCACGGAAAACTGCAAGAGTTGTAAAGGGTATTATTTTTATAACCTCTTCGCTTTTATAACATTCGGATAACCTCTTTTCACAAATTGATCCTGATTAATATTGATAGTTATTTGAAGATATTTATTGTTATAAATATATAGTTATTTAACAAGAGTTGCTGACCACTGTCAAGAGACGCAAAGCGGCATATTTTGGCTTTATATTCTGTAGTGATATATATGCCCTTCTACAACTTATAGTGGAGGGAAAGATAGATGGATACCGGAGTATGGGGCGTAAAAGAATATCGTGGTTTATAAATCTCAGGCAGTGGTTCGAGATTCCTGATGCGGCGTCACTAATTAGGTTGGCGCAGGATCGGAAGTCATTTAAACCATCACAGCTTATCAGACTGTATATGGCATGTGTTGCGACACGAGAATCTCCTAAAGGTACAGCATCTTGGAGGGGATGGTTGAGAGAACAACTGGCACAATATGAAATGTACCTCCTACGCAGAGTTGAAGAGAGCCACTGAAGACCGAGGGGAGCGGAGGAAGAAGTGCATCGCTTTGCTGCCAACCAATCCCCGAAATTGAAAACAAAGAAGAAGAAGCATATCTCACAATGAGGAATAACCAGCGAAAGGTGTGTGGGTGTGCATTACCTCATTAAAAGAAGCACGACAAATGAGTATATCAACACCCCAGTGTATATATATCTAAGATTGTATAGAAAAGGATAGAAAAAGCTAAATTTTTTTAAATAGGTTTGTCACTTTTTCACTTGTACAAAATTTTAATACCAAATAATTAAAAAAGCTTTATATTTGTATCTACTAATTTGGATTTGAAATTAAAAAATTCGTTTGAAAACAGCATGAAATTTCATATATATAATGTTGCTAAACCGAATTTATTGTTGCATGATAATGTAGGTAGGTACCTAAACCTAAAATACTTGTATAAAAATTCTATTACAAAAAGCATTTTTTATTTGGATTCCAAATAATGGAAAAAATCTAAGAAAACTATCGATGAACAAAAGTTTTTTTTTTCATTTCAGTTACCGATTTCCTTTGTAGAAAAAAAACATTTCAGTTTTATATTCATATCTGATATTGCGCGGTCTAAATGATAATATAGACGATCGTACACGGAAAATAGGAGAAAAAAATATATTCGAGTAAAATGTTTTTGAAAAGAAATAAAAGTGCAGAATATTTGTAATTCACGGTTGAGAGAAAGTCCTCGGTATAAAATACGCCATTTCCCTTGCCTTTAGCATATAAGCTATCGGGACTCCATTATCTGGGGGTAATCGTTAAAAATAAACCCGGCCCTGAGCACCCCAGCAATGTACCATCATTCATATTCGCATCATTTATCACAAATAAAAAGCGGCCACTCTTCTTTCGCACACTGAAACATATTACGCTATGCCCGGGCACTGTAGCACCATGAGCGGGTATATGGGAGACGCTTCTGCTTTCAGGAATTTCACCGAAAATATTACGTGCAAAAAAAAATATATATAAACCCCAAAATTTTTGATCTTAAAAATAAAAAAAGTATTTTTACTGACAATAACATCTCAATAGAGACAAAGTTGGGATATTATAGAAGAACTAGGAACACGGGCACCTACAGGGTTTACGACCTGTCATCGGCTGGTCGTGAGCCCTGTAGGTGCCTGAGGTCCTGGTGCTTCTATAATATCCCAACTTCGTCTCTTTTGAGATGTTATTGTCAATAAAAATATCATTTGACTCCCGACAGAGAAAAAATCCAATGTTTGCGTATATGCAATAAAAAAAATATTCGATAAAAAAAATATTAATATACCTATAGAAAATAAAACAATTTTTTTATACTTCTTAAGTTATTAACTAACGAGTATTTTTTTAACAAATGATAATATCATTTTTTTTCCTACGTAAGTGTTTTTCTACTAATTATTTCTAATTCTCGTCTGTTAGGAATCGAATCCACGACGCCCGCTCCAAGTCAAAAGTCTTACCGCTATGCCACTAATATTAAATAAAAACCATCAATTTTTGTATTTTCGACACTGACGGTGTATAGCTTGGAGAATCCTATTTTGTGTCATTGAATAAAATAATCAACATTTTTTTATATAGTTCATTCTCAAAAAACAAGACGAACGTTTCGCCTGGTACCTTTTAAAGGACTTTTAAACATGTCATTGATAAAATTATAACAGGAAAGAAAATACAACTGTAAGAATCGCAAGAAAGGAAGTCGTCGAAGTGAGCAGTCCTTTTCCTTTCTATAAGGTAGGAGCGGAGAGAGGGTTTTGTTTAAAATTCTATACCAGAGTCACCCCCAACTAATGCGAATTGTGATGACCGATGCATTTTGTATGAACACAACCTATAAGAGGACGATTCAAAAGGTAGGTGAGTATAACATGTATTTTTTGTTATATTTTCTTTTGGAAACACGCTGTAATAGATCTTAAAAAATACAATGAATGCCTCAAATACAAAAATAATAACAATTTTATTCTAAAAATGGAAACGATGTTATTATAATTTACAGAAAAGATGTATGAAATGATGCATAAAAGTGAGCCAAAGGATGGTGTGCAAATACACAAGCGCTAGGTTATCTTTGCCTACTCCATTACAAAAATGGATATGGCGTGACGGTGTATATGCTGGACAGTTTCCACGAATCTTTCAAATGTAAAGAAATTTCTACAAAATAAAATATGTGTAATCTCACATTCATTAAAACAAGTTGGTACCAGTATTGAATATATATATTTTTTCACAAATGTCAGTTGGTAAGTTATTTATTGGCTCCTGAGTCAAAGGTCCTGGTTTCGATTCCCGGTGGAGACAGTCTTTCACTGCGTTTTCAGTCTGGATTTACGAATCAATTAGTATCACGATGTCCAGAATGCGGCAACTTGTTATTGGGTGCTTGACAATTTCAATTTGATATCGTTGGTACCCGTTCTCTGAGAAACAACACAATTTGTATATGATTTTTTTTCAAAAGCAATATTGTTTTAAAGTCTTTTTGTTGAATATTTTCAAATATTGATTCGTTTTTTCAAAATTATGTAACTGAACACATACGATAATGGATCGACACGAAAACCCTAATGATCGCTCCTCAAGAATGTGAAGTGATCTCATTAATCCAGAGATGGAAAATAATGATCCCGATTAAATTAGTTAACATAATAAAAACACTTCCTTTTATATAAAGATTGTGACCCTCTGTAACATTTGAACAAATACAAAGAAATCGTTCTTTTTACTCTGCACATTTTAAGATTTAGGTATTAATTCATATTTGTAGAGGTACTGTATTATAATAGGACATGATTAGAACGTCGAAGAGTTTCTTAGCTTCGCAACTCGAGGCAGTGATTAAAAAAAAGCACTGAATCGGTCTTTAGGCCCGTTGTGAACAAGGTGGAACACTGATGGTCGCCAACCTTCGCTGAAGACATGGCATTCGAAGGAGAGAAAAAAATTTAATACAAGAAAAAAAATACTAATGTATAAACCAGAATTCCTTTATTTAAAATTATTTTCGACTTTTTAACAATCTTCTGGTTTTAAAGTAATGACTATTTTTCTTGTTTTTCTCATTGTAGCTGACCACAAGATGCTCGAAAACGGCATACAAATTATTTCATAATAAAAAAAACAAGGTATAAGCTATTTAAAAAAAACTCCGCAACAAAGCACGAAGTAAATAACTTACATTCGTATGATAATTTGAAAGCAGTCTCTTTAAGAGGAACATGAATAATACATAATATTAAACAGTTAAAAATTCATGACTGAATTATTGATGTTACATAATATGTAGGTACCTACTCCCATACGATATAATGATATACTATTTCAATAAGTTAAATATTCCCCTTCAATATCCGTGAACATTATATATGGTATCCTAATAAAGTGACCATCAGGAATATCTATGATCGGAATAACAATTTTCTTCAAACAGAATTCTCCTCTTTCGAATGGTATAATATTATGAAACATTCTTACCTACCTATTTAAAGACTACTTTCAACGAAACATCTTGGTATAAACTTACGCATCTTTTCATGAAATTATTTATCTTTTTAGACAACACTTATTCCTTGGACTTACTCCATATTTGTTTAAGTATATATAAATTTATATAAAACATGAAAGAAAATTTCCTACAATCACTTGTAGAAAATACTAAGTAATTAAGAACAGTGATCTTTTTGAAAAAATGCAGTTGAAGTGAGATCGCTAAGAAGAATCTGTAATAGAACGATGTATGACAGGGTCAGAAATGAGGACATAAGGAAAGAATGTTGGATAAAGAAAGATGTTATTAATAGAATGAAAGTGAACACATTGAGATAGTTTGGCTACATGGGGAGAATGAATGAGGAACGCCTGAAGAAGAAAATATACATTGCGGACAGGAATGGAATGAGAGGTCGGGGTCGCCCAAGGAAGGGATGGCACGTCCATGTGAACGATATTTTGAAAGACGGGAATGTTAGAAGCATGAACAACAGACGAACATGTATAAGACGATGTATGAATGTTGACGAGGCAATGAATGTATGTCAAGATAGAAGTAAGTGGCGTTCGGTTCTCTCTCTGCCTACCCCGTGAAGGACATGGCGTGATGGTATGTATGTATGTATATGTATATTTTTGAAAAAAATGCATTTATTACTATATTGTGCTTGGAGGTATGAATGTATATTGTGGATGCAAAGTGTTCATTAATTTCAATAAATACTGCACCATTTATATGTATGTATTTTTAAATTGACTATGAAGGAATTCAAGTTTATATCTTTATGGGTATTCATTAAAACGAATCCAATTAGATGTGCCGCGTTGCCGAGACTAAATGTCGAATGAGCCGATATCTGGCCGAAGATTTCCGAATGCATTTGGGGTTTCTTTTCGATTCTTGCATTATCAACAAATGTGTTAATTACAAGAGCCTTTGCGAGCGGTGGCTGTGTGCGCTGATGCCGCGCTAACATTTGGAAGAGTCTGCAAAATATCTCTTTTTTGTATCCATTTAACTTCCTTTGTTACGCAGTACCAATCATTTTAGTTGCTAATTTCCATTTAAATATAGTATTTTTTCATATTGAGGTAGCATATTGTATGCGTAGGTTCAGTGACCAAATATTTCAAATACAAAATAAATCATTGTTTAATTTATTTATTTTTATTTATTTATTTATTTATTTATTTATTTATTACATACACGGCCTCTTGGCCATTATAAAAATATGGTAAAAATAAAACAAAACTCGCATTAAACAAAAGAAAAACAACACAATAATTCATAAAAATACAAAATCCTTCACACAATTCGAAATATGTATAATTTAGTTTTTTTTTAATCATTCATACAATCAGCGACAAGTGTTCGGGAGTGAGTAATTTTATAATCATTCATATAGAAAAAATATGGCGTTCGGTCCTCTCTCTTTACCCCATGAGAGACCATAATAGTGCGTAAGTATGTAGTAATACAATTATACACAAATATAATTTACACATGATATTTTTGTTCACAAAAACAAAAATAAATTAAAAAAATATCCCATTTTTTAATTTACACAAATTTTATATTTTACTTTCATATAATTATACACAACTCCTTATCATATTGATGAGTAATGATTTCTAATGATTGATGAATGATTGAAGAAAATTGTTTGTCCTATATAAAAATGAAAAATATTTGGGACACATTCTCCGTAACAATAAATACGGTCTACTGCACCTCATCGTACAAGGGAAAATTGAGGGTAGGAGGTAGATATCTTGGCTAAGAAATATCAAAGAATGGACCGGAGTCCACAAAGTGAAGGAGCTCTTCCGGATAGCTCAAGACAGAGATGCCTATGTCAAAGTAATAGCCGACGTCGGGGGAACCTGACATGTCACAGAAAGAAACAAAATATTTAAATTATCATAATCAGTCAATTTTTCTGATATTCGTTTAGTTATATGACTCAAATGGCCAGCGAATAACCACTCGAGGCAGACGTTAAATTTGTCTATTTTTTTTTCTTCTTCTGTTTTGTTCGGCCGCTGATGGATTCGAAAAAAGGAGAGATATTCTTTGACCTCACAGTAAATTAGCTGAAGGAATGTCGCTCAAATTTTATGACGCGAAACGAATTTTTCAGACTCCCGGTGTTGGGACCCGTCGAGAGCAAAAAAGCTTTATATTATTACAGACCATTTACTATGGACGTTGGTACCTACCACCAATAAGAAAATAAAAATTCCAAACGAATGGAAAAATAATAACTTGTAACAGGTATCTATAGATTAACTTCGGCCTTTATTTATAACAAGTTAATTTAATGTAAGACTGAGAGTTTTTAAAGCTTAATTCGCAATTAAGCTTTAAAAACTCTAAAATTAAGCTTTAAAATTATTTGTGTAAATAATTTTTTATGCTTAGTTTAGGGAACGTAGGAAGATGTATATGTACTTGTTTAACAAGGACATATTCATTTTTTTTTTTTTAAAAAAAAAAATCCAGACTAAAAAAATTCTATTTTTTCAGTAAAATGTCAAATATCTATTATTTTCATCAAACAAAATTTAAGAGACAATTTTATAACAAATTCCCCATTTTCATTCGAAAATAAAATGTATTGCATACTTACATAAAAATAAAACTTTAAAGTGACATACAATAGTAGTGTAAAATAGTGTAGTAAAAGTAGATGAATGAAACGATATTGAATATTTTGGAAAAGCATCCCTATTGCAATAATAAGCATCCCTTAAAAAAATTATTTTTTTTAGGGATGCTTATTATTGCAATGTATTTATTTAAGTATGCACATATAAAAATACCATAATATACGTATTTTGGTATATTTTTTTTATTTAAATTATGTGCATTGTTAATATAGAAACTATACATAAAACAATTTTGTAGTCAATGTTTTAATGTATTTTCTTTAAAGCAGTCGAAGTTCATTTAATGAATTTAATAAATTTTTAATTCAATATGTCAATTTTTATTCGTTTAATATAATGCATAGATATTTGTATGAATGTAGTTGATTTATTCAAGTATATGCATATATACATGCATTTATATTATATATGTTTTTAGTCATGGTAGCAGTTAAACATCTTAAAGTATGAGCTGAAGGTATTTTTACATATCAATAAAGATGTGGAAGGAGAGAGATTGAAGAAGCAAAAAAATCAAAGACATTCTCATGGACTTATGACCTGTCATCGGCTCGCTGAATAGTGTAGGTACATATATGAGACATAGGTAGGTACCTACTAAATTAATAATTATTTAGAATCATTAATTCATCGGTTTAAATAATTCTTTATGATAAAATTCAACAAATCTAATGAACCATCTTGATTTACAAGACTAAAGATAAACTTATAAATTTAATAATTTACTAGTCAATTATTGAGATGTTTCCAAGTATGCGAATTAATTTGGAAGTCTGTTTATCTCGCAGCTAATGGATGTTTAGATCATCCTTTGCAGAAATGTGATTTATACGTGTTGTTGTTCATCTCGAAATAAACTTTCATAAAGTCCCGATGATTAAATTAATTCCCGACTTAGTGACACCGGGGGATCAACGTGATGCCTAATCCGCGGATTAGCTGAAACGGAGATCAGGATTACCAGCTGTATTGCATGACTGTACGATCGCGTGCACTATACGAGGACTAAATAGGATCAAATATTTGAACGGGGATTTGGATTGTTACGATTTTAAATAAGATAAAATAGTTGTATCGGAAAATAATCAAATTTGCATACAAATTGACGCCTTTAATGAATAATCAAGTTTGGTTTGTTAAAGGAGACATGTCAAGGCGTGGTCTTTACGAGGAATGTACACGTTTTTATATAAATAAACAAAAATATTTAATCAATCTTAAATGTCATTATGTTAATTACGAATAGAAGAGTATTTTTTAATGAAATGTATGGACCCTTGACTATTGCGATTTATGGATTAGGTACCTACAAAATAAATTAACATTTAAAACATACCTGTGGAGTCTTCTATAATTAAGTTTACCGAATACATGTTATGTTTTCCTAATCCAGTAAGTAGTTGATGAGATTTGATGAACTTACCCATGGCATCTGAAAAAAAAGATAAAAATATTAGTAAATATCAAATCGAAAAATATGGATAGATAATTATAAAATATTGGTCAATAATAATTTTGAATAAAAAATCCTGATTCTAATGGTGTTTAACTATTGCGTGACTTGTTTTGAATGTACCTATGTGTTTTAAGGCAATACGTAAAATAAGTATGATTTATATGCAAAACAAGAGCGTGCAAAGTTTCGCGTGATATCAAACATCAAAAACGTACAACTTACCATTTGTACATTTGACATTTCAATACAGGACAAGCCTTTTAATCATGCAGAAAGAATATTTGTAAACATTGGTAATGAAATAATTTAAAATTCATGTATCTCGTTGTAGAGCAGAGCTTAGTGTTGAAGAATCTAAATTATTAAGTTCAACATGTTTGAATCGATTTACTACTGACAAAGTCTTACAAAAAATAGTTAGGAATACACAATAGGTAATATGTAAAACATTGATTTAATGACTAATGAAGAAGATATGTAGATTTAATCAAAAAATCATTGTTGCAAGCCAAATATACATCTTTTGGAAGCAAACTTAATACTAAAGAAACGGAAAATAGGCAAATAGTTTTTTTTTTATACATTTTTATTTGATTGAATTTGATTTGGAATTTAATATAGATGCTCTTTTAGGTACGATTGATGTTGACAGTCACTATTACAATGACACAGGTTTGAGATGCACTAGCATTGGAACAGGGTTTTTTCCTAAGTGGGGCATTGCAGATACGATTACAATTCTTGTGATGTCTATCAATGTATGTATGTATATAAATAAATAAATTAACTAAAATATTTTCTTTTCTATTGTAAGCTGACAGCTTGTATTTAGGAAAGGACCTCGTTAGTAAGATACTATCATTTTATTAAAAATTACAAATAAAAAATACATAGTTTAAAAAAACATTCAAAAATGCATAGTTTTAAAAACATTCTGTGTAAGTAATTGGCAGAATCGTCTTAAGAGTATTTTTAAATAATATAAATTTTTTTTATTTTTTTTATTTTTTTATAACCCATCTAGAGACCCTCTCACGTCGACTCAATAGTAGTCCATTGTGATACTTTGCCTGCTAGATGTCATTCCATAGTCCTATCTCCTGGAAGAACTGTAAATAATATAAATAGTAGGTCGTTTACTGTTCAAGATATTATAGATAGATAGGTACCTACTTAACAATAATTTTGAATAAGGTGTCACAATTTTAGTGTCGACATAAAATGCAAATGTTAGATGTTAGAAAATATATTTTTTTAATTAAAAGAAATACCACGAGAAATAAAGACAGACAATTCTTTCAAGATGCTTGTTTCGATGACATCGCTTGTTGACGTTTCGTGTCAATTCAATGTTTGTGTTGAAATGTTTTACGTTTGTTATTTTCTTCTCTGTAGGTGTTAAAATTATTTGATCATTTCAGATTTTAAATATTTGTTTCAAAATTTACTTTTGAACTGGACTAAATGCGGTCGTATTGTCTGAATTTCCCGAATTTAAGAAAGAAAAAATCAAAAATAAGTATTTAAATTTATTGCAAAATTAACCTACATTTTAGAAAAAAAATATTATTAATAATATAAGATTACAATTCCTGATCACAATTTGATTTTGCAGTGTGGAGGACCTGCAGATACAGATCATAGATATATCAGAAGAAGAAGAAGATCACAATTTTTCTATAAATTAATATTTAGGCGGGAAATCAATAACTCAACAGTTGAGGGCGAGAAAACGAGAAACGGCGATTTAATCAAGATTTCTACAGCATACATGGAGAATGAGAACCAAATTTTATATTTTGAAAAAACTTTTCGGTTGAGAATTTGAACATACTATAGTTGTCTTATTAATATTCCTATATTCCTATTTATAAATATTCCTTCTTTATTTCGGGAGGCTTAGACAATACGACTGCTGGATTTTTTTACTAATCATAAATGAACGAAGGGAACGTTTTAATTCCGGTGTACATTTCAAATAATATATGTAATGACCAATAATAATCTCATCTTATCGGCGATGTCACGAAAGTAAAATACCCATTGTTGAATGGCGTTGCTCAATGCACAAGGGATTGCCTAAATGCCAACATGGTTATAATTAAAAAATTCCATTCAAATAGTACTATGCAACATGTGTACCTGTCAGTTTTTTATGTTTCAACGGTGTCTCTCTCTCTTTTTCATTCTCTCGGCCTAATTCACTAATGAAATTTACGATCCCTACCCATTCCTGACGTCCTGATACATTTGACACGAAGGTCTATTCCGTCCATAACGATCCCGAAAACTATTTGTTTATTAAAGCCATTTTATTTTCACAACACATTTCGAGTCCCTTATCGTCCATCGCGCTTTGAATATATCTCAATTAGTTAATTGAAATTTTATTGAAAATAACATTAGTATGACATTCAGATTTCCTACGAGTGGTATTAATACAATTGTATTTTGTCCTACATTAGATTTAAATGAAAAAAATCACACTGTTTTAGTATTAGGTAATATGAGTCGCTATAACATATTTTTGGAGTCGAGTTATTTTAAAATCTATGAGATCTGTTCTATGACATCTTTGATTGTCCTTGATTTATATCAACACAAACTCTTACTTAAATATTAATTTATCGATTTAACTAAATCATCGAATAATAATTCATCTTAGGAATTCGTCGAAATAAGCAATCATGTTAAAAGAATGATTCAATTTATCTCACAAAGATCAAATATATTTCCACATATTTTTCGCATCACAGTCGAACGCATTGCTTTATCAGCATTCGGATTTTCATATTCTAATAATGACATTATTTCGTGAGTCGTAAAAATGAAACAACATTTTGAAATACTTTTTGAGACTGTAAAATCTCGAATTTTTATTATTTTGATTGCAATTTGGATACCGCCTTCAAGGCTATATAAAATCTATATAAAACTGATAAGATTTTCATCAGAATTTTATATAGTTGTCCTTGATTGTAATTTTATTTTTATTGAAGCGGATTGAAATAATAATACTATCATTTGTATTGTCAAAACCGTTTTTATTTGTAAATACATTCATTGTTAAATTATTTACGATTGTATAATGTGGCCTTGTCAAGTTATTAAATAATGTTAAAAAAACTTAACACGTTTTAAATAAAATATTGGAGGTTTTTTAATTTATTTGAATTTATTGGATCATTGAGAAATCGTTATTGCTACATAATTTAACAGGTTGGTTTGTGGACCAATTAAAAGAATTTGTGCATTTGTTATATTTTTGATTTATTTATTTACTATCTTTCATTTATAATTTGTATATTTTAGTACATTTTTTTTCTAAAAAGGTTATGAAATCTTTTGACTGAGGTTTTTTTGTATAAAATCATCTTCATGTTAAGGTAATGCTACAAAAATAATATTAATATGCCATAAGCCTGATAACTTAAAATAACGAAACGAAATAAATGAAACCAATCAACTATGGCAGTGTTGAATGTTTGTCATGACTGGGACATGGAAATTCATACTTTAGGAGGCTAAAGCTCTACCGGAGTTGTAATAAGAAGTGATTAAGTACATTATAAAACAAAAAGATTACAATGATTGAAAAGGTTTTGGATTCATCATAAATTGCCAAGATATTACAATGGAGATTTTTAATTGGTTAACGTACGATATCGCGAATACTCAGGACAAATCTATACTTACATTATAGTAATCAACCAATGAGAAAATTATACCTATAAAAGAAATAAAAAGTAAATTATGTTCAAAACTAGCATCTCGGCGATGTCAACTAAAGATGTTTTGCTGGTAATGTCATTAATTCGAGTCTTCTCGAGATATGAGGCGCCTTGGAACCTACCAGGCGAGTAGGAGTAGGTAGGTACTAGAGAGGTATTTGGCCCTCACTATCTGCCGATATTAATCTGTTACACATTTATGCACTCTCGCCTCATTATGCCGTCCTGTTGTCGCGGCCATATACACACTCGGGAATAACATCATATGTTACTATAATATCCGCAAAGAACGGCTATACACAGTATACTTACATCTACCCACTGCCTACACATCTTGCCAAACTTGTCCCGCTAGAAAACGAAGCTCTAGGAAACGACAATGTAAGATATATGAATTTATTTTTAGACAGAAAAAACTAACAGGAAACTATACAACGAAGAAGCTATAATATCACGGATCAAAAACGTGGATTAGATCATTAACAGGATACATATCTATGGTACCTATTTGGTGCCCAATAAGGTAATAATGTAGTTGGTGGTAGTAAACATTTCATAGGTATCATCGAAATGCGTAGATATAAATAATTGTGAACAATAAATAAATTCCGTTCGCGATTTAAGTATTTACCGCACGAGTCCTGGTGAGACAAAATCGTCGATTTCAGCCATAAAACCATGACGTAATCAAGTGATTCCGTTATAACAAACGTTATTTATAACTATTTACAATACACAATACGAATATGTATGACAGGAGATGATAATATATTATATTACACCGAGATACAGGTAATTGAGTTTACGTGTTATTCATAATCACCTGGATGAGTGCAGGCAGGATGGCCGCGCGCAAACTTTTATATAGTCGATGCGCGCCTATTGAGCATCAATCATATCATCTTCGATGTCTTTGAATGAAGTTCGTTAATAAATCACCGGCGACCTCTTCACGCCCTATGCCGCCCTGGTACTCGGGGTTTTCTCACAACCGTGACTGACCCCTGGTGAATAAATGATATTATCTCCTAGCCGATAAATAATATCGGAACAGCATCGGTGGATCAACAAACATCATTACAGCGGCCACAGCGGGTCGCCAGCCGTCCTATTGTGGATGGATCTCGTTATGTGTGTAGGCTGCTGGCCATATCTTGTATAAGAATAAGATAACTTAACACAATCAGTTTGCATGTATTGCCATCGTTGTTATTATTACCAACTATTCCACCACGCTCCTTCACCAATATTATCAACAATTTTAATAACGCTCAAAGAATTGTGTTTGTTTATATTTAAACCTTGGTTCTTGAAAATACTTTCCAATTTATGTATGAATTATTTTACATCTATTGATTATGAAACCATTACCATCATTGTTGCTAAATTTGTGGAAGATCCATGCATACCTACATATTATCAATTTACGTACATATTTCCAAGATATGACGTGTAACTACTTGTTTAGAAACAAATAAGTACCTACCTACTGGTACAAACATGTCATGTATTTGATTTCTAAAGAAATGTGAAATATTTTTTTTTATTATTTACATAGTTTACAACATGCAATATGTATTCACGAAGAAAAAGACAAACATTATGTTAAGATTCAACAAGAAATTGCATTAGTGTTGAAGGCATTCAAACTCTTCGATGTTTGTAGAAAAAATAACTAACTTTCTTAAAATTCTTGAATTCTTGGGGTTCTTAAAAAGTACAAAGAGGAATCAAATACTAAATACTATTTTTCCTTGATTAGAAAAATAATTGTGACTACTTCTAACGAGTATAATAAATGTTAATGTGTAGGTATATTGTAAATCAATAGAGAACGCTTCATTGGGACTACTTGAACATTAATTCAGAAATTTGTTAAAGCAATGGAGGCTATACGATATACAACATAGATTCAGTATTATGTACAAGTAAAATATGTTTGATTTTATATTCCCAACACCCCGCCCGCAGAGTGGCACAGAACCAAACAGAGAACTTGGAGCCACGTAAATAATTAGTTGCGTACTCCCTGCGGAGTGGCGTAATGATCACAACAAGCCACGAAACTTGGTTCGCATCCCACCGTACACCCAACGCACTTTGACTGACGGAAGGGGAGGGGGAAGTAGTAAAGAAGGAGTGTGTTGACTAAGAAGAAAAGGTAAAAGACTGCCATTTTTAAATGACTTTAATTAGGTACGTATTTTTACTCTAAAATTAAATGTTGAAACAAACATGACATCAATGACATTTTATATATAGACACGTTATATGCGAACAAAACGCTCGACAAAAATGGCACAGTTAAACGAATTCTTACAATGTCACCAAGAAAGAGCAAACACGACAGAATACATCAAGTTATAAATAGATCATACAATAATAGACACACACTGCATAGGTACATATTTTCTCTTTTACTCCAGTCCAATCACATTTTAATTATCTCTCACACCAAGTAATGACGAAAGAAAGAGACGAACTTATATTAAGTTATAGCTGTGTGAAAATTCGAATACAACAACAGAATACCTCTGTTCAACTACAAGGGAATATGATTTCAGTACTCTCTCGTTTACTATGTAAAATTAAAATAACTGTCGAAAAATCCATATAAATATATTAGTTATCGAATAAACATGCAGCATGAAATAATATATCTGGTCGTTCTTTCACAGATCTAGTGTAATTTTTACATGTTTTCATCATACAAGATGCCACTTTGACTATGGCAATATGTCCGAATACTATAAAATCTTGCGTGCAACTAAAGTGCGGTAAGCATTAAGCGAGGTATGCGCCTTGTTTTTTGTATACCGAATTTAAAGACTAGAAACTTATCTATTATTTTCATATATCATTTCTAGACATATGTAACATGAAAGAGCTGTGATGAAAATGTGCCATTAGGAAGACATCAATTGGAACACATAGTAACAATTCTTTAAGGAAGAGTCAATTAAGTGGACCACAAGGATCACAATTTCAATGTAAATTGGCTTTGAAAAACAGTCAAAACTTAATTTGAATAATAAAAATAATTAGATTTTATTAAAACTAATTATTTAATTGTTTTGCTCAGGTTATCGAGTCATGACGTGAATTACAACTATGATTATTTTTATTTTATTTCTAATAATATTCATCATTGACTTCCACTCTGTGAACGAAACAACATTACACTTAATATTATATTATTTATCAAGTCTTGTTTCATAAATAACATCTAGAATTACATACAATTACAGTGCATTCTCCTTTCGACACAGAGACAAAGTATTAATTAACTATCATTGGTATACAGAACAAGGAAAACTATAAAGTTAACCATATAATGGTTTAAACATAGATATCTAAGAACGTCTTAGTGACGATTAATACAACCGCATGAATTTTCTTCTCTATTAAATTTAAATTTATATCAGTGTAACCTCAGCTGTTACCAGGCCTTAAAGTTTCAGATAACATCGATGTATAACGGGAACGACCAAACGAGATTCGTTCCAAACTGTTGTCTATCAGTGTTGCAATTAAATAAATACAGCATTATATAAATTATTTCATAGTGCATTTAGTTACGGTCACATTTGAATGTCCATGAATCAGGAGCGAGTACAACGTATTATGCACAAGAAATTGTCAAGATATTGTCTCAGATCTCGAGAAGTTAATTAAAGTTTCTTGGTATATTTAGTCTTAAATGGAATACTATTATTTATCAAGTATTGTTGACAAGATTGTTTATATAGAAACACTCGCATACGTGGATTATCATAAACCAACCAAACCGCTCTAGGACATGTGATGAGGCATGAAGATGATGTATTGCATTCTGCACTCGGAATACAGGAAGGCAGGAGAGGTAGAAGACACAAACAGTAGAGAGTTATAGATGAGTTGAGAAAGGTAAAACTAGGATGAAACAATGGTGGAAGTATGGAGGACAAAAAAAAAGAACCGACCCAAAACAAATATGGGAGACAGACGAGGAAAATTATAGATCATATTTTGAACTAATTACGTAGATTATAACTATATTTGAACTATAATCCCTTAAAATATATTTTCACATGCTTTTTTAGATCTTTTTTCAATGTCTGTTATACTCGTATCTATCTATAATAAATTGTCACAACATATTATGTAGTTAGCTTTTGGAAAAAAAACGGGCAAAGAGACTGATTATTCAGTTAAATTAGTACTTATTTCAGTAATTAAGGCTTAAGGCGAAATTAAGGCAAGCCTGGCTGCTGGCAATAGGTGCTATTATGGTGTAATAAAGCATATTAGGTCCAAAATACTAACAAGGAAAACAAAAATCCTAATTTTCAAAAAAATTTAATAGTCTTAACAAAAAGAGACGAAAACAGCCCCTTGATATTTGAAAGGAAAATCCTGAGAAAGATTTTTGGCCCAGTAAATGATAATGGACTTTGGAGGATACGATATAATCACGAACTGCAGGTATTGTATGACGAACTCAACATTGTACAAGTCATAAAAGTACGTAGACTGTAGTGGTTGGGACATGTCAGCCGGATGAATGATGATCGTGTCTCCAAAAAGGTTCTTAATACCAATCCAGAGGGCAGAAGAAGTAGAGGCAGGAAGAAGTAGAGGCAGGAAGCTAAGATGGCTGGACGATACAGAAGACGACATAAGAGCGATGGGAATTGCAAACTGGAGGAGAGCGGTGGAGGACAGGGACGGCTGAAGAAGGATTCTGGAGGAGTTCAGGGCCCACACAGGGCTGTAGCGCCAATGATGATGATGATGATTTCAGTAATTGTATTATATAATAACAAGTAAGCTATAAAATATAATTAAACCCATTAATAAGTAAACATTGATTAAATCTGAATACAAATAAGTGTATAAAGCGGATTATTTACTGGGCAATCTCTTACAACCAACAAAACAACGTGAAGCTTTAAGAAATTCGATATATTGCAATATTATAATATGATGTTCTTTTTCAAAAGAACACGGAGACAAAAAATACAGAAATATGTTTAGTGAAATTTATGCGAATAACTTATTTGCTTTATAATTCCATCGGATATAAAACTTAAGCCCTTCGGCTTGTTTATTGTTCGTGTCAGAGCATTCAAATGACGATAGTTTGTGAATGGCAATTTATATAAATATTACATGTTTGTCTATAAAAACTCAAGAGGCGTGTTTTCTCGATTGAATCCTCACCGTGCATAATGTTTCCGACAACAAATGGAGGTTTCTCCATTAAAGGGTACATTTCGGCGATGTGAGCTTATTCGGGGCGGTTTTTTTGTAATAAACCGTTTTTCGTTATGGCCGTTTATGTATGGGAAGTGAGTGGACGGAAAACGCGTGAGCAAAAAGAAACTCGGAATAATCAATAACTTAATCGACTCAAAAGACTAAGGACAAGTTTCTGCCGTTACTGGTGACGGGACGAAAACAACACACGGACATATATCCTGACCCCAAACCTTAACCAACCTTGTTCGGCTCAATCCTTCTGATCATCTTTATTTCTCACTGCTCAGGGGCATTCGTGAAGTGCATTAAAAAAAAATATCAATACATTTTGTACCTCAGTGATACGAAGTAATAAATACGGTGCACATTTTGGTGGCAGAGCGGGCATCTCGCTAACATAGTAATACAGTGATAATAATAAAAATAAATGGATTTTATATTGCGCTCTTTTCGTGTATTCACCTCAAGAAAGCTGCCTCCACCCTAGCTGCCTCGAATGATTTCGTTCATCAATAACACAAGCATTGCTTAATTTCGGGAATGTATGGAGATATAAGTATAGGTATGTCCTTGTAGCATATATTATACATTACCTAAATTAAGCATTTATGCTTGTGCTATAGGTAAACGAAATCGGTCGTGGCAAATTCGAACTCACGATCACTGGATTACAAACACAGCGCGTTAACCGCTATCAATTCACTTATACTAAAAAGTATGAATTATTCCAATTTATGTTGTCCATTGCCCACGAGAAACAAAATAACCCAAGCAATTGTATTTTCGGTTCTACTGTTTGCTAAAGTGAAGGTCTTTTTGCAATTTTAAGAGCAGTATCTGCAAGTAAATAAAGTTCTCTGTATCTACTGTTTGTATGCTCTTTGTGCGTTACGCAAGAGGCAGTTATCTGTCCCTATGGGTGGTGATAGAAAAATAATATCTACATAAATAGTTACCTACTTCTCAGTAAGTTTCACTGTAAATTTTTCTTTGGGACTTGGTTGGATTCATCGCATGATGTCAGAGTTTTACAAAGGGACAGTTTTGTCCTATGTTGGTAGGTGATGGCAGCAAAATAACAGCCAAACGTCTGATTCATCAGATACAGGTCTCGGGTTCGATTACCGATTCGCGACAAGGTTATGGTTGGTTTAAGGTTCAATCAATCCGAGCGGTAGTGAACAAAGTATAAATTGCCCTCATGATAGTCCATATAGGAACTCGATACGTAAAACTCAATAAAGTAAAAATGGTCTAGTGCTCTCAACAATGCAACAAATTAATACATTTGTTTCTATAATTATAAATTTCAAATTAAAAAATCAAACGTTTCTAATAAGATAAAATAAACCCAACATATTTTAATACACCATCTTCGTAATTACTGTGTAACCCCAGCTGTAAATTTTCTTATTATTGTTAAATATGAGGTTTTTTCGTTCAAGTTTTGCATGACTCGTGCTCATAAGGAGAAATTTTTCAATAAATACTAATAAATTACGAATGTAAATTATTCAACGACGGCTGGGGTTCGGAAGTATAAAAAAACTGTAGCAACACTAGGGCATAAACAGAAAGAAATAGAGGGAAATAGAATTGAAGGTACCGACCTTTATTACATAGTAATAATACCTATAGGTAGGTAAAAAAAAATACATATTTTGTTATATTACACATTGCTCATTGGAATCTAATTAAATTGATATGCGTTTAATTGCATAAATGCCTGCTTATAATTGTTAATTGCAATGAAATACAATACAGAAACTTCTCGCCATTTGAAAAAAATATTATTATGGAAATGAAAAATTAAATAAATACCTATATTTCAATAGAAGGAAACAATCTAGACAAGTCTGCACCAGCAGTTAGTGCATTTATTGAAATTTCTGTGTGAACAAGTTCAAATCTAGCCTCTAATTTCTTTCTGTTGTGGATAAAATCAGCTAAAAACTTAAATGTGGATAAAAATCAGCTATAAAACTAATATTATCGTATCATTAGGAGTTTATAAGCAATAGTCGTATTTTTAGAGTAAAATGTGAGGATTAATAATTGTTTTTTCTGCCTTTGTCAAATAAATTAGTAAATGGTGCGTTAAATGAAATGATTTACTTGATAAAATTTTGTATTGAATTAATCCGTTTTTATATTGAATAAAATATTACTTCTATGGTCGAATCGCATATATCAAAATAAAACCTTTCTTAGCCAAGCATGTATGCCTAAACTGTCGTTTTATATGTTGTGCAAATGTGAGAGATATTTTGTAAGTTATTTTTTCGTGTTTGAAATTTCAATCAAATATGAAGCAATAGATAACAATGTCATAAGTGCGTGATAATAGGTAGGTATGTAACTTTGACATAAAAAAATATTAAGATATTTTCTGTATACTTTTTGAGTCTATATTCACAAACACCTATTAAGAACACGGTAATGCATAATTTATTTGTTCAAACGTCCAGCATTCAAGAAATTCCTTTTAACAAATCTACGGCGTTGTAGGTTTTAACTTGGTCTCTCTCGGCCACGTTTACAAATCGTCTAAGGAATATTAATACGGACCGATTAAAAATATCCACGAAAATGCATCTATACGGGAGCGTGATTTTTTTATATTATTGAAATATACTATTAAAATTCAGTCAATGTATATAGATAGAAGATATGCATTACCTCCCAAAGTATGGGGTACCAATAACAGGATGAAATTACACACTGGATATAAATACCAACGTACAAGCCCACACGGATTCGGGATTAAAAATAATTTGATAATGGATTGTACTCTTGTTGAAATGTGTCATGTAAGCACTCGTTTTTTTTTTGTTTTAAGTAGGTACCTACCCACTATTTATTGCTGACTGCATTAATAAAATAAAAAGAATAATGCACAATCTGTTAGTGACACAGAGAGCTATGGAGAGAAAGTTGCTGGGTATTTCAATAAGGGACAGAATTCAGAATGTTATGATAAGACAAAGAACCAAAGTAGCCGATGTAGCGGAAAGGGTCGCTGGTCTTAAGTGGAGCTGGGCTGGGCATATTGCCAGATGCCAGGATTCACGATGGACCAAAAAGATCTTAGAATGGCGACGGAGAACAAGCCGAAGATGTGTCAGCAGACCCCAGGCTAGGTGGTCTGATGACATCAAGAAATGTGCCGGAGGGAGATGGATGCAGTGTGCCCAAGACAGGGAGTTGTGGAGGATCAAGGGGGAGGCTTATGTCCAAGAATGGATGAAAACAGGCTGAAGAAGAAGAAGCATTAATAATTTAATCAGTTATAATATGACATCGTATGTACATACAAGGACACTTTTAGTTAAAAGCATCTATGTAAATGCACTCGTGTATTTGATTCATATTCAACGTTTTATTTTTTTATGACATGACCGACGACCTATCTAAATTATGTGATGTCCAATAGACATCACTTTATTGTGTCGATCTGTCAAAAACCCCTAAAAGTTTGAATCTCGAACTTCTTAGCTCAGGTGGTGATATATTTTAATGCTAACCGAAATTTTCGGTGATCAATTCCTGGTGGAGACAATTTTTATTAGTGTTTTCGGCCTGGATTTGTGAGTCGAAAAAAACATATTTTTTTTGACGAAATTTTAATGTCTCAATAGAGGCGAGGCAAGAATATAATATATTTATAGGAGAAACGGAAAATCATGATTTGATGTTATTTAACCGAGTAGCTACTCACCTTAATACAAAAAAATAGTAACATAAAAATTTAAGAAAACTCTTCACATACAATGGGACTGGGAGCAAAATAATTGAGAATATTTTAATAGAAAACGTTTGATGTAGAAAACAAGACATGTTTTAAATGAACATAAATGATTAATGTTTATTAACAACAATATTTATCAATTTAATATACAGTTTTTTTTTTTCAGTATACGTCATATAAGGGTTCAGTTACTGTCACTGTCCAGTAACTATGGGCCGGTATTACAGTCTCAGTTAAAGAGCTAAGTTTTACAAAAATATAGCGTAGTACAGTGTCCGTTTAGGCCTAATCTTCCCTCAAATACATCACTAAAACGACAAATATTTAACTCAACGTTTCTGGCGGATTAAGTAATTAACGGTAAGTCAACTGTCATTTCTCGACTCGTTGCTAGGCAACACGTGTAGTTTCAGTGTTCTATCACCAGAGGCGTTAGTTGTATCGACGGTGGCGCCAGACAACAAAACAAACTGACAGCCATATTGAAACGAACATGGGCATTTAAAAGTATTATTTTGGTGAAAAAAATTAATTTACCATGTTGGATAATAAAACAATTGTATTTCAAGTCGTAGCGTCCCGTTTTGTAGTTCGTATTATTTGAGGTTATTTAAAATTTGACAGATAATAACCACAGAAAAAGTAAAATATGTCTATAATTGAAGATTTAGTAACTGACATGTCATATTGCACTGTAATACGGAAATGGATTCAATCTCCCCATAACATTAATCTTGAATTTAACAGACTCAATGTGTTGAGGGCCAACTGTAATATCGGGTCTATATTATTTACCCTATGTATTTAAGGCGTATCATTAGCTTCACGATTCAAAATATCCCAGTGAAATCAATAAATATACAAATATTTTGTTCGATTCGTATGATTAAATCTAAATAAATAAAACAAACTAAATTGATCGTGCGTATGAAAATGTCACCTTCGATGTTTGGTGGGAAGCTTTGGTCTCCGCTATCTAAGCGGCTCTGCCAGTTAAGTGCTATGGCGTGTCTGCGATAATAAGAAAGTGCATGATGTCGTCTCCATAATATTACCTCAGTACATACACACCAACACCCACAAGTCTCTCGCTTATCAATTGTCTTTAAAAAGCCCACAGACCCAAATATAAACCGAAAGTTTGATAAAAAAACCGATTCATCAAAAATATTCAAAACGAAACACAAATTGAGGAAATACCATGGGGGTGTAGGAAAGTTAAATTTTGTAGTAGTATGTATATGATTTCGGATGAAAAATATGAAAAAGTAAATTTTCTTTGGAAAAATACGATCATTTTTTTTAGATCTTGATAACAGCTTCACCGATCGAAAACTATCCAATTTTTTAAGTAGGAGCCAAGCACATACGTTTACAAAATATCATTGAAATCGGTTGAGCGGTTTCGGAATTTAAATGTTGAATGTTTCGTTTATTAAAAATTGACCAAATATTCACTTATTTCATTAGGTAGGTACCTACATCCCATATTTTTATATTACATCACGTCCTAAGAGAAAGTACAAACAGTATATTCTAAAAATAAAGCGAAAATAAACATCTACATAATATTTACTAAACCAACGCAATAACTACTGTGCCACCAATAAATTATATATACCTAATGTTTGTTCGAGCAAGGTATTGACATTTGAGTATTTTATTGACTTTTCTATAGTATTTTCTGTTTTTTTTTTTAAGTAGGTATTTTATTTTGTTTTTTTTTTTCCAAAATTAATAAATGATGTACCAAGGTACTTTGGGTGTATGAGCAGTTTCATAATACAATTCATCTCATTACGCAATGTCTCTTAAGGCCCTTGTATACCCTGGGTATACGAATGTACGCAAAAATACACACTAAATTACCTTCTAATGTATGAAACGCGAAAAAATATTGTGTATCACCTGATATGTGATATAGAACATTTTATCGTGCGTTTTTAGGTTTAAATTATTATAATTTTGAGATTTTTTTTAAATAGCAAGAATATTACTTAAAATACCTAATAATAAAAAAATATTCCGGTAGATTTTCATATTCTCTTTCGATTAAAGTAAAAATCTATTTCATAGGCCTTGTAGTTTTTTAGTAACAATAAAAAAATAAAAAAGGGTTTTACTATAGCTAATTTTACAAGAAAAATATTAAACAAATTCAAAAATCCAAAAACTCATGCAATAGAATAAAGATATACCTACATACAAATTGTTCCTTATTTCAAAGACGTATCTTTTTAGGGTACTGGGGAAATTATTTTCAAAATATACTATATAGCCTTTTAAAGGGAAAGCAGAGAATCTATCGCCAAACATATCTTATTTATTTTATATTTTGTTTGACATCCGTCTGCCTGATTACGTTAATGCCATGTTTTATACCCAGACTCTTTCTCCAAACTCATTGAAAAAGTATCGTTCACGTACATGGTCATAGCATTTTATTCTTTGGTCAGACTGTCACTCCAACTGATCTATACTTATTTATCCACCATGAAGATCGCATGTATCTACAGAGACATCTGATTGTTATTTTTTATAAAAAAATGTACGAAAACGATGTTAAAATACTAATATAGATATTTATCAAGATTATTTCGATAAAAACAATTATAAACTGGTTATGGATCATGTCGGTTGCTTTGATTCTGTATTTGGGTATATAGGTATCAAAAAGCTTACTTAGGTACGATTAAAGCCGAACGAGTAAATTCATATCTGCCTGTATCTCTCGATCTTAAGTTTATGTATACATATTTTTGCAAAGTGTACATGTCTGACAAACTTCAACCTTGGATTCGATTAATTTCTCTGACCATTTCTATGTCATTGTGAAGAATTATTATAAGAGGTGAACTCAGACCAGTAATGTCCGATACAAGCTACTCAAAAGAAGCCAGAATTGCTGTACATGATGCAATTTTAATGCCTACTTGACGTATCTATACCAGTGGCAAAAAACGCATAAGAGTAGAATAAATGAGACCACTAAGAAGAGTATGTAACAGAACGACATATGATAGAATAAAAAATGAGGACAAGAAGAAAATTCAAGATAAACATAGTAAAATGAATCTGAATGATTTAAGGGGGTTTGGGCATATTGAAAGAATAAACGATGGACGACTGACCAATAATATAGGTACATGGGAGTAAGAGATGTTGTGAATAGCAGAGGCTCCCCAAGAAAGGTTTGGCGTAACCATGCGAATGATATTTTGAAAGAAGGAAACATAAGTAGCTTGAACAATTGACGAGCATGTATGAGACAATGCATGGATGTAAAAAAAAGCCAGAAATGTGTGAAAAAATAGAGGAAAGGGACATGTCGTGATGATATGTATGTATTTATGCCTTCGATTGGTTTTACGACGAATGAAAAAATATTTTTTTTTGAAAGAAAGAAAAAAAATGTTGTGCTCCCTTTTATGTGGTAATGCAGACCCGCATACTTGTCCCTGGTTACAGTACATTTATTTATTTATTTATTTAATATTTCTTCTCGGGCAACTAACAGATACTATGTCAAATACCCAACCAACTGAGCCACGAAGGCCGACTTTGTGGGATATGCCGTGATGGTATGAAACAAAAGTGTGCTTCAAAATTTATTCAGTTTTTAAAAGTTTTTCCGATTTATGAGTATTTACGTACATTTTATTATATTCACAAATACATAATACAGTATATTATTTATAGAACTAGAAAATAAAGCAAGCACGTAGCACGTGTTTGTTGGTCAATTAATTGATCCCATGGTCGACGCAATTTGACTTCAATTAATGTGCGAACCCGCGTGCGATTTCTGATTAATTAAGACATATTTTTGTACAAGATACATCAACAATCAAGTTTTATTTGGGTACAAAGAGTAACAGTTGTAAAGTCGTCTAATCAGTACTTTTAAATTTGCCAAATAAAATATTGAATTGACGTTAAAAAAAAAAACAAGTGGATTACGGCAAACACATAAATCTCCACCACATAGTCAATTACTTAAGGGGGGGGGGGACTGCTGTCAACGTACCTATTTTTCAATTTGGTATACTTACCATCATTATTTCTTATCAAATCATTTTGAAAAAAATAATTTAGATAGTTTGGGTATTAATAAAGAAAAATATATCTTTACTTTTTGATCATGTTCTGTATAAATTCTTATAGAAAAATAATGGCATACCCCGATTTTCAACGTTTATCTTATATTTTTAATAAAATATAAGGCGTAGTTCAACATATTTTTTTTTAAATTAAAGATGACAAAATATCTAGAAAATTTTTATGTGACGTTGCATTAATGCTTCAGGTTTGATAAATAAACCTAAAAAAACATTTATTTTCCATTCAGCGCCATTGCGAAATAAAAGTTTTTTGGTTTATTAACCTGATGCATTAATGCAACGTTACATCGTATTTTTTCAGATATTTTAATCTTCTTAATTTATTAAAAAAATATAATGCTCTATACCTTATAGTTTTTTTTTAGAAATTTAAGATAAATGTCATAAATAGGTTATGCTTATTATTTTCCTACAAGAATATATACAGAACATAATTAAAAAGTTAAGGTATATTTTTCTTTATGAATATCCAATCTAACAAGGTTATTTTTTTTTTCAAAATGATTCGTTTTGTAGTAATGATGCAAATTCAAATTGAAAAAATAGGTACGTTGACGGCAGTCACCCTCTTAAGGAACATGTTTTCCTTCATACATTCGAAAGTAGGTTTTGAAAGATGAAATCACAGAGTAGAATTGAATATTATAATCGAATATTTTTATTATTGCATATGCGCAAACATTGGATTTTTTTCCTGTCGGGAGTCAAAGATATTTTTTATTTTTTGCGCAAGCGCATAAAGTGATCACGTAAACCAGCCGATGACAGGTCGTAAGCCCTGTAAGTGCCTTGATTTCCCGGTTCTCCTACAATAAATATTCCAATTTCGTCTCTATTGAGATAATTAAAAATCTGAATATTATATGTTATTAATTTAAAATCGATCGTATTTATTGTTTGGATTGAAAAAAGGATACGAAATATGATAATAATAGACTTTACGGAATACCTACACACAAAACATTACGACAAAACTCACTTTAATAGTATTTATCTTTACATGACAGCCGTTGAGAATTTTATGTAAAAAAACGTCTAAAAAATTAAACTCCACTGTTATGTAGTAGCGAGAAATAAAACAATAAGATTTTTAATTTTATGTCTAAAACACTCATTGTCAGTATGTTCCCGTTTCTTGTAAGATATATCATATAATAATTATTTATTGCATTTTAATTAATTATTTAGTATCTATAATTCACAGTAAGAAAACTTGATTGGCGCTAATTAACCTAGTGATAAAATATAGGATTTTAATGACGACAATGATTTATGTGCGAATTTGACGTAAACACTTGGCGTTGTATGTTACTATTGTAGGTATATCGGACATATTTTTTTATTAAAAATTAGAAGAAGCGTTTGTTGTCTGACGTGAGAATATTTTTGCGATTAAAATATGCACTAAATGAATGCAAAAAAGTTTAAGAAAGTTCCAACTTATATTTTTTATTTGAAATCACATACAGTGCAAAAGGCAGCATTCCCAAAGAAACAAGAAAATATTTTAGACTTAAAATAGGTTGTATGTATTGAGACTTTTCAGTTCTCTGTTTCCAGAATGAAATATAAAAAAATAATAATGACAACCTCAAGAGAGGGCTCATTTGCAACGTAGAGTCTGAGGATATGCCGGATATTATGCATAGTTGATGAGATAGATTATATTCTAGAACAAATAAAAACGAAAAAGCACCCGGAGAAGATAATGGTATCAATGAAAATGAATCACAAAAAATAAAATCCTATAATTGTTTTTCAAACTATCACCACAACGGGGAATCGAGCACACACATATAGCAGCGACTGGTGTTAGGTTTGAATTATTAACACGCTGACATTATCTGAACAGAATCTCACCTCGTGGCATAGAGTAACATTCAAAATATATTGGTGGTACATTAACAACTAGCATCAGCAACACGGCTGTGTTTCTCGAACAAAGATTAAAGTAAAAGTATAGTTACTTTGATTTCATAAAATTATTCAAAACTTTTGGTTGTTTCATTGAAATCTAATGCCATCAAACGAAGCAATTTTGAACAATTTTACTAAATCAAAGTATTTTAACTATACCTACTATTACCGATACTTTTGTTGAAACAACCCAGCCTAAGAATCGAGAGTATTTAAACTGGAAATAAACGACCATAGAAAAGATATAAATAAAAGACAACCATTGATACCGGATTTAATTGCCTCCGAAAACCGATCCATACTATCCGATAATATCACGTTAGATTTCAAACAACAAAATATTTAAACTGGCAAAGTACATTATGAATCAATGTTGACTAGTAGCTAGCAGGCATCGAGATGAGAGACTTGAACAATGGCTAATTGGCTCCAACAAGTAAAATGTATATAGCACAAAGATTAACACATGAAATCGATTATTATACTTAGAAAAAATATAGAAAACTGACAGGAACGGAACAAATTCGGGGCCGAATCTGGGGCGCCCAAGAAAAATATGGCTCGACCAAGAACAGACGAACACGTGTGAGAGGATTCATGAATATTGACGAAGATAGTAAAATGTGGAGTTCGGTTCTCTTTGCTTACCCCACGAGGGACATGACGTGATGGTATGTTTGTATGAAAAAATGAATGAAATGATAATTAAACCATTTCAGGGTATTTATGCTTGGTTAGTAAATGTGTCGACCGCCCTCCGTCCAAGACGATAATTCTCAAGTTATTTGTCGGAAACTATAGTTTATCATTAATATTTTATGATCATATTACGTTCGTTCAGAGCAAAAAAGACCTAAAAAACTCTGACATGTATCAAATTAGCGTTTAGTGTCGCAATATTTTGAACTTTTCCTGCCCCCATAGGAGTTAATATTTCACTTGGTCATTTTATATTACCAATGTTGTTTGGTAAAGAGATAAATGAATTGGATAGAAGTGAGTATCAGAGACCGGTTGGTAGGCGGACATTCTGTGATTTATTAAAAGTTTAGTAACAAACTAACACCACGCTGAGCTTCTAAAACGGGTTTTTGGCCGATTTTTAATTCATTACAATTTTATCACATTCGAATTTGTGATATAAATAAATTATCATTCGAAATTTCAACTTTACGACTTCCTTTTTGAGCCTCGATCGCCACACAAACGTTGATAAATAATCTGATACAATATATTATATTACCTTGACAGTCGGTGTTGCCAGAGTTATGATTGTTTAATGTGGGAAACTTAACACGAAACTGTATCTCACCTGTAACAAAAAGAAAATAAATATCATAAGAAATGTATTTTAAATTTTAAGCAATAAATACCTACCTAAATTGAAAAATTATTATGAGTTTAATATTACATATTTTGCATTTACCTAATAGTCCTTATTTTGAAGGTATTTAATTTACGCAGGGCAGAAACTATAGAGGCCCTACAGACAGTTACATAATATGTATTATATGGACCAGGTTATTAGTGATGTGCGCTATAGCAGCTACCAAGAGATGAAGAGGCTGTCGGACAACAGAGATATGTGGAGAAATGTAAATGCTTAGTGCAATTAATCCTAGGATTGTGACTATGAAGAAGAAGTCTTTTATTTTATTACAAATAATATATATTCTAAATGCATTTTATCAGTTCAAAAGTTAGACCAGTAAAATAGCCATCACTTATTTTAACAAAAAATAATAACTCATTTTTACACAATGTGAGAACATTTTAAAAGTTTTGACAAATAGTCGCATCTCTAGTAGGTCAAAACTCTTTTGGTCGAGAAGGTCAAAAAGTAAATATAAATATGTTCCCCAAAACCCTCAAAAGATACGTCTTTGAAATAAAAAAACAGTTGTTTTTTTACATCCTCATTCGAAAGTTATTTACTTTTTTACTTTTTTCTGAAAGTTATCAAGTATTTTACTTTTTTTATTTTTTAATTAGGTACTTTTATTGCTATTAAAAAAATATTTTTTAGATTTGGTAATATAAAATATGTGTTTGCGTATTAAAATATGTGTATTTCATACATTAAAAGGTAATAAGTGTGTAGGTATATTTGTGTACATCCCGCTACCCAAGGAAAAGTATGTTAACAAGGGCCTTAATAAGTACTTCACACAAAACATTATTATATAAATATGAATTGGTTCGTCCTTAGGTATTATATAATTTGGACTGTATTAGAAGATACAAAATTTCAAATTACTTAGGTACCCACATCAAACTCCATACACATAAAAATATCATGGCTACACTCATAGCCTTTATATGATGCATATGATAGCTGAAAATTTCAAATTATTACGAAATTATTAGTTGGAGATGTACAAAGTCCAAAAATTTCATACTGCATCATTAGCCATTTACAGAAAAAACTTGTCATGTATGTATGTAAGAAATACTTCATATATGTGAAATCATAATTTTCTACTATTCTATAAAAGATTATGGAGTTGGAGTGTAAAAGATTATAAACTCCGACGTTTGACATCGCCTATTAATTCATAATCACAAGTTGTAGTCATCATTAGGCAATTACTTTTTCGCTAATAAAACTCCGCTCCAACTCCGCTGACAGCCAAGTGCTAATTGTCCCGCCCATTCCCACCTGCGTCCAGTTTTGATTTATCCCTCTAATTGTGGGCGCTGATGACTTCTGCTCTCTCTCAATTATTACTCTACAATATTCTATACCTGGCTCTGTGCACAATGCACATTTTGTTTACCTACACAAATACTCAGCACCAACACAGAACCAACTGCCTACGTGTTTATTTTTTTTAACGCAAAAAAATCCAATTAACCGCGTAATAAATTATGTCAATTATTCGAGACGCGAACCACTGAGATAATAGTCGCCACTATCATTGGAAAATCTCTTTGTATCGCACGAAAAAATGAATAGTAAATTGTATATCAAATACCTACGCTATAGTGGCGCCACCACTTAACAAAATATATTATTAACTACGATGGTAATAAAAATTAATAAAGTTGTTACAGCTTTTTGAGCGATGATTTTTTTTCAGTTAATCGTACGATTCATCAAAATTTAAAATAAATAATTCAGAGCTATCAAATTATCAATCTTTTTGTAAGTATTTTGTTATTCGTATTAAAAAATCTTCAACAATATACATTTAGTTATCCGTCATGTTTTAGCTCAAAATCATGGTAAATATTACCCATTTAATATGTATCTATACTCATTTTAATAGTGTTTATGGTGAACAGTCATACTGGGAGCAAAGTCCTTCTAGAACGGTGCTCCTGAAAAGAGTTGTGATGATTGTAATTATTAAATTTCATTACCTACTCTTTTGATAAGATGACCATTTTGCCTTGAAGGACCGGTTCAACTGATAAAATAAAAATTACACCAACTCCTTAATATATAATGAATAAATATATACAGGTATTTCAATTAAAAACTTTATTTATTACCTTATTAACCTTTTCTTTAAATAAGTTATTTTCTTAAATTTATGCAGGGCTGTTTTTAATTATAGTTGACTGCTTTTTTTTTGTTAATAGTAACAAAATTTAATGTTTGTAATTAACCGAACTATAGTGCTTTCAAAACATTTGGTTTTGTGCAACTAAATGTTTGGTGCACACAGCCAAACAGTACAGTCATAAATAGATAAACCTTTTTTATTGATAACAAAGGTTTGGCTAAAACGCAGCTAGCATGTTCGGTTGCCATAATATTTTTTCAGTGATAATGTAATCATATTTGATATAAAATTCTTTGTATTTTTACTTGGTATATACCTATGTATAGGAAGTAGAAGTAAGTAGGTATACAAAGACAACATATTTGGTGAATTTCACATCTCATTTCTGTTTCCACGAAAACCCGGAATGTTTCCCTGATACCTTCACATCCACAGTGTTAGGGGGCCAAGGATCTTAGAGGCTTTGCCTTGTTATTAACTGAGGATTACCGGGCCCCTCGGGGCGAGGGCCCTAGATGGTTACGGGTCGGGGATCTGCAGCGGCCTAAATGATTTAGGGAGGACAATCCAACAGATAGACAAAGTTTTACATCTATAACACGAATTACAAAGAAACTTTATAAACATGAGAAATTTTAATATCGATAATAAAAACACAACGAAAATGACATGTTAGACAGGTTTTACAGAAGAATAATTCATATAGGAATTAAACAGGATGCACAAACATTGTCATGTGGTGCAAACCGAGCTAGTACCTACTCCCAGAAAATAGGTTGTATTTGACAGTTATTTTCTGAACTGGACTAAAATGAGAAAGCTCACAAAAAAAACTAAACTACCAGGTATTCAGGTGCTAAAGAATAAGGAACAATACCTACAGCAAAACTAACTCAATCGTAAAATGGTTACAAAAATAGCGAATAAAGGTCATAATCGGGTTCGATTTCCGGTGAATACACAGTCTTTAATTGTGTTTTCAGTCTGGATCTGTGAGACGATAATAGCACTAGTCTCCAGAATGTGGCAACTTGTTATTTGGTGCGTGTTAAATAAATAAATAATTTGTGTAAATTCTTTTATTCCTATGACTCTTACGAAGCCCTCATATTTTGTAGGGATTTTTGTTCAGTTTTATAATAATATAAAATGTTGAACTGTATGTATGAGTGGTCAAGTGGAATAGATAGAGTAAACCTTCTTGTAGGACCGCGGAGTTTTAAGCACCTAGTATGTAGGTAAGTTTTAGCAATTACTTAACAGGAACACCAGAAATTAATTAAAAAAAATGGTTTTTGTTTCGTAGAGTAACATATATATAGCACACAGTTAAATACTTCATTAGAATCTTTGGCAATGATCTTGCACTAATAAACTGAAAATTATAAATGTTATTACTTTAATGCAACATATTTTACATAATATATGCTCATTTCTTACATGCCAACAAAAATCCATAGTCTAATAGTGTTAGATAAAGGGAAGCATTCTCACATTGTACTTTCTTGGTTAAATATTTTACTGAATTTTTTATATGTTGTTTCTTTTTTATAATTATTAGACACCCACATAAAAAAGTTAGCTTAGCAAAATAATAATGTTTTCGGAGATGAGCAGAAACGCTGGTAGTTCCATGTATGTATATAGAAATCTCACTCCCCGTGATTTCGTCGCTACAATATTCCCTTAATAATGTCGGATCAAGCCGAAACTCGCAATTCACAATCTTGGAGGAAATAGGGAATAGAGATCCCACCCTCCCTCCCTTCAGACCCCGACCAGGTCTCATCTCCTGTGAAATATGGCCCACGAAATGTGGAAAAAAAAGGAAATATTCTTGAGGTTTAATACGAAATTCAATTCGGCGGTAAAATATGCACGAAAATGAAAATGTGTAATGTTGTGACAACGTGTGAAAAAAATCGATCGATAAATTATAAAACTTCCAATATTAAAACATATTAATTTTCAATGATGAGACAATTTATAATTTAAATTGTTTTTTTTAAGTATGTATAGATTACTTATTATTTCTTCTTTTTATTATGAAATATATTATTGATTCAATCAACAAAAATTCCAAAAGTATTATTTTTTTTAATTGATGTACACATCTCTCCTCAAGATAAATGAAAACGTATTAAAGTGACGTTTTTTAGATTTTCTTAGTAATATTGTGTATTTTTACTTTTGAATGAGCTAAGAGAAATTTATAGATTAAATTATCACTTTGGTATAATATTAAAAATTTGAAAAAATATACGTTTGATTTTTACTATATTGTCAGCCTTCGTAGCTCAATTGGTTAGATATCTGACATCTGACACAAAGGTCCCGTGTTCATTGTCCGATGAGATACAGTTTCCAATCTGGTTCTGTTGGATGATTAATATCACCAGATTAAGTCTTCAGAATGTGGCAACTTGTTATTGGGTGCGTGTTAAATAAATATTTGACATATCGAGTAGGTACCTGTTAGTTGCCCGAGAAGCATAATGAAATAAAAATAAAATATTTACTTATATATATTTCACTAAATATGTATTTCAAGTGATCTTATGTTATTTTTTAGTAGATAATATAGGATGTCAAAATGTATTTTTTTTAATTTTAAATTAATTTGTTAAATTAAAAAATATATAAAGTAAACAAGTGTTTGTCAACGATTCTTGAAATTTTAACACCACTTTCCGAATGTGTTTTTCACACTTAATTAAAAAATATTGAGGGCACGTCCCGATCCACAATAAAAATAATCACAGCATTGATTAACAAGTCTTAGTTTATTGTTGAAATCATTGATATAACACATTCGGGAGTTTCGGTTCTGGGAAATCGGAAAATTCCTTTGTACAATTCAATGTATGTGTATTTTTACTCAATCAGACATGTGCTTATCGTCACAAATAAAAAGAAGCGCTCATTTTGTAATCCCACCAATAGATCTTCTTAATAAGATATATGTTTGATGGCCATTTTCTTTTGTCTTTGATAATTCAACACCCGCCGTATCTATTGATTCACGAACTGGACGTTAATTTATGTATTCTGTGATTAAAAAAAACATTGAATTCAAAACATTGGTGGTGAAAATAGCTAAAGGCATTCTCTCTTGTTTTTCAGATAAAGTATCTTCCATGATAGGTTAAGGTTGCGTGTGATCCATTTGCGCCTTTTTGGCACGAATAATTAATTTTATTACATGAATGAAGTAAAAAATCTTGTTTAAGTGTAAAAATATGCGTATGTGTTTCAGTTATATTTATAAATTTTAATACCTACCCATATTCATTTTTTATTTGTAAACATACTTAAAAATTATAATATTTCGCAAAGCAGGTAAGTATGTACTTCTAACGTATTATGCTCTTTCAGAGCTTTATAACACAGATATGACATACCTAATAATATATTAGTTGACAATCGAGAGGTATATTTTTATTAGAATTGATCAAAAATTAGTTAAAAATTTCTAGATAAAAAACGTGACTTAAAACAAAAATTAAATATATGTGTTGTATAATAGGTACATCAACAATTATCTAAAGGTATCTTATCATGCCAAATATATTTTTGGTGACACCTTTAAATGGTAAAGTCGCATGCATTCTATAAATGGATCCCACGTATACAATATTATCTTACACTATGCCTACGCATATTTTTGGAATTTGGTTCATTAAAACTAAAATCTATAGATAATTTATTATTTTCCAATTTGATATTAACATTATCCACTTACCAATGCGGGCGTATAAGATATAAGACCATTTTGTGTTCAAATTCAATCTAGAACTCGACAGTCGCGCGAAATATAATGAAAATTAAATATGCAAAAGAAATTCAGATTATTCCGTTGAAGTTTTAGGATGTACAAATACAATTGTGAAATAATAAAAAAAAATTAAAACGTACCTTGATAAAATAAAACAATTACAAATAAGATTTTTAAAAAAAATTGCAACAAAAATAACAGTGGAGGCAAGTAAAAATAACATTAACGAAATATTCAAAAGATGCAATATTTTACCTATAGAAAAAAAGGTGAATCTTTAACTGACCATAGAAGAACTTTATAACGAACGATTTAAATTAAAGATCACTCACAAATATACAACTAGACAAATAACGAAAGACTTTCTGACAATACCTAAAACAAATAACGTTTACGGCGACAGGACAAAAGCAACGATAATTCCGAAACTATTTAACAAACTGCCAAAATATTCAAATATTCAAATTAAAAACAAAAAAAAAAATTAAAAAAATGTTAAAAGAATTTTATATATAAGTTTGTATTTTTTCTTTGTTGTTGCATTATGTTAATGGTTTTAATTATTGTTATATTGTATTGCTAGTTTTTAATTTTTGTTTGTTTATAATTAGTTTTTGTTACATTATCAAATTTATATAAGTGTACGAGAGAGCTAGCACTGTTAAACTGCTTTTGCAGTTTAGTGCAAGAATGCTTATTGTTTAAAAAAGTGTAAGTAAATAAAACTTTAATAAAAAAAAAAAAATATAACAATTAACTTTACTTTATCACTGATATGAGTACCTACTTATGTCAAACGTTTTCGAAGATGAGCAGCTACTTCTTTCAGTCAAACTTTTACTTGTTTGAAAGAAAATATGATAAGGTACTTATCTGAAAAAAGGAGCTTCGAAAACGTTCGACGTAAAATAAAGTTTTAAAATCTAAGTTTATATAAGAGATAATTAATATTTTTTTTTAAAGAATGAAAACGTCCTTGTAACAAGTACAAATACATCCTCATAAGTTCCCTAAATTAAGTATATGCTTGTGCTTAGGTGAACAAAATCGGTCGTGGCAGGATTCGAACTCGCGACTACTGGATTACTAACCCAGTGCGATAAACTCTCTGCCACTACCCATCTTTGGTAGTGAAGTTTGGCTGTTATCTATATCTGAGAAAAATACTTACATTTTTTTTAACGAAAATATTATTTTTATTTTTACAAATTTTTCATCGAAAAAAAAATAATAAATACAATAAATTTTATCTTTTCTACAACCCCAAGGATTTTTTACAGTAAAAAAGGATCGTAATTAATGATCGTGAACAAATCTATTGACAATATATGTATGACGCATCTAGAGAATATGCCACATTCAAATGTACGAAAAAAGTGGTATAACACATAAAATAAGGTCTGTATTATAAAATGTGTATATTATATTAATTGCACAATCAAGACTACTATACTAATCTTGAACATTACTAAGTTAATTTTATTATGTATAAAATTTCATTTTAACAATGTGCCACAAATTTTATAGCAAAATCGTTCTTAGATACAATACAAGTTGGAAACACTAGTTTCATTGTTCTATAAGTATTGTTTGATTAAATAGTTGTGTATTTTGGATAACTCAACAAATTATCATCAATCAAAAATCAATCGAAGAAATACATACACTTGAGTTTGTTGAATCGAAACATGTTCGGTGGTATCATTCGTTGGACCACGTGGTCGGAGAGAAGAGTATAAAGAGGTAAGAGGGAGACAGCCGGTCCTCTGCAAAGAGGGGCATCTGGTGACCACACACGCCGCCTCTGCCAGCATAACAAATAAACACGCAATTCTCGGAGTTCCCATATAAATTCTCACCAAGGCGCGTCGCGACGGCCGGCCCTAGGCGCCACATACCATGTGGACGAGATATCCTCACTGACGTTTCTTAGAGAACGGGAAGTATGTATGCACTTCTTATGTCCTGCCGATTGTCGACTGTTGATGATTCTAGGAAGAGTATATCGCAGTCGATCGAATTATTTCCTATTATTTTGAAGAATCCTAACAATGTTATTTTAAAAGAAATAGGACTTTTATCCAACACAAATACATCCCTTACAATAATACATTTCAGTAAAATAGGTTTATTGAAATCTTTAGAAACTTGTTTCTTATGCTATCTAATAAATATACGATGCATAGTGTACATATTTACTCAATTTCAAAAAAAAAATATAAGATTTATTTCACAAAATATTGTGATTGACCAAAACGAGTACCCACATCAATTACTAAGTTTGTTCGAGAATTGGTTCTTCTGTGAGGCTTTGTGCATTTTATTTATTATTCTTATTATTTTAATAAGGCATAATGACATTTTCAATATCACATATAGTTAACCATCGAAACCCTCAGGGTTTATCTAAGGTTATTATTATGAAGTTTCTGAATTTGAAAAATGCGTGCCAACTATCACAGTGTTTTTTAAAATTAGATTTTTAATTTTTTAGTAAATAGCTAATAAATTATTTCAAAAGATCATGTAAAATAACCCTTCGAATGATCTCGTTGGTTGGTTATACTTATTAATTTTTTTAGATGATGCTATATTTTTCTTTTCTTTTATAGTATTTATCATTTTTGATACTAATTTTGTTCGGTTCTGTTATCTCTTGTCAATAGTTTTCTTGTTGTCTTTTGTGTGTAATAATATTATGTCAAATTGTAAAATAATGTCAAATGTTAGTAGGATCTTAATTAATTTTATTTTTATTTTATTGATTTACAGAACCAACAATTTTACAGTAGCTATGTTATATGAATTAAGTTATAAACCTTTTAAAGGTTCTTTTAAATAATTTAATCTATATATATATATGTAATCATGTTGTAGGTAATCATACATGTTGAAAAAAAAAATAGCGAAAGTTTAATTAGAATGTTTTGGTTAAGAGTTGAAATATTCCTTTTTACGTCCTAATACCAATATCTTGTTCTATATGTGTGTAGTGTATGCAAAGTGTCTAAAGCTTTACGATGTGAACATAACGCGTCGTTGGTTGGTTGGTGTACGGTCGCTTTAATAGTTTGGCGGTAAAATTAAAATTAGGTAAAGCCTGACCGCACAACGTGCATACATATTATTATTATTATTGTTGGTACCAACTTCAAACCATTCCGCGGCTTTTATATATTTACTTGTCTATGAAATTGGCCGACGCCTATTGCTTCGAACGTCGCGGCGCCACTGAATGTCAATCGGTGAAAACAATTAGGAAAATTAAGAAAAATAAATCATTTAAAAAAGTTGACTCTGACGACACAGAAAATTGGCCAAATAATGAATGCAGAAAAACGAGATCAATTACTTAAATATTTTTAAAATAATTTTGAATAAGAGATTATTTTATTATGTTTTTGAACTAAAAAAAACTTTTGATGAATTCAAAAATATATATCAAACATCAAAGAATTCACATTAATTTCATATTTAAATTTAACTGCCGAAGAATGTAGATAATTCTAGTAAATGAAAAATATATTTATTTTATGTACCTTCTGTAAAAAATAAATCCAATGGATATCAGACAAGAAAGCAATATTGAGAAAGATATTGAGAATAGAATTAAGATAAATTATTCACTTTAAAAATGATAAGAAAAACCATATCACTGCTCAACATTCTCACGATACAAGACACAGACATCGACTAATCACTCCGAAGACAAACACTACATACGGACAAAGACATTATGAATACTTGGTTCCAAATATCATTAATTTAGTTGCAAAAGATATAAAGAACATATATTTAATAGAAAATACAAGACTTAAACATACAATACAAACATGGTTATATAACAAAGGGATCAACTATTGTCAGCAAATTCTCAATTCATAACAACATACACGACAAAACTGCTAACATCGGACTCAATAAGTGGACCATGGCCTACACAATTATATTATATAACAGCTTACAATGACTTATTAATATTATGTAACTAGTCTACCACCTCGGAACAGGCCTGGCCTAGTGAGGTGGTCCAAACCAAACCAATTTATTTGTTATGTTACTTATATAAAATTATGTAAATTTTGGTATATGTAATAAAAAAAAGCGATACGATGGTTCGGACATGTAGAGATAAAGAACGATTAACACCTGACAAAGAAGTTGGGATCGGCTGAGAAAGAGTTGGTATGATCATATAAATAAATCAATTAGGATGATTTTTATAGCGCCGTTTTTGTGATAACCTCACCTCAAGAGCTCTTTGAATATATTACAGTATTTGTAAGACTCGCGGAAGGAGTGAGTTTTCATGTGTTTCCTGAATAGTGCTAAGTTGTCGATTCGCTTGAGTTCAGGTGGTAGTTTATTCCACGAGGCTTGTTCAGCAACAGCAAAAGCATATTAATGAGATTTCGAAAGATGGTAATATACGAAGTCAGAGTAATAGGAGAGCATGTATGGCGCGATGCATGGATGTTAATGAGGCAAAACAAGATAGAAGAGTCTGGCGTTCGGTTCTCTTTCCCTTCCCTAAATAATTTTAAAATAACTTTATCTTACCAATGATGAAATTTTCAATAAATTGTGTCAAAATAATACATATACTTATAAATAATTAACAATTTAATACCTACTTCATAATTATATGAAATCGATCAATTAATTTAAATATAATAATTTTAACGTGTTTGACTAAATACAAAAATATTTTTTTTGGTATACTGGAAACATAATAGTTGTAATAAATTAATGGATATATTAATACGTCGATGTTGAGAACCATTAATTATTCGATGTCTGGCTCAATTGTTTACTGAGCATTTCAAAGGACTACCGCTTTTCTATAGGTTTGGTACTAAATTTTGTAATGGAAATTTCTTCGGTGTTTTAATTGCTCTCAATATCTACCTACATTATGGTGATAACAATAATATTTCTCGCACTTTAATCGACTTTGTAAAATGTAACTCATTTCAAAATATTGAAAAATATCAGATGTCTAAATTCGACACAATTGAGATAAAATAATACAAACTCATTAAAATTCATAAGAATCAATTGATATTACAATAATATTTATCATGAAATCATAAAATCATCATAAAATTAGATTTATAGCACTGTCATTTTTTGAAATTAATGCTTTATTTTTACATATTTTTTATAAGCAAATTAAAGTAAATTTATTATAAAATATATAAAAGGATACAAGAGATATATAAAAAAGGGTATAATAATAATAAATAATTTATATAGCGCCGTTTAATTATTCAGGACCATTCCAAGGGCGCTTATGTTCTGTCTTATGTTGCTCTACAAAACAAAGCAGTTTTCATTCATTATGAAAAAGTGATCTTTCTTCGTGCACTATAGACATCTGGAGGCTATCTATTCCCATATATAAGACCACTCACACTAATGCATCGATCAAAGTAAGCCGCTTTGTTGACTCTGTCCAATTCCTTTAGCCTCTGTTTTTAGGCTCTGTCCAATATCAAATGATTAAAGAACTCAATTTACTTATTATATATTTAATATTTATTATAATAAGGTAATGAACACATAAAGAAAAAAAATCTTTTTAAATATTGTGTGCTCTTTCTATCGTACTATGTATTTTTTTTTCAATATTGTTTAGGTATATTCTTGGGATAATACTAGGTGAAAGAAAATGTACTTATTTTTAACACCTAAATAAAAAATATATAAACATACAAACCTACACATAATTAGGTATAAAGAACAACCCACACAAAAAAATTAAATTGCTTAAAATATGAAAATACGTCATATTTTCTAAAAAATGCGTTCTTAACATTTCAATGATAGATTCTAAAGCAAAAGACTTATTTACTATATTTTTAAAAATATAGTAAAATTTATTGAGAAAACATTTCTTTTTGTAAAAAATTAACACCACCAATATATCATATAATATTATTCTATATGAAATATTTTATCTGTAAATAAACGCTTTAATAATTATTGCGGCATTTTTGGCCGTGCCAAGAAAAACTTATTGAAAGAAAATATTAAAATAAAAAAATATATATATTACCACACGAGATAATAAATGAATTGGATGCTGTGTTTATCTGCGGTGGACATGGTACATAGGTAGCAATGTCTTAACTATAAACAAAGCAACATGCGGCGTTCTACAAACGGTTTTTCTCTATCTTCATTGGTAAACACTCTTTTCCTAGTATCATTTCCTTTCAAGTTTTATAATCCATTTTAAAAGGAGAGATAAAAAAAAGGAAATAAACAATCGGCGAGTTAATATGTGATGTGGCCAACTAATGGTTGTAAAATTGGCCATCGTTAAACAACTATTGTACTATGTCCCAATTGTGCGAGAATATTAAAAATAATAATACCTTATTTATTTTTTAACCAGCTAAAAAAGACGGAATAAATGATCGTGCAGTATGTTTTGTTATACCTAATGTATTTTTTGTACCTTTTTTTTTATTTGTATAAATACAGTTTACCATAATACAATTTTTAGAATGAACAGCCCCCCTAGACAACGTGTCATTTTGCTCAAGAAAAGAAACAAGAAAAGATAACTCAATGTATGGAAGTGACAGTTGCCAGTCACGTGACAATTGTCACTTCCATACATTGAGTTATATTTTCTTGTTTCTTTTCTTGAGATAAATGACACGTTGTCTAGGGGGGGCAGATCTGTTGTTTTGATATTCCTTGAGGTAAGGTTATCACAAAAACGGTCACTCTATACAAGTTATCTCAGTATACTTTTCCTACTTGTTTGTTTGAAAAATTGAACCAACTAACTAGAGGTGTCTTGTTCAATTTTTTACGACATATCCAAGAAAATATATTGTTTCCTGTGAAATAAGAGTCCCCATTTACTTTATGTGTGGTAATTATTAAATAAATTACTTCATTTAAAAAAATAATGATTCATATTAAAATAAGCAAATTTTCTCTGGTACTTTTTTGAATTTTTTCTCTAATGCTATATCGCATCAAATTTTCTTTTGAGACATCACGATGCACGGGTTGGTTGAAAGAGATTATGAGCACTTGCTGTAAAAACACTCTTATATAACAAAATCAAAAAATAATTCAGTTGGTAAGACGTTTGGTTTCTGTGCGGGCGTTCTAGGTTCGATCCCCAGCAGAGGAAAAATTTATTTGAATTAATTTCTAACGTAAATATTGCTTCTCTGGGCTGGAAAGACTGGTCTGTTGGAAGAAATTGCCATATGTCAATAAATTCGCCACTTGCGCAAAGTGCAATAGATTTTTTAATTAATATTATTAATTCGAGAATTTGTATTGAACTAGTAGAATTCCATAATATTAAATAACTTATTTACAAATTTTAATTGAAGCAAAGGATATGTAGTATTATCGGTCGAATTCAATGTTCTCTTAGATTTTCTATCAATATGTATATTGTTTAGATACTTTTTAAAAATACAAATAGGTACAACCTATATGTCTCATGTCAAATATTATAATAATATGTAGGTAAACTGCTAGCCCTAGTACAGGTATACCTAGTTGGCAGCAGTTTAATGAAGATTATTTAAATGGTGTGATAAATAAATAAATAAAAAAAAATAAAAAAAAATTCGTTCAGACAGGAATATAAGAATGCTAAACAAGACTAAATTAATATATTTATTAAAACAAATAAAATGATTCTATGAAATGATGATGGACATAATGCACTATTCATTTTGACTATGGACTGTTTACTCTATAAGAAGTTCACTCGCTTTCTTCTCTGGGTGTTTCATTGTAGATCAAAGGGTATCACAGTTCTCAGTGGTCAAGGTATACATCAATCATATTTTGTGTTGAGTTTTTTTACACCATCATCATCACTCTGGTGTATATTGCACACTATTTGAATCATAAAACTTTGATATTTGCCGTTTCCCGTAACAATCTCATTTCTTTTTCACATCCGACCTTGTCAGATTTACGCGATCAAAGAGGATTTTTTTTTTCGTTTGATTGTACTGTAGATACTACCAAAGTGTCTTTATCGTGCAGATGTGTGTGATGAATAAATACGCGAACAATGTTGAAAAGAGATTGCTCGTATGGTTTTAAATGATCGCATACAAATAAGGATTCAAGAAAATGTGCAAAAAATTAAGCCTAAAATTTAACGTGTAGTTTTTTTTACAGTAATAAATTGTATGAATCTGAACAAGACTCCTACATTATTAATACAACTCCTTATGAAGCTTTGCTTCAAATATTTTAATTAATAAAAAATTGTGATGAATTGTTTGTCCCATACATAATCCATAGAATTGTCTGTACCATACATCATACATAACTCGTATTTGGGTATTCGGTATTTAAAAATAAACAAATAACTATGTTATGTTAATCCAATGGTTTAGAAAGATTGAAAATACATAATATTGTACACCGATAGATAATATTTACGATGTCAGTATCATCCTTTAAAAAAAAGCATGAAATCGAAATAGAAATACACAAATTCAAAGAAAATTATAGTAGGTAATTTTATTCTCAATTAACGATTGAGGTATTATATTCATGTTTTGTTTCGAGTAGATCCAGAAGAAGGCATTGGAGGGACCACGTAGCCAGGATGGACAGTGATCGGCTTGCAAATATAGCAGCAAATGAAATTATTCCTTCCGGCCGCCGCCTGCCCGGTAGACCACCCAAGAGATGGAAGGATAGCTGGACTTCGTCATCCCAGGAGGCATAGTTTCTGAAGAACAGACCAACTAGGTCTACTAAACGAAGAAGAAGAAGAAGTTTTGTTTCGATAAATTTATCTTGCAAATTCTGATTCGTTCTGTGCTAGTTTTTTAATGTTTTCCCCTTTTATTGGAGAGATCAGACGCGAAGATTTTCTAAACACGGAATGAACATGCACTTGTCTGGGAATGAGAGTCTAGTGCGGGGCAACGAAGGGGGCCAGTTGGTGCAAGTCAAGGGGCGTATTACCTCAGTGTGCTTGGAAGGAGGATCCGTTCCGCCCACCACTCATCGCCTCCGCCCCCGCCCGAGCCCCGACTGACCCCGACACGCAAAATTTCACGTGAAAACGGATAATGTATAAATCAAGACACTTGGAACATTTCATTTAGACTTCTTCCATAAACCTACACATGTTACATGTATAAGAAGTAAAACACCAGAAAAATACAGCAAAATTTTCAGTTTGGTTCTCGATTTTTTAGACCTATTTTAATTTAAACGAGAAATTCATACATTAAATAAGAGATATTCTGTGAAATTCGACTGAATGGAGTAAGATCTGGACTCTCTGAATGTGAGGATATGTGTTTATTATATAAAAGTAATATGTTAGTTCATCTTCTTCTTAGAAGAAGAAGAAGAAAGCACCATCTGGTATCATAGACCAACATCACAGCAGGCCACAGAAGACTCTTTGATGATGGTCTTCGTTATACCAACACCGATTAGGTAGTGTAGGTATCTATGTATTAAATTATCAGTGTAAAAACAAGTGTACTTATAGTGTTTTATTCAATTCCCTCACGTAGTTTTACCGAGTATTGACCGCCAAAAACTAAATAAATAATGTTAGCTTAGTTCATTATTTATTTATTTATACATCTTCTTGTACATAATATAAACAAATATTATTGTACACTGGCGGGCTTATTGCCACTAGGCAATTTCTTCCAACCAACCAGATTACAAAGTATTACAACATTGTGTATTATCTTATCATTACCTAAGGAAGCACAGCAAAATTTAAGAAATAATGAATAATACTTTCAAAATTAACAGGTTAAGCAGAAATAATAAAACAGGAGAACATGAGATTACTAGTGGTTTTATTCAATTCCATCATGGAGTTTAACCGAGTATTATACGTCAAAAACTAAATAAATTATGTTAGCTCAGTTCGTTATCTTATCATTACCTAAGGAAGCACAACATTTCAAGAAGTAATGAATTATACATCTACTTTCAAAGTTAATAGTTTAAGCAGAAATAATAAAACAGGAGAACATGAGATTACTAGTGGTCTCGTAGTCAGTTGAAGGGTGTCTATAGTCCATAGTTTGGTGGGGTCTAATGGAGGGCAATTATTGCCAACACCTCGCCCTAGCCACCTTCCAATTTCATGGCGAAACAAACAACAAAGGAGCAAATAATGGACGGTCGAATCTCACTCTCCAAACTCCGGCGGGGCACGAAACCCACCCTGAGGGACGCACCGCGGGAATATGTACAGAAAAACTTCCGGAATACGCACAAAGTGCAAACAATCGATAGGAAACCTTCGATCCTGAGGGTCGGAGAAATATGGAACTTTTAACGAAAAAATATTTGTCGTAATGGAGACAGGACATCAGAAATGGAAACTTTTATTGAAGATAAACAAAATGATCAAAATAAAGAATAATAATTGAGTGTTCAAATATCAACTTACATGTTTCATTTTAGTAATTTAGTTTCAAATTCCCAAGATTAGTAATTATACTAATAGTACATGAGTAGTAATAGTAATTATAATTATACTAATATGCAATTGAAAACATTGATAAATAAACTTAACCTAATTTTTCGCACGTTATCACCTTTCAACTTGATAACCTAATGAGTTTTTAATAATCAATGGTTATATAATAAATCGAAAAGTTAAATAAATCTTATGTTTATCAAAAATATTTTGAATTCGTACATTTGGTCCTACATATTTTGTAGGCCATTAAAATGAAGAAATATATATTTTAGAGATTCGCCTTATCAAATGATATGGACACAGTGAATATGTCAGTCAAAAGAAGTGTTCTGTGAAATTGAATAAATCTTTATGGATTACAAATCAGTGATTTGATTTTTATAAAACGCTAATATGGAGTTCAACAATCAAAATTTACAAAATAAAAATATGTTTTCAATTTGTCATTCATTCTTTGTCAAATAGAACACCCCGCAAATATTCCAGATTCAGCAAACCCATTAGATGTATTTATCGGGTCCAGCGATAAATATTAATAAAAAAATATAGATAATACACATTAAGTTGGTAGGTGCTTCGTGTTGTCATTTCGTTGGGTTGGTAGCTAGAGTAGGGGGAGGGTCGGTTTTGTAATGGCAGAAGAGAAAAGCACAATAATAAGTAAGATGGTTCTATTAGGGGATGGAATGATCGATACACCTCGCTATTGAATGGGACAGGGGGTTGAACCACCTCTCCTGGAAGGCATCACGCGATACTAAATTGCCCTACCAAATACAGACCAAACTACCTATCTACTGTTATTATCGTTGGATTCTGTGTATGTGTACCAAACATATTATGTACCTACTTACATACCTTCTCAGTACATATTCCTCCTCAAAACTAAACTCTCGATAATTGACACGACAAACTTTTAATAACCGAGCATCTCACTTCTAGTACTTACTTCTTCAAGGCGCACCTAAATGTATCACACAATAAATACTCATATAATTATAATCATACCAACACTTAATTCTCTCCATCTGCACTCTCTCTTTCTTTTCTATTTCAACTCTCTCCTACATCATCTTGTATATATTTATTCTTATACTTACTTCATTATTGCTTTTTACTCCTAATATGTATTAAACATCACGTGGAAACATATTACTTCTTGGTTATTATAATTTCATTATACTAACCATAACCTCTTTACGCTGTTTGTTTCCCAAATATAAATAAAATTACCACAGTACTACCTGCAAATCTATATAGGTACCACTATTAGCTTTATTGGTATAGGCAATTTAAAACTATATTTAATGTAACCTAATGGGGTACCTACATAGAAGAATATAAAAATACAAAAAAGATATTTAACGTTTGTATTTTGTACATAGATGTAAATTTCACTCGGACCAAAAATGTTGGTGGGTTTTTTGTACGAAGAAAAAAAAAGATATTATTTTATGAATATTCAAGTCGAAATATTCAAAATTCATATTCGGTGAAATTGTATTTAGAGCATAAAAGCCACGCTACACGTCCCCATACACAATAGGTAGTTATATACGTACATATACACCACGGTCCCACTACTTCAATCTGTTGTTTTATTCAGATGAATTTCAGGAAAGGTACGACGGGTATCGTCCCTTCAGTGAGAGAGAGAAATTCACTCTCCAGTTATGCATTCCTATATTATTCGTTCAGACATTGACAGTGACATGACACGTCCGACCAAAAGAACGCTTTAAATATTGACAACGAGGGAAAATAGCGGTTTTGAGAATGCCAGAATATATCCTCTCCAGGCTTATTTTATCCGGAAAAATAGACGAAAAATGCATAGTTATATACGTACCCGAACCAACCAACATAAATAGAGTCAACTTATGTCAAATGTATACTATGTAGATGCTCGCTATCTATCTACCCACGTAGGTATGTCCATTCCTGTCCCTTTATGAATGTATATTCATGGACTCGTACACAGGAGAAAAACGAAAAAACTTTTTTGAAAATGTATGAATATATCGAATGTACAATACAAGATGTCCGAGGTAGAACTATTGTTCTACATTTTTTTATTTTTATATATAAAAATCTCGTGTTACGATGTTAATATATCCTAATCTCCGAAAACTCACAACGGATTTCAATGAATTTTTCTGAATTTGTATCTAAGTTGTTATGGAGGTATAAAAAAAAATTCAACGAATATTATTTTTTAATTTGTTTTTTAAATGTCTCATCCAAAATTATATAGGTATAACCACAAATTTTGACTTCCCTACACTTCTACAAGAATATTTTATAGGAAAAAAGGGCCGTAATTAATTTTTGAGTTGAGTAAATCGATTGACAAAATAAAATGCGATAATATTTATAAAATGCGATCTACATAGAAGGTGGTCTATGACAGAACATTAATGAGGTCTATATAAAATGCGATGTGTGGCAGAACAACCTTGTATTTAATATATGTATGTATAGATTTCATAAAATCACTTTTGAAATACTACTTTTATTCTATTTACCTACTGCATTTATCTTGGAAACCTTAGTAACAAGTACCTAAATTGTCAACTTGAAGAAATTATATTGACAATTTATCTCCACAATTTTCTATTCTAATTGGATTCCTGTCATTTGCCTCTTTCAAAATGCTTTTTTGTTATATTAATTTATAAAATTTACATTTGGATCTATTATTTTTGCACTAAACTATATAAACCTGACGAAGAAAATATACAAAGCTGACAGGAACGGAATAAGAGGTCGCGGGCGCCCAAGAAAAGGATGGCACGACCATGTAAACGATAATATGAAAGATGGAAATGTAAGAAGCATGAACAACAGACGAACATGTATAAGACGATGTATGAATGTTGATGAGGCGATGAATGTGTGTCAAGATAGGAAAATGTGGCGTTCGGTTCTCTCTGCCTACCCCGTGAGGGACATGGCGTGATGGTATGTATGTATGTAACTATATAAACATACTGTCCTTATAGTTTGTTTTGGTTTTCGTACACATAAATTGTCTTTTTTATTTGCTCTTAGCTTTTGAATTGTCTTCAATAACAACACATCTTCACAAAAATAATATGACACATAAAAGCTAAAGTAACGAAAATCAATGTTTCACTTTTTGATAAATCTTCATGACTATCAACAAGAATCATCAATCGACAAATCATATAAATTTTAATGCACATTTCATTTCATAAACTAAAAGATGATGTTCAAATCAATGGAGATTACGATTAACAAAAACATAATAATGCGAAATGAATTTTATTTGACGATTTGAAGACAGTCAAAGAGCCTTTATACGTGAAAATGTGTTAAGTTTTCGAACATCTGGATAAATTGGGTGAAAAAATGAAACTGTTTATTTGTATAGTTTATCAAACACGATCATTCAATGAACTACGAACACTTCACAACATCTCGAAAGGAGGTCGTTAGGACACTAGAAAACCAATAAAGTCTACCGCCCAATATGTTCTCCTGGTGAGTGAATATTAGGTCTAAGATACGATAATGTTATTAGGAACGTAAAAAAGAAAAGATGTCTTTACACACTATGCGAATGGCCTTTTTATGACTCGTCGTAAAATCTCCGCATGGTACTTGAGAGAAGTATGTAAGTATGAGAGGACTTACGATCTGGCCATAATCATCCAGAGAGTGGATACGCATAATAATGTTGGAATATAAATACTTACCATTATATTATACGACTCGAACACACACATTTACAATTACAATCTATTTACAAATATAATATAACAATGAAATCTATCTCCAATAGATAATATGAAAATGTAATATGAATTTAAATACAAAAATCTTTCTCATACTAGCAATTCGCAATCTGGGATCCATTATGTAAAATGTATAAACATTGTTATAATGTTTTGAACTAGTAATATTCATATAATTATAAAAGTTAATTTAAAATATCAAATGAAGATACCAATAATATGAACTGGAATATTTTCTTGCACGTTCTAATGATAAATTTGATTGCCAGAGCCAATCTATGTTGAGAAGTATATCGAACCTAAGACACCGGCAAAGTATATCAAAAATCTGTCACTATTTATTATTATATTCGTATTCCAGTGTAGTATTACAGGAGAGAGAGAGGTGTTCATAGTGAAAATTTCTTTAATGCAATGTGATTTATTTGCCAACACTAACCGCGAAAATATATTACAAATTAATGTATTCATTCTTTTTCGTGATGATTTTTTAATATCATGTTTACCTCGGCTGCAGGATGAAACTATCTCTTTCAGAAACATAATATATGATGTTATATTTTTCATCTTGCAGCAGGTGGTATGGCCTATCAGCGGAGACTTTTAATTGGCTGTTTAATTATTATTTTAGATCTAACACTGCATTGTAACACTTCCTTAAAATTATACATAAATATAATAGAAACTTAAATTTTCTAAACGCGTGTATAAAAATATGTAGAAGAATCTTTAAAACTGAACAAAAAAACTTATTTTTTGTTTCACTGTTTATTTATTGTAAATGACCGGAATTGTTTTAATAATTTAACTTTGATAATAGACCGATTCCGGTCAGATTGATCATCATCAGCCTGTGTTTGCCCACTGCAGGACATAGGCCTCCCCTCTCCTTCTCCACTCATCCCGTTCCGGTGCGACTCCCATCCACTGTGGTCCAACAAATCTTTTTATGTCGTCCATCCATCTGTTAGGTGGTCGCCCTTGTGGTCTCTTGTCGCCTCTCGGTCTCCACTCCACCAGTCTTTTCGTCCATCTATTGTCGGTCATTCTTGATAGGTGTCCTGCCCATCTCCACTTCTGCGTGGCTATTCTCTCAACCACATCGGACAGTGGTTGAGAGAATAGCCATGATTCGAATCAGATTCGAATAAATGTACCAAATAAATGTAGGTATGTAACATAAAAAGAAAAATATATAATTGCATTACATAATAAAAATATATATAATAGGTACATAATGTTTAAAAATGTTATTATGTCACGTTATCAAGTACATGTATGCTGTCACCAGGAGCACTCAAAAATATTTGTATAAGAAAATCACCATACAGTAGGTAAGTATACGGAGCGGTGTTCATAGATTAAACACTCGACTAACGCAACGTTCAAATGTTTGTTTAGTGGGCAAATTCTTCAAACTAAAATAATATGTTTAAAAGAAAAAAATATTTATGAATACGATGACCAAGTCCGCTTCAAAACAAGAATACGTTCAAAATTATGCGTATGTATTTTTTACACTAAAACTACAATATTTATTTAGTTCATTAATCAAAAATACCATAACGAAAAAAATAAATTATCTAAATTACGGTTTAACAGTTTCTGAAGTAGAAAAATTATGAGGAAAATTACATACGTTCCTTTCATTAAGAATTTCACTGTACTATTTAAGTGATCATTATTGATGAAATGAATAAATGATCACAGCAAATTAATATCAAATTTGTTTCAGTTAGTAAAATAATTCAGTTAAAGTTTCAATATACAATGGACACTTGACCATCTTCAGACACTATAGATTATCAGTAGATAGCTTTTCTACTTAATATAGTGAAACTCAAGCCTTGATTATTTTATTTATCAAAAACTAACTACATGGTTTTAATAAATCTAATATTGATATTGAGAGTTATTTTTATTATCTACATAAATGTTTGTTATGACAATTAGGTGGACCAAGAAAAATCAGGGGGACCGGCGAAATCAAAACTCTCACGATTACCCATATCATGGATATAATTATTATCCATGATATGGGTAATCACTAGGGTTTTGATTTCGCCGGTTGGACCAGACTTGTCCCCCTGAGCTGTTTATGAAAAATTGCTCAATTATTCCAGTCTCCTAATACATCTTATTCCTGATGTTCTTCATCTATATCTCAAATATTTTCCTCATTGATTCTGTAATTTTTATTTGCACCGAAAAGACTATCGAATAATGTACAGGGAATCGCAATATGATACATTAAAAGGGAATTGGACGACGATAATTTAAAAGATGTTTTATTCTATGTAGATCAATTTTTGAAAACTTTATTGACGAAAATATTAAAACGTATAATATATTATGTTTTGTACTTGTTTTGGAAGAGGAGATAAGCAGCGGGTGTGTAGACAAACGTTATCAAGTTTGTATTAACAATCCGACACGTTATCATCAAAGTAAGCAACACAATCTACACAGAGAGTAATGTTGGACATTCAGTAGCGCATTATTTGACAGTCTACCTACATACAATACACTATGGCTGTAAAAGGCCAATATTTACCCGAAGCCATGTATGAAAACACATTTAATATTAACAGATTACTCCTGATATGAAGGCGACAGAAACAAAGGTAACAAAGATGATTCAGATCACAAAGTTCTTAGCACAAAACTCATATCAACACATCCAAGTGTAATCTATGAATACCGAAAACTCTTATTATTTGTATGTTTTCAATTTTGAATTACTCATGTTGTATGATCTTATTTGTTTTTTTTTCGTATTTTATATATATTAATTTCTTATTTCTTAAATTTCAAACTTACTGTACTATGTAGACATGTTTTAGTAATTTTATTTTTATATTACGCATATTGTAATGAGGGAACTATTTTGGCAAATATTTTACAATTATTGTTGTCTTTTGTAATTTGCAAATTACTGTTTGCCCCTTAAATTAATAAATATATAAATAAATAAATATCTACCCTAGATTTTATTTTAAAAATGTTAACAAACATGTATTTTGTGACAAATGTATTTTAACATATTTTAATACAATCCAGAAATATACATCGCTTTGACGATAAACATCTTAAACCTTCCTGAGATTTTTACTTAAACAGTATATGAGTTGATGGCTATGAATTATGAGTTGATGGCTATGAATTGGGACGGTCAACAGGTCGAATAAAATTCCTAAGAGGTGTTGTTTCAACGATAAGGAGATAAAAAGCTTTGGATGTTTGATAAGATTTCGCGTCATCTGTTAATGTAATCTTCTTGGTAGTTGAACAGTAAAGAGTAACGTCTCTTATCACCATATTTATTGTGTGCCATCTTCGGTCGAAAAAAATCGAGTTGTTTCAAGTGACTGGTGTTTGCTCAAGACAAACACACTTGAAGTAGTTGTTAAAAATGTCCCACTGAACACAAGATGCTTGCATAGCCCAGTTCCTAACATTATTATCTTAATTCATACCTACATTATCCTATCCTATGTACCCATGTCTGTTTTTCATTGAAATTATGCGAAACTGTAACTACTCAGATAATATGAATTATATACTTACCTACACCATACAAAATTATAAGAAGAAGAAAAATAAGTTTATTTGAAAAAAATTGAGAGATGTATACGGAAAACAAACCAGCCCCAAGTTTAGACATCAGTATATTTAAGTACCTATATCAATATAGGTTTTTTTTTATTTTGGATTTTACAGAAGACACAAAATATCATACACACAAAAACACTACAATTATATTCAAGTATCCATTCTCTATCATGTGATACTCGTTGAGAATTTTTTAATAGAAATACGTCTAAAAACTGTAAAATATCCACTCTTCATTATGAAACCGAAACTATTCAATAAACTGCCTAAACATAAAGTACTGTGATAAGACAATAAAAGATAAAAAAAAATTTAAAACAATTTTACTCTTAACATACCTTATTTTCATTGCTTTCGATATTTTCACTGTGTCTTTTCGATTAACACAATTTCAATTGTTTTGTTTATGATTTACTTAATTTTCACTGTAAAATGGTTAAATTTTAATGTTTTGTATAAAATGTAGATATACATATTATATTGATAGTTGAATAACTATTTAATTGCAGTATACAAGAGGAGCTTGCACTGACAAACTTTTTATACAGTTTAATGTAAAAATAATAGATCCTAGTGTAAATTTATAAATTAATAAATAGTTAAAAAAATATTATAAATTAATAAATAATTAAAAAAATATATAAGTGAAGGAGAAATGAATGACAATGACATAAAATCTTTTACTGTAGCCCTTGTATCGAAATAGTTTAAACCTTTTTCAGGCAAAATTCACTAAATGATTGACAACTAGGGCGAGAGCATTGGATAACGATGAAAAGCTCATAAACAGAGAATGAGAAGAAGAAAAATTGACAGGATTGACAACAGGTTGGCTCGACAGTAAAGCACACAATCTTGATACATAAAACATCTTACGAGTGATTTTTTTTATATCCATGTGTGGGTTGACAGAGTAAAGGAAGATTTCTGAACCTCCTTTAGTGTTTTACAGCTTCCTCTTGAAGTTTACGGTGTCATCCGAGGGTCGTACACACGTATTATGGCACGTTATCATTTAGTGCCCTATGCCTTCCTTTTATTTTACTTTTACACCCAAAGTATCGCATAAAAATACACTAAAAACACTATTTATAGACCAACCTTGTTTCGCACCAGATGCTTTATCTATTACCTACGTAATAACAAATACATATTTTTTTAATACTAAAAAACGCGACAAGTTGTCGTGATAATAAATTTTGTTTATACTGCAAAAAGTGTGCAAAGGCGGGGATATTGCTATAAAAAATATTCCTTGCTATTATTTCCATCACCCGCTCTGCATAAAGCACTGTAATCGGTCTTTTCACAGAACGCTAGAATGAACAACGTATGAATAAAATATTTTCTGAGTTACAATTCAAAGATTGGTTAGCTTCAAATATTCCATCTCTCCACTTCCCTCTAAGTAATGATATAAAAAATAGAATCCCGTTTGAAAAATTAAGAATAAAGACAGTAAATCAGGATTTTTTTTATCAAAACTTCTTATTGCATCTATGTATGTATGTTATGTATAATGTAGCCGTAAGTGCAGTATTGGCCACATCAACTAACTAATTTTTAGATAAAATAAGACAGCGGTCTTTAGATTAAATTTTATATTCTAAGATTTTCCATATCGTAATAGTCCCAAAAGCACATTTTCTCGTTTCCCTTCCGTAGGACTGGATCTGTATCATCGGGAGATCAGGAGAGGCGCAGGGTATATGAGGGCCACATCAGTGGCAATGCCTCCTCTGGGGCCCAGTGACTGTGGCATCAAGCGCGTTTATACACCAATAAAATGGCCGCGTAAAAAAATTCCCCAACTAGACTTTTCCCTTTTACTGCCCATCACCGTAAACATTTTACACTGTATTCACGGCAAATGGCAGAGCGCAGGAGCGGACTCGATCAATGCAACCAAAATAAAATAATTAATCTTAGTTAATCTTTTATATACTTTTTCATTTAAAAAAAATGTTTGTTCTATATAAATGTGATGCCACATTATGTGATTTTTTTGCGTTATAAAAGTATTTAATTATTAATTATTATATCAAAAAGCTTGTATCATAGGGGAACGAATTCGAATGAGGCAGGACTCGATCTCGCGCGTTAATCATGCTCTGCGATTAAGAAGTAATTCTTGGAAAAAATCCACATTATTAGATAATTTATTGAAAAAAAGGTTTTATTCTATTTGTTTACTTTAATTATTGACGCGTTTCATGTAGAACGACACATCATCAAAATTATTAAATAAAAATATTTCCCGCTTCTTAAAATAACATAACATTAAAATCGCATTCATAATCAAATATCCCAATCGATCCTATCATTACATTTTTTATATTAAAAAAATAACGTACTTAAGTATCGATTACTATTTGACACATAAAGTATTTTAATAGATGTACTAAATTTATTTGCGAGCAAAATTTAATTCACTTAAAAATTTATTTGCAAGCAAAATTTAATTCACTTAATTAATTTGGAACAGTATTCAGACAAATTCAAAATTATAGCAAAATAAATGTAAAAAATAAGACAATTACATATTATATTTATCAAAAGAGCATAGAAATATGTCACGAAAAAATAGTGTAACTCAAACATATTATATTCATAGGTTGAGTTTTTTCTTATGTACCTTCACATACCTAAATAACCACAAGTATCGGTTTTGTGGATACCAAATTTATAAATTATCATATTTGATAAATATTACTTTAAAATATGTAATAAAAAAATAATAAATGATAAAAATTAATGTCTATTATTAAAAATAAAATATAAAATGTGGCTCTTTATTTCTCTGCTTCTTCCGCGAATAACACTACTCGATGATTTCAATTTAGTATTAAAATAAATTAAATAATTAGAGATAATATAAGTCCGTACCTGGTGCTATATCTTTCTTTTTCAGTTTATGGCATCTTAAAGTCCCATAATAATCTCGTCATAGCGTCAATTAAATCATAACTGCCACTTAATTGTGTGTACTTTAAAATAATGTACAACTAATACATAAATCAGCCTCTAACACATTATTTTACCCTGGTGCATAATTATTTATTGTTAATTATTGCGTCTTATCGCTAACAAATTAATAGAAAAGTTACTATGTTGTAATAAAATGGTAATGAGATATTTACATTTTCTCAAACTTTATTCAATGATTTGTGTATATGAAACCAAACCAAACAAAAATATCTTCATATTTTTTGGTTTGCCATAGTATACCATTTTTAATTTCGTCAGTAGAATAATTCATATTCATATTCGTTGAAATGATCAGTATCAAAAACTTGAGATAAAGCGATTAGTTGTTATTCCTTCAAATAAACACCATTATATTATAAAATAAAAGGTAGTATTTATCAAATTATAATATGTTTTATAAACATCAATATTAAGAAATCAATAGGGTTGATAAGTAGTATAAGTACCTTCCCAAAACTGTATCCTTTGATACGTTTATTACGAGTATCTGGTGAATTATTACTTCATTATTACTAAGATAATTATGAAAGTTTATTATTTTTAAAGATGGATACAAAGTAAAGAAAAATATTTGCAGTATGATAATATTAACTTCCTAATTAGTTATGATAATTTTAAAATAATCTCTTGATTGTGTGTATGTATAGGTAGTTTACACAGATTAATCCAGACAAGTGCATAATGCTTATTTAAATGGAAGAGAGAGTTAAAGCATCAAGCATACCAATGTTAACATCTATTAAGAATGAACGAACGAAGAATTCTTATGTTGAAGATCTTCTCCAAGACTTGTCAGATCTGATTATAAGGCGGAACGGGACTTTGGTATTTTAATATTGAAATACCTCTTGGATACTTGTTTGTGTAACAATGTAACTCTGGGGGTACCCCATCCCCTGCTTTCCGGATACTATGTAATGTAGGTACAAGGATAACAGAACTCGTAGGAGGTATTCGATGTAATAAAATGTTAGCTACGCGAGACGAATCGAAAATTTCGTTATAGAATTTGTACGTTACCCGCGGGACACATGCTTTAATTTAAATCCCTGGGTATGGCGGAGAGAGTGATGAAAATTTAATTAATTTATAGATAGACATTACGAATTGTCTTCGTTGCTAACTTGGTATGTTGTACAAATTTATCCCTAATAGTATGCTCCACATTCGAATGTATGTGGAGCCATATTGTACCTATTAAGGAATTTTAGCCCAAGAGTATGTGCCTATCTACATTCATACTGATTCGAACATAAACGTTAGTAAAATAAATATATTGTAAGCATTTGTAGCTAATAATATTATTATTTTTTTGTTCTTTTAGGCTTTTACCAAATTTGAAAAACAATAGTGCGTTACGCAAATATTATAAAGAGAACCTGTGAAATAGATGATAGACTCGCTTATAAAGCAGAGCACCTAACTTGGAAGACCACTAAAAAAAGTAATTATTGCTGGACCTCATCATCTTAAGTGGTATAGCTTCTGTCAAAAATAAAATGTCTATCAACAAATAAAGAAACAGAAGAAGATAACAATTTTGATTTTTTATAATATGAATGCTTTTTACACATGGTCCATACTCCTTTATGGAGTCGAGACATGGACATTAAAAACAAATGCAATGAACCAAATTGAAGCATATGAATTGTGGCTTTATCGCAGAATGTTACGAATCCAATGGACAGTGATACGAAGTGCCAAGTATAGCTGGCGTGGTAAGAGAATTGTTGTCCAGTATAAAAATGAGAAGGAGGCATACTTGCGACACATTCTCCGCAACAATAAATAAGGAGTACTGCACTTCACCATGAAAGACAAAATTGAGAGTAGTCGCGGGTGGGCATGAGGCAGATGTCTTGGATACGAAATATAAGGACCGGAGTACACAGAGTGGTAGAGCTGTTACGGTAAGCTCAAGACAGAGATGTCTACGCAAAAGTGCTAGCCAACGTCGGGGGGGGGGGGGTGACATGAAATGGCACAAAAAGGAAAATCATGTTATTGATGAGATATATGTAAATATTAAAATGTGTTTTCATAATTATTCATATTTACTGTATTAAGCAAGCAGAAGAAATGAGGAGGTTATTATGAATATGTATAATTAGAATTGTTCTAGTGATGTTGCGTTCCTTTTCATATTATATAGTATTTCACATTACTTATATTTCTGTAATTCGTACGAGCAAAAATAACAACAAGTACTTAATGCATTGTTCAATGGTTTTGTGGTCTAGTATTGTTGTGTGACAACCAACGCAAAAACATAATGCCCCAGAGATAAGCGAAGATGGAATGCAAAATGAATATTATGTAAATTAAAGAGAAAAATGACAACCAAGGCAATAACTCACGTTAAATAGACATGCCTTGCAATTTACGCACACGATTTTGTGATTGAAAATACCACAAACATTCTTTAGTAAATCATACTTAATAAAAATACGAAATCATTAAAAATGGCGACATGGCGAGAATTCTCGTTTCATTGTCTTTTGAGAATATTTTGTTGAATATGTGTCGATCGAAAAAAAATATTTTAAAGTGTTCGTGTGTTAAATTAATAAATCTATTTCTCGGCTTAAACGGTAGATATATTACATTGTTGCTTTATGAAATATTTAAGTACATCTTGTATTAAGACTGTGTAGTCAAAAGGTTAAAAGGCCAAGTAAAAGATTGGGCGTTAAGCCTGAAACAAATAAAATTAGTTTTTAATCTCTGCTACTATGATTCCCAATTTCAGAAAGTATTAGTTTTGAAATTTCTTAACATTTATAATGTAATGCCTTGAGTAAACTGCGGCCCGTCGCGTATTTCAGTGTGGGCCGCGAGCAATATGCGTCAAAAATAAGAGAAGATATTTTTTCTAAAAAAAAAAACTTCAAACTCGCCCATTTCATTCGCACGCATTGAAATTGAAAAAAATGAAGCCTGAAATTTTATAATTTATCGAAATCAACAAATGAAAATTGAGTATTTCTCGCTGCGTGGATTTTTATAATCTGGCTTATCAAAATCAAAGCTTCTCGGGCAACTAACAGATACAATGTCGAATATTAATTCACCACGCACCCAATAATAAGTTGCCTCATCCTGGAGACTTATGTATAATATTTATCTTCTCACAGATCCAAACTGAAAACACATTCAAAAACTGTGTCTCCATGGGGAATCGAACCCAAGACTTTTGGCTCAGGAGTCGGATATCTAACCAACTGAGCCACACCTGTCAAAAGCATCGAAATGCTGTCACGTTCCGGAAAATGAGTTTAAATTTTTTTGTTAAATAATATTTTTTTGAAAATAACTAGGTATGTAAGATGTTAAGATTTTAATTTTCAATTCGAATAGGCGATTCGCTTCAAATCAAAATAAAATATTATGTCCTGTGGACGCACAGCACGAACACATACAAGTCATAATATAATATCTACATAGTTGTGTTGATAATTTATGAAAATGAAAAAGCGCATGTATTATTTGTATGTTTACCGTATATCCAACATTCAATTTAAAATACAAATAATAATAATGACGTCGAATAAGATCCTTTTTAATACATAAATTATATCTCAGATAGTCGGCCATGAGGTTTACAGGGTCGACTGCGGAAATTCAGAGAGCAATAATTTGTGCTCTAGACCTCAACTCATAAATATTTGAAACCCAACAAAAAATCTCTTATATAACATTCTATATTTTATGATAAACAGTCTTGTACGTGCGCTTTGAGGTACCTATGTTTATAGGGTATAATTAAGTTAAAAACTTATACAAAAAAAAAACTATGAGTATCTATATAACGCCAAACAACGAGCATTCATATATCGAGCATCTCATTTCTTCAATACGCACCTAAACGAAATAAATATATTCAACTCATCAATAAATAATAACTGTAAAATCAAAACTAATCACACAATAAATACTCATATATAATTATTCCAACAATTATCCCTCTCCATCTGCACTCTTTATTTACTTTCTACATATTTCCCACTCTCTCCTACATCATCTTGTATACACTTCTTCTTATACTTAGTTCATTGTTGCTTTTACTCAACTTCTGTACTTAACTTCATGTGGAAACATATTACTTGGCATAGTTGTTATAATTTTATTGTTTGACCGCATATGTCACAATTTATAAAATAGAGTAGAAATATAAAATTTGCTATTCTTAAGGTAAATTAATGTTGCGCATGGTTAAGTTTCCTGCTTGTCAAATATGAATGTCCAGGTTCTTGATATATAATTGATTGCTTCGTCGGTGAGTGAGATAAAGTCTATTTGGTCACCAGTCACCACTATATGCTACTATATGTTTGACGGTCTTCTGTCAGCTTCATAAACCCTGTATATACTCATATTTCCTTAATAGCTATTAATAAAATAATGATATGAAATGATTTTTTTTGTAATTTAAATTTGGTTTCAAATTTGCGTTTTTAGTAAATATATTTAAAGCATTTAGACAAAATTTATCTTTAGATCATATAATAATAAATTTAAATTTAATACACATACTTATATCATATCACAATCAACATTGTTCGTAGCAAGTACAAAATTTACGGTAGGTATAGCATTTTCAAAACAGCGTTATTTAATCAGTTTTTAAGCTTTATGGAACCAGTGTCTAAATTATAGTCTTATTATTTCAGATGAGAAATGAATTTTAACAAATTAATCCTCTGCTGGGTATCGAACCTAGATCGTCACTTAAACCAAACTATTCGTAGAAACTTCTGGAAAACATGGTGGTTTTTTGTCGGCGCTCAAAATCGGATTTCGGAACTTGAGGATTAATTTTCGTCCCTTTAGATAACGCCTCTAAAATGATAAAAATGTATCTTGAACGAGTTGGACGTGTTTCCGTATTTCATCGTCCGCCACGTCACAACAACTATACCTGTATATATGGGTGGTGTACCTATAACTAACTAACTCCCTTATCGCACTATGCAATGATAATTGTGTTACCAGCGACACGCGATGGCCGCCATGTTTGTTACCTCGGTCACGTGATTTGAGGTGGTTTGTATTTTGGTTAATTAGTTGATTACAATGACCATTCCAATGGTCAACGCCGTTCTAGGGAATAGAATGTAAATAATGAATGGATACAGATTGATTAAACGTTCAACTCAATTTTGTAGGTACTCTTTCATTACGTCCGATTCTAAAACTTTTTAAGAATTTTCCGGCTAAAATATGTGCGTTCCTATTCCACTTAGTCCATGTAGATAATCTATAACGCTGAAATAGGAACGTTTCTATTTAGGAAAGTTCTTACTCCAAGTAAGTCACAATTTAGTTCATTCTCCTATTCTATAACCTCATTTTAGTCGAATCAACTGTCAACATGATCCTAATTTTAGTTCACACCTAATTGGAAGTGTACTATTTATTTTCACAGCAGTCCGGGATATTTTATTTAAGTTGAAAACATCAGATGTGTATGGAAAAAAAATAAAAATGGATAAATTTACACGTGTTGTGCTATGTTGAAAATAAAAACCAAGGAATATTAGTGCAGCTCTATTGAAATGTTAGGTTAGGAGACATCAGGGTGACATTATATAAATAAACATGGCCGAACAGTGCGCAGTACGCATGCGTAGTCTGCGCCAGAGTCAATATGATTTCAAGTTATTATCTACGGTGCACTCATTTTGTTGATTTTAGTTTAATAAACAACGTCAGTAACAGAATACGAAATTAAGTTCAAATAATATGTAATTTTAGAACGTTCCTATTTTAGTTCAAAAAGTTACAGAATTGGACGTATTATTTTAAAGATTTTAATTAATATCGAATTTCGTGGATACGAGGAAAGGTGTAGGTAGATACTTACAAATGTTTACAGCGTACCTATCCTTTTTATTTTGATCACATTGCCAGACGGGCCCCAGAAAAATCTCATTAAACTCTTCGCAATGGAAAATGTGGAAGGCAGAAGATCCAGAGGTTGGTCACCGATCCAATGGAGTGACCTGGTTATGTCCGCTAAAAATCTACAACGTCGAAGCCTTTCAATCTGCATATACATGAAATTAATTTGTTAAATTATTTTTGATTTAAATATTAGGTACCTATATTATAAAAATTTGTTAATTCTTCAATGCCATTTTAAGAAAGTTTTCCGAGCTTGGGGTTACTTTGAAATATTTGCCAGTTAAAAAAATGAGAAGATGGGGTCTAAGCAAATATTTCATATCCAAAATAGCCAAACTTGAAAATAATCTAATAAGTAATTTAGTGAATTAGTTAGGAGTAAAAAAATCGTATCGTTCTAAAAGAACTTTATCAAGACTTCGGGAATGGTTTGGAATTTGGTAATTGGTTTAGAGATGGGAGTGTTTTTGATTAGCAAATATCAATAATATGTTGATTTTTTTTATATAAAACATTACAATTTAATTGATACGTATTTTTATCACATGATACAAAGTACTAGAAACGTATCCTGTAGGTACTTTTTTGTGTACACAAAAAATGATGCATCCATTTCATATATTTTAAAAAGAGAATTTGCAGATTAATTTTCTTCTAAATATAAACCTAAGCTTAGATTATTATAACTGTTTGCTGTCGGATATTAGTTTTATACGTGAGTAATTAAAATATTATATTGTCTGCCTATTTTAAAACGAAAAGTAACAAGACGTGATCACTAAATATATCATACTTCAAAATAAACAAACAATTTGACATTTATAACACACTGTTATCCACTTTAATTGACAATTTATTATACCTAAACGTTGTACATAAACCAACATCAATCAACGCAGACAAATTCGGTGTCGTGTGATTCTGTCTGCTAACAAAACACTTCACGCCAATATGATTCGTTTGTTTACTTCGTGGGTAAAAAAGTTTTTTTTTCTGTATTTTGTAAAGGGAATTCTATATTTTAAATCGATATTTATTAGTTTTTTTCTATGAACCTACCTACTTATTACAACTATTTAATATTTATTGTAACCTAATCTAGAAATATGATGCTTGATTAATCAAAAAAAAAAACAATTGTTCGAATTCATGACATTTCAACATTAGAACATGGTTCTTAGTCATTTTATTTTTTTTTTGTAAAATTAAAGAAATAGTATAACATACATTACAGATTCCTGAGAAAAAAAAATGAATGAAGTATTAAATATCGCATTTTGCAATACCTGCATATGCTTATATTGAGTCTGATGTTATCTCATGTTCGCTCCATATATGACGATCATAAAACGCCTCCGCGAACTTTGTTGTGCTCCAGCCCTTGCACTTTCTTAGCAGGTCATACCTTCAACTTTCAAACGAATTCAACTATTAACAATTTGGGATACGTACAATACATTCTTGAGGTAATTTTAACATGTAGGTAACTTCCCTATCTCCTAAAGTTGATTATTTTACAAAGATGATGTACCTACTTAGGAAAAAAACGGATTTGAGTGAAATATACATTATTCACACATGAAGAATGCAACGAGAACCGAACACCAAACACCTCTGTCCGTGGAATTTTCTTTAAATGATAGGTACCTATAGTATTTAGAAAACACAGAATTATGTACACTGTTCGCACTGTTATCTGCCAAGTATTTTTTTCTAGTATCTTTAGTTTCGTGTTCAGAGATACAATTATTATTTTAATGAACAACCTGAAAAAATGTAAATACCTATACTTTGGTTCAAACAATCCAGTAGCACTCATTAAAATATTCAAATTACACAATGTTCACATTTACACGCATCAGATATTATAGTTAGGTATCGCTTCATACTGTGAGTAAAAAATGACATTCTTTTGAAAAGTATGGTCTACATACATAAGTCGCGTAACTTATAATCCGTGTGAAAATCGGGTACATTTCCCTTATGAATGAATAAGCTTCATAACAGCTGATCTGAGTTATCAACTGTTTAACACAATTTTAACATTATGGCTGCAAATCACGATCATAAACTCCAAACCGTATCGTCTGAGATCGACTTCTACGGTTGTTGAGCATTTGTATCTAGTGCGTACATCTTGAAAGAACAAGACGCAATAAAATTTTAACATTTCCTGGCCATTTCGTATAGTCTATGGAGCAATAATGGTTGCCTTAATCAACGAACGCAAGCAATAGGTATAGAAATATCTATTCAAAAATACGTATGAATAGTAAAGAGCGGTTATCATTGAAAGTTGATAAATACAAAATAATCTATACATAAATTAGAGTTTGCTTTATGTATTCATAACAGTTTTAATATAAATATTCACTACTCTCTAACTTCATAACCTGAGAATCTCTACCATAGCTTGGTGCCATTCATAATTCCAATTATAAATAACTGAGAGGTCACTGTATATTTTTCTGATTATTTTTCTTTTCTTTGATGTTTATGATAAATGAAAATGAGGACATAAGGAGAGAATGCAAGAATATTATAAGTAAAATGAAAGTGAATTCCTTTCGGTGGTTTGCACATATTGAAAGAATGAATGATTAGCGACTGCATACATACATACATACATACCATCACGCCATGTCCCTAACGGGGTAGGCAGAGAGAACCGAACGCCATATCTTTCTATCCTGGCACACATTCATCGCCTCATCAACATTCATGCATCGTCTCATACATGTTCATCTATTGTACATGCTTCTAACATTCTAACATGATGAGCGACTGACCAAAAAAAATACCTACATGGGTGTAATGAATGGAGTGAATAGCAGGGGCCGCCCTAGAAAGGGATGACATGACCATGTGAATGATATTTTGAAAGAAGGAAATAAAAGAAGCTTGAAAAATCGACGAGCATGTATGAGACAATGCACGGATATAAAGGAAGCTAGGAATGTTTGCAAAAATAGAGAATTATGGCGCTCGGTTCTCTCTGCTTACCCCGTAAGGGATATGGCTTGATGATATGTATGAATATGTATTTATGTTTATTATTTCTGTTCATTCTTTTGCATTCAATAATATGTAACCTTTGAAAAAGTATATATTACCTCAGAACATACCTACTTGTCAAGTGAGGCAGTAAAATTCCAAATAGGAACAATAATTACTATACATCCTTTTTTCATAAAGGTAATATATTTAAAATGTTAATGGAAAATAAAAAAAATCATTTTAAATATGTTTTTCACGCCAAGTAGCTTACTAAGATCGCCGCATTATTGTGTGTACCTAGTCTTATCAAAAATGGAATAGATTAACTGTAAATGTCTGCTACAAGCCAAAAGCATTATTTTTGAAAAACTGGATACAGTTTGTTTCGTACAGCAAAATAAGCATTATTATCATGATAAAGCAATCTAATAAATTATATGTACAAGTTGATCGTGTGTAAAAAATTAGTTGACTTGGTGATATGTTTGTCAACTTTACTGACTATCAAAACAAAAGCGATGCTCCAAAGAACAAATCTTCAAAGAATTTTTAAGATAAGAATCATGTATTACATAGAAAGTTGTAAAATCAATGGATATTTTCTGGCCAAAACATGGTATTTTTGTCCGTTCGTTATTTATATTCATAGTCTAGATATGAAAAATTACTTTAAATGATAGTTACTTATAAAAAATCATTTGTTTGGCAACATGACACAAAAATATGTTTAATTCAGTTTGTAAAGGTATGTTTAAGGTAATCGACCGTCACTGATAAATAAACATATATAATAAATGAATATTTCCTTTGAGTATTTAAAAATAAACGATATCATGGGTGGTGAAGCTTCGTGATTTGTGCCCATTAAAACAATCTGTTTTGCGAGCGCAGGTTCTACTTACACATATTATGTATGTGTTGGAGAAAATTTAATTTTATACGTGAATTTAATTATACGAAAACGCGTGGATTTTCTTCCGCGTTTGTGGTTTAAATAATATCAATTGAAGTTTTAACTTGTGTCGTATATTAAATCACGTTCTTATGCGAATGCAAAAAGTACACCATTAAAATTGGCTACGTTCACACAACGATTCATTTCAGCGACAATTCATTCGTCGTCGTTTGCCTGGGCATAATTACACGTGGGTAAATAGTTTATGGCGTATTGTGGTGGGTACATTTGCATCTGACTGGAATGTCTCGCTGTGGTGTTGAACAAATGTGGACAAGAACACCTAACAGTGTTTATTACGAGATACTCGAGTGGAACAATAAGATGGTTGGCTGCGGGACGAGCGAGAGATGAACCATTGTTTCAAATTGGTATAACGGAATATGCGAGGTGAAGCGATAGACATTTAAATAATGACACCGGCTATGGGAAATGGCAAAGAGACGCTTTAAATAATAATGAAAAGAAATGTGAAAAAAAAAAGAATCCATTGGTGTGAAGATAATCTGATTCGAATAATTTGTACGTATATCTAAAGAGATGCCCATTTTATCGTTAGATCAACACTATTCTTACCTGCAAACAATGTTGTTAATATTGTTATGTTAAAATCTGAGTTTCTAGGTAAAGAATTCACATGTCATCTTAGATGAATAATAAAATTATATTCATAGTTTCCGCGATACGAACCTCGAAGGTCTAATTCTCATTCCCTAGGCTCGATTGTGAATGGTACGAAAATATTATAATTTAGAATGGTATATTTGGAATTTGAAAATTCTGTCATTATCATCTTGATCGTATTTAGTCATAATGAGCTAGTTAGTGAATATAAAACTACATGTAATTCACAATGAATTCGGACCAATTACTTAGGTAAAATAACACAAAATTAACCCAAAGAACACACAAGAATTTAAACATACCTACTAAATATTCACAAAAAAACATTAATATAAGATGCAATACCTACATAATGAATTACGAGTATGAACGTTCGATGTATGTCACTGATATATTTTTATATATTACCTATAGTTTTAATTCATATTTAAAAAAAATGAATATGCCCTTGTAACAAGTAGGTACTCACTTCATATATAAACATAGTAGGTACCATGAGACACGGATATACATGTAGGTACCTATAAAAAAATATATTACTTATAATGATAGTATTGTAAGCTTATTATCGTTGTATGGAGTGGGTGTTTATGAAAGTTATTTTATATTCTGTATTTAATTTTTACTTCGTACATTGTTAGCTTCAATTTTAAAAAATAAAATATAATATACATCCTCATACATTCCCTAAAAGCTTATGTTAGTGCTATAGGTGGCAAGATTCGAACTCGCGACCACTGGATTAGTGACCCAGCGCGCTAAACACTCTGTCACCAGGCATATGAATAAATAATAATAAATTTGGATTATTTTTATAGCGCCGTTTTTGTGATAACCTCACCTCGCTTTGAATATATTAGGGGTTATTGTAAGACTCGCGGAAGAAGTGAGTTTTTAGGTGTTTCCTGAATAGTGCTAAGTTGTCGATTTGCCTCAGTTCAGGTGGTAGTTTATTCCACGAGGCTGGTCCGGCCACAGCAAAAGCACGATCACCGAAGGATGAAGTGTTGACTCTATTTATTTCAGTCAACTTGCCAATCACGGATGTGGTGGCTGACCGAAGTGTTTGTTGTCGCTCGTTTACGGTGAGAGGGATGCAGAAGTCTGAAAGACAATACGTGGGAGCCATGCCATGGATCGCTTTGAAAGTCAACAAACATAATTTGTACTTGATTCTCTCTGGCACTTTTAGCCAGTGAATATACAATACATTCGAAAAGTTGAAGATGCGTACAAAAAACTACTGAGGAAAACATTGAAAAACATACCTTTGAAATAAGATAAGCTTTGATGTGTTTGACTAAGAAATGAAAATGCAAGTATGTAGGTATATTGTAAGATTTCAAGAGCATGCATAGGTACATAAATATGGTAGGTACTTACCTATATCATCTTGCACCTCTTTCAAGGGATGTACGTAGAATTGGCTAAACACGGTATGTCGGTTACTAATAGTCGTGTGCCTTATGTATATTTTTTTGTGTCGATAATCGATTATAATTTTGCACGTGTGGAGGCATTCGAGCACGCCCTAAAGAAGCGAGTTTATTAAATGTCTCGAACTGCCGGATCCCCGATAGGAGCGAGGCGGCGATACCCCGGCCTCGATAGAAAATCCGCAGTAAAATTGTTTTTTACGATTTCCTCGCATTTTCATTTGTAACCGAGGCTCGGTACCATGTCGTACCTTATCCCAGTTTAGCGCTCAGGTAGCGAACCTATGACAGTTATCCCCTATATATTTCAACGTGAACAGGAAATCCTATCTAAATGTAGACCCATCACTCTATTTATCATATCCTCACGGTACCAAGATAAAACGACATTAACCCACAGCCGACGACAATATTTTTCCATACTTAACACCTGTATTCAATTTTGTGTACATTTTTCAATTATAAATTTCGCTGACCTCGCGGCCGCCCGAAATACGTGAATAAATAAAAACATTATCTCCAGAGAAAAAAAAAGATTTTTTTATGGAGGCAATGTTTAAATGTACATCATTTATACATACTCGTAAGTAGATTTTTTACATATCCGTATTGTCAATGTTTGAAAATAAAGGATCTATAGATCTATAGGCAAATAGTCATATACTTATATACTTACACGTAAATTAACGTCTCAATTTGTCAAACGATAGGTAGTTTAGACGTAAAATTTTAATTGTAAGGTTCTATACGAAATATGTTAAATTTTAGATAATAATAATAATAATTATAAAATTGGCTTATTTATATAGCGCCGTTTTTGTGAAACCACCTCAAGGGCGCTTGATAAATCTTAATTATCATTTTTTTAATTAATCGGAATATATTTTTTAAAAATTATTTTTTATTAATTGGAATAAGTTTTTTTAGTTGGTATTATTAAAAATATTCCCACTCAAAATGTTTCATATCAAAACGATATTATTGAATTTTATATTTACTACAAGACTTGTGAAAAAAGTAAAGTGAATTTTAAAATTTTATGTAGACATAATATGAATGCTTGTATGATATTATTGTAAAAAATAAATAAAAAAAATCTACACTGGAAATCTTTAAATCTATAGAAATAAAAAATGAAATTGTAACGAGTAAAATTGTTAAGGGTTGTTTTGCTAATGACATTGAATAAGATGCATTTTGCCTTGTTCTATGAGTGAAAAGCAAATTTTTCGCAAGTATGTAATAAAACGTTAAATACTCTTAAGATAATTGAAAAAAGTTCCTCAAGTCTCGAGTGTTAATTTTCTCTGGTAATATGAAGAGACAGGTTCTCGGCTTGTACATTAGTGAAAGAGTTCTGCTGCTGGAGGTGGTGGAGGAAAGGGGAGCTTAAGATATAGCCCTTCAAATTATTACTTCAATGTTCCTTTCTTTACAACTTTTCTACTCACAAATTCCGCTCTAAAATATTAAAGCTCTTAGCAAATAACGAACAATTCAGCTAGTTTTATTTTCAAATTTTATTAAGTACGACATATTATTGTTATTATTATTATTATTTTAGGCACGTTGTGTTTTCAACGTTAAATTAAAATAATTCAAAAACCTACGAATAAATAAATTAATTATGTTAATGTCTTTATCAAATAATACCAACTCATTGTTATACGCTAAAAATAATTTTATTAAAACAGGAAGTTCTCAAACTTTTTTGTTTTTATTGACCTCCTGGAAAATTTGTGAGATTGGTACCGATGAAACGATTTAATTCGTAACGATCTCGTTAAAACAAATTAAAATATTCCTAGAGTTGAACTGTCTGATGAAACAAATACCTATACAAGGCTTACAAGAGTGGTAATATATGGAGACAGAGTAATAGATGGACGATGTGGTGAAGAAATTTTTTTATTGTAAATGTCAATATAGATACCTAATTGATACATTCTGTTCTCTCTACCTACCCCGAATAGGAGAAACGACGAGATAATATATTATGTATGTCTGAAATGTACAAAAAATAAATAAAAAAATTCTGACAAATATTGTCTTTTACAATTGAGCTAGGTGTCGCAAGATAAATAGGTACGATGCTTTTCATTTGATGAGACCAAAAATACGAGGAAACGTTTAAAAATAGTGTTTGGGTTGAGAACCGATGTTATTAAATATTCATTTTAAAATCTATTATTGTTTTAATATTATAAAGTTGTGTGTAAATTGGTTAGGTTAGGTATATCTCGCCATCTTGTTACGTTCCCAGAAAATTTTTGTTAATTAAAAAATAATTCAACTTCCACACTCGTGTGTAAATCCGAATGTTAATTTGCCAAATAATTCATACAAAATTATAATTCAAAATTAGCATAAATCAACCCATTTATTTTCTTGTTAAGACGCTTACACATGATGTAATATAATAATATTTTAAGTTGGTAAAATCTAACTAGAGAAGTTGATTCTTAATTAGACTCGAATAGGATTAACAAATACAAGGTAATCATCTTTTAAGATCTTTAAATAATAACGATTGTGATCGTTGGACAAGTAATAATCAGCGAAACTCTAGCTTAAAGCTCCCGTCCGAGAAAAAAAATCTTATCAACTGTCTACATTTTTACGGTTGTTGGGTAAATTAAGTTGAGTAATGGTATTTTTATGTTGATCGTGCATGAAGTCTATTATTTCATAGTAAAACATTTCGATATTTCAGTAAGAACACCTTCAATAATAGTTTGAGATCTTTTTTTTTGGGTTTGGACCAGCCTTATGAATGAAATAAATAGGATGAATGATGCATAGACCAGTTGTGCCTGACTGGATTGTTTTAATGGAAGCTTAACTTGTGCAAACATAATTTATAATTCTTAATACAAGTTATCTGAATACAAACGCATGCTGGACAAAAGTGTGTTTGGTAAAGAACGTTATCATAAACCTATACCTAGTGAAATTAAGTATTTGATAATAACTGCAGTATTTTATATCAGTATAATTAGTTACAATATCACGCAAGTGTAATGAATATAGTATTAAATTATGATTGCATTTTTGTATAAAAATATTCTTTTGATAGTTAAAGAAAAAAAATATTATTAGAATTATCAACGCGTGAAACCAAAAGATGGCCTGTAAAAGTATGGACTGTGTTTTTTTTGTAGTGAGTTTTATATTTTTGTGTTGGGCATTAAGAATTACTTCCACTCTTTTTTTGGCAATGAGCCCGCCAGTGTATCAATCAATTGACTAAGAAAAATATATTACAATAAAATGCACCTGATAGATTTATTATTCTATAATAATCATTATTTATTGTCCTGTATCGAAAATACAATACTACGATTTTTATTTAAATCTACAAAGAAATTAATACGAAAAAATATACGCATGAATAAAAACAATGAGATAAGGTTATAAAGTATTTGTTCAATGTCGTTCAGTTGTTTATAAAACAGATAATTTAAAGTAATCCAAACTACACAAAGGGCTAAATTTCCATTTTAAATCCAGATAATTATCAAAACGGTCCAAGATGGAGGATATTTATTTAGCCGTTTTTTTATCTTGATTGATGCGATTTTAGGTCCCTCGAGTTTAGCGGGCTTTAACAAGTAGCAGGAGGGCACAAAATCGAGGAGGTAAACAGTGTTGAGGGAGGGTTGTGGAATAAAAGGTATGAGCGCTGGAGGGAGGACGGGACACCTAAAGATAACGCAAAAATAAATTAAAAACTGGCACCTAATTTACTCCAACGCTCCCGTATCTGATAAATTCTGTATCTATTTTACGTAGAATTTAGTTACAACTAAGTTTTTTTTAATCCCAGATAAAACTTTCTAAAAATACAACGAAACTTTAAACATTACAAGATATACCTAAATGGTTTTCAGTACAAACAGATACCTATCTTTGACAAACCTTTAACTAAAATACCTACGAAATATTATTTTAAAATGCAACTATAGGGACCTATATTTTTTCATTCATTATTAAAATTCGCATTATGTAAATCACTTTTTAAAGCCTATTTTTATTACTTATATGAGTACAAAATTTCTATAAAAATAAAATATATATAAATTTTTGTAAAAACTCCAAATATTTTGACATAAATCCAACTAAAAGTATATAGCAATAAAACTAGAGGTTCGATAAAGGATTTGGACGTAGGACTAGATTTGAATTCGAATGGAATGCACTCGATTGCTTCTTAGGTACTTAGCAAATGAACTAATATACCTATTGGAAATTCGTAAAGTGATAATTAAATAATTATATAGTAATTTTATTACTGGTTTAATTACTATTATAAAAAAAATATTGTCCAGCACTGTATGAGTTTTCCCCCGCCTCCCCGCAATTCGCATTATTCTGCTTCATTTCGCACCGCGACGCATTGTTTTTGCCTGTGCTTTTAATTTCCCGAAGGTGATTTATCACGACTAGAGACTACGGTATCTCGCTTCCTTTGCCTCTTCGCTTTCCTGTTTGCCTGATACCTTTTTTTTCAATTTCATTTTGGATGGCTGCTTCAAATGATACTTTCGATTAAAATAAAAACCGACTTTGCTATTTGGAACAGAGAGGGAGGCGACAGAATAAAAAAATCATTGTTTTAAATTCATCGATTCTCTTTCGAATATTTTTAAATTACGCCAACATATGTTCGAAATTTGTAAAATGGTGATCGAAAAATCCAAAGTTGCCTTTTATAACGCAATTTTAATGCCGGTATTGATGTATGCGAGGAAAAATGGACGCAACAGAAAAGCCAAGACGCAAAAATTAGAAAACCGAGATGAATATGTAACAAGTTACAAGCCGATGTACAAGGAATATGGACTGTGTTATATAAAGGAAATAGTGGTATCAGATTGAACGAAAGTAAAATTAATTAAGATATTAAAAATAAACAACTGACTTAAAAAATCGCCGAGTAGAAATGTGACACAATCGACAAAATAACGTTTTGAAAGAAATATGTTCTACAAGGAATCTAAACGCGAATGATATTAATGAAACAATGAGTCTGTTAAAATTTCTTGATGGTTGGAATGTATGTTATATTGCTGCATTACATCCGATTCTATAACTTTTAAAGAACGTTCCACTTAGTCCAAATTGATATTCTATAACGCTGAAATAGGAACGTTCCTACTAAGGAACGTTCTTACTCCAAGTAAGTCATGAATTAGTTCAATTCCCTATTCTATAACCACATTTTGGTCAAATAAACTGTCAAAACGTTCAGAATTTTAGTTCACACTTAATTGGAAGCGTACTAGTTATTTTCACAACAGTCCGGGATATTTTAACTAAGATGAAAAAATCAATTGTGTACTGAAACAAATATAAATTGATAATTTACACGTGTTGGGTTATGTTGAAAATAAATAAACAGATCAATTGAAATGTTAGGTTAGGCGACATTCCGTCGACATGACATTAAATATGGCCGAAAAGAGCACAGTACGCATGCGTAGTCTGTGCCATAGAAAATTTGAGTTCATTATTATCTACTGTGCACTAATTTTGTAGAATTTAGTTTTATTTATTTATTAAGAGAAAAAACAATTATACATCACACATATTTTTTTTGATATATATGGGTAATCACATTATTTCCCATAGAGAAAATACAAAGAAAAAAAAATGGACGTGCTTAGAGATTAAGATAGAGGTAAAAGTAATAAAATATAAAAATCTTTGAATACTGAGAAAACATATTATGAAGGATTAAGTATAATTTTCAATTCACAAGAATGGCGTTTTAAAATATCATTCATTACCTCAACAGTGCATTCCAGCCATCGGGTCCTATGAGGCTGTACCTGTTTTGGACCAATGTCAACACAATACAGAACACTACATTAAGTTCAAATGATCATAATTCAAAAAATTTAGAACGTTCCTATTTTAGTTCATAAAGTTACTGAATCGGACGTGGGTATTATATTAAAAAGTAGCGTTGAAAACAAAGTATTGTCAATTTATATTTCATCTCGGATGACTCGCAATTTATGTAGTGTCCAATGACGTCACACGATCCGTGTAGGATTTCTTCCTGCGAGTCTCAGAGAGCAATAAATCTCCGTGTGTTGTTTTTCGCAAGCCAGTCTACCCTTTCTCTCCGTCCTCTCGTTATTTTGCCCTTCTTCTTATACATTCTTATTTTCATTCTCGCCAGACTTCACACCCATCTCCGGTTGCTTGTTAGTAAGAAGTTTTCTCCTTTTATGCTCCACCGCCCATAGGAGTGGCGATTTGACCGCCCCTTCAAGCTTACCGATATTTCTTGAAAGGGGTAAATTTTAAAGTTTTCCACATAAACTTCCATCAGTTTCATCGGAAAATACACTCAGGACTGAAACATTTATCGGAGTTTTTAATTCCATCCCTTAATAACTAACAAACTATCGAAAGTACATTTAAATTATGATATTTTTGCACTTCAATTATTTATAATATCAATTCTGTATTATTGTTACCTAAAAGAACTATATATGTAGGTAATACTAACAACAGTTGTACTTACATTTTCGAAATGATAGTTATTTTACAAAGATTTTACAATCTACAATCATGTAAAAAAATATTTATTGTTTATTTATTTACACAATATACGGCATAAGCCGTATACTTGTTACAAAACTAAAAAATAATTAATTGCAAACAGATAGATTCAGATAAAAAAGAGACCATAAGTACAAAACAAACTCTTTGTTTGAACATCCGTTTATTAATATTTTAATTTAAACTGAAAATATTAAAATATGTATCTATTCCTATGAAACCTAACACATGTTTTCATGTTCGAATTTAAAATATTATGTAATGCAAAATTGTCGTACATAATGATAATTGTAGTGCCTTCTTTACCTTATGCCAGTGAAACATGGACGTGGCAAAAGACGCACGAAAGTAGAATATGCTGTAGAAATGAGATCACTTAGAGGAGTATGTAATTAAACGATATATGATAAAATGAGAAGAGGAGATAAGGAAGGATATTGTAAGTAAAACGAAAGTGAATGCTTTGAGGTGGTTTGGTCATATTGAAAGAGTAAATGATGAACGACTGACCAAAAAATATACATGTGTATTAGAGATTGATTGAATGGCAGGGGCCGCCCCAGAAAGAGATGGCATGACCATATAAACGATATTTTGAAAGAAGGAAATATAAGAAGCCTTGACAATCGACGAGCATGACGGTATGAGACGTTGCATGGATGTAAAGGAAGCCAAGAATGTGCAAAAATAGATGAGTATGGCGCTCGGTTATCTCTGTTTATGCCCTAAGGGACATGGCGTGATAGTATTATGTATGTATGTAATGTGTTAAAAAATCTGATTATTTTTGATTATCTCGATCTGGTAAAATGTAAATTGAATATTTTTAAAAGTTGCATATACGCAAACGTTGGATATTTCCCTGCCGATGATAGGACGTAAGCTCTGTGGGTGCTTTGAGGGTTTTTCTATAATATTCCAACTTCGTCTCTATTGAAATATTTGAATGAAAAAACTATTTCATTGGGTAAATATAATAACAATGTAGGTATAGAAGTTGTAAAATATGGTATAATTATATAAAGAAAACGATATCGCAATAATGGTATAAATTTTCCTAGTTTTCTATGAACCACTAAAGCGTCATTCTTCTTCATTGTTACAAAAAGGGGGTTGACTGAGGGAATGAGGCAAAAAAGGTTTCGGAAAACGAAGCGTTGAGTCTCCCATGGGGACCAGGGCAGCAGGAAGATGGTAGGGAAGCTTGATAAAAACAAATGGCATCCTTACACTACGGTTTCCCGTTCGCTATCTTTCCTACCTCCTGTGAGCCTAATACATAATGGAAGTTCTACTTGGTTCGCTTTTCGCCGTACCTACATACTTCATTCTGCGAGAAAACAGAAAAAACCGTCGACATGACAATTTTATCTAGAGAAAAGTAAAAGTTGTGTGTTTGTCAGGTCAGCAAAGTGAGAAGTAAGGTCTCTCGCACTTTCTTGTAGGGAATAATTTCGAAGAACATCGGATACAAACTAAAGCATATCCACAAAAACACAACGATAGTTACCTACCTATCTATGTTATGAAAGTAAGAAAAAAGTTTACATGGCTATTCATATTATTTTTATACTTTTATCTAGAAAGTTATTAATATATTGAATTTACTGTTTTTTTAAATTCACTGTTTTGGTTTATTTTAAGTCCATATGTATATCTTTTTTATACATACATGTAAATTGTTTTTTTTTTTTAATTAATTGTATTAATGTTTAGGTTTAAGTTAATTTTTTTGCTAATTGTATACCTAATTGTTTTTTTTCTTATTCTATATATTTTCATCATCAATATGTGTTTTTATCTATATATATTTAAAAGGCATTTATGCCGTTTATAAATAAATAAATAAATAAATAAATAAATAAATAAATAAATAAATAAATAAATAAATAAATAAATAAATAAATAAATAAATAAATAAATAAATAAATAAATAAATAAATAAATAAATAAATAAATAAATAAATAAATAAATAAATAAATAAATAAATAAATAAATAAATAAATAAGTAAATAAATAAATAAATAAATAAATAAATAAATAAATAAATAAATATCAAACTGAAATCTAATTGGATTTTCGAAAGTAAAATTGTAAACCTTCTCCTTAAAATTTTATCGATTTATTATTAAAAATACATATTACAAGAAAACAAGAGTATACAATCTAAGGACAAGCCCGCAGCAGCTGATTTTCAGCACGATCCTGATTGATTGTTTTAACAACTTCAATATACATATGTACATGGTCAAATTCGATTTTTGAATATGCATAACGAATTTTTTTTGTAGATTACTGAGGTGTGATATATGTATGGTATGGGTAAACAGCGACAGGTGGCCGATGCATGGGTGTATCCCAAAACCCCAGTTTCATCTTACAAAAAAAGCCATCACATTTAGAATGGGTGGTGAAACTCATTGCTGAACTGTGTGAGATGTCATGTCGAACTATGTACTATGCATGAACTATGTATGTATGGTATGTGGTTTGAGTGTGTTTTAAAACACCAAGTAGTTCGACTAATCCTAAATTAGGTACTTAGCATTTGTTTAGTATAGAAATCTATAAAACGCATACAAGTCTCGAGTGTTTTGGTACTTTTTTTAAATTTAATTTTATTTATTTGACAACAAACAGGCACAACTAGTTAATGTTTAGAAACTAAATTACGTAGCTTTAAATAAAATACTGTAGTGCCCCAATTACTTGTTGCCTTATAATATATAACAAGAAAGGAATGTAAAGGGGGAAGGAGAGGAAATTAATTTATAAACATTCTTTAAACTATGAATATAAAAATGAAAATGAATTAAAAAAATAATTTTAAAAATTAACATTCATGAAGGTACACCTCAATATGCTTATACGTGCATGATACATACACATACATACACACATTCACATACACACACTAAATTCTTATACTTATTCTTCTTCTTCTTCTTCTCAGCTTAATCCCGTCCACTCCTGGACGAAGGCCTCCTACATCTCCTTCCACGCCACTCTATCTTGTGCTCTGAGCAACCAATTGACACCAGTATGACGGCTGATGTCATCTCTCCATCTCATTGGCGGTCTTCCAACACCTCTGACTGTCGTTCTCGGTCTCCAAGCCAACACTATCCTTGGCCATCGGTCTTCGGGGTATCTAGCCACGTGGCCCGCCCATCTCCACTTTAGGGTAAGAATGCGGTGGACGACATCAACCAATTTTGTTCTTTCCCTGATGGTGTCGTTTCGTACCCTGTCTCTCAGACTTAATCCTAACATGGTGACCCTTAGTTTTTCAGCACTTTTCTGAGTCATTGTCATAGTCTCGAAGCCATAAGTAGTTATACTTATTATAAATGTAATATAAGGAATCAAATGACGATAATATCGTCCTAAATCTATGAATAATAAAACTCCCTAATGTAAGAAGAGGCAATTTAACACTGCTTCTTATTTTTTAAGGACGTATACCTATATATGTACGTATAATAATAAGTAGGTATATATATAGGTGCTATGGAGAATGTCGCAAATGGTATAAGTATGTATATAACATCTCTCCATGTAACATTTTCTTGTTCATTTGAAATTCATAACACGCCAAAGGACCGCTCGAGACAATTTCAACTTCTTTTTTCATTTTTGAAACAACCTAATTTACAGTATTTTAATATTAAGCGCTTCATTACATCCGCTCCCCTTCATATAAATGTAAGGCGTATTTCTATTTGGAAATTTATCAACGATATACATAACTGCACTCCAGAGGTGTGGCCCGTGGATATCAAATTGGTCGCTTTTCATTTTTGTCACGTATTTTAATCATAAAATTGACACAAAGAGGTATTATTTTTTTTGGCGAAATATCGCGAAGGCAAAAAAAGGTTTCTCGTATCTAAATTATTCAAATACAAAACAGCTAACTGTTTATGAATCGATCTCTTCAAAAATTCATTAATATGATATTAATAATTGCGTCTATAAATTACAAAGTTTAATTGTTGTGCTGAAATACAAAAAAAAGAAACATTCTTTGATAAATAATAAATAAATTTGGAATGGTAAAATAAAACCAAAGTTTTCAGTTATACTAATTTAATGACACTGACTTGTTTCGGTCATCCAGTGACCATTTTCTGAAAACTTTGGTTTTATTTTACCATTCCAAATTTATTTATTATTTGAAATGGAGTTCTACCAAGAATTGTCCGTAGAAAAGTTAAAAAAAAAAATCTTTGATAAGATGGAAATGAAAAAAAACAGTTTGAAATAACTATTATACTTAAATATAAGTAACCAAATGAGATGAATTCAATAAATTGTATTCTTAATAAAATAATAAAATATTTCAAAGACTATTATCATTTCATCATATACTAACTGATCTCGAAGAAGACAACCCTGAAGTCCCTGAATAATAAAAAAAAACAATGAAACACGACAAAGAAAACAGAAAAGCATATGATTTAATTTCAATCTCAAAACCACGATCTCAAGGACCTGGTTGATCTATTTTGTGTGAGCTTTTACCTCTATGATGTTTGTTGAGGCGGTGGTTGCAGTGAGTGCAGAATACTGCTATTGTGCCTATTTTATGTGGAACGGGAATTGTCACCTGGTTACTAGCCCTAGAATAGGATTTCCTAGTTTGGCAGCAGTAATCTACTTGTTGTCATGTAAATATGATGTGATAACAATTAAATAAATAATAATGGCGATAAACCATAACACGGCAGTGCTCAGTGAAAATAGAAATTCGATAATAATGAAAAATCTTCAATTTCCCTTCCAATTTCTCAAAGCATAATTAAAAATTTGTCCTCATAGAGAACAAACGAATAGTATACACTGCACCTTAAAATCTAGTTTTCATATTATAAAAAACGATTGAATGATTTGAGCATTGTTTTCGTGAATATTTCAACTGAAGGTTTCTGAAAATAAAACGGTTTGACTGAAAGTGTAATATGGGAGCATGATGGATTCATTTTTGAAAAAAAATTGTGTAGAACTGATTTTTACGTCGGTAATACAATGATAATTATGAGAAGATAATAAACACGGCCAAAGATTCAACTCTCTGCAATGAAACTTTATGAATTACACTAAGGAATGTAATAAGTTCCTATAAAAGGGCATTAGAGACGTTCTACGTAATTAGTCTTGGCGTCGCGTCGTCCCCCAAACCGTTTGCTGCTGGTTTTTTTTGTAATATAAACTCAAAAAAGTAAATAGACGAAAAAAACAAAACATTTACGGATGAAAAGGGAATTTCCCTACGCACGTACATAAGTACTATATAAAACTCTACTTTGATCCTTTATATCGCTTTACGGTATGGACCCGCGACTATAGATACCGCCTCTTTCTTGTTTTTCTTTCTTTTGTGCGTGAAAACGTGACTTTGATTGTATACTTTATTCAAACATCAGCCGGAGAGCGAACCGACGGCGACGGCTCTAACAATTAAACGCCTCTTTATGGGAATTAATTTAATTATTATAGTCATCGAAACTTTGTTGGGTAATAATCGAGACTGCCTATTATTACGATTCACAGATAATCACTTAACCGAGTATGAAGTCTGAAAAGTCTATTGATCTATCCATAAATTTATGGGGAGGTTCTAAAATATAAAACTTTTCTATGTATGTGCAGCACAATACTAATACTTAAATGAAAGTCATGCGCTGTGTATTATGAAAAAACTAAAACTATAAAAATGTTAACGTACTAACTACAGCACAACTCTATATTAAACAAATTCTTATTCACTTTAAAAATGATAAGAAAAACCATATCACTGCTCAACATTCTCACGATACAAGACACAGACATCAACTAATCACTCCGAAGACAAACACTACATACGGAAAAAGACATTATCAATACTTGGATCCAAAGATCCTAAATTTAGTTGCGAAAGATATAAAGATCATACATTTAATAGAAAATACAAGACTTAAACATACAATACAAACATGTTTATATAACAAAGGGATCAACTATTGTCAGGAAATTCTCAATTCATAACAACATACACGACAAAACTACTAACATAGGACTCAATAAGTGGACCATGGGCTACATAATCATTCTATATAATAGCTTACAATGACTTCTTCTTGATCTTCTTCTTTAGCCGTCTCTCCACTGCTGGATGTAGGCCTCTTCAAAATCCTTCCATTTATTTCGGTCCATGGCTCGTCTCGGCCAGTTTCTACCCGCAACAGGGACAATATCGTCCGCCCATCTCTTCATCGGTCGACCTATTCCCCGTTTATTTCCCCATGGTCTCCACCTCATAACTCTGGGTGCCCATCTCTCTGTTCCCTGTCTAGCAACGTGACCTGCCCATTGCCACTTTAATCTTGCTACATGGTCCATAATGTCGACAACCTTGGTCTGGCGTCTGATCTCTTCATTTCTTATTTTATTTCTCAGACTTATGCCTAACATTTGCCTCTCCATGGATCGCTGTGCGCATTTAAGTTTGTATGTGGTGTTGGCAGTCAATGTCATCGTTTCTAGACCATACGTCATCACAGGGAGGACACACGATTCAAAAACTCTTGACTACAATGACTTAGTAATTAATATTATGTAACTAGTATATCACCTCGGAACAGGCCTGGCCTAGTGAGGTGGTCCAATCCAACCCAATTTATTTGTTATATTGCTTATATAAAATGTAATTTTTGGTATATGTAATAAAAAAAATAGTGATGTGATATGCCTATCTAATGCATGTATTGAAGATGTTTGATTACCTACCGAAGAAAAGTCTCTCATTGGTGTCAGTAGTAACTTGGATGTAATATTGTGTGTCAAAGGAACGTATTGTTGTTATCTTGGTTGTACCAAAACTTGGACAAAGTTCCCTTCCATCTATTGTTGTTACACATAACACCCTCCCTCTTCCTTTTGCTATGGTAAACTTCTTACATCCAGATAACAATTTAAGTTTATTATTACAGACCATGTTATGGTGGCGTAAAGTCATGGGGCGGGGGTGATTTGGAATGCAAATTATTCTCGGTGCATTTTTGAACAGCACTATTCATACTTTTTCATATTAAAAATTTAATCACATATTTATTTTTCATTCACATTTGAAAACCGTGAGTCAAAATATATCCAAGAAGAAAGCTATAATTGGGTATTTACATGTTATGCTGGATATTTTTAATGAAAGCAATCTTACTTTGGAATTAGGAAAACAACATTAAAATGTAACTAAATAATTCAAGACAAATTTTCAACATCTCAATAGAGACAAAGGGGACACGGAAGGAGCCTCCACGTAGATTGAGTTTCGGTTAACTTCGGAAAAGCAATCGGGCGTCCCTGGAAACGGCAGAATGCCGGCCAATCCTTCCACCACCGGAGCACCAACCAATATGATGGTGTTCCGGACACGGAAAGTAAGTAAGTAATAGAGACAAAGTTGGAATTTTATAGAAGACCCAAGAACTCAAAGCATCGGCTTGTTTACTTGATCACTTTATGCGCTTGTGCAACGTTCACAAATTATGCCTTTTTATTAGGTATGTATCTACCCTATCAATCATTTTTTTTATATTCTATATATTATGTTAATAATAAAAATCTTTCTCGTTTGAAAATAAGCTAAAACACCATCGCCATTTATGAAGTAATGAAGAAACTTGCTTGTAACGCCATCTATTGAGAAATTGGTTTGAAACAATGAAAGCAATAGTCCTCATAGGTGCCTTAAGTTCCTGGTTCTCCTGTAATATTTCAGCTTCGTCTCAATATTTAAAAAAAAATCAATATTTACGTAGGTATACCTATGCAATTATAAAATATTCAAATTAATATTCAGTCAAAATACAACGATAAAAAAAACAAAGAATTGTACCTACATATTTTTTATAAATTTATGTATGAATATACATAGTATATATTATGTAGGTAGGTACGTATCTAGTTTAATACTGTTCCGCCATAATATAAAAAACATCTTAACCAATCATAAAATATAAAACAATTCAATTGAAAAACAAATTAGTTTATATACCTACATAGGTATATCTCATAAAAGTTATTAAACCAGAAGGTATGTTCATATGTATCATTTCAATATAATATATTATCTTTGAAAATGTTCAAACTATGAAAAACAGGTATTTTTTTTCTTATTTAGTTTTTTGTCATAAGGTACTAAATTGAAACTTTCACATAACTAAAACGCGTATGTATGAATGATATCCTGAAGCATGTTATTCATTTGAAGATGACAAATATCGCACTGATGGTAGTTGAGAGATAACAAGTTTGTAGGAGGCCACCGCCAACGTATAATTTCAAAGGAACATGTCCCAAGTTGTAGGGTTTTGATTACATCAGAAAACTTCTTAGGAAAATTAAATGAAGCGATCCAACACCAGACTAGGAAGGTGTTCAACCAAATTTTATGACTGACATTCAAAGCTTTTCATGTATTCCTAGATATTTACAACGATTTTCAAAATTATAAACAGTATTAATAAAAATCTAACGATCTAAATTAATTAATTATTTTTTTTATACATTAATAAACTATATTTTACTGCGAGGCACCGGCTTAGAATAGTGCTTCCACTCTTTTCTATTATCATCGTTTTCGAGTGCCCCGTAAGTCGGGAAATCGAAAATACAACAGGCAAAATAACATCACACAAAGTTCAGCAATGAGGGTCACCAATATATTTTCTAAATGTAGTGTCTTTTTAGGTGAGACAACAATAGTGTGTGGGCATACACGCGTGTGTCGTGCTTTATTTTATGAGAAAATGCACACCTGTCGCTGGTTACCCCACATTGTGAGATATAACGTGATGATATGAATGAATGAATGAACAACTAGTATAAAACATACCGTTTCTGCTGATGCCCTGCAAAGGTGTTTTGATGTTCGGTTGAAGGAAATATTTTCTTACCTGAAAAAAAATACAATTGGTTAGTTGTTTTATTTATGTAAATTAGACACACACACAAAACACGTTGTTAAAGTTGAGATAAAAAGAAAAAATCATAAGTGGAAAGATAATATAAAAATATATTCTCATGTATTATGCTGTCATATCAACGCCAAAGGCCAGCGTACCCGGAAGGAACAAAATCCTTAAAAATCCGTAATATCCCACTATTGGTTATAAAAATAAGACACGGGAAAATACGCCCGATATCACAAAATACGGAACACGACGCAAACAGAGCATAAAAAATACCGGAAATATACAAAGTCCGTAACAAATATGGAGCGTCGGGATACTTTTGGGGACAGGGAAACAGGAAATGCAAGGAGAAAGATGAATGTCTTATGACATAGCTATATTTTTGAATGTGACTATTCTGGAAGGATTCACTCGAGAACTCTCAAGAAAAATATTTCATTTTAATAATTGCTTCATTCAAATTTAAAAATATTTCTTAAATAATTATTACACAAAAAGTTTGATTATCATTGTTTATTTTTATTATTAGGTATGGCAATAGCTTTTTTACTATTTTACAAAACGAATTAATCTTTGATTAGACTTAATATTCATAACGTTACTGAGATGTCTAGTGTCGCCTAATAGATGTTCATTCGTAACCGTGTTACACTTATTTCTGTCAAATAAATTAACAGTTGTAATTACACAGAAGAAATGCATCGATCTCTATGGAAAACTTAACAGTCGCAGGTGATGAAGATTGCAGTTTGGATTGTACCGAGAAAATATTACGCCATACGCCAAACACGTAAAAATATCACAACGAAACTATAGGCCATCCACACTTGACTTTATGACTTTATGATCCATTGCAAAAATATGATATCGAAATGTTAGTAACATGTAAAATAAACATTTTATATAATTATTATAACCAAATATAATAACTAACTTTACTATAAAATAATTCACTCTATCCATGAAACCCTTTAAGTTCATGTAAAACAATAACAAATAAATAATTATAGAAAGTAAAAATCTATAATAATATATACATATCCACGACCTATCTAGGTTTGTTTTGTACCTAGATGTGTGGTGGCAGAGCGGTTAGAGCGCTGGGTTAGTAATCCAGTGGTGGGGAGTTCGAATACTGACCACGACCTAGCACACACATTCATACTTACTTTAGGTGAATATATGAGGATGTATACGTAATTGTCATTTAGCATTGTTAAAAAAAAACATGTGTGTATGTTTGTGTGTATTGTCAAAATATCATATAACATAGTATGAAATGTATCTATGTATGAACATTGAAGTTATCTACGGCACAAGATTTTTGCTCGGAGAAAATTCCTTTCGTCTATTCGTCACACAAATCATTTTTATGGTATTTTTATTTTATTGTGATATCTTACAGAGGGTTGACAAAATTCCCCTAAATATACAGGCTGTTCAATATGTTATTCATATCATATTTATTTATATATTAAATGTTTGTGCAACAAATTGCACAAAAGACAGTTTACTGCCAAGTGGAAATCTCTTCCGAGCAGCGTAAAGTCTCAATATAAATTATTACAATAATATGTACTTAGTAGGTACCGACCATAAAAATAAGAACACAAAAATGAATGATTAAAGAAGGTATTTAAAAGCTTGGCTTCTTTTTTTTATCTTATTTTAAGATATTAATGGTTTCATGAATTTATAGGGAGATGGTTATTTATATTATTATGATTAATTAATTTATAGAATATTTATACGAAGGATTATTGCGTGTTCAAAAGGCATAGTTAAACTCATCTCTCTATAGATACACTACAAACAATTGGTAGCAACTGATAATTCATTCAATAAAATATTGTACTCACTCTGATATAAATTTATTTCAATCGATGTATTACATAGAATTTGTTTTCATAATATCATTATATTCACACTTAATAAGAATGTGGAGGAAAGTACGCGATACGTCTAGACCCGGCGACTGATGAAATTCCGAATGATTAGAAAAGGAGGGGATCATTGTTTATACGTACATCTTGAGTTGGTAGCCATGACAAGCCAGTAGTGATGTGTGGACATCGAAGGGATGGTCTATCAAAATATTCTATGGTTATGATCTGTGGATATTATGTATGTTAGGGTATTGTAGTATTATGATGTGTGAATAGATGAATTGTTGGAAGTATGCGAAAGGGACATACCTAAGAAAAAAAGAGATGGATGTACTGTAATAGTATTCCAACTGTCGATTTGTTCAGGAGAACTTTGTTCTCTTAACATATCGACAATGTATCAAGCCAGAATACGCCAGAATTGTATGGAGAGGTCTACTTTTTTCACGGCTTTTCCAACTTTGAAGTCAAAAAACACCAACTTAGAGGCTTCGCAGCATATATGTTCCATACACGGATTTACTCAGAATTTGGAGTAGAACATTTCGTGTGTCTGTGTGTGTGTGTGTCTGTGTGTCTGTGTGTCTGTGTGTGTGTCTGTGTGTGTGTGTGTCCGTCCCCCCCTTATAACTTTTGATCCGCTCAATTTACAGAGCCTAAAATTTCAGAATATATAAACAATTACAGGCCTACAAAACTTTTATACTCGGAATTTTGAATTTTTGTTTCAGTCAGGGGTTATCAACTTTTGAATTTTTATTTTATTTTTCCATATATCTCAGAAACCATAAAAGCTAGAACGCTGAAAATTGGTACAAGCATTGACAAATACAAAATCTCAAATAAGTTTTTTCAAAAAAATTTCAGGGTTTCTCAAACATTTTTTATTAAGAAAAATATTTTTTTTATGATAAATTTATGAGTTTAACTGCCTATATTTCCAAAACTTTTACAATTATCGAAAAAAGCCGAAACACCCCAACTAGATAATTTAATTTTCTATAAAAAATATTAACATTGTAGTAGAAGATCTCAATTTTTTTTTAACAATTTTTTTAAAAATTGAATTTAGTGACGACATCGCTTCATACATTTTGTATGGCAGTCGCCTATACACAATATGTAAGAAGACTTAATAGTTTGATGCTTCATCTCCAAACATACATACATACCATCATGCTATTTGCATATTCTGGGTAGAAAAAAGGATCTTCCTCCATACTATCCTATCTTGACATACATACCTACATATGTTGTATAGAAAACAAAATATCTGAAAAATATTCAATAATTTGTATCTATGGGTTTATAGTTTGGTACATATTCTTCAACTATACATACTATCGCTATCGACAGTTGGACCTCATGTGTTACATGCAACTAGTATGTAAAATGGTAGATTCCATTCAGCCATTCTACATACGGCTGGTAGGTAGCGATAAGTACATTTAAGTACTTGTCTAATTGTTAATATAGTGATACATTGTTTTCTACACGGCGTTGATTATTTGACTTTCATCCCTAAGACAAAACTAGAGATAAACACTGTGCACAACCCCCACATCAGTATACCACAGGCATGTTTGAGTTCCATTCTAAATTCGCTTTGTCTGAAGGTATCTTCGATTTTAGAGGGTAATTTTCTAACATGAAATAAAATGAGAAATGTGTTTCAAAATATAAGAGTTTGCTATTCGATTTTCTTCGACCACTCGAAATAGATTTTGTTAAATTTGTTGTGTCTAGGTTGGATTAATGCAATGCTACATAATGCTGGTCTGCCCAAATGTCAACTAAATATGTTGCAACTTGTGTTTAACGCAGCTGATCTTATGTTTGGTGCGGATAAAATATGCCACAAAACACCTTTCCTGAACGAACTGCACTGGTTGAGGTGTCCAGAGCGAATATATTACAAAGTGTGTTTGATGGTTTTCAAGGCTCTGCATGACTTGGCTCCGCACTACATTCGAGATCTGTGTCAGAAGAATGTACCACCAGAGAAACGCTTAACATTGAGATGGTCAGAATCACAAAATACTAATTATTTAAAGGAATTGATTTAGCCAATAAAGCGGCTTACTTTGATTGTGGTTTCAGTGTTAACGGACCTATCAAATGGAATAAATTGCCATCTTAAGTGCGTGGAGAGCAGAGTTTAGGGGTTATCAGTAAATTGGTTTAGACTTCTCTGTTTCGCAGAGCCAACAAATAAGCAAAAGCGCCCTTGGAATGATATTTTACTATAATGGCGCTTTATAAATTGGATAATTATTATTATTATTATCGGCATGATCGTAAAAAAAATATTTCTCATAAATAAATTAAAATTTTGATATATAAATAGAACATCCTGTGTATAGAGTTCCCATCTCATCCCTTGGAGAGAATTGCATGTTGCACTGATGGAATATTTCTACTAAGGGTGATAGCGGGTAATATTATATGTTACTATATTTTCATATTAGGTATCTACCCTACTTTCTATACAGTATATTTTATACCTTACACTAAAGAATTTATACTTTGTTTTTTTTCATGCTTGTCGCTTAGATTAAGGTAGGTGCATTTTGTGTTGTTTTTAACGCTTATGACATAAACAAGACTTGGATAAGTAAATATAATCGAGAGCCCTTTTAATTATTTTCATTTTGCATTTCTTTTAACTGATTTAAGTTAATTAATGTGAAGATCCTTGAATACCAAAAATACAAAATTTTCATTCAGGAGCAACTTTACACGTCAATCTGTGAAAATATCGCAAACTGTTTAGTAATGAATACAATCAAAAACCACTAAGTGCAAGTGTTTAAAACACATAACAATCAGATAAACAAAGATGAATGAAATTGTCATGAATAAAATTGAGGAAATGAGTATGAAAAGTAGGTATTTACTTGAATAAAGGCTATCCCAAACTTTGATATGAAAATAAAAATTTAATAAACGTAATTCTGGTTAGAAAATCAAGTTTTAGTGATTACGTATCCTTTACTACTTTATCCTTTTCTTCTTTTTTACTTACGTATCCTTTTCCAAATAGATATCAACTAACACAAAATCATTTTAAACTATGTGTCAAATCCATAATATTGTAGTTAATAATATATGTTCACAAATCTAAAACAAAATAAAAAAAAAATTGAAAAAAAAATTGTCTGTCTCTAACACTCTCAAGATGAGTCTACATCAAATTGATATTTTATTGTATATTAACACGTATCTAGTGGAAAGTTTACTGTCGACAACAATCTACGTTTTTATTGAAATAATTAATATGTTTTTGCTATGTAGTATATTGTGTGTAGGTGATTTTGCAAATCGTTGATCGGCTATTGTAGCTAGTTGAATGGGCAAGTATGAAACTAAGTAAAGTTGATGTGTGCAACAGGGCGAACAGATATTGGATGAGGCGTCTTCAACAGGGTGAACAGTGATTCACTGCTCGGGAGAAAACTTTATTAAAATCCTCACCAACCCCCTCCATCCCCTTCATACAACCATCCACTCCTCTGCTATACCTATTTCTCCTCTCTCTCTGCCTGCCAACTGAACATCTCTTTAATGAAGCATTTTCTCAATTATCAACTTACCCATCGTGTGTACAATGTACAGCGATAAGCCTCAGGACGTGTCATGCATTTTTTATCATAAATTATACCTACCTAATATTTACTTATTAATCGATTAATAATTACGTCATTGTATAAAGAGTTTTTAATGAATCTATAAACAAAGTGACACAATAAAACAATGGATGTTTTCCTCAATTTTTATTGTAATCACCATATACGTGGTTGACTGCTAGAAATTGTCCTAGGGAAATAAGTCTGCCACATTATAGTAAGTACCCTTAAAACATAATAAAATCCTTTTTTCATTATTATTACTTAAGACATAATATAGAGATGGAGAGCTAAAATGTATAAAATGTTCGACATCGTAGTGTAAGGATGTTATGAACATTATTTATATATTTTTTTCTTTTCTCTATCATATAAAAATCGTTTTATAAATTATTTGCTGTCTTGATTGGATCTGAGACTCGATTGAATAAAGATATGACTGGCTGATCACATCCATGGTCTGTTAGTTCAGTATTCCTAAGCGATACTATTTCTGATTTGTGCAATTAACAAATGACTCTATTTCACTTTTTTAATATGTGTACAATAGTTAAGTTTGTATAGTTTAGATACTTTTTACCATGTGCCAAAAATCCTATATAAATTCTATGAATGAAAGATATTTTTAGCGCATTTTTGCTTATTGTAGCTGAATATTTTGGTTGAATTGAGGAAATTTAAATAATAAATTTTACTCTGTAATTTCCTGTGTTTAACGTTCAATAGATCATTTATATTTATCTATCTACAGTCTCGTAAACCTAAGGCGATCTGGTACAGAATCTAGCTCCTACTAAATTTGGAGATAAAATTTACTAAATTAGAATGTTATATAATATTTGGTCTCACAGGGTATAATAATACCTAATTGTAGATAAAAGTATTGCTAAGCCTTCATATTTGAAATACCTATAAAAACGTAGTTGGATACATTTATAATATAATAAATAAATTATTGTGTTGTGTATGTATGTGTATACTATTTGCTTTGATCGTGATCTCTGTCGATCTCGCGTGATGATTCACGATAAATCATCTTGTGTCGAAACCAGCCATGTGCGATCACGGCAGGATCCAAATATCAAACAGAAAAAATAATTATATAACATTTCGTGTGGTGCTCAAACAATTTGAAGAGACATTGTATCGTAGATTTCATTATAGAAGGATTTTAACTTTAAAATTATATAATCGCTCCCGTAAACCAAAGATTAATATTTTTTTATTCAGGGAATATAAGAAAAACACTACTTTCCTGCAATTTTAATCCTGCAATACTGTTAAAAGTGACGTTTTAATAATGACGTAGCCAAGTATCTAAGAACTTATATTTTTTATTTATTCTCATAGAATATGTGATAGTAAGAAACTAAATCTTTTATGGAAATTTTAACAGATGAATACGACAAATGAAATACTATTTTGAGTGCAATTTAAATTAAATCTGAGTAAATATAAAGTAATCCGAGTTATTGAGAATTATTCATATATGGTCATTGGTTGTGAAGAAACAGGTAAAAAATATTATCCATTTTTTTTAGAAAATATTTCAAATCACAGTTTATTTTACCATGTTTTTAATTTAGGTAATGAACTAAACAGTTATTAAAACGGAGAATTTTTATATTTATTATTTTTGAAATACGTTTTTTTTATTCTTTTTTTTATTATATCATTTATTAAAATACATTTTTTTTATTTTAATAATTTAAAAGGAATATATTTACCGTGTGTGTTTTTCTCTTTATTCTTTATGTTTTATTGTATGTACTTATCAAGTTTAATTATGTTTTATTTTGGAAATGTAAGAGGCTGTTGATCCGTAAATTATGAATAAATAAATATAACAAGATATTCATAAAAAAGATACTTATTCATCTTCAATAATGGTATCACTTGATTCAAAGTTTGAGAAACAACACTTTTATCAAACCATCTTTGAGGTCCATCATCAATCGACTATACAATTTCTTTTTGATCCATAAAACATCTACATATATATGTAAGGTAGGTAGGTGGTTAAGTAACAGAAATAACATATATTGTTCCACATGAAATGTTTGAAGTAAATTATGTCAGCAAGGAAGGAATGATACAAATTTACATAACATGACTACCTACTTATATTCTTAAGGTAGATAGATAATTTGATATTTATACATATATAGCTACCGCAATCTATCAGTGGGATACTTCTAAAATTCATATATACAAATCGTGGACTTACCTGATATATGCTGAATAGGCAAAAAAACGAACCCCACACATTCATTCATGATTATATAATCTATGTAACCTCAAGCCCATTTAGCAGAATTAATTAATATATTTTTTTTAAATAATCAATTTTTTGACCAAACGAAGCATGGAAAAAATAAGGATTACTGAAAGAGCCATGGAAAGAGCCATGTTGGGTATAACCTTGAGAGATAGAGTGCGGAATGAAATAATTAGGTAACAAACAAGAATTATAGATGTCGCCAAACGTATAGCAACTCTAAAATGGCGGTGGGCAGGTCACGTGGCCAGAAGCTCAGATGACAGATGGCCAAAAAGAGTCATAACATGGAGACCAAGAGCAGCAACCAGGAGCGTGGGGAGGCCACCATTGCGATGGAGAGACGACATTGTAAGATATGCTGGTATAAACTGGATGCAGGCAGCTCAAGACAGAGCAAAGTGGAGAGAAATGGAGGAGGCCTTCGTCCAGGAGCGGACGGGAGTAGGCTTACAAGAAGAAGAAGAATCAATTTTATTTTTATTGCGAGGATATTTTACTGAGTATCTATGCTCTTAAATTGTTGTAAAATTATGCATAAAATATATAATATTATGCATCAAATGATAGTGCATGATCGATTATCATTTAAATACTTGCATGTATAGCAATAAAATACTTTTTTTGAGTTTTTGTTTTAAGTTTTATGTAATAAATTGAATTGTGTTTATTTGTTGATTCTACTTTAATTTAATGAGCTGTTTATTTTTCTAAAAAAAATAAAACAAATAATTAGTCTATAATGTCATTTAACCACAATGCAATGAGCAATTTTATGTTTCATAAAACAACCCTTAAACATATTTATAGGCTACTTCAAGTATATTATTGTTTATATGCCAATCGCACTTACTTCTGTTTATTTAGTTTACGGAGTCGTTATATTATTACACATTGTATTAAATATTATTGCAGTTGGTAAAAAAATTGGCCACACTGTATAACTATGGTAGGTATATATTATGTAGGTACATATTATTATATATACCTTCTCATACAATAATAGTGCATGCTGAGTTGATGGCGTCCGCCATTCAAACAATACCAAAAAAGGCAACCCTACTTTTCAAGGATGACACAATCAGATTTTTAAAAAAATTAATTTAAAAAAAGGAAGTATACCGATAAAATTAACGATTTTCTTATTTCAAAAATATTTTATAGTAAATATGTTATACCTGACATTGAAATAATAATATCGTTTATACTTTTTACAACTAATATTTTGCCATTTGGAAATAAATTCTCCACATACTCAGAGTTATAGAAATCGTTAAAAATCTAATGCAATTCATTTATTTGAAAAGTGTTTTGGAATAAATCTATATAATTATATATCCTGATTTGAATGTATTTACATGAATGGATCTTTTCAATGATTTATAAATAAAATGTACTGAAAATTAAGAGGAAACTGCAAAATTCTTAAATTCAATTATTCGATGTAGGTTTTATAACCTACAGAGATAATTTTATATCCGCTGTGCGACCAACCCAATAAGTATGTCCAGTATTTTTTTATAAATTAAAAAATATATTTTTATGAAACTATGAAAAACCAAAAATATATATTTGACCCTGTTAAAAAACAGGCAAGCGGTAGGTAAGGTTGTAATGTTATTATTTATGCCCACTGCTAAAACAAATATAAATAAAGAATGATGGTCGTTTTGGTATCCATGTCCAATAAAGATGGGTCATACACTGATGGATAGCTATTTTCTTATAAATATTCTCATTAGAAGATACTGGATTTTACATAAAAAAACATAAAAATAAATAACTTTCAAGGCAGGATTACTCTGAACGAACAGTGGGTCGGGACTAGCGCCACAGTAATTGTTATTCTACACATGAATACTTTCCAATAATGTATTACAAATTTCCATTGGTGCCGGTTCCATACAAAATATTTGCGACAACCCTGTTGAGATAAACGCAAACAGGCAAGCGTTGGGTAGGTACCTACCTAGGCGGCAAAAAATATTCCCCATATATACATGTACATAATGGTTGCGCATTTTTCCTATTCATACATTATCAAATAATTTGATATTATAACGCTCCTTGTGTGATACACTTAACACCCCTCAACATCGACTGTTGTAGCTGACTGCAGTGAAGGGACTGACGTCGCATGATCGATTCCCGACACGGTGCAAAGGTGAAACTTATATATTATTATTATTGCAGTCCATCACAATACGACACACTGTTTTGTAAATATACCGAAGGTACACAGACGTATATTTGATTTATTTCGATTACATAAAACAGAAAATCGATACAAATTTATGTGTTCGATTCCTTTTATGGATTCTAATAGATCTTTCGATTCTAGGTGACCTTGAATTGTTTTATGACTTACAAATTCGTAAAAAAAAAATTTTTAAATATATAATTGAGTTTTAGTTTTGCCTAATATCAATTTGCCATACTTTTGGGACATAATTATAGTATCAATCGAATATTTTTATAGTTGCTTATACGCTAACAATGGAATTTTTCCTTGTCGGAAGTCAATGATATTGTATGACAAGTTTTAATGTCTCAATAGAGACGAAGATGGAACATTATAAGAGAAGCAGGAACTCAAGGCACGTACAGGGCTAACAATCTGTCATCGGTTAGTTGATCATTTTATGCGATTGCGCAACGTTGACCAATTATGCCTCCTTATTGAGTTCCCTTATCAATGCAATTTAGAAAGTTCTATATATTTTAATAATGAGAAACTATTCGTTTGAAATAAGCTGAAAAATACCATCGCCATCTATGAAGTAAAGAAGAAACCTTTTTGTAACGCCATCTATTGAGATATTGTATTTTGTAGGTAAACAATGAAAGCAAATATGCAAATTTTAAAAAAAATATTCGATAACTATAAATAAATAAATACAATCTTGATGTCTTTATACAATAAATAATTAAAATCTTTCACAAATCTAAAAACATAGAGAAAAGCTGTATCCACACCGGCTCATGAGTTAGATGTCTAACTAATAAAACAAAAAAGTCTGGGAATTACATTAAGAATAGGTACTAAGAAGGAATCGCCCAACGACGTTCAAACTGGATTGGCCATAACATGAGGCAACCGGGTCTGCTCATAACCATCGCGGAGGGAATGGTAGAGGGCAGCAACTATAGAGACCGACCAAGGAAGAGCTACATGGACTAGGTGATCGACGACATGATGTGCTGTAATAGCTATGTGGAGATGAAGAGGCTGACAGAGGACAGGGCGGAGTGGAGTAGAAGAGAGGCAGCCATAGCTGTTACAAACCAATCCTAGGATTGAAACTGATAAGAACTAAGACTGGTGCACTACATTAGTATTGCCTATTTCGCTCGGAACATGGCACCATAGTCCATATTTATGTAAATGTGAAAACAATTTTTGTTTGTATAAAATGTGAATGTTTTTCTGTGTCCAATAAGTTGCATTCTTTGAAAAAAATGTTAATAGTTTCTCCGTTCTCGCTTCAGTTGGTTCTGTCATAATGTCAAAAAGTCAAGGTGTTATGTCCACAAAAATAACACTGCGTATCCCAAGGTACAAAAACGCTTAGAATAAAACGCATAATGAGGCGGATGGATAGGAATGAATAGGTACACCAAACGCTGCAAAACAGCTCACACAATGGCACGAATCAAAAAACTGAAAATGGTTGAATATGTTACATACTACCTACACTACACTACCGGGCCCAACAAAAGTGAGGCAAAAAGGTGCAGAGCCGAATGACAAAACGTTTTAATCAACCGTGAATGGTTATTGTCGACTTACATCAGAAAAAATCATATTCCACGAATGATAATGCACACACACACACATCCCCAATAGATAGAGTCGCCATACGTCCCCGTTTATACGGTACAGTCAACAAATTGTTACATGTCCTGTATTTGTCCAGTTTTTCGACAAAATACGAAAATGATTCGAAGAACTACATTATAAGAAAATGAGTCCACCTACTAATATGCCAACTCTAGGCAAATAAAATAATTTTAAAATTTCAACTACGCCTTCTGTGAATAAAAAATTGATTTTGACAATTTATTTTTTTATCTTATTTGTTGGATACTTGATGGCCAATGGCCACTGTAGATGAAATGCTCATAGAGACCCGAATGCAATACTAACTCCTAACCTGACTGGAGTATTTTTAAGTTAGCAATGGCGTTGCAGAGACATAACCAAATTAAAACCAAATCCTACGCCAAACTTTAGGTCGATGGCGTAGTATTTCACATTTTTGCGTATGAAGAAAGCGAGAGATAGTTTTCTATGGGTTTATACTGATGTTTAATTTTTTTTGTCATAACAACACAAATACATATAAACAAGCTAACACTGACAGCTGTATATCACGATTCTTCTGAAATACTAGTGAATTTTCAGCATCTCGTATAGATCGCTGAATACTCTGTGTGGGATTTGATTTGACTAAATTACCAAATATATATTCGACGAAGTCGTTAAAATTATCAACTATCAAAAACATTTCGTATCTTAGTATTAAACCACTCGTAAAGTTCCTCGCGATCAACCTTACTTGTTGACAGTTCGCAAATGTTAGTTTACGCTAAGTATTTAGATATGTCTCTGCGATTCAATTCTCATACAAAATCTTCGTAGCATCCTTAAGTTACAAAGCCACGTGCTTAGTATTTAGAATTTACGTAGTATTTAAGTCGGACTCTAAATTTGGGTCAGAGAGTAGCTGCTGGAAGTAGCAGAAAGTAACTAGGTATGTATGCATTGCTGTAGTAGAAACATTCTTACATACCATCACGCCGTTTCTGTTCCGTAATGGATTCTGGAAGTTATGGTTACCCTGCCAAAAGGCATAGAGAGAGAAGAAGAAGAGACAGTTTGTCCCAACATGTTATAATGCCCGCCGATGAATGGGGTGAAAAAAATATCATCCCTTTGTTGCAATTTTTTGCTTGACATGTTACGACCGTATTCCGATTGTTGCGCCAGTTTGAGGACAACTGGTTCCCCCATCTCCACGCACTCTTTTGACGAATTACTATTCACTACATTCTACCATTATTCACATGCGTTTTATGCTGAACAGATCAGCGGCGTTCAAATGTCTACAAGAAAAATGGTGCATAATGCGATTTCGGCAGGTAGAAATTTGTAATGTCTTCGAACACACTTTTGAAACATACTCTCGCACGTATAAATAAATCATAAATCCTTTGTTCATTTTATGCAAAAACAAATTTGTCTTGATATACTTATAAGTGTTTATGAACTGCTATATATTTAGGATTTAATATTGTATTTTGTAAACATACAGTCTTAATTACAAGTAACACAAACATATTTAGTTCTCCATTTGAGGACCAATTAAGTTTACAGAAATAATCACACCTATGTTAATTTATTGTACTTACAGATAGGAATGAGAATTGTATGGAAAGAGAAACAGAAGAGCTAGCGAAAACACCACTCACCAGAGGGGCAATTCCGTCAAAAGGTGAAATCGAAACCCTCATGATTACCCATATCATGGTTATAATTATCATATGGAGTTCTAAAATATCTTAAGATTTTATAGAACTCCAAATTATAATTATATCCACGATATGGGTAATCACGAGAGTTTTGATTTCATCGTTTGAGTGGACTTGGCCCCCTGACTTAATTATTGATGATTTAAATTTTTTAATGATTTAGTAGGTAATGAGATTGAGGATCGTAGAGGGGTCGGAAGAAGACAGCTTTCCTGGCTGCGAAACATCCGTGAATAGACCGGTAGGAGAATTGTGGAGAAGCTTTTTCTCATTGCATAGGACAGGGAGGCTTTCTCTATAGTGGGGACACCTGATATGACACAAAAAGCAGAAAAATGGACATATTGGAGAGGTATATGTTCTTAAAGAACACGTATTGAAAAAATGCAAGCTGTAAATAGTTTGTTACGTACATAAATTATATCAAATTAAATAATTCTAGTGTTTAAGTGGTAAAGTGATTTATTTATTTATATGTTTCTTCTTCTACACATAATTTGTACACTGGCGGGTCTATTGCCAAACCGCAATTTCCTCCAACCATCCAGAATGGTTTATATCTTTGGAAATAATCAATTAAATGGAATGGTTTTTTTTTAGCCTGAAGAATTTGTAAAATCAAGGATGATACGATTACGAGGCACTGCATGGGATACCAAATGAACAACTTCTATCAAGAAGACCCCCCAAAACGGTTGAGATAGAGTTGGAGTTCAGCTTCTGAAATAATAGACTATTTAAAGTCTTAAAGAAGATATTATTTATATGCCACAAACGATTCGACTCGATAGTGTCAAAAAAATATTAGGTAAATTTTTTAAATTTTGTTTTGTCTGTAGTTTTTTATAAACATGATATGTATTGTGTGCAGTAATTTATTTGTTCAGTCAATATGTAGTTGTCAACATACAATCGAAAGAGTTGAAAATTAACAAGGCGACGTTTTATTGAAACAAACCCACGTATAATTTCTACGGCTCATTGAGTCGACGTAATTGATAACAAATTATTATAATTCGAATAAAAAAATATCAAACGGAACTTGAACAACATCTGGTATAGAGAGTCCGGGTTCGAAACCGTCAAGGCCCCCCCGCCCCACTCGAAAAACCAAAAGGGGAGAAATTATTTGATTAAAAATTATTCCTATCTAACACCGCTGAACAGTGGTTGAACCCCCCAGGCCTAGGGGAATGTATGTATTTGCCTATTCGCATCTAATGAATACTTTAAAATATTAAAATTGTATCACTGGTGCTTACATTATTTAAATGTAGGTATATTATAATTTACATTTTCAAACTTAAATGATTTATCATTCATTTCCAGAATTCAATATCTAGTTATACGAATAAATTTACGAATGACTCGGTAACCAACGGCTGATTTGTGATCGAAATATTTTGATTTAATTTAATTATTATTATATTTAAATTTATTTTAATTTCTGTGGAATCTGAGAAATGTCTACAAAATACAAAATTGTTTTTCTGTATAATATTTAAATCACGAGCACAATAAAACTAGGTAGCATGTATTTATTTATCATTTTGTATAGGTATGCCACTAGCAACAAAACTATAATATATAATAAAAAATCCAAATAAATAGACATACCTGTACCTACGATTTTTTTTTATTTATGTAGAGTAGTTTATTTTTTATAGTAGATAATTGTAGATTTCAGTCGATGATTCTTTATATTTAATAACTATTTAGTTTTGACTCTGTGACAGACGCCTGCCATTGGAGCACTGGAGATTCTATGTGTTAATAGGTAATATATTTTTGATTTGTATGTGTATATGTCAGTATTCTATTGGTGTCTTCATAAATAAATAAATAAATCTATAAGTATATAGTGCGTTTAGGTCAGCTGTCTCCTCCTATTTTTCCTAGTACTTTGATTTAATCAGCTGTCTTGTTTGGTGTTTTTTTATATGTACCTACTGGTAAATCAATTATTATGTAATTTTTTTTTTTGTATCAATATTAATTATCCTATTGAATAATGCTTGGAGTTTTCACTGGTCCACTAATAAATCAATGTACATTGCCTGTTTTATAAATTGTGTAGACTGTATAACTCTCTATCGACCAATAAAATAAAATAAAATAATAACAAATTTAAGCTAAAGAAGAGTTTAGTTTATGCTACAACCATTTTCCTCGTGCAATTGAATAATTATTGCATGAGAAGTCAAACGACACAGCGGTTGACATAAAGTAAAAAAAAATATACTAAACGACATGTAAAATTAACTCATAATGCTCCAATGTCGTTAATACATTTTTAAACACAATGGTGCTATTGAATATTGATCATGATACAACATGTGTAAGTAACAATGGATACATACTTGACTCTCTCTATCTCTAGATTTGAATAACCAATGAGATTACAAAGAAACTTGACAGCTACAGTTATATACTTCAGTTTCGAGTGGCCGCTACGAATCCCTTCCAAATTACATCACCAAGAGCAAGAAATTCGACTCGTTCGCTGGCGATTATTAAATAAAATACATCATCTAGACATAATTCGATATCTGCCTGGGGCCACCACCACTTCCTACTCTAGGAAACAATATTACCAACTGAGGTAGGTACCTACATATGTATATGTGGATCCACGAAAACCACTTAATGCAGTAGGTACACCATATTAACGACACAAAGACCGACTTATTACAACATCGAAGAATTTTCTAATTCCATGAGATCAATCTCCTAGTACTAGTAAAATATAAACTTATTATTTATTGTTTATTTTATTTTAGAATTCTCTAGCACATACATAGCAGTTTGAAGATATTGGTAATTATTTTTTCGAATCTACGTTACAATTTTTTTACTATAGTGGCTATTGAGATATGATTTCTGATTTAGTTTTATTTTAAATATATTATGTTCCTTCTGCTCATTTTAACTTATAGAATAATAAATAGACATTTTTTGTTTTGGGTAACTATCTTTTATGTATATTTTGCTGAAATATTGTGTGTTATTTTATTTTAAGTATGGCTTTTATCTTGAGAACTCCCCGACAAGTCTAGAAATTTGACTTGGTATAACTCATGATCATGTACATTGTAAAAAATACTTTGTATTTTTTACAATGTACAGTTTCGTGAGAATGTAGACGTAGGTAGGTACTATATTAGAAATGAAAAGAGAATAATAAAAAAAACGCGTTAATACAAATTCATAAATTTTAGTATAAATAAACGATAAATAATATTCATATTGCTTTTTGTAAAAATTGATTGATCAATTAAACCTCGGCAATTAAATTGTGAGTTACTTAGTAAATATGTTCAATGCTGGTAAAGTAAATTATGCGAAATGTTCCCAAAGAAATGAAAATGAAATAAGTATTAAGTTTAAATATCTACATAATAATTTAGAAATTTTGAATTTAGAAATATCAAAAGTATTGAAAAGTTTATCTACTTTTTTCTATGGTAGGTAGGTACCTACCTACGTAGGTCATCTATAATGTACCTGCTTGAATATGTTTTTATATTAAATCCCCAGTTTGATCTTTGAATAGTTTTCAATGGTTCCCCCGTAAAAAGCTCGACATGCCGCCACACTTATTCCCATACAACATTCATGCGGCATGATTTTTGTTTAAGCGCCAATTATTCATTTACCGTATTTCGTTTAACTGAAGTGGTTCGCAACACTCGCCCTATCCCTTCAATCCAGAACGACAAGGTCCAATATTTGACGCGAATCTACGCGCAAATATATCGCTTATACGTCATTCAAATAAAGAAGACATTCCTTTTTGAGCTTCGCCGTGAGCGGGCACAGTATCCCCAGGGGTAGCACTCTGGTACCAGGGAGACACGACTGCGCCAGGGTAAATATTAATGCGATTTTCAATTCACAACGCCAGCGAGTGTTGGTTGGTCTGTTTGGGGAGCTTGCTTCCCTGGTAGCGCACGTTACATAATTATTATGAAATTATCAAATAATTTGATGAGCCGAGTGAGGGAGTAGAATTCTCCGAGGTATACGAGAGATGTGTGAGAGACCCACGGAAGGGGCTGTTATTCGATTATCCCATTACAAAATACTTTGCAGCACAGACAAAACACCAAAATGTATTAAACAAATTAACAAAGAGAAAATTATACATAAATTTGAATCTATTTTTATCAAAATATGCACTGAATCAAGTTGGAAAAAGTTTTAACGTTCATTATCATCAGGAATACACAAATTCTGAAAGCTTCGATTGCAATAGCTTAAAGAAAAAGGTGTAACTAATAAATAAAAAAAAAATGAGGACACACTTTTCAAAGTTTTCTTCGCGTTGAAATGAAGATAATAAATATGTTTCGCGTCAGTCCGTAGATTGTTTACATTCATACTGCCAATGTCAAACACATAATGTTAAACGCAGTTGCTGTATACAGCAAATAAATTCAAATACAGGAAACACATAAAATATGTATTGTGAAACGTTGTAAATGGAACTCAAACAATTAGGTTCACTAAGTTTTTATGAAATACACATTTATCAAAATATTAAATAAATCATGCATTATAACATGTATTGTCATCGGTAATACACAAATTCTGAAAGTTTCAGTGCTCGAGAAGTTAGTTAAAAATCAATTTCTATGTTCCAGTACGGACGGACAGGTGAGGTTAAATTAAATTGTGTAAAGATAAACAAGAAAACAATGACAGACACATTAACATTTAAATATTTTATCCTTCATCCATAGTGTTCCATTTTTAATTTTATACTTGGTATCAAAATCTAATGTCATCGTTCTTATTTGAAGAGAGGGTTACAAAGATGAAGGACATCTTTTTCATAATTAGACTTGTAATACAAAAGATTTCCAAAGATAAATTAAGAAATTCTATTCCTTTTCAATCACAAAATTTCTTAGCCTATCCATACCCAGCACCTTAGTCTTTGTCTGTCAAATTGCAATATTTCTACGAATTTTAACAGAACCTAATTAACCATCTCACTGGAGTGTGTTCTGTTAATTTTCTTTCAATTAATAGAAAAAATAACTCTAAGGGTGGGTTTTTTAAAGGTCTTCATGAAATTCGTAGAAATATTTTTAATTGACACGAAGATGGATGAATGATAATTAACGATTAAGGTAATAAATTCGAAATATTTATTAACGAAAAGATTACTTGGAATTTTGTAGGAAATCTTTTGTACCAAATACCAACCTCAGATTATATCATCGAAAAAAAAATCAGTTGAAAGATAAACCTCGAGTTGCTTAAAATTAGGCACAAATGTCAAACATATTTTATTCTTTTAATTTTTAGTGAAATCTTATATTAATTAAATAAATTTTATACTCTATACAGGATTAAGTATGTAAATTGAGAGGTCTTGACTTAAGCTGGTTATCGACATTATGATTGTTATATGAGGAGAACGTTCTTTATTGGTGTCATGATTCCGTATGTCAAACAGCTAAGATAAAACATTTATTTATGTACGCAATAAAAATTAAACGCAACATTCTCAGAACATTAATAATGACTGATCAGCGCTGTACATAAATAACGCTATTAAATTGGAGTTAAATTAATTACGCTATAAAATAATCATACAATATATTATTATATTATAACAGATATCCTGAGAGGGATGTTGCACGTTTAATTGGCTGATTTGAGAAAGGTTTACGTTGTTCAACACCGGTTAAGAGACATGGATCATTTTGTACCGATGTATTAAAAGATTATAAAAAACCTCGTCATTCAAACCTTCATTTTCGACGTTTTATTAAAAATTAGGGTCGTATTACAAGAGTTATTTGAGAAAAATGTAAGGTCCCGTACTGCGAGATAACTGCTTACGGGACCTCAACTTTTTCTTACATTATTCTTAAATAACTCCCTTAATGAGACCCTAAATGTAAACTATCCGGACTTCTACAGAATTTATCTTCTTCAAAAAGAAACCTTTTATCTATTGAAATCTTTACAAAAATTATAAAATATGTGTATTGTGTATGGTTAAATAACCTGTAACTTAGTTATATATGTAACTTAGTTATATATACATACATACACCGGGTAAGAAACGAGGACATAAGGAAAGAATGTAAGATGAAGAAAGATGTCATTACTAGAATGAAAGTGAACACATTGAGATGGTTTGGTCACATGGAGAGAATGAATGAGGAGCGCCTAACGAAGAAAATATACAGAGCGGAAAGGAATGGAATGAGAGGTCGGGGACGCCCATGAAAGGGAGGGCACGACCATGTGAACGATATTTTGAAAGACGGAAATGTTAAAAGTATGAGCAATAGACGAACATGTATGAGACGATGCATGAATGTGGACGATGCGAGGGATACGTGCCAGGATAGAAAAATGTGGCGTTCGGTTCTCTCTGCCTACCCTGCAAGGGACATGGCGTGATGGTATGTATGTATGTATGTTAGTAAATATCTTTATTTCTTTTAATGTACATACCCTTTATTACATGCTGAAAATAATTTCTCTATTCAATGAGATTTACATTTAAACTAGGGTATAGTAGGTACCGATGTTTAAATTCCGTGGCGAAAGATATTTTTAGTGTAAATGATGCGATTTAGGTAATTTTGATATAGATATAAAGAAAAAATATAAAAGAACAAAAAAATATTACAAAATTAGATTTTTTAGGACCCAGTATGTTATCGCCGAGGTGTGTCAGCAGTAGGTATAAAGGTCTATAAGAAACTAAATCGAAAATATTAAATAAATAATAGGTACTTCAAAAATTAACCATGCCTTCCAAATAGAATGGATTTCCACCCTGTTAACATATTTTTTTTAGAAATATTAAAAAACCCTACTGATCTTCGTGGAAAAGTTGGAAGGTAAGTAAATAGAAGTGCAGATATTAAGTAGGTTCTGTTAAGATTGGTAATTTTCAAAGAAACATAAAATTGTTATTGTATCAGGAATCAAATTCATAATACTATTTTCATGTCTTGAACCCTCTGAGGAGTTTTGTAGAAACCGACGCCAATATTTTGTAGGACTATTTCACAGGAAGGATGTCAAGAAACGTAACGAACATCGCCTGTAACGTCATTCGCTCCTGGGAACGAAAAAGCAGCGGAATAAGGTATATCCTTGAGGTGGTTACAGAATGTAAATGGAGAGATAGATATATAAGAAATATGAATAATTCCCCTTGAATAAAGGCAAACAAAATGAAATAGTTTTAGCACAGTAGTGTGTAGGAGCTCTCCCATACATATAATAATATCCTTGCACGTAGTACAAAATATATTCGCGTGTCTAGGAACTTAATATATTATGAAACTTGTCAGCGATTCCCATATCATACATCGTGTTTCCCGTAATATTTTATCACTGAATTTAAACTGACATACCAACACATATTTACTGACAATCTGAACATGCAAACAACTTCAGGACATCGAAACGCTACAACGTTTTAATTATGGAGCTTTTCATAATAAATATAACAAATGCCATAGTAATAAATATAATAAACTTAAATGTAATATGTACACCTTGTATCGATTAAAAATCGAAAAATATTGGTTCGAAAAAAACTGGTCCCATCAAAAAATAATTCAAAGTTAAAAGTTAAAATTTTTGAAAAATTTAACTACGAAAATATTAATAATAAATGTGAATACGGAGCTTATCATAATAAAATTAAATATAATAAGGAACTTCTCATAAATAACCAACCACATGTGTGAATAAATAAATAAATTTGTATTTTTCCACAATATTTTTTATATTAACGACCGAACACTTTCGCCAAGGTGACTTGCCATTTTCAAGGTCCAAACGAAACTAAAACAAAAATTAGCAAATTTCTACTTCACTCAGCATTTACAACGTTATTGTTATTGAACCAAAATCTATAAATTCACAAAATTACTACAGAAATCGATAAAAACGGATATTTAGATTGAATCTATGTACTTCAAGTTGATAGGTAGTATATGGATCCAATTCAAAATGAATAAATAATTAAAAACAATTATCACAGATACAGTGAAATGAAAATCTTGCAAATACTGGAAATATACGCTACGTAGTGCGCTTCTTCGGAAGAGTAAAATGGACCCAAATCCTAATAGCTGGCGTCCCCTACGTAGACATGTTAAAAAATATATATAAATTTCAAATATACACGACATAAATATACCTAGTTTCTTCCAAACATTTATAAAAATATGTTGTCATTAATACTAATAATATTTAATTATGTTTTTTAAAGTCATTTAAATGACGCAAACCATATAAACATTGATAATAAAACAAAGGTTTAGTGAACCCAATCTTGGGTCAGGGTTTAATGTCTACTTGATAATGGAATAACTCATTTTTATATACCTAAATTAATATCTTTGTAATGTACTACAACATAAATAATATCGAGAAGTGATTATGCAAGAAAAAATGTATTAAAAATATAATATATTATATTATTTTCCAATAAATGATTAGTTCCTATGGTTTATTGCGCGTCATTATTTCAACATCATTTCCTGTTTGAAATTATCTTTCATAACCCCATGAGTTGTAACAAAAGTAACAAAAAAATATATATAGTTTATTAATACAGGACAAAATTATCAAAATATTCCAACAAACAGGCCTAAAATTATGAAAACATTTTTAAAAACAGGCCAAAAATGATCAAAATATTCCTCCATACAGGTATAAGTAAAATAACAATAATAGTCAAATATTGTACCATAGTTTCACATTAAACAATATTATGTATGTAGATATAAAAACTTTATTACAATATTTTCTGCAAAGTTGTTTAATAGTCGCGTGATATCCTGTCTATACAATATAATATCACGCATAATGTTGCCACTGGTAAACAAAATGATAACCTTTGTATTTTAATCGAGAAATTTGTTCTATTTTTATAACAAATCCATGACAAACACATACTTTAAGAGATCAATTTAATTATTTACTCTGCACGCGAGCCAGGAAAAAGGCGAGCTCAACATATTTCGCGTATTGTAACACACAGTTGACCTTAATAAACCAACGAATAGATTGGTAATGATGTACAGATTAAAACGGAGAATGTGTGTTCCTGGCATATTATTTTCTTTGCTTTCTTACTCGTACAAACAAACATAATATGTACCTACCTATAATTGTCAGAAAACATATGAACCTACATAGGTTAGAACCAATCTTAACCGAGCTTTGTTGCTAAACCTTCCTTTGCATCTAACAATAAACTAAACAGAAAAATAACCTTTTAAATATTTTTTTTTATTTAAAAGCACAAGCATTTATTTGCTTATTTTAGGGAACGTAGGAAGATGTATATGTACTTGTTTAACAAGGACATATTCATTTTTTATTAAAAAAAAAATGATCATATACGATATTAAACGTTTGTGATTTCTTACTAATCTTATGTTTTAATAAATGTCTACAAGTCTGACTTATAATGTACTAAGAAATTAAAATCTGTAATAGAACGATGTATGACAAGGACAAGGGTATATTTGAGGACATAAGGAAAGAATGTCAGATACAAAATGTGACGTTCGGGTCTCTGCCTACCCCGTGAGGGACATGGCGTGATGTTATGTATCTGTGTACTTAAATTTTGGCAAATTATTTTTAATAAAATGATTAACTATATGTACCTACCACGAAATAACCGCTGACTGATAACCAATTTAAAAAGTAAAAATTTACGATGAAAGAAAAAAATTAACATCATATCAACGTATGGCGTTAGGTAATATTGTTGACGTTTTATATTTTTATCAAAAATAAACAATCCTTTTTTTAGTTATTATTGTTATTATAAATATTATTAAATAATATTTCAAATGAATAGATAAAATAAACATCACACTAAATGAAACAAAACCATAGAAATCTTAATAAAGATAACATTTGTAAAAAATTACTCAATGCAAATAATACGCCATTGTTTCTTAAGTAAACATTAATAATTATTACCTACGCAAATTATTAAAAAAAACAGAGAAGCCGAAGACGTTATTCATACATCAACATATAACACCAGCTATGAAAAATTGTATGTTGTGGATATTAAAAAATAGCATTTCCTTATATTATCTATATAACAATAATATACATTTTTTAGATCAAAACAATTAAATATTTCAATACAAATCCATTACTTGTAAGCAGATATTTTTGAATGAAGTTTTTATTTTTATAAATAAAAATTTATAATTTGATTTATTAGGTTATTTAAATTTTTACACATTTAAAATTTGTTCGATGAGTTTATATTTTATGTACAGTCAACAAGACTCATCGCGTATAAAAACATAGATAATTTTAAAATAATATATTTATCATTTCAAAAATAAAATTATAAATATTTATGTCAAATGAAAAATAAGGTGAACCTGTCTAATACTGATTTGAGTTCGACATTTGACCTGTTGAAAAATACATCTTAAAAATATTATAAAGAACATTGATAATTTATCCAAAACAACAGATCAAAAATAAATAAATTAATTTTATGATGTTTCAATGATTAATTGGTAAAGTAAATCATATTTGAAATACCGTTAATTTTATTTATCAGCATCTACCTGCTATGTCTTCGTATTTCTAGATAAATTAGTGCGGTAGAAGGAATCTATCGCCACAATTTTGTATAATAAAATGTATATAGGTATTTACCTCATTAAACAATAGAAAAATAAGTAAAAAATGGCGGAAATTGTTTTTCCACATTACCTACTCTTAATTTTTTGTTGTCAGTTAACAAGGATGAAGACATTCACGAATCACATTGAAATAAAATTATTTGTTTTCTATCCTCAAATACCTACTAAAATTTATGATTCCTTCATATCAAATACATGTCACTATGCGCGAGCGAAATAATTTATTCATAATGGAATAATCGATTATCGCTCCAAAGAGTAGAGCCCCAATTGTTGACAAGTAGGTACCTACCTATTTATAATAATCAATTAAAGCTCATTGATTCACAAATCAAAAGCGAATCAAATGTGTTTATTATGAAATCGATTACCGCCAGTGACTACAAAGTAATAAAATATCAAGTTAGAATAATAATAAACATCAATTAAACATGTCTTCATTGCGGGTAATTAAATGAAAATTTTGAAATTAATTATAATAAAATTACAATCGCTGTTACGATGACCCATCCGACCCGACATAATATACTAATTAACGACATCTTCCGACTCAAAAATATAATTTATACACATCGGCGGCCGTAAGTCAGATTGGCTAATTCTTGTTGACATAAATGGCTTCATAAATATTACCAGCACACAGTCCATTCAACACACAACACTAACTACTTGTAATTTGCCAAAATTCCCATAAATCTTCTACATCTTATCAACGTGAGTGAAGTTTGGCCGACATGCAGTGCTGATAACCTGACACACTCGAATGTTGTAGGTACCTAATATATATCATCTTTGTGAGTATGAAACACATCACAACGCAAGACTCAGAATTCAGGGTAACCAGACTTCTCTTTTCCAAACAATAGCTCCACATCAATAACAGGCATTCCATATTCTGTAGGTATCAAAGGATACTCCGATTCTTTTGCTATGTATCAAGGAGAGAAAGTCAAAGCCTTAAGACCCCGTCCCCACTTGTCGTGTGTTAGGTCCGACAAAATGTCGGGTGATCTAGTGGCAATGCATTTTAAATGGAGCTGCTCACAATTGTCGTTATCGTGTAAGTGTGAACAGCTTCATTCAAAATGTATTGCCACTAGATCACCCGACATTTTGTCGGACCTAGCACACGACAAGTGGGAACGGGCAGTAAGAGGTCAGTAATACTGGGGGCGTTTCTGGAAGAAGACCTTAGGGGAGATCACCGATGAGATGGATTGAGGTCAAGGAAGCTGCCATTCGATTAGAGATACATATCATGGTATATTTTTTGTAGCATTGATACGAATATTTCTACTCATTTATTTATTAACAAACACTTATAGTGACCAAGTGACGAGTCTGCCCCAAAATTACACAAAACCATGTTGCCCTTTTGATGAGACTATTAATTTTCCATAGGATACTTGGTGTCCAAATGATAACAATTCACTGATTCCACCGTCGATTTATCGAATTGTGAATTGTTATCATTTGGACACCAAGAATTGATATAAAATTATTTACTTCGTAATGACGCCACCCATTTTCCCATTATAAAATGTATTATAGCAGTAGAAAAAGTAATAATATATTCTGTTCATAAAATAACACTTTTGCCAGGATGGTGAAAGTCTGGTCACCCCACAGCATTGTAAACTAATACAATATACTTAAATAATTATTGTGTTAATTTGACATATCGCTGTGATTTGTGTTGACTTGTAAACAATCTCAATTGCAGGGAATAATTGATTTTTACAACTTGTACAGTATAGCGTGAGTCGAAATAAAATGAGTTTCCAAACTATTCACACTGAGTTAGGTTAAATTTTATTTCCTTCATAAAAAAAACACATAAAAATTGCTCTTCTTGGGATAAATTTCAAACATTTGGTTTTGCTTTTCATAAACAAATATTGTAAAATTTTAGTTAGAATGACTAAAAAATCGCTTTTTTTCTACGTATACGTTAAACCCGTTAAACAGTTCCTAATTTTTCAAACGGAAGTGAAAACATAGAGAATTTTGTAAATAATATACACCTGCAAATTGATATTTATTACAGCAATATGTTGAGGTGAGTTTAAGGGGGTGGTTAAGTATAGAGGGACTAAACAATTTTCACGTATAGAAGGTAGTTGTTTGTACCTTATTATAATATTTATATTGCCCTATCATTTTATTATTATTATTATTATAGTCATATGTATGCAGCTAACTTCACACGTGACATTGTATGGATATCAATGATAATTTTGATTGATACTTTTGACATAAAAATTACAAGGTATCGAATTGAAAAATAACAAACATATGTATAACAAGGATATCCAAAATCGTTCCAAAATGAATATACCTATTCGTTCACTCACGGAGGTAAGTAATCAGTTTATCAATACATTTTCCTATTTTGGCTATTTATGAATGCAAGAATAATATTTTTTCTTATTTCATACAACTTCGAGGGAACTAACGTATAATATGTCGAATATTGATTTAACACCCACTAATAACAAGCTGTCGAAACCATTCAGTAAACGATAATGAACTCAGAGGATTGAGACAGTGGGCAGAGTAGGACAGATTAGGCAGTGGTTGGGACATGTCAGCCGTATGAATGGGGGTGTTAAGAATGGCAGAAGTAGAGGCAGGCCCAAGCTAAGATGGCTGGACGACACAGAAGATGACATGAAGTGCGATCAGGATAGCAAACTGGAGGAGAGCGGTGGAGAACGGGGACGGCTGAAAAAGGATTCTGGAGGAGTCCAGAACCCACACTGGGCTGTAACGCCAATGATGATGATGATGAATAACAAGTTGTCACTTATTGGAGACTTACTATGTTAGTCGTCTTACGAATCCACGAGTTACACCTAAAGGTACTATGGAATAGTCGAAGTCTATCTCATTAAACATATTATTCAAAAAAAGGCCAAATCAAAAATATCTATCTGATAATACCTTATTTCTTCTTCGTCCACTTCCTCTCCTTATCATTTTGTTTTCCTATCATTGCTATGAATTTTTATTATATTCAATCTTTTTGTCATTTTCGCTTTTCTTCTGTTATCTTTATTATTATTTTTTCATTTCTGTCATGTGATAACCTTCTTGCATTGTATTATATATTAACGGTTATAAAAAATGAAAGAAACTGCCTGGTTAGATGGAAGAAACTGCCGTTTGGCAATAAGCCCACCAGTGTCAAAATTATGTGTACAAGAAGAAACAATTTAAATAAATACACTATGTATGTCTTCACTGAGAATCGAAAGCGAGATATTTCAAAGTGAATCACGTGGGTTGACATATGATCAAATGTTGGAATTTCTGCTAAAAGAGTTATCTTTTTTTTATCTAAATGCTATTGGTAGGTACCTCCGTGTCCATTTGATTTATAGGTGCAAAAAATATAATATCTAGATATTTAAAGAAATTATGTATCAAAATACCTAATCATTACGTAAATTGAACAACATTTAAACGAATAATATTTACCTTGATTCAAAAATGGTATAAATTCTAAGTATTTATTTCTTATTATTTATGAGGTGACCACGGTTGTCACTAAGCGGCGCTTTGTAAATTGTCCTTATTATTATTATTAAATGGCACTTGTAACCTCAAATGAAGGAACATTGGCCAGATTCAAGTTTGTTACGAAATCGTGCATTTTGTTAATTACGTTAAAATACACAACAAATTATAAAATATGTGGAAAACAAAAAAAAAATGTTAATAATTAACACTGAAATTAAAAAAATATTATATTTTGAACCAGACTATACAGGTTTTATTGCTGTTGAAAATATTCATTAATTCAAAAATATTATTTGAATGTGCGCGTATAGAGCAACGGCTAAAAAAAGATTCATAGCAGCTGTCAAAATAATGATCGGTTAAAATTGAGTATTGTCAATAATTGTTTCTGTCATCCATTGGTCTGGCATAACATTTACATTTGTACATAATATTGTATAAACATCAACCATAACGATTGAGCGATTCATTCAATTTTCTTTTGTTTTTGTTCTGCCGGTCTGGTCGTGTTAAACGACACGAGCAAAGTAATTGCTCCAAGATTGTTTGAGGCATTTAAACGATTCATGTTTTACTTATGTGCATAGGTAAATTTATTTTAGTAAGACGTTTTAATTCTTATTATCATTTCACGAACAATTTCAGATAAATCGTTATGAAATTATATTTAAATTGTTCGTTTCGGATCAGTTCGTACAATTCAATTATTTATTTACTGCGACAAATAAAAATTAAACTAAAAGAAAGGAGTCGATTAACAAAAATAACGTATGATCAATGAACATGTGAATAAACATGACATGTGTAAATCAGGCGATGGTAGTTTTTTTAAAAGTTACAATAGCACTATATAACCTTTGATTCTCTCTGCCTACCTCAAGGATACGATGGCATTATTTTATATGTTTGACGGTGTACCCTTAAACTAATCTATAGTAGGTACTCATATAAGTCGTATTAAAAATATAATAAAATCAGGTAGGCAAGTCCCGTCAAACGGTGAAATCAAAACCCTTATGATAACCCATATCATGGATATAATAATTATCATATGGAGTTCTCTAACATCATAAGATATAATAAAACTTCATAGTATAATTAGTATATTCATGATATGGATAATCATGAGGGTTTTGATTTCACTGTTTGACCGGACTTGCCCCACAGATCTGGTTTCATTGATTTTACATGAAACGATTTTTATGCTACCCTCAGTTAAAGAAAGAATGATTGTAGGTACCTATACCTATATAATTTTTCGATTTTTTTTTTTTTTTAATTTTTTTTTTTTATAAAAAATGAATATGTCCTTGTTAAACAAGTACATATACATTTTCTTACGTTCCCTAAAATAAGCATAAATGCTTGAGCTATAGGTGAACGAAATCGGTCGAGGCAGGATTCGAACTTTCGACCACTGGATTACTAGCTCCGCGCGCTAACCGCTCTGCCATCGACCCATCTAATCATATTTTCATATTGCTACATAGTTTTATATATGACGGACCGCTAATTTTATAATATTATCATAGAAATTAATAGAATAAGACAAAACGAAGATCAATTGATCAGAAATCATTTACTTTGCAAAAATATTCGTGATTTACCACCTGCATCAAAAGAAAAACAGCTAGATTTAAATGGGGAGACCACGAGTGTAATAAAATGTTTCACAGAACCTTTCATTCATACCATCTCGGAATACTCCCACAATGTGAGGTTATCAGCGACAGGTGTGCGGATAAAATTTATAAAAGGAAGAACGATACATGCGTGTATTCTCACACACCAGTCTCGTCTCATCGCAACATTCAGAATGGGAGATGAACCTCAATACTAAACACGGCTCTTACGCTTACGAGACAAACGAAAACGATGATAATAGAAGAGAATAGAAGCACTGTTCTAAGGCGGAACCTCACAGTATTTATTCATAGAAAATTAGTGATTTTTTTACCTGGATCAGGGGCGTCTAGCGTCTGTGGGGGGTGATGTGGCATGGGTCCAGGGGTACCTCCGGAACCCGGTGAACGAACATCCTCGTTCGTTGGGCCTCCGTATGAGAGGGACGATGAGGGTGGTCGCTAAAATTAAAAAAAAAAAAATTAAAATAATGTTCAAATTGTAAAATGGTTCAAAAGACACATTCACTGAGAAAATAAAATAATCTATATATTTTTTTATTTACAATAAATGTTAAAGATATTTGAAAAAATATAGCGTTAGCCTCTCCAACTAGGAAAGTTATTTATCGGGAGAAGCTTTCAATGTTTTTTGTTTTTAATTTTATTTAAGTGATATATTTTTTCCTTAATGATAATTGAAGCCATGACCTCGACAACCAACTCAAAAGACTAATCATTTTACATTTCTGCCAAGAATTACAAATCAACAATTCAAAGGATTTAAAGAGAAACCAAATAATAAGTTTTTCATGTCAATATAAATTATGATCTAAGTAAATCATTGGTTTTGATGAAGGATTCAAAACCTTCAATGATAATATTTTTTCCTATTTATTTTTCATACACTAAATGAAATCATTTATTTTACATTATTTTTACATATTACATTAACAAAAAAGTAACCACATTAAAATAGACTTACAATAAACATAATATTTATTTTATCAAAAATTTTGTATTCATGACATTATAGAATTATATCTAGAGCATTATAAATAAATCATTTAAACAATATGTGCGCAATGTTAAAAAACATACAAATTGTGACAGATGCACTAAATAAATACTGATGATTAACTAATTAGGTTATTTGATTAACGTATTATTCTTGAGTTGGTGTGTACCAAATATCTACATATCTGAACATTACCTAGTTATGTACAATAATGAAGTCATTGTTTAATAAATCTTTCAAAAAAAAATTGAGTCATAAAAATGTCTCGCTTGCTTCAAATACCTACGCCATTGTTAGCTAAATGCTTTGTTTTGAAACTGAATATTATTTCAGTGTGTATTTGATTTTCGACAGAAGATTATTTATTTTTTCTAAAGCACGGCGTTGGCGCTGTGGCGCCTGCTTAACCTTGCAGTGCCTCTGTTTTTATTTTGACATTTTTCATATCACGCGTCATGTAAATCATTTCATAATGTGAAATATTATAACATAAGTTATATTTTGGAAACGAAACGAAATATAACCAATCTATGAATTATTTGTCTTGAATGTGACATTCATAATAAAATTTTAATAATCACCTACTAAAACTAAAATGCCACTCTTTGAACTGAATTATGAACTAATTTAGCAACAACAGAAAATAATTTTTTTCTAAAGTTATCGTTAAATTCATGACTTTTGTTTAAAAAATTAGTGCCATTATTTTATAAATTCATAATTAATGAAGTGATTTTATTGACATTTCATCATAGTAATGCTTGTGATATTTAGGATTCTCGGTATAATCGATACATTGCTTGATTTGTTTAATTTAATTTAAATATAACTTCAAAAGTTTAACTCAAACAGTCGTATATTTTCCCATACCTATATTAAAATTATATTAGGAAAGCATGAACATGTGGCGATGAATGATATATTTTTTAACATTTTTTTAACATCTCAATAGAAACGAAGTTGGAATAATATTATATGAGAATCAGGAACTCAAGGCACCTACAGGGCTTACGACCTATCATCGGCTGGTTTACGTGGTCATTGTAAGCGCTTGCGCAACGTTCACCAATTATGCCTTCTTAATGAGTTCCCTTATAAATGCTATTTTGAAATTTCTATTTATTTTAACAATGAGAAACTGGTTGTTTGAAAATGAGCTGCGATAAATAAAATAACGAAGAAAACCTTTTTGTAAAGCACACCTGAACTGCGCCAGAAATATTATTTCAATTTTTGGCTTGTTTACCTACTTGTACCAATGTGTATATATTATTTGTTGAAAAAAAAAATATTATATATATGCGACTTTGAATTTACCTACTTAACTACTGCTACATAAAATATTTTCCATCTTGATCTGTATAATTCACTAAAACTATACGTAATTCATTAGATTTTAATCCCCACAAAAATATATGAGTATATTTGCATTCTAGATATGTAACTACATGATATGTCGTATTCAATATGATAATATATACAGTTCATTCTAAAGTAAACTAAATCGTTGTTGCATCCATTTGTTTGCGAAGGTCCCATACAAGGACAAACGTGATACGAATAAATATCATATAATTGTATCGTTCCTTTCTTCAAAACGTTAGAGATTTATTCACCAGTTTTAGTGTCATCCTACTGACGAAACCAACGGTCATACTATTCACACGGTCAATCCATACACCACATAATATATACGGATACATATAATATGCAAGTACCGTATATTTAGATCCTTGAGGTAAAGAGAATATGCCTGCATACTCTTTTTTTTGCATTTTCTTTCAGAATTATCAATTAGATCGCCGCTACTCAGCAATAGAGCTGTTCGGTTATAATTAATTGTAAATTGAAAATGCAGCTAATTAACAAATTGCAGCCTTCGTGTTTGAATTTGTTGGAATAGACCGGTTTCGCCTCTAAAAGCAAATAATCATTTTGATGAAATATTACCTGAAGTTCTGACTCACCCACTCGATTACTATCTACGTACATATTTATTTACTAATCCAACTGTCGATTTGTTCAGGAGAACTTTGTTCTCTTAACATATCGACAATGTATCAAGCCAGGATACGCGAGAATTGTATGCAGAGGTCAACTTTTTTCACGGCTTTTCCAACTTTGAAGTCAAAAAACACCAACGTAGAGGCTTCGCAGCATATATCTTCCATACACGGATTTACTCAGAATTCGGAGTAGAACATTTCGTGTGTCTGTGTGTGTGTCTGTGTGTGTGTGTCTGTGTGTGTGTGTGTGTGTGTGTCTGTGTGTGTGTGTGTCCCTTATAACTTTTGATCCGCTCAATTTACAGAGCCCAAAATTAAAGAATATATAAACAGTTATAGGCTTACAAAAATTATATACTCAGAATTTCGAATTTTCGTTTTAATCAGGGGTTATCAATTTTTGAATTTTTACTTTATTTTTCCATATATCTCAGAAACCATAAAAGCTAGAAAGCTGAAAATTTGTACAAATATAGAAAAATACAAAATCTCAAATTATTTAATTCAAAAAAATTCCAGGGTTTCTCAAACATTTTTTATTAAGAAAAATATTTTATTTATGATAAATTTATGAGTTTAACTGCCTATATTTCCAAAACTTTTACAATTATCGAAAAAAGCCGAAACACCCCAACTAGATAATTTAATTTTCTATAAAAAAATATTTAAATTGTAGTAGAAGATCTCAATTTTTTTTTAACAATTTTTTTAAAAATTGAATTTAGTGACGACATCGCTTCATACATTTTGTATGGCAGTCGCCTATACACAATATGTAAGAAGACTTAATAGTTTGATACTTCATCTCCAAACATACATACATACCATCATGCTATTTTCATATTCTGGGTAGGAAAAAAGGATCTTCCTCCATACTATCCTATCTTGACATACATACCTACATATGTTGTATAGAAAACAAAATATCTGAAAATATTCAATAATTTGTATTTATGGGTTTATAGTTTGGTACATATTCTTCAACTATACATACTATCGCTATCGACAGTTGGATCTCATGTGTTACATGCAACTAGTTGTTACTTTCCAATTTCATTCAAAGGGATTTTTATTCACAATTTTGATCCATGTATTGATGCAGTCCATGTGGATATGTTTAGTCGAATTATTGCGACTGAAGTCAGACTTTCTGGCATAAATATAAACTAAACTAAGACCCGAATGCAAAGTCCTAGGTACCTAAATACTAACTCCTAACCTCACTGGAGTATTTAGTATTCTTAAGTTAGCAAATGCGTTGCAGAGTCATCACTAACTAAAATACTTAATACTACGCCAAAATTAAGGTCGATGGCGTAGCATTGCACATTATTGTATATGAAGAAAAGAGATGGATATGTAGTTTTCTATGGGTTTAGACAGACGTTTAAAATGTTTTTTTTTTGTCATAACAACTCAAACACATGTAACCAAGGTCACACTGAAAGCTCGATGTCGCGATTTTTTGAAATTCTAGCGAATTTTCGGCATCTCGTACAGATCGCTGAATACTCTGTTTGGTATTTGATTTGACAAAATTACCAAATGCATATTCAACGAAGCCATTAAAGTCATCATCCACCGAAAAAATCTCGTATTTTAGTATTAAACCACTCGTAAGGTTCCTCGCTATCAACCTTACTTTTTGACAATTCGCAAATGTTTTCTTACGTCGACGCACATGCGCTAGGTATTTAGATATGTCTCTGCAATGCAATTCTCATACAAAAACTGCGTAGCATCCTCCAGTTAGGAAGCCACGTGATCTCCTAACTTAAGTAATTGACTGCGCAATGAAAACATGGTTATTATTTAGAATTTAATATTAAGGTAGGATTCTGCATAAGGACCTATGAGAAGAATACCTTCAAGGAGAGAAGTATGTGACATTAGGTTGGATTAACTTTACCTATCACATTTTGGATACACAAATGATATAGGAAACATGTATGAATGTAATTTGTAACTTGTTTCTATACATGATATACATATGTATATACCTACCTATACAAATATCTGCCTATAAGATTATACAGGATTCACGTTATGCTAATTACTGTAAACGATCAAAAAGAATATAACATTATCTATAGCGGAGAGAATCGCTTATATGTAGATAGAATCATAAAAAAAATAATTTCCCATTATATGCACGAAACATAATATCTATTATATACCTACCCAACTAAAGTACTAAAGATTATACCTACAACGTAGACGTGCCATTCCGTCGCGTATCTAATGCATATTACTAGAACATGGCTGTAGCGATATAATCGATCAAATTTATTATTAATTAAAACAAAAATAATAAACGGGGAAGAATTCCTTCTAAATTACAATTCATAAAACGCCTTGAATCCGGTAGCAGAATACTTCATTAAGATTTTAATATTTTTTGTATCGAACGGTAGTCTTTCCACTTCATCATCGTTCGACGATAGCGATCTACGCTTTCAAAACATGTTTTTATATCAAATATATACCCTAAGTTGATTGAGCACAGGGCTCACAGTCGAAAGCCACACGAGGCAACGACTTAATACGTTTTTCGATCGGGTACCAGGTAATCGTTTACAATTTTACGATATTATAAAGGAACATGCTTCTCGTTCTTGCTCCTAACGGATTTTACAGTCCACCCAAGTGTTTCAAAAACTTTTTTAATTGATTCATCAAGACGATTATTCAAAATTTACAAGTTCGGCTCGATCTGATGCAATATAACGTCGCTAGTGCCCAATAAATATTTTATTAATTAACATACCTAACCCATAAAAAAACAACATATTTCAAATCACATGTCTCAATTCTTTTGCCAACTGTATATTTCGCACCTTTATTTTCATGGTGACACTATACAAAAAAAATTTCACCATCATGGATTAAAGTTTTGGATTTTTTTATTTAATTTGAAAAAATACAAATTGCAATAATGCCAATTGGTGGTAAATATTTGAACGAGTGATCTGGTGTTTCTGTATTCAATAGACAGCGCTCATCTAAAATACAAACATAGCTGGTTAAAAAAACTTAAAAATTGAATAATTACAATTTTGTATAGTGTCACTATGAAAATAAAGGTGCGATTTGTGTCTTTTGTTATGTAGGTAGGTACTAAATAATGCATAACAATTTATTAACCGTCTATTCCCAAATTCAAATTTTCAAAGCTTTTTATTAATCTTTTTTTTTCAATTTTGAAAACTAAAGCTGTAGATATGAGAATTCTGTATCAAAAAAATATATATACCTATATCTAACCATCCTGGGGCCTAAGCCAAGTTGAAAACGCTTAATGATATCGCCAAACGCTATTTTTTTTTGTATGGGATTTGACGTTTGTTATAATCGTTAAGCGTTTTCGATTTGACTCAGGGGGCAGATCCGTCTCTAGCTCATTTTATGAAAAGTCCTATGATGGCACATGGTTACCTTTGATAATATTATGATCTCCGGTAGATGGAAAAACAGCGCTCCCGACACAAATATTGATCACCCAATAAAATATATATTTTTCTTCATAACGTAGTTCACACTTCCTAAGCTGATTTAGTTCATGAATAATCATATTTTGGAAATGCACACTTGTGGCAGCTGTTTGTTTTATATATTGTTTATATAATAACATTTTACACATAACGAGACATCTATATTATCCACAATAAGTTATTATTACAATAAGTTAGGCATAAGCACAGGCCGCGGATCGAGTTTCACTCAAGTGCTACCGTACGTTCGAATATATGTAAGTACCTATATCTTGTCTTGTGGTTCAAAAATCAAATATATTGAACCGGTTGTACGAGAAGGGGGCCGGGCGGTAATTAAAATGTATTATATCTTCTTTGTTATTAAAAAATTATATTGCCTTCAGAGCTGTACGTATTAATTTTTATAACGAAGCATGATACATTGCTGATGGCGAGGTGATGAAAAAAAGACGAAAGACTGACGGTAGAACACTCCTGGTCAACCACCTCGATTCGTCAAATGTTTTAACAATAAATTTTCCCTCACTGGGTCAGTAATGCGACGTGAATTTTATTGAATAATAATAATAAGCAATAATAGCGCCGTTTAATGATTTAAAATCATTCCAAGGGCGCTGATAGCTCAATTCTGTAATGATCTGCGAAACAAAGTTGTTTTTAGTTTTTTAGAGAAGGTGTCCTTGCTTTGAGCACCGCAGACATCAGGAGGTAGTTTATTACACTTATGTAAATGGACTTATTTCACTTAAATGGACATTCACACTAAAGCATCGATCATAGTAAGCCGCCTTGTTGGCTCTGTCCACCTCCTTCAAGGAGTTGGTACTCTGTGATCCAGACTGTGAGGTGCCTCCCAGAGAGTTCATTTCATTGACACAGTTCTTGTATGTAATTCGGTGCTAGATCATTCAAAGATCATTAAACACCTTCAGACAGATTTCTGGACACTTCAACCAGTGCAGTTCTTTAAGAAGATGGGTCATATGACATCGTTTCTTTTAGCTGTAAATTAACCTAGCCGCTGCATTAAACACCATAATATGTTATCTATCGAGCTGATACTTGGGCATACCAGCATATATACCGTTACAGTAATCAAGCCGAGATACGACAAATGCATTTGTGAATGTTTTTGACTAATTGTTTGGTAAGCTTCGACGAATCACACTTATATTCGTTTTAATTTTTTGTTTTTCCTTTTTAAAGGGGAAATAGTTTTATATTTAATACTCCTCACTAATACGGAATATTTACTTCATTATTTGGAAAAAATTAACCATTTTTTATTCATTGCTCAACTGGTCAAAATTGCTCTTATTCATAACTGTTTTTTTCGTGATGTTTATGTGTATACATAGGTATCTGCATAAAAGGATTTCGCAGTCTCCTTTCTTACTCCGTTGGGAACGCTATAGGACTTTTAAGGCCTGTTCTCCCCCGGAGCGGTTGTTGCATATTTCGTACCTCTACCACTATCTACAATAAACAGTTTTAACTATACTCCGTTAACTATTAATTCCATCTGCTTCATATCATATGAAACGTACAAAAAGCTGATTTTTTTGACTAATTTTTCTTCGATAATATTAATTGCCAAAATTGTCATAAATGGTCTCACGTTTTGGAAAATTAACCACTGAAATTAATTAAAAATAAATTAAAACTTAAACAATTTATGTTTAATAGAAATATAATAATAAACCTACAGTAAAAATGGGATTCAAAATAATGAACTATGGAATTCCCATCGTTTCAAGAAAAAAAATGTAGTTTTAGTGTTGGCCAAAATCTACTCCTCTGTGTCAAGTACATTTTAAATTCAGTAATACAAATACCTATCAACACAAATACCTTTTATCTTCGGAAGGGAAATATATTTTATTTAAAAGACGCGGTTTCTATCACCAACATTGCAATCTGAGATATGCATTAAATATAACTCTATACATCATACAAAGTTTGTTGTTTTGCATAACAGATGTCGCTAGGATGAAAATAAAAACCGCTGGTTGTGATTCCATCGGGATATTTTAACCACTCGTGGGACAAGAGGAAAATCTTCATATTATGGGGGAGATTTCAAATATGTATTTTATGAAAATATATACTGCAGCTATCTAAGGTTTCCAGCAAAACATATAATCACACATACGAATATTTGTACGAATCTCATCACAGAAAATCTTTCTTTATTTCACAGAATCCCATTGATAACAAAATACATAGATAATATTTTGGATCTTTTGTTATTTATTTTGTTCCTACTTATCGATATTGAAAATAATATTAAAATAGCATATTACTAAAAATATTATACAATATTTTCCTAATGTTCGATTATTAACATAGTTTGTGTACAATTAAAATATAACAGAACGATGTATGACAGAGTTCGAAATGAAGATACAAGGAAAGAATGTAAGATGAAGAAAGATGTAATTAACAGAATGAATGTTAAAACATTGAGATGGTTTGGCCACTTGGGGAGAATCAATGAAGAACACCTGACGAAGGAAATATACAAAGCTGACAGTAATGGAATAAGAGGTCGGGGGCGCCCAAGAAAAGGATGGCACGACCATGTAAACGATATTCTGAAAGATTGAAATGTAAGAAGCGTGAACAACAGACGAACGTGTATAAGACGATGTATGAATGTTGATGAGGCAATGAATGTGTGTCAAGATAGAAAAATGTGACATTCGGTTCTCTCTGCCTACCCCGCGAGGGACATGGCGTGATGGTATGTATGTATGTAAAATATAACACAATACAATGAATGTTGGTAACCACAAATAAGCTACTGTATTCGACCGATTCGAAAGCAACCGATTCTTTCTCAGGTCGGATGACTACTTGTCATGTTTATGCCTTATTGCAATAAGCCCGCCATTGTGCACATAAATTTGCTGTAGATAGGTATGTATATAGAATATATAAAACATGACTTTAGTTGAAAAATGGTTTGAAATCCCTCTATATTCAACATTTTAGAGTGCAACTTGACCAAAAATAATCTCATTCTTGGAACAATGAACTCTGCCTTCCGAATTTAGTCAACAGTTTGCAAATGTCCATCTCTAAATAACATGGCATAATTCCAAAAGACACACGCGTTTGTTGGTGTGTCATCCGAGATTCCAAAAATGTGTTGACAAAAAAAAACAATGTGTGTATGATTCCTCTCTCTCTCTCTCTCTGTGAAAGATGATTATGATTATAAAAAAAATATATTACGGTGCTCCGTTCTGTTATACCTCCCCCCCCCCCGTCTCATCCACCGCTTACATGACACTTCACTTTGCGAATACGATCATTACATTACCGACTCGTATCATTATTATTATGAGGTAGGTACCTACACGTATATTGAAGAGAAAGGGGAGATCCGGGCGCATCGGCCTTAATGCGCTTATCCTGAAACCCAATATCGCTGCATTATAATATTATATTGACATATTGCGTGAATTTTATCGATCTTTTCATATTTTTTTTTTCTTATTTGCATTAGCCGATATTGGCACCTAAAAATGATGATTCATAATAAAATTATACGTATTATTTAGTTTCATTTTAAGTATTCCTTACGTAAGTTTTGAAAGATTGTGTATCTTGATATTTTCTATTTATTTTTCTGAATTTATTATGAATTGTTGTCTGTATAATTATTGAATTTATTTCTTCTCGCTTACTTTATTTTTTTATTTATTTATTGTTATTTCCTCTATCAATTTATAGTTTAGTTTATATTATTTGCTAATACTTTTTGAACCAAGCGTGTATTTTCATACATTTTTGTTTTTTTTTTATATATAGGTTTTATCTTTATCTTTATGGTGATTTTGAATGTCTTTTTTGTATGTATATAACATGGTTAGTGTAGTATTGCACCCCCTGCTCACAGACTGGAATAAAAAAACTTTATTGTTTATTATTATTACCTATCGATTGCAGATTTATTGATAGAATTATATAATTAACAACTGCCTCTGGTGAAAGAGTTCTGTGCATTATTTGTTTTATTTAATAATAGATACCTAATATTGGTTTTGATGATGCTAGATGTGTCTAGCAAAATCACATAGACTTAAAGAATTAAGTTTTATACTGTGTTTGTACCTAATTCTTTTTTTTGTTTGTTACTTTTTAAGTAATAGTAAGACTATTTGGAAAAAAATCGAACCTCGCAAGCTATCAAACTGAGATAATGTGATTTCTAATGATATAAAATACCAACATTCGATAAATACCTGAATAAATCTTTAGAACACAAATATCAATTCATAAATCCCGACATCCAAGTTTTAGAAATACATATTCATTAGTAGGTATGTAGGTACTTATACGGTGTCGTTAAATAGTTAATAGAATAGGTAGACAAAACTAGATACCATGAAAATCTAATCATGATCTGCATATAGGTAGGTACCTACACATCTTTGATTCAGATGAAGTATACCTCTTGAATACCAAACATTCTTCTTGTGTGTCCGATGTAAAATTTACATGAAATATAGGTGAATCAGAGCAAACAAATTAATCCAATTAAAACAAACGTTCACTTGATATTCACGAACCCAAAGGAATGCCTGCCCGACTGTTCGTGGGCAAATTGTTGAACAAAAGACATGTGCGCGCTTTATTTGTTACAGATCAATATCAGGCGAGTATATTATGTATATATATACAGGTAGGTATACCACGGAAGGACACAGGTGTTAATACAAGGCCCGTTCACTTACCTTCATATCTCGAGTATTATGTAAATTGTACGATAGCTAGGTACCTACGTGGAAGCGATGAAACGAGCAAGTAATTAAAAATACTAGTTTGTTCCGAGTAATAAAATATTAAGTAATCTATATTTTTATAGCATTGTTACCGCGACAGCCTGAGCAAATATAGGTACCTACTAATGAACTATCCCCAGACAATAACGCACTTTTCAATTTTGACATCTTTCATAAGGAAAATTCTCATAGCCGAACCTCATTGAAAAATATGCACAATTTTCCGTTACATTTATTAAATCGAATATTTTTAAAAGTTGCATATACCTACACAAACATTGCTATTTTTCCCTGTCGGTAGTCAATGATATTTTTAGACAAATTTTTAAAATCTCAATACAGAAGAAGTTGAAATATTATAGAAGAACCAGGAACTCAAGGCACCCACGACCTAAGGTGATAAGAGAACTCAATAAGAAGGCATGATTGGTGAACGTTGCGCTAGCGCATAAAGTGATCACATAAACCAGCCGATGACAGGTCGTAAACGTGTAGGTGCCTTGGGTTCCTGGTTCTTCTATAATATTGAAAAAATAATAACTTTCTCTCTATTGAAATGATAAGAATTTGTCAAAAAATTATTTTATTACTTTTCAGTTCAGCTTATTTTCATGAATATATTTTATGATTTTTTGATATTGTTTTTTCTATTGTTTTTAAATCTCAAGGAGTATAGTGTCTTTAAAGTGAAAAATGTGCTGATAAATGCGTCTTTACATTACGACAACTGATACCTATGTCAAAAAAAATGAAGGGCCGACAGAGTGTACAAAAAAATGGACAAAAAATAAGGACTATTTCGTAATTGGGTCCTAAATCATCTGCGGTTAAAAGGTGACTAAAACTATGATTTTATTACTCAAATTGTATTGTGCTCCCGAAACACGATGATTACACCCTACCTCAATTTACTTGGAGCCATTTTATCAAAATCAAATGAAATTATTGTGTTCTTTTGAGTAATGGACGGTTAAACTTTAAATTTGATCAGATGGCATCAATTTATATAATTAAAGTAGGGTGCCATTAGGACATTTAAGTTATTCTTTTTATTCCTCTTGTTTCGTCAAATCATAACAGGTGGGCTGTTTCAAACTTATTACATATTTATCGTTCACATCAACTGATTTTTGAAGAGTCAAAACGTTGCCCAATTCAAGTAATCGACTAAACGGAGCACTTAAGGCCATCGTTAACGTCTATGACCTTGGAAATACGGGATGTACACAAATATGCACATTTATTACCTTCTAATGTATGAAACACGAAAAAATAATGTCTATCACAAAACCATATTCGATAGATTTTCATATTCTCTGTCGTTATTTTTTTGTTATTTACAAAAAAAAATTAAAAAGGATTTCATTAAGAACCAATGGTACAAGAAAAGTAGATATTTATGAACTATAATTTCAAAAAACATATTCATTAGAATATATGTATAAATAAACAGTTCTTAACAGATTTTTAATTATCTCAATACAGACGAAGTTGGAATATTTACTGTAGAAGAACCGGGAAATCAAGGCACCTACAGGGCTTACGACCTGTCATCGGCTGGTTTACGTGATCACTTTATGCGCTTGCGCAACGTTCACCAATTATGCCTTTTTAATGAGATCCCTATCAATTCAATTTTTGAAAGTTCTATATATTGCAATACTGAAATTCTTTTCACTTGAAAATAAGGATTTTTACTACAGCCATCTATGTGTGAAATCATACAACATTCTGTTAAAAATATCTTTGACTCCCGACAGGGAAAAAATGCAATGTTTGCGCATATGCAATAATAAAAATATTCAATAAACAGTTCTTTAATTCAAGACGAATCTCTAGAGGATCCTGGGGAAATGATTTAAAAATCTACTATTTGGACAACAATAGACTCTTAACCAAGTAATTTAGGAATCAAGCATTTCAAAAGAAGCCAAAACTGTCGTTGATAATGTAAATGTAGTGCCTGGGCGAGACAAAATACGCCTGAAAAAAGAATAAATACCGTTGTAATGAGATCATTACGTACGTAAAGGAACAATATTTAAGAGAAAGAGGAATATGAAATAAAAAAGAAGGATTATATAAGCTGCAGACAGCAGAGGTGGATCACGACGAAGGAAATGAAGAAGAGGTGGTTATGGTTATTGAAAGGAACAAAAGATGATGGCTTGACTGAAAATAGTAAGGTACCTACTTATGTAAGTTTTTAAGGATATGCTGCACCATGGTCAAGTGCACCTTTAAACCTATCTGGCTGACCCTATTCGAGCGACATTGCGATGTTCAATTGTTGGTACACATGGATAATATATTAAGGTGTCCTTTAAGACAGAGTATCAGCAATTCCTTCAAAGCGCCCCGGAGCAGTCCGTCATACATGGCGGTGGGAGCATTATGCCTAATGCCGATGTCCACGACTTCCGCTTGCAGCGTGTAATTGAGCAAACACTCGGGCAGTGAGAGTCTTAATCGCCTTATAATAAATGTATCGCGGCGAGTGTCGGCCGCTAACGAGCCGAGGATACTAACTGCTGACTGATGCAAACAACTAGCTGCTAGCTGCTGGCCTACCTCATTATAATTATTTTTATTATTTACACAGCGAAATGAACCGTAGCAGGAGCTGTGACGGAATAACGCACTCGCAAACAAAACGAAATTATAATATTTTAAAACATTTTATCGAAGGACCGAACAAATGTTGCGCACAGAGCCCTCAGACTGTAAAACAGCAACGGTTTGCAAAGTATGAATCGAAGAATTCGAAGACCCTCCCATTTCTGATGTCCTCCTTTACATTAGAATTGTGCTCTTGTTAAGGAAATATGAACAGTAAAAAAGATACTTTACCACCACTTACTTTGAAAATATGAATCCATGCCAAATATTTATGATAAATTTCTGCATTAAAATAAACAAAACAATTCACAGAGAGTATAATAAGACAAGAAATTATAATAAAATTTGATAATTCGGCCGTCCGCCGTGGTAATAATAATAATAATAAATTTGGATAATTTATATAGCGCCGTTTTTGTGAATATCTCACCTCAAGGGCGCTGAAAAAATGATTATGTTGTATCATTTCGGCTCTGGTAAGATTTGCGAAAAAGGTGCGTTTTGAGTTTTTTCCTGAACGAAGATATATTTTCGGTTTGTCTGAGGGTGTGTGGGAGCTTATTCCATGCATTTGGTCCTGCCACAGCAAATGCACGATCACCGAAATTAGTTGTGTGCACCCTGTTTATTTCAACTAATTTCCCAACCATGGATGAAGAGGCAGAACGAAGTGATGATTGTCTGTCATTTATTGAAAGCGGAATGCACAGTTCAGAGAGGTAAGTAGGAGCCATACCACGAAGTGCTTTAAATATTATGAGACAGAGCTTATATTCAATTCTTTCGGGGACTTTAAGCCAATGTAGATTGCGAAGATGGTGAGAGATGTGAGAAAATTTGGAGGCTCCAGTGATGAGTCTGGCTGCAGCATTGAAAACTGACTGAATTTTATTAATTTCTTTCTTTGGTAAATTCGCATATATACCGTTACAATAATCCAAACGGGAGACAACAAAGGCGCTTACCAAAGATTTCATGGCTTCAATTGGGATACTCCTTCGGATTGACTTTAAACGTCTTAGTTGAAAGAAAGCAGAAGAGGTAACTGTGTTAATTTGGTTTGAAAAGCTTAGATTTGAATCTATTTTGACTCCAAGAAGTTTAACACAGGATTTAGGAAGAATATCTGAATTTTCGAAAGTTAGTGGGGAAGTGTCTATTAAATGGCTTCGTTTGCGTGTTGCTGTCCAGAGTAGTTCTGTCTTTGTTGGGTTTAGCTTAAGTTTGTTTGCTGACATCCAAACACCGATATCTTCGATACATTTACAGATTGTGGTTTTTAGATGGTGAGCATTTTCTGGTGAGCAATAAAAGTAAAGCTGCCAATCGTCCGCATAACAGTGTGCGAGTAGTCCGTGGGAGTCAATGATTGAAAATATGTCTTTTGTGTATAAGATAAATAGTAACGGACCTAGCACGGAACCTTGGGGAACTCCGAAATTTACAAAAGCGGGAGATGATTTTAGGTTATTGAATTTGATTGTTTGGTGTCGTCCTGTGAGATAAGATTGAAACCATTTATATGTGTTTTCTCGCATACCGTAAGTTGTTTTGAGTCTTTCAGTGAGAATAGTGTGATCAATCGTATCAAAAGCTGCACTCATGTCCAGAAATGCTAATAGAACATGATTTCCGGTTTCAGTAGCTAGAATCGTATCAGATAATATTCGGGTTTGGCTTACGTCCGGGCGTCATTGGTTCGATCCCCAGATGAGGAGAAATCAATTTAAATTAATTTCTCAAGCAAATATTGCTTCTATGGGCTGGAAACAATGGTTATTTGGAAGAAATTGGTATATTGCAATACAATCGCCACTTACACAAATTTTATTATATTATTTATGATTTATAATGCGCCGATTTCGTGAATATCTCACCTCGCTGAGAAAAAAAGATTTTGACTACCTACTTCCTTTTAAATCGAACAAATATTTTCAAAATATTATAAAAAACATGCTAATTGAGAGCAGAGTTAGTCACTTGCACGAGTCTTGATTTTGCACAAAGAATGATCCCTTTAAGTTCAAGTCGAAATCCATAAAATATGCGCGCTTAGGTGCAGAGTAAAAAAAACTTTGAGAAGCCGTGACCTACATAATAATTTTATTTTGTCTTTTTGTACGTGACAGCTGTTACAGTTTATTCTTACATTTTCAAAGTTTGTATTGTTATGATGCATGTGTTTAAAATTACATTACCATTACCTTCATCATTACCCTTACCTACCTAGATACTTACCCGAATTACCCGTGAATTTAATAACAAGGTAAGCACCTATTTATAATCAACACTACATAACCATATTATTTATTTAAAATTAATTTATCACATTTTCTTCGTTGATGAGAAATAATTTTACTAAAATCTATATTTAAGTTTTAATATTATTCGAAATGACAGCTGCATCCAACACACTACTCTAGAGTATCATTTAATTTTCAATTTTAATTATTCACAAACAAATATTTCACGTTGGTGTTTGGAGTATGTAACGAAATTCACAGCGTTCTGTTTTCAAACCAAACCCTTTAAGAATCCAAGGCACCTACAGGGCTTACAACCTGTCATAAGCTGGTTTACGTGATCACTTTATGCGCTTGCGTAATGTTCACCAATTATGCCTTTTTATTCAGTTCCCATATCAGTGTAATTTTTGAAAGTTATATAGGTAGGTATATTTGAATAATGTGAAACAATTCATTTGAAAATAATATAATAATAAAGTGATCACGCAAACCAGCCGATGACAGGTCGTAAGCCCTGTAGAGTGTAGGTGCCTTGAATTCCTGGTTCTTCTATAATATCCCTACTTTGTCTCTATTGAGATATTAAAAGTTTGTCAGTAAAATCATATCATTTGACTCCCGATAAGGAACAAAATCCAATGTTTGCGTACCTATATGCAATTAAAGTTTTTTCTTCTACATATAGAGTGCAGAATGGGAATAGCAAGTTCGGTGCTTTCAACGGATTTTTCAAACGGAAGAATGTTTTTTCAATTTTTTTTTTTCAATTTTAGTACCTAGGACAAGTCAAGGTACCTACATTTTCGACGCCCTATTCTGTGTAAATCGCACACTTTGATCGTTATAATATTGCGACGTCTCTGTGTTTTATAACGAATATCACGGTTGATGCGTTATAAATACATAATTTACTCGTTAAAAAGATAACGTTAATCGACGGATACTTACTTATCTATAAATTAGAACAGTACGTTGATGACTGCAAATTAATATAGGTAGGTACACATGGCATGTCATCATTACAACCACTGACTGACTTCAAGAACATATGTAATGCTGTAGCGGTCATTCTCACTATTTAATGATCATTCTCACTATTTAAATAGTCAATATTCATATAGGTATGTGCTTTTAATACTTTTGTTGAATAAAATCAAATGGACACTGAATGACTGATTAATGCATAAACACGTAATGGTAAATAAAGATCATTCTATAAAATGATTTAAATTAAACATAAAATACTATACTTTGTATATTTCCTCTTGTTTATTTTTAGTTCATCACTACATGTTTCGGGAACGTCCGTTCCCTTCCTCAGGTGGTGATTACCTAAAAATAATCAATTGGAAATATACAAAGTATATTGTTTTATGCTTAATTGAAATGATTTATTCAATATGCATTTCCATAAAGTTGCAGCCTACACGTTTGATTATTTAAAAGATCATTCGCACAATTTGCGTAGATCATTTTTTTGCTTAGATCAATTTGCATAGATCATATTTATTCCCTCCAGTAGCTAATGTTCAGTTCTATCCAATAATATACCTACTGTACAAAAAATAATACAAAGTTTTTTTTAATATAAGAAGTAGGTACATATTATAAGACATTTCAGAAATGATAAATGAAGTAAGATAATTGAAATAGTATCATATTTTTAAATTTATTTTTGTTATATTGTATTTCAAATTATGTGACAAGCAAAACTATGAATCGATCTGATATGTTTTAAATAAGTGGGTATTTAATATTCAATTACAAAATTATTAGTAAAGTTTAATTTCTTTCCAAATACTTAATTAATCAGTCTGGGTGTGAATTTTAGGTTTCATATATTTAAACCTCTGTTATTACTAATCAATACCTTTTAGAAACGACGAGTCCAGTACATCAACTATACCTAAAACGAACAAACTTATGTATGTACGTTTATATTTTATTATTTCTGTGCGTCTACATATATATTATATTATGTAGTGTAGGTATATAATGGTATACGTATGTATGTAGGTATATACGTACCTAGGTATATAAATATACATAGTTCGTACTACCGTCTAGACTTTAGACGTAACTTGATGCATTTTACTTCAGTCTCCGAAATAAATTCCCTTGGTAGATTTGATTGACAGTTCACTTCTCCGGGACTCTGAGGCCGCATATGTGACGTGAGTGCATGAGCTGGTAGGGTCCCAACGTATAACCAATGATATACTAACATAACTATAGAGTATCTATTATATTTTTTCTATGCTTCATTGGGTTTATTTTTTTGTAAAAACAATATTTAATAGAAATTAAGTAATAAGAGTGGCATTAAACTGGAACACTATTGATTTTATTATAGTTATTTATAAATCAATTCAATAAGAGCTTCAGTGAATGATAGTGATAAAATCTCGTATATTTATTCGAAGCATCATTTTTCACTTGGTACTAAATAGCACATTTATTAATTTACGCTTCTAGCTTCCGTAATAAAGTAAAAAACGTTTGTTATTTAATTACAAATAGAAGTTTTATGGCAAATAATACCGAAAATAGGTATAGTAATAGTGATATGAGCATGTTTTTTTCGTTGAAAACAACCAATACAAATTATTTACATCTAAAAATTGCCGCAAAAATCATTAGGAAAACAAAACAAGTTGAATTAAACAATTTTTTATAACAGAGTGGAATGATCTAGCAATTTTTTTATTTATGAATATGTCCTTGTAACAAGTACATATTCATCCGAATAAATTCCCTAAGCTAAGTATAAATGCTTGTACTATAGGTGAACGAAATAGGTCGTGGCAGGATTCGATCTAACGATTAATAACCCAGCTCGCTAACCACTCTGCCACGACTCATCTATTGGATTTGTTATAGTAACAATTACATTCAAGTTACATTCAAGAGCTGTGTCAGAAAAAAGAGCTATCTGGGAGGCATCTCACACTCAGGTCTTCTGGATCACAGAGTAACAACTCCCTAAAGGAGTTTGATAGAGCCAACAAAGCAGCTTACTATGATCGATTCTTTAGTGTGATTGGTCCAATAATTTTGGAATAGATTGCCTCCAGATGTCCGCAGTGCACAAAGCAAGAGGACTTTTTTTAGAGCTACATAGGACAATATAAGCACTCCTGGAATGATCCTGAATCATTAAACAGCGCTGTATAAATTATTTATATTATAATCATTATTTCAATTCCACAATAGATCCAGAAAAAAACATCGTTCAATCAATAAATACGCAAACAAGTGAAAAATTCTAAGAAATAACATTGAACATTTTACACGTCAAAAAGCTTTATGATAATAGATCTCCTTGAGTTTGACAACATCAGTGGTGTTGCGGTGTCGGTAGGAATACAGTATATGCTCACATGTGGTGTTAATTCTCTGAATATTCGGATCTGCGGGATTTTTTCTTTCACCCCCGAAACACCAACAGGCAACCGTGCAATGCATGATTCACATTATATTTTGAATTTAAATAATTGGAAATGTGAGAAACATTATGTTCGTATGTAGTTGGTAGTCCCACAACAGAGGAAACAGACATTCAAAATTTATAACAACATTGAGTTTAAATATTAGATATATCTGTTGGTTTCATTTGTTGAATAAAATATTATATACCTACATTCACGCATCGTCTTTGTAAGCGGATGGATAGATTGTTCTAAAGACACCCTATTATGCTACATATCTTAAAAAACATTTATTTTTTTATGTATTTAACTTGAAAAATGTAAATAAAATATTATTACGAATATAAACCATAAATTATTACGTAATAATTTCATTATGAACTTCCACTCTGTAAACGAAACAACATTAAACTTAATGTAAATAAAAAACCTTATCAAATTAAATAGCGATTACAATTATATTTGTGTGGTCAATAGAATTGATAAAAAGTTAATTCTGTCGTTCCAATTTTTCTTTTAATCATATTGCCTGTCTTAAATTCTTGAATCCTTGCGTTTTCTTGTAGGGCACATAGTAGATGATCGTAAATAACTATATGTTCTTGTGTTGCAACAACATCTTTCATTCAACAAGGACTAAATAATTCTCAGAAAACAATGCAAGGGAATCGATCCTTAGAACTGAAGCTGTCGATAAATATAAATAAAAAGTTTTATTTACCAGAAAATATTTAAAAAAAATAAAATAAACATATAGATATTGAGGCGACGATATTATGATACAAGCGGTGTACGTATGTATGTATGAAATGTATAAAGTATTGAATATTTAATATATTCAGCTTAACAATGGTCATGTCATCATATAATAGAGTTGTACGATGAACAATGACACGAATTTTACATGGCTTTCATACCAAACTTTAGATACGCCTTCCATGTTTCACATCCATACATTACTGAATAAATTCTAGACAAAACATTTTGAGAAATTCTTCAGATATTTCTGTGAGTGATTTTATTTTAAAATACACCATACGTTAATTGCATTGATGTACTTCTATCATCACATAGTCGTGAAAATATAGTCGAAAAATTATTTAAAAACTTGTAAAATTATACACATAATATTTTGAATTTATAAGATCATTCCAAGGGCTCTTATAAACTTATTTATGTCTGGTCTACGAAAAAAAAGGAATTTTATTTTTTAGAGAAGATGTTCTTCCATCGAACATCACAAAAGCAAGAAATATCTATTTCAATATCCTCTGAAAAAATCTCGTTGATGTTTTGTTTGGATGACTGTGCGAGCTTTCATGTTTCAATTGATTAATGTTTTGCATATTGACACAAAAATTTGCCAACGATTCGGAATGCAAAAAAGTACGTCTAGCCGTACTGTCTTATGATATACCTAGTCTGCAAATTTTATATTTTTAGTGTGACTAAACACATACGTAGGCATCCGAAATTGTAACGATAAATTGTCTGCATTGGTTCGTTGATGAAAGAAGTGTTAAAATCGCCGTCTAGCCGTGATTGAAATATTATTGAGAATTAAAAAGTCTCATTGCGAATAACCAGACATATATTTATTGTTAGAAAAAAGACCAATGAAGACGGTAATAGAAGGTTTACGGATATGCACCAAATTACTTTGCCAGATTTAAGAAATCAATGTCAGGAAGAAATTTGTAAACCGACATATGATCACATCATCTAACGTATAAATATGGCCTATGAATCTCGTTGAAACTTGACTTATTTGAAGTGTTAATTGAAGGATGAAATATTTTTTCCAACACAAATGTTAATAGGATGCGTTTGATTATTGTACAGTTTGTACACATCATTTTGTACATGAAGTAAAGAATTAAATTCAATACAATATGCCGACCGTATGGTAAATCCGTTTGGTATGTATGAAACCAAGTATTTATACTATGGATATACTAGTTGCATGTAACACATGAGATCCAACTGTCGATGGCGATAGTATGCATAATTAAAGAATACCTACTTACCAAACTAAATAAACACTTTTGTTTTCTATATAAAACATGTAGGTACATACAACTTAGAGACTTAGCAGCATAATATATGTTCTGTGCATGGATTTACTCAGAATTCGGAGTAAGACATTTAGTGTGTGGAACATACTTATATGGTGCGAAGCCTCTAAGTTGGTGTTTTTTGACTTAAAAGTTGGAAAAACCGTGAAAAATATAGACCCTGCATACAAATCTCGCGTATCTTGTCTTGATACTTTGTCGATATGTTAAGAGAAATAAATTCTCTTGAACAAATCGACAGTTGGATTATCAAGCATATCGATCAATAAACTAAATGCACAAACAAAAATGTTCCGTAAACGAGTGAGGTAAAATTTAAATGAAACAATAAAAGATCATAAAAGAGAAAATATCTACAGATATAAGATAGCATCATAAAGGGTCTTGTGTAGTGTTTTGAATGTTTCAGCGTTTGAAACCAATATTATTCCTTTCCTAGGAAATTTTTGTTATTTTTGAGTGACAAGAAACGCAGCCGCGGGGGGTGCTATTTTTAAAATCGAAAACCATAGACGCCCGGCGGGAAACGGCGACTTTATTAACTCTGGTTCGTCTTAGATAAACAATAAATACCAGGAAACTGAGACCCCTGTTTATTTGTGTGTGTATATGTACCAGAAATGCAAATCCCGGCAAAAAATCATAATATTCGTGTTGTGCTCCTATGCTACCTGACTTCGAAAAGCCTTTTTTGCGAGACGATATGATGTTTCACACAGCTGTGGGATTCAAACGACACCCACAACATTATGCGATGGCTAATGTTTCATTTTAATTTGTATCTTTAAAATGATCTTGAATTTTTGAATTTGTAAATTTATAATTGATTTGCAATTTAAGCTTATACCTACTACATTAAATATTTATCGCTTTATTTAAATAAATACATGAAAATTTAGGTATTTCTTGCAAACATTTAAAAATGAAAAAAAAAATACATTGTTTGCACTATTTTATATGTATACCCGTGGAGACCCACAGTGCAGCTGGAAACCTGAGCGAAAGGTCCCGGGTTCGATTCCCGGTGAAGGCACAATATTTAGTTGTGTTTTCAGTCTAGATGTGTGAGACGATAAATATCGTATGTTTCCAGAATATGGCAACTTATTTATTATTGGGTGCGTGTTCAATTCATATTTGATTTAGTACCTACTTACCTACCTGTTAGTTGCCCGAGAAGTAATTTGAAAAAAATATATAGTTATGAGTTATGAGTTATTCTTTTAGTAGATACGTTCATCTTCCCAATAGGTACTTATTTGCGTAGTCTCAAAAATCTAAAATTCCACCAGCAGACTCAATGATTATCTTATATACCTACCTACCTACTAAATATTGGATATCAAAAACGTTTCGTATTCTTATTGGATGTGGATAAAGCTTTATTTTTATATGTTGTATTATTTATTTTTTTGGATTTTGCGAAGAAAAAATTACAACTTTCAGATTATCTATAGATAAAACTTCAAAATAGAGTAGGTAATATATGTACTTACCAATCTACTATATACCTACTTAAGAAAATTCGTATTAAGTATGGTAACAACATATTTATAAGCAATAATTAGTAAGTAGGTACTCATTAACCAGTAAAACTAGGTAACAGCCAGTTTCATAAAAAGCAGCAAAAGGACCCTTTAGTTAAAGGTTCTTTAAAAATTTAAAGTCGCCTTTAAGACGTTGCGTTTCATAAATAATAATGCCGCGTACTTTAGTAAAAGGCAGAAATGTCACCAAAATACCTGAAAGTTGGCAATATTGCTATCAAAATCTATGGAAACATAGCTCAAAGCATAGGTAAATCTTTCTGTTTACTACCATATACATAATATGTTATTTCTGTCATTAAATTGATCATTGATGTATAGGACATGTTTATGGAACAAAATCTATCAAAAAATTCTCCTTAATTCTACTTTTCCATGTGGTCGATTTTTTTCCTATATACTTTTCACTGCTGTATCACAGTACGCATCTTCTAATAAGCTCATTTTGAAAACATAATTTTTTTATATCAGTTATAAAAAAATGTTTAAATAATAACAAAACTATTGAATATTAGTAAGTAATATGCACATGATCGTCAACATTCAATTGACAATATTGACATCAACAAGAACTGACTTGATCATTATGTCATATTGCAGCACACTCTGGTGGCAAAAAAATGAACTGCTCTTAAAGACTTTAGTGACTAAAGTACTATGACACTGGACTTTAAATTAAAGTGAACTTTAAGTGACATTTTGTTGTTATGAAACGCAATTTATTTTAAAGTCGACATTAAGTCTCCTTTAATTTTTATGAAACTGGCCATAAGTATATACAAATAAAGTAGGTGCAAATATGTCCCAGATAGTGGATAAAAAGTAACTTCATAACTTTGTACCTATATTATGACAAACTACCAAATGACAGAAATTAACTTGGTTATAATTGTATGACAATTCATAAAAAGCTGATTATATAGTAATTATGTAGGTAATAGCACGTTAAGCAGATACCTATAAGATGTATGTAGTATTTGCCAGGAGGTTGGTGTGTATTCTTTAGTAAATTATGATGTCATGAACGCAGACTGAAAATGAATGCGAAAATGTTTACAACGATGTATGGTCGAAAGAAATATGAGCATTGAAAGAGTGCGCGATATAGATATTATACCTAATGAAATATTCAGATAGGTAGGATATATTGAGATATTGAAAAAAATTCTTTCATTCATACATTCACACCATCGCAGCATATCCCACAATGTGGGATATCCAAGCGACAGGTGTACAGGTGTGCATAACCTCATAAAAGGAAGCACGACACGTGCGTGTATAGAAAAATTGACATAATTATATACGTTCCAAAACGAGACAGAAAAAGACTTGAAATATGAAATTTTACACATGCCTATCATGAACATCTCAGCGAGCTTGAGGTGAGATATTTATGAAAACAGCGCTATATAAATTATCCAAATAATTATTATGATTCCCTTTTATTATGAAGTCGAACGAACTTCAATATAGTTTTGTATGTACAGAGGATACAAAATTTTATACTGCATCATACGTCATAGGTACGCAATATTTAATATGAAAACGTTATTACAAAACTCATAAGTACCTATAAAAAAACGCATGATTCATGTAAAATAATAAAACCTTATGTTCCTAGGGACAAATATATTTTTCATTTAATTCACAGATGTGGTCTATTATGCGATCCTTGGAGTATTTTTTAATTCTGGTCAAGAGCATCACACATCTTAGTAAGGAACTTGAAGACTGCAAAAATATGTGACTCTCGTATTACGATAGTATGAGTGATATTTAAAACAATTAAATACTAAACTAATTGATTGTTACTATTTTATAATTGTACTTTACACAATATTTTTATTCTTTACTGGATTTATAATAATACGTTATTTTTTAATTTGATTCGCAGGTCATTTTGTTGTGGGAATGGCATGGGCTACTGTATACTACATGGAACTTGTTGATAAATTAAAGTAAAAATTATGCTTAAAAATTGTGAAACCATGGAATAGTGAAGATATATAAAAATATTTCAGATCATGCTTTTTAATTGTCTCCCATCTGATGATGATTAATATTTTGTACAGTAACATGCCTTATTGTGTTGTCCCATAATACTTAACAATTATCCATCAACAATGAGAATATAAAGTGCATTCAAGTGAAGCATACATCGTCTTACTGTTGTTATACGGGGTATACTTAAAAATATCATGTAATTGTCAAGAAAATTAATGAATGAGACAATATACACGTCAAATAATGAGGTATTATTTCATGATTCACTATCAATTTTATTATTTTTCAAACAATTACTACCACCTATAATAACGACGAACAATATGCAAAATATGATATTAAAAATAATTATTTAACTGAAATTAAATATTCATCGTAATTTATGCATCAATATATCTAAATGAATGCAAATTGAAATATTACCTCACTGAAAACCAAAACGACTTAATGAAGGAGTAATAAAATATAGCGAAAAGAACATTGAGGTAAATTAATTTTAAGACACGAAACAGAATGCAAAACTTTCAGTAAATAAAACTAAATAGTTTTGACTAATATGAGTAGAAACAAAATGAAGAAATAATTTTATCTTTTAAAGGGAAAAATGAGTAGGACTTATCAAACGAACCTAAGCATGTCTATTAGTACAGTAAGTAGGAACATGAGGTAATAAATGAAAAGCATATGGAAAGGGCGTGCATTAACGACAGCATATACCTAATAATTATTTAAACAATAAAAATGAATAAAAAAAATAGCATGAAAATACTGAATCTGTATGAAATAGTATAAAAAATATTGTACGATTATCAAAATTACGAAAAAACTAAAATTTATCATTCAAACCAATGAATATACAAATTATGAAATAATACTTTAGTACTATTTTTATGATGCATAATTTTTACTAAAGAATACTCAAGACTATTGAGATACGAATAAAACAAATAAAAAAATGTTTAAAATCTTGTTTTATTTTACTCACCAAAGGGTTCGACACCATTTTCTTGTAGTGCACGTCCAATTTAGCAGCAAAAATAAAGAACAAAATTATTCATAAGTAGTGAAAAAAATGACACATTTTAAATCATCGCCGAGGGTCTCTTGTCAAATCATCGCTGATGACGGCTCTGAACGACACGAAACCGTTCACCTATGATGACACACTCGTACATATTATATAATAAACAGTTATATAATGGTATCGTCTTCATGAATGAACGTCCATTATACTTGGATAATAATTCATACAACGTCCTTGTCAAACGAAGCTTATATTCAAATTATACCTTTGTGTGAGCTATTTAAGCCTGCATATGTTGTACAATAAACGTAACATTTTGAGTTACTAATGTTAAAATCACACTGAACAAATACTATGTAATGGTGAACTGATATTATTTATTGTGATTATTATGACATTAGCCACTATAATGCAATAACTTATTGGTCTACCTATTCATGACTGGTCATTTTGTTTTGAAAAGCCAATTGACAGAGTAAGTATCTTTAAATTCATTACCTCCCAACATGTAGGCTTCATATTGAAGGATTTATTTTCATGATTTTATAGGCATATTGTTATGTTGACTACACACGTTGATTAAATATAGACATACGTACAAAAATGAAGTATCCCAGATAGAGTAGGCTGAGAGAACCAAGCGCTAATATTGCAATCCTGATTGAAACTCAATACATTTTATCGTATTTTATTATTTTCTCCTATTTATGCTTTTATTATTCCCACTTATCAAAAATCTCAGTGTCATTCGTGTAAATTTTGTCCTTCTCATTCTACTTAATTGTCAGTCGTTCATTTTTGATTTTTTAAATAAGATCCAAACTCCTCAGCATGATAGCCTCACATAACAGCGAGTTTTCTTGCATTAGGAGATAAGGAATTGAAGTTATTTTCTCGAGATTGCTTATAAATATTTACCATCAGCAATGGCTCTACAGCCCGGTATGGACCTTGGCCTCCTCAAGAAATTGCCTCCATCCCGCCCTGTCGACGGCAAGTCTCCTCCAATCTGTCTGTCCGATCGCTCTTATATCGCCCTCGATGTTGTCCAACCATTCTATCATTCTCAACACGGTACATATGTCGTTATATGGCATTTCTTCTTTATTATTATTTTATAGGTAGGTATATTAGCTGATGACCCACTCATTATATACCTTCGTGCGTCTTCTGCTAGATCAATTCTTCTTCAATTTAAAGTCAAAGTCTATTTCGTAATTGCAGGATAACTAATATTTGAAACAAATCGTAGGAACTAACCGAAAATTTGATAAGATTAAGTAATCTTATAATAATATTATTGTATAAGTACATATTTGGAATGAAATAACAAAGATTATGTAATTCCTTATCGCCCATGAGTGTAAAGATGTATTAACATGAATTCAGCTGTCATGTGAAGAGCAAGTGTCACTGATTCTATCAAAATTGATTTATCAAATCAGAAGGATGTTTCCCTTATCGTATTTACCTACTAAGAAGCATGTCAGTATTCGATCAAGGTTTTGACACACACAAACCAAGCGAAATGTTATATTTTTATCATTATGTGTTGTCATATTATCTTATATCGATATTTTAAAACAGTATTTAGAAAGGAAATAATGATATCGGCTTTCTGATTAAACTCCTTTAAATAATAGAGAACAAAAAAGGATGTATTATAAAGTAACACAGCATTGCAGACCATACAAGCTTACAAGTATTATTTTCCAAATATTCCATATCGTTGTTATGACAGCCATATATACTTTTTTGATATTAAGAATAGCACACAAAGGGTTCGTGTTTTTTCTTAGTAGGTAGTTTGTTATGTTATCATAATGTTTAATCCATGTACTGTATGCTGTTTTTGTAATAATGAAATAAAAAGTAGTCTTAATTTAAATGAAAAATAAAACAGTATGTTTTAGATTCTACGTATATTGTTTATTGGTCGATAACTATTTCGCCTTGTTGAGGTATCTTCAAGACTATGCCCTTGGCTATGTTTGGGCAAGACTATGTTAGGGGATCTTCAAGACAGTCTTAGCTTTTGAAGGCGAAATAGCTATCGACCAATAAACAATATATGTAGAATCTAAAACATAGGTAGGTACTGTTTTATTTTTCTAAAATACAAGTCTGGATTTCGTTCATAACAATATTTTTGATGACTTTATTACGATTGAATAGGAAATAGGACGTTTGTTTTACCTCTGCAAAGGGTACTTTAAAAAAATAGAGTTTGTTTTTCCGCAATTACGTAAAACATTATCTGGCGATTATGTCATTGGCGAAAATAGTATCATCGATATCGTATTAAGTACATTTTTACATAGGTAAATTCTTCATGGTCCCATAAACACGGTAAACGGGGGAAAATTTGTGTTTTTTTTTATCTCCAAAGCAAACACATGTATCTACATGTGTAAAAGAGAATGTACAACAATAGGTTGTATGCAAACAAAGTACAAGCGTAGTATAAGGTATAACGGTTTCTGGATTAATTTCGGAGATAAGCTGAAAAAGGGAATTTGGGATACGGTTTATACCTACACGACTACTTGTGTCCCCTCAAATTACACCGCACTAAGTACTCGTATCAACAGAAATGCGTATCTTGAACCTACCTAGCCACTAGTGCTGAGAGGTAGGTACTCTCAAATTATTCATTTAAAAATAATATCAATTTCATTAACGAGAGCTACAAAGCACTAGAGCAATATAAAAACGTAGAAAAGTAAAGAGATAATTAAAAACAACATCCCCTGACACATTTGAACTAATTTAAATTTAAATCCTATTTCAACTAGTAAAAATCTGTCAATTAAAAACCTGTTAAAGCAGTTTGTAAATTTATACACAGCTATTGAACTGTATCAATGAAATAATAACAAATTAACTTTTTGTTAATTCAATTATTTTTTTTCATACATCTCTTCAGCAAAATTGACTTGTTATTCATATTAATACGATGTAAGCAAAATACATTCACGTGGTCGTGCATGTTTTTTACATACACAGTATTGTCATGGTCGAACATACGTTTTATACCAATATAATATTCGTGGTAAGAATAACTTAAGACGAAGTAAAGCAGTTTCTATTAAAGATTCGACACCTTCTTGCAATAATTGCTTCTCCGAAAAATGCATCGAAATTTTATAGTTAGGTAGATAATGAAAAACTAAAATTGTTTTCTTTTGTTTTGTAAAAGTTAGTACCTATTTCTCATGTCGGTAAATGACACAAATCTCCCTTTTAAGTTCGTTTTGCCTATATTTAAATTATAATAATAACACAATTTTCTTTTAAAACTGTACACATTTAAATTTACTTATACTATCAATGTAGCTGTGCAATGTTTTCAGTAGGTACATGATTTTTTTTCAATAAATGAAGTTTTTACGTCATATTTTCTATAAAAAGGCGATTTTCACTCCTTATTCCACACGATTTGTAATTTTATCTCGTGTCAGGTAGGTTTTGATAGACTAGGATTTTAATGAATGCTTTTTTTTAAATTATACTTTTTCACTATGATTTTTTGATAGTGAATTATACGACGCATTAAATGCTGTTTATAGCCTATGTTATGTGTTGAGGTAGTTACAACAAACGAGATGTTATAATTTAATGCGATTTAAAATAAGTAATGCAGTAGTGACAATTTAATCCTGTCATAATAGTTAACAAACAGATACATAACGTAACCACGTTACTGATAAACTTAGGTAGGTACCACGACTGTATTCATAATACTTAAGTTTAAGTAAACTACTTAAGGCTACCTGATAACATTCTTATCAACAAATCATAGCGATAAAAGGGAAAACTTAAATTGATGAATCTGTGCAATTTCAATCAAATTTTAATAATGAATTTCACATTTATTATTGTCTATTTTATTATCTTATAGATCTACGATTGATACCTGCTAACCGTATCGCATATCGTAAATAATAAATACTTACTCGACAGAACAATAAAACTTCATCTCAGTATCGTAAATTATAAGAATCCTGTCTAACACGATAGTATTGATAGTTCGTTTCATAACATCAACTTGGACGTGGCGGAGAATATAAGTCAAATAAAATATTTATGGAAATGTATCAAAATTACTCAGATTTCACTTTATTTCGTTTATCCATGACACAAACGTGTGCTTGTATTGGGAAAAGTATAAGAATGTTTATATATTTTATACGCAATTAAATGGATCGACCAGTTCAAGGAAGCTGCCAATCCTACTATTATAAATGTGAAATACTTTGTTAGAGACAGAGAGGCTTCAATTTTTGTACTGTGAACATCTGTTTGGAATGACGACCCTCAATCATGAGGAAACGACACTATGAAAAAAAAGAGTTTCAAGGAAATATTCAAGGAAATAAAAATAATAAAAAAAGAAACTCAACACACTTTATTTATTTAAATGTTAGTAAGTAAGAGTGTTGAATTTGCATTGTCTTTTTTTTAGTAATTTGTTAAAAAGCTATGAAAATTCTAGTAATTTAATAGTTTCAGAGTATAAATTTCAATGTCCACATTTTTGAAAACGGGGGGCAAGTCTGGTACGACCGGCGAAATCAAAACCCTAGTGATTACCAATATCATGGATATAATTATCGTATGGAGTTCTATGACATCTAAAGATAGTGTAGAACTTCATATAATAATTATATCCATGATATGGGTAATCACGAGGGTTTTGATTTCGCCGATTGAACCAGACTTGCCCCCCTGATTATTTAACATAATCAAGAAATTTTATAATTTATAGTTGCACCTAGTTGTGAACTGTACAGAATATATGAATCACCCAGTATCTTAACACATATAAGACTATCGAGATTAAGATGGGCTGGACATGTTAAGAGAATGACAAATATGCGAATTACTAAGAGAATCATGACTGGCTATCCAGGAGGAAGAAGGAAAATAGGAAGACCCAGGTTGCGATGGGAGGACGAGGTGAGGAAGGATGCAGTGCAGCTCTTAAGCGTTACAAACTGGAGGATGGCAGCTGAGGACAGACGTAGTTGGAGGCAAAAGTTGAAGGAGGCCAAGGCTCGACTTGGGCTGTAGCGCCATCGAAGAAGAAGGCACCTAGTTTTGTGTGAAACTCATATGCGCTAAACAAGAAAAAAATGTTTGTAACTAATATCGCAAATCTTATCGCTATCAGCTGGGTTAACTAGATAACCTCCAAATTACCTACAGGTATATTTTGACTGATAGATATATCGAGTGAAAATGATCAATTCAAGTCATCATTATTAAAGATTACCGAAATATTATATAAAGAACATGCTGAATATTAGCTGCTGGAAGCTTGTCCTCCAACAGCTTCTCTGGGTTTCAACAGGTTTTGGTGTAATGTACAAACAGCTTTTTTGATTCAATATTTTTTTTATTATTATTACATATTTCTACTGTTTTATATAGGTATGCTAATTGAACCAAACTTATAAGCCATCAATAAAGACTTTATAACGTTGAATAAATAAATATATTTATTTGCTTATATCTTAATAAATACCGTAATATTGATATTAAGAAGTAAAAATAAAACATAAAACAATCATCACCATATTTTAATAAGGACAAATATGTATGTATTCCTGAACCAGTAATAGCACTAAAGTGTAAAGCATTTAACTACCTGTTATCAATATCAAAGCAATATAAACTAGTATAAAAAATATTATTTACGACCGTTGTAAAGCTGTCTATATATGGTATCGTAGCTTATCGCCACATTGTACTGGGACTTGGGTGAAATTAGTATTTTATAGCTTTATTGTGAGAAATAAACCTCATTTTACAACATTATAAACATTTTGAGGTATTTATTGAATTTTTATACATATTCCGCTACATGCCATTGACCTAATGCTAAGCTTCGATGTTACCCCACGATACAGTGAAAGTTCACTTAAAAAAAATATTATTTTTAACAAAAACAACTCGTCACGTGAGAAACTATGTATAAAGTCATTCATTTGTCACTTAAAATAATGAATTTGTTATAAGGTATACAGTAATGAAATATAGGCAGAGCTCGGTGGAGTTAGAACCTGACACAACCATATAAGTAAGTCAAGACTTAGTATGGAAAAGTAAGAATTCAGAAAACGCATGGACGAGAATGAAACGAGAAATGTAGGTACATCAAGTGGAGTTTTTCAAACAGGGAAACAACGTAAAACAATGTTTTTTGTATTTTTCTGCTTAGGGTTTGTTTGGGTTTTGATAGATCCTGGCATTCGATACTCTTTGTCTACCCATAAATGGATAAATGACGTGAAGATATATTATGTAGTTATGTGTGCTATGGGTTAATGAAGACTTAAACGAATCATTTAAATTATCTGGAGCAGAAAATTCGTCCAAATATAGGTTTAGTATCCCATCCCTTAATTATTAAACAAAGGAGTATTAAAATTTCTTAATTCACTATTAATAGGTATGTATATATTGATTTAAATTGAAATTTATTTACTTTGGAAAAAAATAACGGCTAGGCGCACATGAATACCGAAGAGGTCGCACAATGGATCATTCGCTGTCACCTGGTGCGAAATTTGATATGTGGCACACGGCCCGTCCGTTCCATTGCTACACACACAACCCTTCAATGCATGTAAGCCCTTTCTTGTCGAATATGTGATTGTTAGCGTCAATGATCACAAGAATACTTCTATGAAACCTGGGATCCGGTGAATGCGTTCAACCCGCACACAGAAATACATATTATTATTTTGTGAGTACAATCGTTTCGGACTAGGGGGAGTGGGAGTAAAACGATTCTATAATATAGAATGCAAAAAAATGTATTTAAGCGTTCTCTTTGTTCAAAAAGTCACGCATTTATTCATTGTCTACATTAATATTGTTTGTTATATGCGGCGTATACTTGAATAGTCATTGAATTACATCAAAATAATTTAAAGCAATTTGAAATCCTTTGGTTAATTTTACCAACACAAAAACTCACGTATTTTTTTCAATTAACAATCGACAAATTACATGTTTAAAATGATTTGCGTATTTATAAAACTATGAGTTGTCCTCAAATTAATGATATGTTAAGTTTATCGATTATATAAAAACTGTTATGACATGCATAGATGGGTCGATGGGAGAGCGGTTAGCGCGCTGGACTAGTAATCCAGTGGTCGCGAGTTCGAATCCTGCCTCGACCGATTTCGTTCAACTATAGCACAAGCATTTATGCTTATTTTAGGGAACGTACGAAGATGTATATGTACTTGTTAAACAAGGCCATATTCATTTAAAAAAAAAAAAAAAAAATGCATGTTCAGAAGTGCATCTTTCAGAGTTTCGTGGAATAAGATTAATAGGTTTGTCTTATTTTCTATGGCTAACCATCTGCATCTTGTTTCTTGTAATTTAGTTTCATTCTTTCAACATAATCAAACTACCTCAGCGAATTAATACAACTTTACGACATCTATTGTCTTATTTCAAAACTTTTTAAACTATTAAAACATCGTTCTCTAACAATTTTGCCTTAGGTTACGTTCTATTTTCAACAATATTTTAGCGCTTTCGTGCATCTTTGATGAAAAAATGGTCTGCTTCTAAAATTGGATCATAATATTAATAGTTAAAAAATATCATGATATAGCTCATAATGATACCACTAGAAAAAATCAACAAACAATAATATAGTGAATTCCGACATTTATGTAGTAAATTACACAAATCCATATACAACCCATTTCACGTTATTGATTAGGTGTAATGTGATTGAATAAATATAATAAAATTCTTATCGCAAATAATGGCGTCAACCTGGTTACGTTCACACAAGGCAGGCAGGTAGGCAAGAGAGCTTTGGTACATATTGAGAGTATAACTAACTAACAATCGTGCTGACCTTCTTTTGCACCGCGGGATTCGTCGGTTCACTTGTTACATTTAACATCACCAGCAGTTGTAAACTGTGTCAACACAATGTGAGCAGGTCCGAGTGATTGACAGGCAGCGATTAATGTGCGAGAGTCGACACTGCACGTGATATATTATTATGTACCTACATATGTATATTCATTCCTCTCGTGACAGTCGCGGTAAACAAATACAATATGTCAACATTGTTGAGATTAACATCAATAGAATTCCTGTTTCGTGGACATATCATTTTATTAAAAAAAATAATTCGTTTGTTATTTTAAAACACCTCACCTAATATAATCCAACCTAACCTAACTCAACCTAACCTAGCATATTCAAACATAACCTAAACCGAAACCTAATACAAACCCAAAATCTAATATAACCTAACCAACACCTAATATAACTAAACCTAATATGACCTAACCTATCACACAATATAACCAAACTTAATATAACCTAACCGAACACCTAGTATAACCAAACCTAATATAACCTAAAACAAACATATCTGAACTTATTCAACCTAACCTAACACGAAACAATAGAGCTCCTAACACTATTATTTTTATGTCTTCCTGATATCTAAATCGAAGAATCTAGATAGGTAATTAGTATATAGATTACTCCTGAAATAAAAGTTGTAAATTGACAATGTTTTGATATATTTTCTACAGACGATGTAAATAAATCACGCTTGCAATAATATTTGATTATTTACACAGTCCCATTTCCGTGGACATCTCACCACAAGGGCGCTGATATTCTCCAAATAAGACAACATGAGTTGAATCACCGTGGCATATTATAACTACGAAATAAAATAACAAAGATTAAGTGTAAGATTTCGTTGAAAAACCCAATGTGACCTAAACTCGCGAACAAAATGAAAATACTTTGTGTCTGAGTCGCTCTTGTTTACCTGAAAATGGTATCATAAAAGTAATTTGAAAACTCTCCACAGCGAACGAAGGTTGGGGTATTATGAAAAAGAGGCGGGAAAATAAAGGAACGTACGATAACAATTTCGAAGTCAAATTTCCAGTTTTTAAAATTTGCGACATCAACGGCTGTGCGAGTGTATGGTGGTTGGTCGTTAATCACAATCTTTACACAGAAGTAGTACTTGCCTCAACTGGAGAATGGATTGACTCGAGAAGGAATAAAGCAGAGTTATACGCGATTTATCTTTCAATATCCTTCAATACTTAGTTAGGTTAGCAAAAACTCAATTGAAGGAAACCACTCAATGAAGTGACTTATTACGTAAAATCAATAAGTAGTTATTTTCCAAAGCTATCAGCCAAACTGAGAAAAAAAATTGACTGAACACCCATAATTCCGTTCAATAAATATTAGTTAATTATTTTTAAAAACCTCATTTTACTCTATCCAAAATAACACCTTTTTCAATTAAAGTTCTAACAATAGCAATACTCAATTCTCAATTTTAATGTACATACATAAATGGTTGTTTGATATCTTATATATTTAGTATCGATATTTAATATCCTATTGCATACTGAGTTTTCACTGGTCCACTTATAAAGCAATGCAATATTGTGTGTTTTATAACTTGTGTGGATTGTATGACTCTCTATCAACAAATAAATAAATTCTCCATTCCACATTATAATTCTGTTGATAATTTTGCTGTTTAGAGTATAGTACAGTCATACAGCATCTCCTGGTTGATAAGAAGAAATGGCCATCTACTAAAAGTCGATCGATAGATTAATCATAATTCTCCACCATTTCATGTATGTGGGGAGAAAGAAAATATAATATGTAAACGATTTGTGCTCTATTGGCTATTATAGGTAATGGCATATGTTTATATTATATGTTAGCAGGTATGACGACATTATTTCCCTGAGATCGGCCTAGAGCCCCTCTGCTCCTGACGACGATGAAATAAGTAAGAACGCTTTCGCGACAAAACCATAGATGGCTAAGGGTAATGGCAACATTATACTTTATATTTCTATCTCGAACCGAGAGAGAAAAGGAGATAACTAGGTAGAGCTCCTCTGGGAATTCCCGTCTGACTTTCATGAAAAATATTGTAAAAAATACAGTGAGAAATTTGTTGTCTGGGATATATGTGCTCGGGTTACCTGTTATGTATGAGACGTTGTTCCTGGTCTCGTTAACTTTGTATAATAATGCTTTATGATTTAATATTATTAACAAGTAGCGATAGCTAAAACAATACCATCCGTCAACACTTGCAAATCATTATATATTGAAATAATAGAAATGAAAACACTGTCATTTCTATTATGTAATAGAGTTTCACCAATAAATATCCATTTAAAAATTTGATAAAGCATTTCGTATTCATTTTCTATCCACATTGTATAAATCATTTCATCTGTTTTCAAGAAATTTAAACAAAATAATTGTCTTAAAAATTTTAGTTATTTGAACCACAGAGAGATATTTTTGTAACTACTATTTTAGCAGATGTAATTTTTATGTAAATCTGAATATCAATTATTTCTGGACGAACTAGTAGATGAAGAAGGGTGGTCGTAGAGCGGATAACGCGCTGGGTCAGTATTCCAGTGGTCCCGATTTCATTCACCTATAATGAGGATTTATGCTTAGTTGAAATGAGCAAAAAAATAGATGCAACTTAGAATACTTATAAGGCACTCTTAAGTAATTTTAATCATTTTATTTTTTAATTATCCACTATTATATAGCTAACCGAACGCCATATGTTTCTATCATGGCAGGCATCCATCGCTTGATCAATAATGGACATTAAATCGTCTCATACCTGTTCGTCTGTTGTCCAGCCTTCTTACATTTCACTCTTTCAAAATGAATATTTATAATTAATTAGGTATATATCTCATAAGGTGGCGATGACAAAAAATAATGAAGGCACTGCTCTAGATGCGTCACCGTTCACCACTGCGCAAAACGAGACAGGTTTCTAGAACGAACGCTTCTAGATGTGTTCGTAATAAAACCCGAATGTTATTAAAAATGTTATTATTCCTCTAAAATATTACAAATTCGCATTTGTAAGAAGAGTGAATTTCGCAGTATAGTTATTATACATCTCGACATACAGTCCTTCGTTGTTGGGGATTAAGTGTTATCCACGCGATTCTCTACTCCTCATTTCACACTTCACTAAGCTACGTATTACCAACTCTAATCACACCTTCTCAAATTAAACTTTTAATGGATATTTCCATCTCGACATCGCGTCGTTCGAACTTTACTTCCAGTTTATATTTTTCAGTCAAAGAAATTCGTTTGAATTTAAAGGAAATTTCGCGTTTAGTTTGAGGACAAGAATTTATTACAGGGGAATTTAACACTAGGTCGCCATCAATAATAATATCATTAATTATTTTTAAATAACTCCAAACACTACATATTTATTTTATCAAGGAAAGCATTCTATAATCTATTGAAACCAAAGTCTATTTTTGGTAAAAAAATGTTACAAGAAGACCTATAATAATCCACTAATAAAACGACCATAGATAAAGATTATATTATGTAGATATTCCCATTATTCTGTTTACATTTTATGGTCTGTTATATATTATTAGTACCTAGTAATTAAGATCTGTCAATACTATATAAATATCCATCAAATTCTTCTTTCGTTATCCTACTTGAAAGTGTGCTTTGCACAAAAGTAATTATGGATATTAATTAATTAAGATAATTTTAAGTATTATTTACAATAATTTATTGAATAAAATTACGTTGAAATTATTGAGTAGGTATCTATGTTGAAAAACATGAAAAATGAAATTGTAATATAAAAAATAAATAAAAAATAAGAGTATTGAAAGAATATTTTAAAAAAACATGTATTGAGTTATTGAAGGTTAAACAAGAAAAGAAAATCCAACTCATATATAAAATATGAGACAAATCTTATTACATATCTTTATATAATGATCAGAAGGTCAATATTAGGATATAAAAAGAACTTTTTAAAAAGTGTAAAGATTCGAAAGGTGAAATATTCTATTTTAGGTGCCTATTCTGTTGGAACCAATTTATTAAATGATAATTTTATATACGCCGTAATAACTATGTATAAGGCAATAAATACATATTTTTCACTTCTGATAAAGGACGAACGATGTTGTCATTTTTTTCGGGAAATTTCAAATCATTTTCTCCCTTTGTAGAAGGGCATCAAGCTCCCCAAGTATCCCATGGGTTCTGCTAATGTTGCAAAGCCATCTATCTTGTAGTGCTAGTGTCTTGGACAAAAACGGGGGAGAACAGTCTCCATCTTGTCCAGATATTTGATTACAACTGGGTTAGTACCTATATCCGATAATAACTATGCCAAAACGATAACAATGCATAAATACATACCATCACGCCATGTCCCTCGTGGAGTAGGCAGAAAGAATCGAACGCCACACAGTTCTCATTTGACACACATTCAAGGATTTTCATACTTGGCATGTTTAGATTATAATGTAGGCAACAAAACTCTTTTCTAATGGACAGTGTTTTTGTCTGAAATGTTTGAAACGACGAAATACCTAAACACTTCCTTACATCCTGTGTTAATCAATTGCCAATTGGCAATTTATTCCAACTGACTATCTAGTTTTTCCAATGCAGATAATAAAAATAAATAATATTTTGTCGCATTATAGTTTTCTTATAAAAAAATATGAAATATAATCCGAATTTTTGACATCCAGTAGATGCCGTAAAGTTTTGAGAGAAAACGAATTGAATAAAAAAAAAATAAAAAAAAAAAAAGAACATAGGCAAAGAAAACAACGAAGGCTTTCAACGGGGAAACGTAAAGGAAGAAAAAAATGTATATCGTTCCTTATCAAATGATCGTTGTGTTGGTATTTGTTGGTATATATTTGTTGGTTGAACGCGGCGCGTATCGAGCAGGTGCTTAAGGGGTAGAAAATAGAAAAATACTGTGGCGCTCGGGAAAATCTGACTTTTCCATTACCATTAATTTAGCTCCCCGTCCATAGCGGGGCATATTATTACGGCACACGACGATGGTGCCTTCCTTACTTGGGTTGGTACCTAACACCATAGCTCCATAGATACCCGTGTACTTTATTCGATTCAAAATGTGTATAAAGCGATCGTGTGGTTGGATTTATAAACACAAAAAAAAATAAACCAAAAAAGGTGAAATAGTCGCGTTAATTCTTTTTCATATCAGAAAGCGAGGAAATGCATAAAATGAATTTCTATGTGATTTTATTGAAATTTCATAGATGCTTATTTATCATTATTTTTTGATAAAACAGCACATTTATACCTGAATAATAAAAAATCTAATTAATTTAGTAAGCTTTGTAAGTATAAAAATACACGTAGATATTCATATTTACTCTAATTACATGTCCTCCACATTGTATAGATTTTATATATAACATTTTAGTGTGAATTATTTTAGCATTAATATAAAAACGATCAGTTTTTTTTCATGTGAATAATGGATAGCGTCATCTAAATTTGATTAGGTATAAAAATTAATCCTCATTTAGTTTGTACAAGTAGGTATACTCAAATATATAACTAACCTAAATGTTCATAATTTTTCTGAGATAAATTCGAATGAACAACTCATACCTATTACTGGATATTCGGAATACCACATACAAGAAAACCCTCCATTTATTTTTTTTCTTCCTAAAAAAAACCTGTTATGTACGATATGATTATATAAATCGAACTTTCCGACGAGTTAAAATTAAACAAACACGAAATTACATCGCCCTTTCCCGAGCTGTTACGAAAAACCCGATTCAATATCGATCTTTTGAGATTTTTCTTCGTCTAAAAATACAAATTATGTGAACATCAAATTGACTTCATTCAAAAACATTATTATCTCAATGAGAATATAATATTTTGAATGTGTAAGATAATTTGATATAGGGTTTCGTGTGTTTTGTCTAACGCAAACCAAAATAGTGATGATATTAAATTATTCAGTAGATAGGTACCTAGGTATATAACAGTTCGCCTTGAGGTTTGGGCTGAAATTGGATGCATTAATAACAGTGTAGATATGATGAACATTGCTTAATTTATTTTTATTGTAATGGAATTAATTTAAAATTAAATCTGAGAATTTCATATCATAAATAAAGAAATACACAAAAATTAGACGTTCTGTAAGTAATTTATTGTATAAAACGCGTTGGTTTATTGAGAATACATATAAAATTAAAGATCGTCTCACAATTAAAAACAAAATCTCATATCTCAGTTACAGAATTGTGTGCGTATTCCATTATCTTTAGGATTGTTTTTTAAAATTAATTTAAAAAAATCAACCCGGCTGGTACCTATATAATATACACACCGTGAGAGAGCAATGAGTTTTCTAATAATTGCTGATATTTTGATTAAATCTTCATAGGGTCAAACACACAATAAAATACATAAGAATAAGTGTATGTTTCTGCAACACCCAACGAGGTCACTAATCCAGGCGTGTTTCATATTAAAATCCGCCATAATAATCGCATGGAATTGAAATGGTAATTATTATTGCGAATGCGCCTTGCCGCGTGGCGGACGGGCGGAGTGTGCCGGCGCGTGCGCCCTGAACCGCCCTACCTCGCCTTAGGACCTTCTGGATACGGGCAGTTAAGAACAAAGAGTGAAATTGCCAGTGAGAAAACTCGCCCGCGTCTCGAGACGAACGTCACAAACGCCCGAAAATGTTCAGAGGACTTTGGTCCAGATTCGCCAGACACCCCCGTAGGAATAAGTCCCCTTTTCGGATGAACAGCGGCGGAGACATGCGAACCGAGAAACAGCCAGGGATGAGCGTTCGCATTGTAGGATCCTTTCAATGACTATTGACTGAGCATTGTTTTGGCGGTGTACCTCGGGGCTGTTTTGAAAATAGAACAGGAATTGTTGTGAGGGTGGGCCCTGCCATGAGGGGGCTCGCAACTGGGGTAGAGTCTACTGCACCAGTTTTCAAATTTCGTTTCGCAAAACACAAATTTACTTCACAATTTTTATAATAGTAAACGTTAACATGGTTTAATCAATCAGAATTAATATTGTCTATCATTTATTTTTAATGACCCAAAGTATAACAGAGAAAACCGCGAATATATCAATTTTTGATGATGTTACAATTATTATGTTAAAATATTTACTATTACTCTATTTAATTTTTCAAATTTAATCATAAGTTTATTTTTATTACAAAAACGATAGCGTATCTACATAACAAACAAAAGCAAAAGAAAATGATGATATTAGACTTCAAAACACAATATTAATTAATATCATAAAAACGTACCTATTCCTAATTACAGTAGTAGTGATAGTACTTATTTATTAAGATTTAAATACATATTACATAAAAAAATTTACATCTATCTAATTTAAACGAAAAATTTAAAAATAAAGCTTTTGAAACAAATAATTATAGTAAGAGTATGATGTTATAAACTATGCTAAAACAATAGAGAACATTAATAGTTTTTAATTATGACGTATACAGCACCTAGGCTACGAAAGGTGACAAGACTTGTGTTTTCTTTTACATATTTATGTATGTTTGGTGGTAAACTATTAGCATTATATGACAGATTTTATGACAGTCAACACTACATCCTACGGTGATCGTGCTTTTGCTGTGGCCGGACCAGCCTCGTGGAATAAACTACCACTTGAACTGAGTCAAATCGACAACTTAACACTAGTCAGGAAACACCTGAAAACTCACTTCTTCCGCGAGTTCTTCAAAAACCTGTAATATGTTCAAAGCGCACTTGAGGTGAGGTTATCACAAAAACGGCGCTATCAAAATCATCCCAATTTATTTGTGAAAAAAATTAATGTCTTCTTTTTATTAAAACTTATTGATATTATGAAGTCATGGTCAACTTTATGTGTTCGTTTATTTATTTAAAAAATCGCAATTCAATTTTGCGTGTCTGGCTGTCGAACGTTGTCGGAAAATATAATCCAAATAGAGGGTTGTTCCCCCCCCCGTATATTTATATTCAGCAACGAAAGGATCGAGTGCGAAAAGTGTAGGAACCCTTGGTCCAGTGTTGTTCTGGATGCGGTGGGAAGAAGCGGGAACAACAAACAGTCTTTGTGTGTTTGTTGTTGAACACTGCGAAAGCACTCAAACACGAGCACAGCGTATGTGGCTAGGGATTAATTGTGCTCACTGATGAATTATTCTTTGTTGGCGGTCATCGAGTGTTTATTTACATCTCAGATATAACAACTACTGGATATTTGCACGACCATTTCAAATAAAATATCGTCATTTTGTATCTCGTCTCGTTGAACATTTCAGATGACTTTATAACAATTATTTGTACGTTTCAATTAGGTACCTGTTTAATTTTTGATTTGGTTTGTTTATTACACGTGTCATCAAATAATTTGTAAATAAATATTTTATTTCGAATGTGATTAACACCCTTGAGCACTACCTATATCTTAAATGTGTCAACAATGATTCTTTTTCTCTGATATTTTTTTTAAATTATTTCAAATTTTGAATTAACTGTGAAATTATTTTAATCGTTAATACGATTTACATACACATTGCATTGGTAGAAGTAGTTAAACAAGCTAAAAAGGAAATAATATTTCTGGCGCAGTTCAAGTGTGACATCTGTGCGAGACACCGTCACCTCATTTATAAGGACTGTTGCTTTCATTGTTTACAATTAAACCAATTTCTCAATAGGTGGCATTACTATAAGGTTTTTTCGTTAAGCTATAGATGGCAATAGTAATAATGCATTATTTTCAAATGAATTGTTTCACATTATTCAAATATATATATAACTTTCAAAAATTACAATGATAAGGGAACTCAATAAGAAGGCAAAATTGGTGAACGTTGCGCAAGCGCATAAAGTGATCACCTAAACCAGAGGGTGATGGGTCGTAAGCCATGTAGGTGCCTTGAGTTCCTGGTTCTTCTATAATATCCCAACTTCGTCTCTATTGAGATATTAAAAGTTTGTCTATCAAAAAAGAATTAATTTATTTGCGGATATTGATAGGTTCTTAAAATGACAACTACCTACATAGATAATTATAGCCTGCATAAAAAAAACTTTGATGTTATTCGAATATTTTTCCTTAAATTACTTATATTTACTAAGAATGTTTTTTAAAGATTTTTTTTTCCTTTCGTGCTCACAGACTGTAACATTATTCATGTTTGTCAATGAATCAATAATTAGTTATGTGAATGAAAAATACATATTTTCCTTGATTTCTTTAGACAATGATAGTCATAGATAGTCAGAGTTTTTGAAAAAGATATAGTATTGCTTAAACACTTCATAATTTCAAACTTGTCAGGACTGTTCTTCCCACACTACAAATCGTTTTACCTACTAATAAGGACTAATAACAGCGCATGGCAGACCTTTGAAAGGACAATTGAAAAATATACGAAGATAGGACAAAATGATTACTGTGTGGGTTATTTTCAAATTATGGACTATCGATAAAACATTAAAGACCATTAAAGTACCTAATACTTAAAAGTGAGTATAAGAGAGCTCGTCGGATCTATGAAGATGGATCGCGGCCAACGATTGAAGCCGTTGTTATTAGCACTGAAGAATTAGTTAACTGTGAGAATGAACCATTATGTATTAAGGAAATGAAATAGATACGAGCATTCTTCCCCGTTTCTCTAGCAATGGTGTGCCAACCCCCGCCCTCGGCCGCCCACAGCCGCCCGCTCCGCTTCGTTGAATGCATTCTCCGAGCAAACAATTCGCACACCGCAGAACAAATAATATACCTCCGCACATTACATGCCACCCTAATAACATTCATACTGCACACTTAACACGTGAATTTGACAGCTCGCTTTCGGTTTGACAGCTGAACGCTTTAAGCACGTACATAAGGGGGTTGATTGTGTTTTCAATGTACATGATCGGGGTGAGCCCATGTTGATTTATGTTCTCTTGTGAAGTCTTTCAAAAGAATCTTGTGCGCCATTGTTTTTAACTAATTAGGATGTCAACTTTATGGAATTTAGAAATTCGTTAGTTGCCGCTGTAATTTTGAATGCTATAAATAGTACTAAACGCTAACATTAAATATGAGTTATTTAATTTTAATCATGATATTCCTTAAAAAATTGTCTGAAAGAACTAAAAGTAAATTTTCTTATTGGCCCAAGGTGGAACATTATATGTCCATTTTCGATGAACCAATATGATACATTTTTTTAAAGAATAAGCGTACTATTTGATGGGTAGGTACTCAAGTACTTAATACATTGAAGCTTAAAAGTATACATTGTATAAATATTGAGATAAAATATACATTAAACAAATTAAAATATCAAAAATTAAATCTACTTTAAAAAATAAGAATGAAAACGGTATCAAAGTGTTATTTTCTACTCCCAGGATCGTAAAAATCCAAAACGTTAAGTATTTGAAAAAAATAATTGTATCAAATTTTGAACTAATATTTTAAGATCGATATAATAAGTCAATTGTTTAATTTGTACATATATCTCCGTTTTCGTGAATTGCTAACGAAATAATTAAGCATTGAATAACTACTTCAAAAATGAACGAATTACCTATATTAAATTAAATTGAATATTTTGATTTGTGTACCTACCTACATATTTTAATTTTAATTTTTATCTTATTTCATAGCAGTAACAAATTTAACCCTTCTCTCTTCCTTTTTCTTCCTCTTTCTTTCACAGGAAAATATATAATATTTTTAAATATATATAAATTATTTTTTTGTTGAAATGTCTGTATTTATGTGATTATTTAATGAACATCAATTGATGACAAAAGTAATTGGTCTGTCTTTTGTTCAGTTCATAGTGTATTTTTTTTGTTTATTTAATTAAAATGAATTTGTCCCTAAAATAAAAAACCGAAAAAAATGTATGCTTCACAAATGAACGATCAATTGGAATATTTTTAAATTTGATTTGGAAGATCTAATGATTAGATAGGAGACAGACTATTTAAGGTAATGTGCGTGGCAAATATAGGTACCATCTTCTATTATTATAAACGACAGTGTGTGTAGGTATGGATGTATGTTTTTGGTGGGTAGGTAATGAATGGCATTGATAATTGTCACACGTCCATGTCTCGGAACAATATAATTGGTTAGTCACACAAACAGGCGATGATAATAATTACTCTCCAGAAAATTTATTTGAAATCAGATAACACATCATAAAACATTGGCACACACTCTCCGGGTAATTCTATAATAATAATTAAATGCCATCATACTATCAACACAATTAGATTGCATGTGTTAAAATATTTGTTTATTATTCGCTCGTATATATTTTAAAATAATGAAGGCTGAATGAAGGTATGATTGTTATCTATGATTCGCAAATTAGCTACATACATTCATTAAATATTTAAAAATATATTATTATTTTTTTAGCCAAACACATGTGCAAATATAGTAATTTTTATATAAAATTATTTTATGGGATCCGTATTAAATTATTCTCTATCAAGGTTTGCTCTTTTTTTTTCAAGTACCTACCTACCACATTTTTCTTCAATTTTTCTGTCCGTAAAATATTATTGTATTTATCTAAGATTTTAAGTATACGCTATTTTCAAGTTGTTGGAGTTGTATTTTTAATGTAATAACATTAAAAAATCTTAATATTGAATAATTTTACATAACATTATTTTTTAGTAAAATAATTTTTCATTGAATCTTCTAGAACAAACTATATGTTAAATTCATACACTAATAGAGCTTGTACTGGGTTCAACGGAAATTGTTTGAGTGATCCGGAGTTTGAAATGTTTGCTTCGGGTTAATGTCTACTTAAAAAAAATGTGAATTTGTCAGATATTTAATATGTGCTCTGTTTTGTTGTGCGCATCTTTACCTTTTTGATTGTGCCCCTTTTATTTTATTCAATTCAATTTAATCAAATCAGTATTACTCATACATTGAGACCCTACCTTTCTCCCTTTCCTTCTCGTTTTCGAAATTGTTAACATCATAGGTACTATAATTGGCAATATAAAAATTATCATTGTATATTTTTTTCTTGTTTGCTGTTGTATTCTATAAAATAAATAAATAAAAAAGGGTCTATTTTTAGTTTATTCATAAATCACGACAGACGCTTGTAAAACTTTTTAGTCCAAAACATGAATAATTTAGGTACGTCCATAGTATTTTAGAAAAATGTTCGCATGAAATGGTTGGACGCATTGGACGCCGTAGATTTATCATGAAACATAGACAACTAAATTGTGAAAAATGTCATCGCGTTTTTGTGTTTCGATAAATTTCAAATGTTGCAATAGGTACCTACATTTCATCAGTTCAAAGGGAGGCTATTTTTACACACGTCGGGAACTAAATAGTGACTATATGACTCGCTGTGTGTATATTGTCAACAAATAAATATATGCCTAATAGCAAGAAGTTGTAATGCGTGCGACATAACACCACGAAGAAGTGAGTCCATCCGATATGGGAGAGAGAAAGAGTTATGCGTTGTCAGTTCACCAGTCACATGACGTTCTTGTGTCAGATTTGTTTATGACATTTTTAACTGCCATGTCGCATTTCTGCCCGGTAGGACAGGATGCCATCAAATTGACGTCTTCATTACCAGCACAAAAATGAAGAAAGATCTGAACTCTATGGGTGGTGCCTACCTTCATATAAACATTTCGAAAAAAACACTAAATTGACAATTGAAAAAAGACAAATAAATAATGCCTTTGAATCTAGCAAATATGTAAATTGGTACTACAGGGGTCTTGTGTTTTTCAACGAAAGTCGATGACGATATCCATCAACAATTGAGACACACATTGACAAAAATATTAAAATTTTATATTAATTTCTTAGTTTATAGTCGTTGCAACTCGCGAGAACGAGTTGCATTAAATACTGTGTTTAAATACATTACCTACATTCGTATTCTGTGTAAAAACATCGTGTTATTGTTATTATTGTATTTATTTTAATTACTAGGTACACCTATTTCAATTGAATTGAAATTGCAATTGATTTTATTTTCATTTGTTTTTAGAATATTTTTTAATGAAATTAAATCACTGATCATTTTTGTATTGTTTCTCGGGCAAGTAAAAAGTATACGCGCTTTAACACGTACCCACTAACAAATTGCCACGGTCTGGAGACAAATGATACTTATCGTTTCTGATTTAGACTGAAAACACAATTAAAAACTGTCTTAACCAGGAATCGAGCCCGGGACCAGTCGCTCAGGAGCTAGATATCTAACCTACTGAGCCACGACGCCCAACGTGGCCGTTTGTTGTTATATATTGTGTCTCGAATAAGCTGTTACTAAATGTAAAAAAATGTCACTCCATTACATTCTCTAGGAAAAAGAGTACAATACAATACACATACACAATCAATAGGGAGGCGATTGATAAGAAATCAGACTGTAGAGACTTAGGTATACAACTGGACAGTAAACTTTTATTTGACAAACACATTGACACAATTACACTGAAAGCTTATAAAATGTTGGGATTCCTGATGAGAGTATGCAAACCATTTACACAAGTGAAAACATTTATCTTTCTATATAACACAATTGTTAGAAGTCAATTGGAACATGCATCAGTCATCTGGAATCCACAATATAATATTTATATTAACAATATAGAACGAATACAACAAATATTATTGAAACATATGAAGTACAAATTTGGTAATAACTACAAACATGAATTGCAGACTTTACAGACAAGACGAAGGACCTCAGACTTAATGTACCTTTATGACATAATAAACTTCAATATTGACTGTACAGACCTTCTGAAAATTATTAACTTCAACATACCAAACAGACGAACAAGACACACCTCAACGTTCTTTTTAGACAAAAAAAACACACCTCAACGTTCTTTTTAGACAAAAAAAACACTAATGCCGCTCAAAATTCGCCATTGTACCGATGCCTTACCACGTATAATAATTTGGAAAAGATCAGGTCCGTGGACATATTCTGTATGTCCAGGACTCTTTTCAGGAGCCACGTTAGACAGGAATAATAATTTTTTTTTATTACCAGTAGTGAGTACAATGCACCATGAAATCAAAGGTGGGCTGATTAAGTTACAATTACTTATGTTGCTTACAATTACTTATGTTATATTTGTTTAAAAAAATATTATTGTACGTTGCCCATTTTTTCAAATAAAATAAAAAAAAAAATAATAATAATATACCAGTGTGTAGATATGTATATTATAGGCAGGTACCTACAAAATATTTACTGGCGTTGAAAATTGAAATTGAAAAAAATATTTTCGGCTTTCCATACTGGCTGAAATAGAATTTGGCGGCAAAAAAATAATGAAAGTCCAATATATATTTGTTGGTTGGCCCATAGAAAAGAAAGTATAGGTACGCCCAAAAGTCTGGAATCGCATAAATAAGATTGGCAAAAATGGAATTGAGATGTTAGTAGTGTTCGTCGCGAAGTTTTGTCCGCTGTCGGGGGGAGAATAGTAGGTATAGTTTTCTTCGAAGAGGAAAAGGTTTAATGGATTGTCAGACCTCTGGGACCATTAAAATGATATACAGCTTGCTTACTTTTCACTTTTTGTCTGATTTTTGTTTTGCACGAGGCTAGCCATTCCTCCGATGCCCATAAACTAAAATCTATATCGTTCGAATTTTGATTTGACCGCCATAATATTTGAATACCCCGACCCCAATTCCTGTTGTTTTATGGATTTTGGTTTTTCTATGGTTTTCACTCTCGAATACGAGGTGGAGTTCTTATATCTACTTTGATCCTCAGACCGCAACTTTTTAAACAAGGTAAAGCCATCAATCGACTTTGTTTTGATATGTTATTGAGTTATTCTATTGAATATAAAGTTCTTCTCTTCTTCTTCTTCAGCCAGTTTTCATCCATTCTTGGACATAGGCCTCCCCTTTGATCCTGATAAATAAACATAATATAAAGTTATGTTTATTTATATATACTAAGTTTTAATATATCTGAACAAATCAAATGAAATTATTCAATTTCAAAAAATATAGTCTCCAGTGAATTCGGTACATTGTGTTCGATCTTTTTAAAACTACAAGTATGAAAAATACGTCTTTATAATTTCGACTGATCACGCCAATGAAGAAAGAAAGGAAGGATTTGAAGGACACAGAGGAAATATCGCACAATATTCTACTTTATCGATTATAGACTAAATAACTCTTTCAAATTTTGCACATTTGTATACCTAATGCTAGCTTAGACCCCATTAGATTTTGAAGGATATCTGAATAGTGCTTCTAATTTTTTAGCTGTCAAATATTTAAAAGTGGCGCCATGCTCAGAAAACTTCAAATTTGATAGTTTTATTTTCAAATTGGTATAAGGGCACATCATTTTCACAAAATGGCATTGATGAATTATCAAGTTTGTATGATAATATATTTAAATCAAAGATAATTTAACAAAACTCAATTCATGAAAACTTGGAAAATTTACCATACAAAATATGAACAATCTGTGGAATGACTTGGTAGTGAGGAGTTTAGCGTTAGCCACAACCCACTCGTTTCTAATATCATTGCACTTGTGTTTAATACGTTATTTTTGTTCCATATATTTATAAATTACTTCACCATTACATTTGTTTAATTGAACAGATAATACATAAGTAAAGCTATTTTGCATACTAATATATCTATAGGTAATATTATAGTGTCAATCCAATAAATTATGTGTAAAGGTATTTGAATCACCTAATCAAGTTAGTAGGAAGTTAATGTGTTGTCCTAAGTTAGAATATGATGTCTTTATGAGTGTGACACAATCATGAATCATTTTGACGGGATTAGTGTCCACGTAAACCTGAGATGAGTTCATCATTAATTTACATATTGGACCACGTCATATTTTTCATTTTATCTCTCGGTGTTACGACGATGTATATCATATTATCAAAGCGCCAAAAGATTTAAACGTAAAAGAGTATTTAGATCAAAAACCATCATGCTTTTACATTGAATGTCCTTGAACTTAGACCATTTATGACCTATTGTGTCTACTAGTTTGGTGACTATCTAAACAGATGATTGAAACATTTAATGAAATACAAAAATTCGAGATGATTGCGATGTCCTTCGTTTCTCTAGTCCTACAATTTCATGTCTGCATGATGGCCCTCATCAGATTGGACATTTCCAGACTAAATGCTAGTGGAAAGTATTTACTTTCTTTGCGGGTTTGGTCATTTGTTGCCTTGTTGGTAAATAGTTTGTCACAATTTTTAATTTTTTTTTTAGTTTCGTAGGTAGGTACTTATACTCAAAACTATAGACAAAAAATTCGGTCCAAAAATGGACTACATAGGTTTGCAGTCGTATGAAATATTTAAAAAATCACACAACAAAATCAAATAAACAAAAAAATGATGCCAAGAATAAAATAATTATGGAGTCGTAAGGTGATATTTAAAAGCTTTTCAAGTTTATTTGATTTCATCTGACATGACAAATTTGAATCAAAATGCCCAAAATCGTACAGCTAAATAAAAAAAATTAAATATTAAATAAATTCTCATAGCATCACATTTTGCATTCTAAGGTAAATGTTTTGATTATAAAATAAAGCATTTCTTAACTTGAAGTTGTACCTAAAAATAATACAAAGAAATTATGTAATCGTGCGTATGCTTTATATGGACCAATGCACTTAGTTTCATCGTTTTTTTTTTTCAGTCTGACAGCGGGCCACGTGACTGCAATAGAAGATCAAATGTCACCCCGCCAATATAAAGTTACGCCGCCTGTCAAAGTCCCTGGAGAACTATATGATTCTAGAAATATCGACTATCTTGCTAATTGTGATTTGCTGCATAGTTAGAGATTACTAAAGACATACCTAACTTCAATGCAAATTATAGGTAGGTAGATATATAACTACCTACGTAATTCGTTGGATTAAACGGAATATTTGTAGGTACAATACAAAATATTTAAGAACATAATATATTAAACGAATATAAATATGTATTATATTTCTAAATAATAAAATGAGCTTTGAACGGCTGTTAAATGAACAATTCTTCGCAGGAATTGCAATTTCATCTAACTAAACATCGTTTTCAGCCCAGAAAATCAAGAATTGCGTTTGATATATCTTTATATATATATATATATATATATATATATATATATATATATATATATATATATATATATATATATAATTCTTCTGTACGTGTGTATGTCACTGAACTCTATTTTTTTAACTGAACTGTAACTGAACTGAACTGTATTTTTTGTGTATGTTTGTGTGAGTCCCTGAATTGTTTAGATTCACAAAATGGAATTTTAAACATTAATATAATAAAATAAGAATAAAAAACATGATTTTTATTAACTATAAATTATAATAGGTGGCGCTTATGTCGAATTGGCAATTTTTTGTTTTTTCCATCTGACAACACTAAGAAGTCTGTCATTTGCGTCGTAGTTTGGCTTTTTTGACATTTAAAGTTCTTTTCGCTCTGTTTCGGTATTATTCATATTTAAATTATATACATGTGCATGGATTTTTAATTTCCGTTCACTGTTTCGTTAATATTCATATTTCAATTCGTTCGTTTCCGTGTCCAGACCATCTATGCTGTATTGCAATTATATACGAAATGACATCAATCTAACCTCAATGTGTTTAGCGGCTCATCGAACAAGAAAATGTAAGTTTGCTCAGCGAATAAAAACTTCCATATGATTCAAATATATGTTACGTATATTTTATTGTTTCACAAATAGTTCGGGCAAGACAACGTCTGTCGGGTCCGCTAGTTTAAAAATAAATTTCTCATCTGCTGCGAATCAAACCCATAATAAGAAATTATCCATTACAAGAAAGCTGATGGTTAGATTTTCTTTATTTGTTCTCAGTCAGGAATATAATTTTTAGTGTAAACGTTTTTTAGAATTACGAGTTTAAACCAAAATATGGAGCAACTCGATATGTTTCATGTTTTATGCAACATTTTCTTTTACGTAAAAAGGCGCATGTAAAATTTATAGTGCGTGGTCGCTTGTTTTCAATAATAATATTGCAAGATAACCTATATGTGCATCGTCTTTGCAACCCATACGGATTCATATATCATGCAGAGGCTAAGGAAGGTTGGTGTTTGGCCATAATTTCTGCTTAAAAATGCACACCCGACCAATGGGATGACACTCACTGCACCCGGATGAGCCATTAGCGGGAGGAAAGGTATTCTGTAGGTACTGTACCCACATTGTGTAGGTACCCTGATACCAACATACATACCTACCTATCTTTAGCACGTCCACCTACATTTTTATTAGGTATCTTATTTTATTTATGTTTTCCTGATATACACATTTTAAGTATGACTGAGCACACTTGTCTGAAAAATAATATTTTTATCAAATTGTACGATGTTAAAAATATATCTATAATAACTTATATTAAATTTACAATTCACTATATCATATAATTCAAACATATTTATTTTAACAAAAACCAAAGATGATCGTATAAATATATTTTTTCTCGTAGTTTTATGTATGTAAGCACACCAGTTAAAATTTATAAAGTAATTAATTAAAATATTTATTTATATTGTTAAATTTGTTATATTCAAATTAGTTTTTGTTTTTTCACATACTCAACACATATGTATAAAAATGTTATTATACCGTAAATTTCCTAAAAACAAATAAATAAAATAATTTTGTTTGATTTCTATAACAAATATAAAATAGGTACTTTAAATATTAGTTTGAAATAATCTCACTCAACAATATTAGAACAAGTTATAAGTACACACTTTTTTTATTAGTAATGAAAATAAAGCTTATTGTCAATTCATGTATTGCCGTTTTGTATAATTACATCAAGGGTATTTTACCCCAAAAACTGTGTAGTTTTTGATAAAAGGATTTAAACGAAAATGATTTAGCTAATCAAACACAATACGAGAATGAAGTATATAAGATAAATAAATGGGCTGAGGTGGTTTGACCACATGAAAGAATATGTGATGACCCAAGGGCGGATGCAGCTTTGGCGCCAGGGGGGGGGGGTCACATAGTCGTGGTTAAGTCACAAGAAGTTAATTTAAATTGTATTATATTAAATTAATTAAATATTGAAAGTACTTAAATAAAATCTATATTTTGATAAAAAATATATAAAAATCATGTTTAACAATTTTAATTAGTGGTCCACCTAGGTCCTGGACCCAGCCCAAGGGGGTCATGACCCCCATGACCCCCATGACGCCCCCCCCCCTGGATCCGCCCTTGTGATGACCGTCTGACAAAATAAGTACTTAGAACGAATCGGCCAAAGAAAAGTTGGCACGATCACATAAATGGAATTTTGAAAGATGGAGAGGTTATAATTAAGAGTAATAGAAGAGTGTGTATGAGACGGTGCATGAATGTAAATGAAGCAAGAAATGTAGGTATGTCAATAGAGAGGAGTCTAGTGTTCGGTTCTTTCTGCCTGCCTCAAAGAGGAAATAGCTTGATGGAATGGTATGGTACAAAACGCTGTTTTCCCATCTACGAGTACAGTAAGACTTCCATCAGAATACTTCTATTGATTCTCTAATTTCAGATTAATGAATTAAAAAATAAACCAATATTCTATTTACTTAAAGCATCAAAACGAAGATCATTTGCAGCTTGTATGTAAGCAGATATTGGTGGCTGGTATCTACGCCTATGGCATTCAGTAATGGAGCCGACCGAATCCCCTCCAGATGAGGGGAATCTATGGATTGTGGCTTAGCAGAGAGTTTTACTGGTAATTGGTCCCAATTTAGCCCCACGCTACCCTCATATTACATCACTAAAAATATTCTTTCGACCCATACACACACACAGTAGGTACCTATCTAGCTCGACTGTCGAGAAAGATTACTACTCTCCCCCCATATACGACTTGAGAGACACACGGACGTATGTCAAATAATGCAATGTACGTATGTAGTAATAACGGTGAATTCCGTTCAAAGTAACGAATCGTTCATGTCGCCTTTTTTATTCACAATATCAATTATTATAAAAACAGTACAGTAAATAATATAGTGATAACGTAAATTTATAAACAGTACAGTAAATAATATAGTGATAACGTAAATTTATAAACAGTACAGTAAATAATATAGTGATAACGTAAATTTATAAACAGTACAGTAAATAATATAGTGATAACGTAAATTTATAAACAGTACAGTAAATAATATAGTGATAACGTAAATTTATAAACAGTACAGTAAATAATATAGTGATAACGTAAATTTATAAACAGTACAGTAAATAATATAGTGATAACGTAAATTTATAAACAGTACAGTAAATAATATAGTGATAACGTAAATTTATAAACAGTACAGTAAATAATATAGTGATAACGTAAATTTATAAACAGTACAGTAAATAATATAGTGATAACGTAAATTTATAAACAGTACAGTAAATAATATAGTGATAACGTAAATTTATAAACAGTACAGTAAATAATATAGTGATAACGTAAATTTATAAACACTTGTGCTACGAAGCGGAGTTTCAATGTTTTATGTTATAGTTGCAATAATATTGTAAAAAATAAGCGGTAAAAATATAGTTATACAGAATTATACAGGATAATATATTGGACATAAGTAAAAATAACAGAAGGGCGTGTATGAGACGATGCACGGACGTGAATGAAGCGAGAAATGTATGTCAAGAAAGAGGACTCTGAAGATCGGTTCTCTCTGCCTACCCCAGATAGGGAAAAGGCGTGTTGGTATGGTATGGTATATTGAACATTTATACAGAATAATACATTCGAAAGTTAGGTTGTAATTATAGTTTAGTAACGTCTGTACATTTTTTTAAATATTGAATTTTGTTTAATGTTAAAATAGTACCTACCTATATTTGAGTTTAATGATAATTTTGTAACGAATTAATTTTATGTGCAGTTCAAATAATTTATGTTTGAAATTGAATACATTCATTAGAGGAATCGAAGTTTATATTTTTCTGTGTTTTCCGTAATATTTTAAATTCCATCTAAAGAATTTTCGATTCAAATTTACTTATTTATGTTCTGTAAAGATTTATTTCCTTTTTACAGAACTTGAAAGTTCTGTAAAAAAATCTCTCGTAAACATAAATCAGTCAATTTGATTTAAAATAATTACTCTTGAACGAATATTTGTTGTTATTGATAATTTAAATCGTTCATTAAGAACGAATCTTTAAAATGCAATGGATCAACTCGCGCCGATGTGGCTCTCCCAAAGCGACAGTTCGCGTTCGAGAAATGAAAAATTTAATACCGATGACGTCAGAGGGTTTGAATTCGTTGAATATTGCATAAGTGGTTGTGTATAGATGAGGGTGGTATGCGTCGGTAGCCGATCCGAATCGTCGATACAAATTTTGTTCGGTAAACAAGAGACGCTTCCAATACGGCACGCGCGAACCAAACATTAACGAAGATTACTCATATACCCTACACTTTACCAGTAGAGATACGGAGAGAATTTAATAAGGGAATGTTCAGTTCTGTTCCCAAACGGGAGAAGGCTAAACGATTGCCGAGTTTTACTCAAAAAAACAATTTATAAAATCGGTTTGAGGGATTCACGCCGGCTAATTCTATATTCACGCTGGAAACTATACGTATCTTAGGAGCATTATTTATTTACCTCTTATCTATAACTTCGCTCGTATGATAGAGGTAAGATACTTTGAGAGGAAGAGATATGATAAAATATTCATTCCATTTCATGTTCACAATCTTTGAACTCCTAAACCGACATACGTATCTACACATAAACTAGATGTTGCTATACCTATACAAAACAATGATATAATGAGTTAGTACAACGAGTGTTTACACACGGCAGGTATATAAACACGCTTTGTTTCCTACGAAAAGTATTACTTAATATGCGAATATTTTAAGTGCAAAGTTGACGAAAAAAAGGAGTCGTAAATGTTTATCTAAAGCACCGCGTGGTTTATCAAGTGGCAATATCCATTCGTCAGAGGGCTCAATCGAACATTTACGAACCGTAAACTTTACCTGTGTTGTATGTAAAACCAATAATAAAAACGACTCGATTCAATGGATTGGGCCGTTGTGATTCTTATATTATTTTAGGCGCGCGGTATTTCATCACATACAAAAATCTTAATTGCGCTCACCGACTAAATAACCAAGTCGAATGCGATAAACGAAATATATATATAATAGAGGCACAAACTCTATGCAATATAAAAAAACCGACTTTAAAATGAATATATGTCAAGATAGAAAAAATGTGACGTTCGGTTCTGCCCTTCATGGGGTTGGCAGAGATTCCCATCATCAAATATCTTGTCATAGTTCAGATGGAATCACCTCTGAAGTGATCCATTTCTAATTAAAAAGGAATCGTCGAATTCGGACGACGCCGACATGGTAAATAATTATATAATTAATTGCACACGACTTTGCAAATTGAATAGTTTAATATTTTTTTCTCATGAGTTCCATCATCAGAACTCGATGAAATTTATAAGTGTGTTCACCTCTGAAGCAACCCCTTCCTATTAAAAAAGGAATCATTGAAATCGGAAAATGTAGTAAAGAATTACCATCGCTAAAGTGAGAATTGAAGAGTGTCATGATTTTCTCATAGATCTCATAATCAGATCTTGATTGAAATTGAAATAAGAGCAATAGGAAGATACCCCATTTCTAATGAAAAAAGAATCATCGAAATCGGACAGAGTGAATTGATAACCTCCTCCGTTTGACGTAAAATAGAGGCTCACAAACTATATAATATAATAGAGGCTCCCAAACTATGTAATAAAATAGAGGCTCACAAACTATGTAATAAAATAGAGGCTCACAAACTATGTAATAAAATAGAGGCTCACAAACTATGTAATAAAATAGAGGCTCACAAACTATGTAATAAAATAGAGGCTCACAAACTATGTAATAAAATAGAGGCGCACAAACTATGTCATGAATTAGAGGTGCATGAACTGTGTAATATAATAGAACCGCATAAATTACGCACTTAAATAGAGGACAACAGAGGCGCACAATATTATGTGCAATAGAATAAATTTGCACAAACTATGCAATAAAAAAGAAGCGCACAAAGTTTGTGATAAAGTAGAGGTGCACAAACTGTATAATATAATAGACGCTCAAAAACTATGCACTGAAACAGAAGGACGCAAACTGTACAATATAGGTAACAGAGATGCACAATTTGTGTAATAGAATGAATTCGCACAAACTATGTAATAAAAAATAGGCGCACAAAGTTTGTGATTAAGTAGAGGTGCACATACTATATAATATAATAGGGGTACACAAACAAACACTCAAGAACCTTACACTCTTGATTCTTGATTTGGACGGAATTACTTTAATCTAGATCAAGATTGAAGATACGACAACACAAGAGTCAACAAAATTCCTCGCGCACAGGTAACCAGAAATCACTGAAACTATAGGTACCTACATCCCGCGCATACTTCTTTCTTTCAATAGCTTTGACAAAACCAACCTAGTCTTGTTTGTTTAGACAACACAAGACGGGATGGAATATAATTATATTTTACTCAATACGAATCCGCTATAGAATTCGTGGCTCCCATTCTCTCCTGACTGGAACCCTACATACAACAAACGAAACACCATACCTGCTTGATTTATATAACACACTGACTACCGTGCATCCAAAATAAAGAAACGGGATTTTGGAAAAAAAGACACATCCTTGAACTGTAATAAATTATCGAATTCTGTTACTATTACCATAAGTATGTTTTTTCTCATTTTTTCATATTGTCTTACTCATATGTTTGTATGTTTTTCTGTTACTGTTACCATAAGTTTGTTTTTTCTCAATTTTTCATATTTTTTAATTCATTTGTTTATATTTTTTTTCTTTTATTTAAGTAGTTTTCATTTGTATGCTTATAATGTGGACATATTTATGACTTATATTAAGAAATCCATTGTTTATGTTCATATTATAACATAAAACTTTAATTGTCCCAAATAAATAAATAAATTTACTAGGTAGGTATATCAAAAGAAGATATTTCGATTATGCACGTTATTTTGTGACATAGTAATAACTTTAATCGACAATAATAGTCATATTTTTATAAGAACCTATTCAATATTCTATCGTATATAATAAAACACTGGTATCTACGATAGAATCAGCATGCACTTATCTGTAAAAAACTTCCAACGAACTTCTAATCAAATAATCGAAAAGAATACATAATCTAAATGTTTACAAAAAAAATGTTACTTTTCTTGTTCATCCGACATCACTGTGCAATAAGATAAAACGATGAAATAATAAAACAAACATAAATATTTTGTAGACACACAAGATTCATTTTACAACCTCGTTTAAAAATAATATTACAAATTAAATGATACAAGTTCGCTTTTTACCATTTGATGTCCAACGCAAAGGAATCCTATAAATGCATAATGTATCACTAAGTTCATCCAACAGACCAAAGATTTCATAAGATAGATAAGTAGTAACGATTCAAGAGAGAATACCTTTTTTATTATTCTTTTTATAGATATTTTTTTCCAAACGAATCCTTGTTAGGATCGGAGCAAGATTTCTGAAGTCTCTCAAACGATGCACAACCTTAGAAAAATAAACAACGAAAAAAATATTATTTAACTCACAATTGGACACGATTTTATTGGGGAGGACTACCAAACGGTGTTATAACTTTTATAAGACTGATTCTAAAGAATATCACAAAAATCTATAGACCGTAGGAAGACATGGAGATGATTAAAACCGCCTAATGCACTATGAAGTTACCTGTTTTAAGGATAATTACCGCGTGCATTATATTTTAACTATCGGAAACCCAAACATTGTTGATTTTTTTGCAATTTAAGAAAAAACCTTACTTGAAATGAAAAAAACTTTAGTGGTCATTCACTTTGATTTTATAAACTCTTTATGCACATAAAAGATTTATTTCTCTACAACACATAGTTATGAAGTAATTTAAAAAAATGCTGTCTAAAAGGATATTTTTTTTATTTTTTTAAGGTAAACGAGACTTAATTTTTAAATTGTGAGACAAACATTCACTAGAGAAATGTTTATAACACTTATGGTATTTTTTTCTAGAAACGCACTGTTTCGCATATTTGAGGAATTTTATTTGAAATTGGGGTGTTTAGGTTTATATGGCCTCTTAAATGTGTACAGTAAAAAACGCATGTTCACACGTTGTTATTAAGAAACCTTACATAACAATAATATCTCACAAAATATGGGTATTTTACTTCTTATTTCTAAGTTTTTAATAAAATTATTTTTTATATAATAATAATGGATTTATTAATAAATTTTTATATGATTACCTATTCAGTTAAAAAGGTGAGCATGTATGGAGTTTTGTTCTATTTGTCAACTGCAATAGTGACATAGTATGATTGAGTAAAGTTTAGTGAATTTGCATAGAAAAGATTTGAACATGAATTAACAAGATTGGTAATATGAATCATCAAAAATATTCTATTGTTATTTTACTAAGTATGTAGGTATGTATAGGTGGATTTTTTTTGTTAGTTGTATTTATATGAATAAAATTAAGTAACGTGACAATTTTAACAATCTTTGGTGGTCCTCCCCAGATCAAGTAAAAAGATACTCCAACGCTCACAGCATAAAAAGAAGATCAAAACAAAAAAAAATACTTATGACTAACTTGATCCTTCATAAATTCCAAACTGAACAATCGTTAGAATATATCATGGCCAACCAAGTGAGAATGGTCCCTTTTCAAACTTTCAAAAGGTATTCCTTATAAAGAAAAAAATATATCTCCCGACCCAACCTGCGCCCCCGATAACGAATAAAATTTTATAGTAAAAAGCGGTCACTTACATACATAATATATATATAGATATATATATATCTATATATATATATATATATATATATATATATATATATATATATATATATATATATATATATATATATATATATATATATATATATATAGATATATAATATATATTGTTTGGCAGTCGAATTGGTATATTTGCTTCCACCGTTATAAATCATTTTGTTATGTCAAAAATAAACTTAGATATACATTGTGTAAATGTAAATCTTGCAAATACCGATTTGATATAAAGATTTTGTAAAAGAATATTTGAATATTATTATTTGAAAACTCTAGATAGTCGATATATCTATCGGTCCACACATGTCTGCGACGAGTAGGTACCTAAATAAGATCTGTTAGAAATGAGAATTGGTAGATGTTTTCCTTTAATCTCACAGAGCGAGGGAAAATTCTGAGACGTATAAAACACGAGTTTCGGGATTATATTGTGCTTTATGTACGCGCCCGGAAAGATTTAAACATTATTATTATTTTTTTTTTATTTTTGAAATCTTCAGCGCTACTGCGGTCTGACAAGTTCTGACAACGTCACTTAAAACGGCCGAAAATGTACGGTGACACGACTTCATATATCAAACTGGAAAGCCCTCTTATGAGAGAGTGCCCATTCAATTTTGTCGGTTCTCAGAATATCCACAAAAATGCATTACAATATTGAGCAGTCATATTATGATGCTCAACGTGACGTTTGCTTCTTTCCGCGTCAAAATATATAACTAGTAGGTATATATTAATTAATTGAATCGAAAAAAAAATCGTTTAAAATCTAAATTAAACTCTCTCTCATCATTAAAATAGCAAATTTATTCACGATCAATTTGAGCTCATAATTTATTATTTTCGTTCCCTCCTTATTATCCATATTTTTTAAACAAATTCCTACTCTTAATTAACTGTTCTATAATACTGATGTACCTAAAGCTTGAGAATAAATCGTTTTCAAAGGATACCATCGATCCGAAATAGTAGGTTTTAAGAAAAAACTAAAAAGATTTTTTCCACCGATGTATCTTAGGGGGGCATTCAAACCTAAAATATCTCGAATATGTTAAGCAGTGTGAATGTATGTTACACGTTTAAAATTACCTAAGCATCTTCTCTTCTTCTTTCTCAGCCATCTCTCCACTGCTGGATGTAGGCCTCTTCTAAAATCTTCCACTCGTCTTTTTTCTGGGCTTTTCGAACCCATCCGCTTCCACCGACAGGGACAATATCATCGGCCCACCTTTTCTGGGGCCGGCCTTTTCCCCTTTTCATATCCCATGGTCTCCAATTTAGAATTCTGGGTGCCCATCTGTCCGTACCCTGTCTAGCAACATGACCAGCCCATTGCCATTTAAGTTTTGCAACTCGATCCATGACATCAACAACTTTCAATGACATCAAATAAAAATATGAAAGTGCTTAGATCAAACAACAATTCTGGTAAATCAAACATAATTAAATTAAAAAATAGAAACGGAAGTACAGAAAATGATAAAAATATGATAATAAATACAGTGCAAGAGTTTTACACGGAACTTTATAAACCAATTACACAAAATTGAGAAACAAATGTAACTGTGCTAAATGTTGGCTCCGAAGAGATACCAGAGATAGATTGTAATGAAATTAAAAATGCACTCAAATACATGAAAAATAATAAAAGTCCAGGTGAAGATCAAGTGACAAGCGACATGATAAAGTTGGGTGGGGAAGAAATCATTGAAGCAATAAAAATACTCCTAAACAAGTGCGTAGAACTGGAGGTCATACCTGAAAAGTGGCAAAATACCTAAGCATAAATTCCCCTAAATAAATTATTAAAAATATATTTTTTTTTCAATTACTCCATAACCATAATATGTCGTAGAGAAATAAATGCTTTATGTGCTTAAAAAGTACATAAAATGAAACTAATTGACGAATCAAGTTTTTTTTCATTTCAGTCAGGTTTGTTATTAAAATGCAAAAAAATCAATAATTCTTGAGATTCTGGTAATTTACCCTTACTAACACGTAACTTCTTAGTGTATTCAGCGGTTTTGGTATATCATGTTTTCAGTCACTAGATTCTTTGTTATATGTCCTTTAAGTTCTGTAAGAACTGATCAGTTGAAGATTGAGTAAGAGTATCAAAAGAAAACTTATGGCATTTTTAAAAGTCATCTTCAATAGGACAGTACCACCCAAAAAATATATAGGTACCTGATTTATTACAATATAAAAAAGATTTTAATTTAGATCAGTTTTACAATGTACATAATCTAAAGAATTGCTACCGAAAAATAAAAGAATATAATATGATTGTTTTGTGATTCGTGGTCCAATGGATATATTTCCTGGCACAGAGTCTCGGCAAGTTAATTTGTGTTATTAATACAAACGTCTCGTCAACCGCCACCTAGAAATGCAACGCGGTATGTTTGAAAGAAATTGTTCAGTCAGATGGGACATTTCGCTTGTCCATCCACAACCAACAAATCATACACGTACCTACCTAAAGGAATTAATCAAATCTAAGACAAGACGAGAAAATTGGGATGTCCAGACAAAACATACCGTCACTTAATCCCTTCCCATTATTCACAACTTGATGAGTTTCTTTGAATTACTCAATATGTTTCCGATATCGAAATTGTATCCACCGTTGTCAATACCCCTTACTTTTATTCCTTTAATTACCTTATTCAACATTGCAATATAAACGGGTCGTATCAAATAATTTGCTCATAGTCAAGTTATCATGGTTTTAGTTGATTTATTTTATTCATATTATTGTTATTATTTTGTTTTTGTAAAGGCACTAATCGAAAACAAGTAAATTTTATAAACATTATCAAATAAATAAATATTTGTTTTTTTATAAAAAATATGTAGGTAATTACAAAATATGATTTCTTTATTTTGTTTATTACAATATTGTCAAAATTGTTCATCCATCCTGAGGAAGAGTCGGTCGCGTTAAAACCAGTCATTTACAATCGTATTTGTGAAATGATCGAAAATTTAAATATACCTACAAATTATGGCAACTTGGGACCGATCTTACAATAGCATGATTACACGATAAATCAACGGTTAATATCATGGTAAACTCAATGGTACCTAAATCGTCGATTAGCGTTTAATCATGCTATTATAATATCGGGCCTTATAATTAATTGAAGGTGCATTCTAATTAATATTTTTGACATAATTGGGACAAACCTAATCGTTCAACACCAAAATCAAATAAATAATTTTAAACAAACCAATGATTATGAATTTCTAATTCGCCGCATTATTATTTCTAACTAGTTGCATGTAACACATGAGATCCAACTGTCGATAGCGAAAGTATGTATAGTTGAAGAATATGTACCAAACTATAAACCCATAGATACAAATTATTGAATATTTTCAGATATTTTGTTTTCTATACAACATATGTAGGTATGTATGTCAAGATAGGATAGTATGGAGGAAGATCCTTTTTCCTACCCAGAATATGCAAATAGCATGATGGTATGTATGTATGTTTGGAGATGAAGTATCAAACTATTAAGTCTTCTTACATACATATTGTGTATAGGCGACTGCCATACAAAATGTATGAAGCGATGTCGTCACTAAATTCAATTTTTAAAAAAATTGTTAAAAAAAATTGAGATCTTCTGCTACAATGTTATTATTTTTTATAGAAAATTAAATTATCTAGTTGGGGTGTTTCGGCTTTTTTCGATAATTGTAAAAGTTTTGGAAATATAGGCAGTTAAACTCATAAATTTATCATAAAAAAAATATTTTTCTTAATAAAAAATGTTTGAGAACCCTGGAATTTTTTTGAAAAAACTAATTTGAGATTTTGTATTTGTCTATGTTTGTACCAATTTTCAGCGTTCTAGCGTTTATGATTTCTGAGATATATGGAAAAATAAAATAAAAATTCAAAAGTTGATAACCTCTGACTGAAACAAAAATTCAAAATTCCGAGTATAAAAGTTTTGTAGGCTTGTAACTGTTTATATATTCTGAAATTTTAGGCTCTGTAAATTGAGCGGATCAAAAGTTATAAGGGGGGGACGGACACACACACACACAGACACACAGACACACAGACACACACACACACACACAGACACACGAAATGTTCTACTCCGAATTCTGAGTAAATCCGTGTATGGAACATATATGCTGCGAAGCCTCTAAGTTGGTGTTTTTTGACTTCAAAGTTGGAAAAGCCGTGAAAAAAGTAGACCTCTCCATACAATTCTCGCGTATTCTGGCTTGATACATTGTCGATATGTTAAGAGAACAAAGTTCTCCTGAACAAATCGACAGTTGGAATATTTCAATATGCTTGTTCTACATTTTCATTTTCACGGTCAAATTGTCTTTTTATATTTCCCACGGATATAACATTAAAATGACGTAACCAACGTGGTTGACAGCTCTAACATACTTACATTTCATCTAGTTTGAATTATTGCTTTATACATATATTAAGTTTTTACTAAGGCATGAAAAATTACAACATTAATGTGGTCACATAAATTTTGTGTAATCACAAAACATTTTGTTAACAGCGCAACTTTGAAAAATACTACACGCGTAATTATAACTTGGTAATTTGATGTTTTTTTTTTGTTGTTTATGGTTGTTAAAACAAACAGGAGTGCTTGATTAGAGCATAGACAATGTTATCTGAATAAGTAATCGATATATACATTAACAAAATGTCAATTTATAACCTGTCCATTGTCTTGAATAGATATTAATGATTTTGTATACCATAAATATTCAAGACATGGTTACAATGGATGATAATTATGTAATTTTTAAGGCAAATATGTGATAAAAAAAATCTTAGGTAGAATGGAAATGATGTAATTCGACAAAATTAAGATCGAAAGGAATATTATATATAAATGAAAGAAAAAACGCTCTGTTTGGTCACATAATTAATTACTGAACGTCAAAAATCAAACGAACAAAATCTAATGAAGTGTGTGATTAAAATTAAATGATACCATTAAGCAATCGCTTTATTCAGCAAATGACAACATAAATGAAATCAGTTGTTAGAAATAATTGAAAACATTTCGACAGTAATATCTTGGAATTTTGGCTAGGTAATGTTATGTTTCATATAGTTAATAGGTATGAACTATGAACCTATATGTGCCAAATAATCGGACGAAGAACAAAGCGAGATATATGCTGTGTCCACATTGCCAAGCTAACTAGATACGCATTTGACTAAAAAACAAATTTAACCATTGACGTGTGTGTTTGTACTCGACAGTCTCGGCTGTTATTTGGCATCGGAGATTTAGGTCACGCCTGTGCCAAAACTCTATGTCAGCTTAATTATCATGGCATGTCGACATTTCGACTTTATGTAAGATACCACATTACACTCGAAGAAAGAAAACGTCTTTGGGTGCATTTGAGAAAGATATCCACCAGTGTAGGAACGCGTCCATCGTCGACCGTGATTTACGCACAACTCCAAGCCAAAAAACCCTACCGAGGTTAAAGTACTTAAAAAAATATTCTAATACGTCCATCAGAAATGTAACAGTTTGTCTAAAATAAAATGACACAGTTGAAAGCTCGGTACAAATACATTGACGATACACAATCATCAGCAATACACATCTGCATTAGAATGCGAGGACTTTGTCTCTGGTGACATCCGCGTTAATTTATCGCCATCAGCAGCGTAGCTTGGGTCACATTATAATACGGCGGGTGCTAATGAGAGCTCCCGCCCGATCTCTTCAGGAATGCTGCGCGCCTGGTCACATGCTCTCGACCGGCCCGAGGATTTGTGCGACACTTTTTACCAAAATTCTTCTTTACGGGACCGCTGGAGTAGAAGATGAGCGGTGTCCTCGACACCACACATTTTTTATCTCGCCACAGCGACGATTACCGGGAACCCAGGGGACGAGCTGAGAAACCCCAATTAATTGATTGTCTCCGAGAAATAAAACCGCGAGACATATTGAGATTTCTCTCGGAGACACTTTGTCTTGGGAAAACGATTTCATCGTCAGTTGTTCCCCGTCTCAAGACACTCAAATATATTATTAATCAAAGCTTACGTCGTGTCGCTCCGAAGGCCATCTTTAAATATTTACTCCTTGTCATGTTTATGTTTTGTAAAGTTTGTCGTCGTATGAAATAATGAATTTCGACTTGACAGACGAAAGCGAAAAGTTTCGGAATATATAATTAACGCGGGTGTCCGTGTGTCGTGTCTATTCCTAGAAGAATGTCCTAAAGTCGAAAAGCGAACATTTATTTTATCCTTGTGACATTCCTCGCTCCGAGGGACCCCGAGTAGTCTACTCAATGGAATTCCCTCTCACTCTTGTGGATGCGACTTGTTACAGAAAATGAGTTTAAACACTTTTATAAATGACTCGCATCGCGGCCGCCGTTTGTCGGTCTCCGGCGAGGTATTGCAAAAACGGATTAAATAATTTCTCCCAAACAAATTTATTTCTTTATCACGACTCTTAATGTATCACACCGAACAAAGGTGGTAAAGATTCCAGATATCGAAGAAACTTGACCAATTAATATAAAATGCAAAGTGACTGCATTTACACTTTCACACAAATCCACTTTTTGCACACATCTCTTTGACATGATGAACAATCGATGCATTATTTCAACTCTTGACTCAACAGTCTTCTTTTTTGAATAATTGAATTCGACCATCCTCCGAAATATTGTAATTACTACGGCCGATTTAATATTATCTATTATATCAATTCAGAAATCAAAAGCTCTCGCTTCCAGAAATCAGGGTCGATCCGATGCCACGGATACATTTGAACCGTTTCTCATGTTTTGTTTTTAACAAATGTTTTTTTTTCAATCTTTTTCGGTGGCTGTCTCCGCTCGGTGTATTTTATTTTTTCCCGTTACCGAGTGCATCTCGACCGAGACTTGAGATCTGAAGTCCAAAATAGCTCTCGCGATGAGACAATTTGCATTCCGCAGCCAGAGAACTGGCTCTACTCATACAGACCAAGGAGCTTCGTCAACTGTGCCGGATTTTATACAAATTCAAATTGAACATTTGAACATGTTTATTTTAGTTAAATACTTTTTTTGTCTTTATACAATTTGAAATACAAATAATAAAATATAGAAGCGACCGTCATGGCAAAGTTGATAAACCATTTGGCTTCTGTGCGGGTGCCCTGGGTCCGATCCCAGCAGAGGAAAAATTTATTTAAAGAAGGATTTTGCAAGTCCCCGAAAGCATTGAATATAAGCAGTATTTCGTGATCTTCTATTCTTTTCGTGATTGGTTTCTACTTACCTCTTCGAGCTTTGCATTCGGCTTTCAATAAAAGACATACAATCGATCATCACGTCGTTTTGCATCTTCATCCATAGTTGGAAAATTATCTGAAATAAACAGGGTACACACTACTAATTTTGGTGATTTTGCATTTGTTGTAGCAGAACCATATGCATAGATGCCTCACACAACCCCTAACAAACTGAAAATATCAAATCCTTCAGATTAGATCTCAAAACACCTTCGAAAATATTACCAGAGCCAAAATGATACAACTTAATCAATTTTCAGCAATTTGAGGCGAGGTATTTTATAAAAACGGTATAAGATAATATTCTTGAAAACATTTTTTCATTGATTGGAGCGGATCAGATTTTAGATACGGCCCTGTGTTATAATACCTATATATATTTCTACACATATATTATATTTATCTATATAGGTATGTATAAGTATATGTATATAGGTGTAATTATCACAGCAGGGTCTGAGTATGGGAGAGTTGATTGCATATATCTTCCAGATTGATTATCACTGAAACTCTGTTTTCACAATGTCGCTTGTTTACACATGGTATTCAAAAAAGCCAATTTATCAACAAGGTACATAATTCATAACGAAATCATAATATTTTATTAAGGTACGTACTACAGACATCCTTAAAAGTTCAAAATATTGATGCAAAACAGTAACATTCTATTATCCAGAGGTTGAGGTGTCCAGAGCGAATAGATTTCAATGTGTGCTTGATGGTTTTCAGGGCTCTGCATGACTTGGCTCCGCACTATATTCGAGAACTGTGTCAGAGGAATGTACCACCAAAGAGACCCTTAACATTGAGATCATCAAAATCACAGAATACCAATTCTTCAAAGGAATTGGATAGACCCAATAAGCGTCTTACTTCGATCGTGGTTTCAGCGTTGACGGACCTATCAAATGGAATAAATTGCCTTCTGAAGTACGCGAAGGGCAGAGTTGTTTTGGGGCCTTCAGTAAATTGCTTAAGATTTCTGTTTTTCGCAAAGCCAACAAATAAGCTAAAGGGCCCATGGAATGGTCTTTTACCATAAAATATATGCGTTATATACATTTGATTATCATTATTAAAAATGTATAAATAAAAACTCAATCATAATATAGCTAATATTAATATACATTTAATCATGAAAAAATTGTTAAGATCAAAATTGAGCATGCATGAAATTACCATTAATTTTTGTACAAATTAAAACAATTGACCAATTTATCTAAAAGATTTCTAAACTCTGAATCTGATATTAATCAACTTCATGAGTGGCCCTGCTGTACCTACTCATTTCAAGATCTGAGACAGCACTTCTGAATTATTTAACATTTAAAGCTTTATGAATAATAGTGGTCTTAAGAGGAAAAATCAAGTTAGGTTTTTCGTTATGTCCATTGTTAGGTATACATAGCTCCACGCCTGTTCCAGTTGGGTAGAGATTTATTTAAACACGTGTCATGGTATTTCAAAAATGCAAGTTTTTCCAAATGTCTATCAACTGTCGTTATAAAATATCTAGCCCCCCTTTTTGTTTTTGGCGTTCTCGTGTTAAATGGGCATATCTGTTGAAATAAGGGTAAACATAAATAAATTTGTGTATAGTGCCTACCACTAAAGACATCACATCAAAAGAAGACATAAAATGGTTGGGAAAAGCTGCAGTGTTTTGGCGACAGTGATTTCTATAACCAGGGCGAGTATTAAAACAATCTTATTATAAGCACTCGATTCGAGTTAAACAAAAAAGGGCGCTAAAATGTATTATGTACAACATTTAAATTCATTGATTGTGGTGATGCGAGCCATATAGAATGTAAAGTCTGTCCAAACTTGACATTGATAATATAAAAATTTGCGACATATTTGACACCCGTCTATATTTTTTTATATTTATATAAAATATTTATTATACCTCTTAATAACATGTAGAATATGTCATTTTCAAATTTTATTAATATACTTATTATTATGTTTGAGATGAGTAAAGTGCCTATATGCCCTATATAGTAAAATAATTCAGTAGGTACATGCAATAAATAATAATCGATAAATCTATTCCAATTTGTAAAAATCTATACTTTTAATTTCAATATATTGGTATTTAGGTAATAGGTACCTAATTTCAATATATAGGTATTTAGGTAATAGGTACCTAATTTCAATATATAGGTATTTAGGTAATAGGTACCTAATTTCAATATATAGGTATTTAGGTAATAGGTACCTAATTTCAATATATAGGTATTTAGGTAATAGGTACCTAATTTCAATATATAGGTATTTAGGTAATAGGTACCTAATTTTTCGTTTGCCAGTTTTCTTCTTCAGTTCTTTCTGGCAATAAGTAAATAATGGATTTTCAAAAAATAGTTGTGTGCATAGATATTGTCTTGAAAACACGCCGACAAGTCTAGAAATTAGACTTAGCGTGACTCAGAAATCGAATATTTTTATTATTGCATATGCGCAAACATTGGATTTTTTTCCCTGTCGGGAGTCAAAGATATTTTTTAACAGATTTTTAATTATCTCAATAGAGACGAAGTTGGAATATTTATTGTAGGAGAACCGGGAAATCAAGGCACCTACAGGGCTTACGACCTGTCATCGGCTGGTTTACGTGATCACTTTATGCGCTTGCGCAACGTTCACCAATTATGCCTTTTAATGAGATCCCTATCAATTCAATTTTGAAAGTTCTATATATTGTAATACTGAAATTCTTTTCGCTTGAAAATAAGGAATTTTTACTATAGCCATCTATGGGTGAAATTATGAGCAACAATCTTATTATTTTTTTTTATTTATTTTGTTGGAACGCCATCTATTGAGAGAATTGGTTTTTTTGTAAATAATGAAAGCTACAATTCTTATATCTGAGGTGACAATGCATTTTTAGCATAGAAGTCACCCCTGAATTGCGCCAGACTTATAAGGTCATTTTTGTCTTAAAAAAAATAATAAGATTGTTGTTCATAATTTCACCCATAGATGGCTGTAGTAAAAATTCCTTATTTTCAAGCGAAAAGAATTTCAGTATTACAATATATAGAACTTTCAAAATTGAATTGATAGGGATCTCATTAAAAGGCATAATTGGTGAACGTTGCGCAAGCGCATAAAGTGATCACGTAAACCAGCCGATGACAGGTCGTAAGCCCTGTAGGTGCCTTGATTTCCCGGTTCTCCTACAATAAATATTCCAACTTCGTCTCTATTGAGATAATTAAAAATCTGTGACTCAGAAACATTATTTTTTTTACTATATTGTTTTATTATATTTCGATTGCGCATCAGACGCGTGTACTAAAATAACAAAAATGTACGGCTGCAACGTCCTTTTTTGGAATAAAGCTATAAGAGAAAAAAAATGTTATTCGAGGGCTGCCCCTGTGCAGACTACGCGCCTGTGATATGACGCGGGGCTCGCGATACGCGGCTTGCCAAATTAATTTACTGTTTACTGTCAGGGAAGCGCCACCATTTTTGACAACATGACGTTAAAACGTGTATGTGTATGCGTGTGTTGGTATATGTATATCAGTAGGTATATAGGTACACAAATACAATCTGTCGTCTTGTGAGAGACGAAAATAGATCGTGTGACAAGGATACCACGTCCACACCTTGAACCGCAAAATTACTGGGCTGGATCTAATTGTTTGTTATTATTATCAATTGTGGTACGCGCCGTTTATTTTAATTAGTGCCCCTAAGGGCAATACATTGCCGATTAGTTTATTTGATTTTTTCGAAAATATACTAATTATGTTTAATTTTAATAACTGAGAAAATGTATTCACTTACGAACCGCAATTCCGTCGAGAAATCATTATTTTTTTACGAGTAACTGTAAAAAGTAGTTACCAAAAATTTAAACACAAACATAGACCCCGAAATGTTCCGCAAATGAATCCTATAAAACTAGTTGCATGTAGCACATAAGATCCAACTGTCGATGGGTATTGTATGTGTAAGAATATGTAAAAATCCATATCTGGACCTCAGAGCCAGAGGATATTAAGTCAATGCCCTTGTTAAAGGTAAGGCTTTGACTTTCAATAATATTTCGAAAATAAAACCTCACTTTGTCTTCTTTCAATAATATTTCGAAAGTCAAAACCTCACTTTCAACAAAAAGTGGACTTAATACCATCTGTCTCTGAGGTCCAATATATGTTGTAAATAAAAATATCTAGAAATCAAATAATCAAATAAATTAAAATTAAAAAACATGTTTGTCAGGATAGGATAGTAAAGAGTTTAGTCCTTTTTTCCTCCCCCGAATAGGTAAACAGCTAAATGGCATACATCTATCAAACATATGAGTGAATATTGTGTATTCTGCCATACAAATTGTATGAAACGATGTTGACCATAAATTCAATGTTTACAAAAATTGTTAAAAAAGTTTGGGATGTCCTGCCATCATGTATTTATTTTTATTGAAAATTAAATAACCTTGTTGGGGTGTTTCGGCGTTTTTCGATATTTTTAAAATATTTGGAAATATAGGCAGGTAAACACAAAAATTTGTTATAGAAACCCTAAAAAAAATTTTTTAGAAACCCTGGAACTTTTTTAATTTTTCTACCTGAACAAGTATAAATAAGTAGAACAAAAATCGTTTTATTTTATACATATATTTTTCAAATTAAATTTAAAGATATAACTTTGTATTAACCACGTTTTTTGGTTGAAACGATGCGACCGGTTTCGGAACTAACCGTTCCCTCATCAGGCTAACTTTCAACTCAGTTGAAAGTTAGCCTGATGAGGGAACGGTTAGTTCCGAAACCGGTCGCATCGTTTCAACCAAAAAACGTGGTTAATACAAAGTTATATCTTTAAATTTAATTTGTTAAATATGAACCACAAAGTTAACATTCAAACATTTGAAAATACATATATTTTTCCATTATATTCACAGTAAATTATTTTTGTTTTGTTAATTCTTATTTTAACGTATGTTCGTTTCTTCAGATACCATTTCGATTCGTCATCCAGCCTTGTCTGTGTTTGTTGGTATCTTTGTGTGTGAAGTATAGAAAATAATGACCGCGAAATATGGATGTGACACGATCATCTAGCTCTTGTAATAAAATATAATGTATGTATCCTATGTACATACATACATACATACAAGAATATTCTCTATTGAATAATCATGATAGGAGGTTATTTATGATGGCGACAGTTATAGAAATTAAAACATTATTTGACAACACACAGTCCAGAGAAATAAGAATATTGTAAAATGTGTTACCCAATCTATTTTACACACTTCTCAGTCTTCATCATCAAAAGTCTCAATCCTATGGATTGGTTTGCAGAAGAAGTCTACATCTCGCTTTCCACTTCTCTCTATCCTGTGCAGCCCTTTTCAGCTCAACATATGTGGCGCAGTTCATGTCCTCGCACACCTGGGCCAAATATTCCCGTCGGGGGCGCCCCCTGTGGTTTGTCCCCTCAACCATTCCCTCCATTAGGTCATGTAGGAGTCCCTCGTGGCGCAAGATGTGCCAATCAAGCGAGCACGTCTCTCGGAGATGGTATTGAGTAGGTGTCTGCCTTCTTCAACTCTGTTGAGAACCTCGGCATTCGTGATGTGGTCCCTCCAGGAAATTCCCAGTATTCTTCTATAACACCACATCTCGAAAGCCTCAAGTCTATTTCTGTCTCTTTCGGTAAGACACCATGTCTCACAGCCATACAACAGTATGCTCCACACATATGTTTTTGTGAGTCTCTTACGGAGCTTCAAGTCTAGGTTGTTTGACTCAAGGATCTTCGACTTCTTGTTGAAAGCCAGCCTTGCCTGATGTATTCGGCTGTCAACTTCTTTCCTTGTTCTCCCATCCCAAGAGATTAGTCTATACTATCCTAGTTTGATAAAAAAATAGGTAATTCGAAAAAAAAAAATAGGTACAGAAACTTGTTTCATGTAAAAACGAGTGGGTTGTGACTAACGCTAAACTCCTCACTAACAAGTCATTCTATACAGTATTCAAATTTTGTATAAAAAATATTCAGCATTTTCATGAAATGAATTTGCTAAATTATTTTTTTATTTAAATATTTTATTATAAATACTTGATAACTCTTTAATGCCTTTTTATGAAAGTGATGTGCCTTTTTACCAATTTGAAAACAAAAATTTCAAATTATAAGTTTCCTGAGTTTGGGGTCACTTTGAAATATTTGACAGTTTAAAAAATTGAGAAGCACTATTCAGATATCCCTCAAAATCTAATGGGGTCTAAGCGAGTAATAGATATACATATATACAAAATTTGAAAAGAATCGAAAGAGTACTTTTGTCTATAATCGATAAAGTAAATTAAACACGCCGTACATAGCACACACACAGATACATAGTGATGAAACTTTCAAAATACATTCTCAGCATGATACTAGTTGATAATCTGCAATAAAAAAATACCCAAATTAAAATTGCGAAATCATAACTCCCCACTATCCCTTTGGGTTAGTGAGGAGTAAAAATTGGTTCATAAACCAGAATTCCGCTTAATAATAAAAAGGCGAAAAGTAAACGGAATGACGTTTTTGTACCACTATTTTTTTTTCATTCTTCTTATACGACCATATGAATGATATTGACGGAAATGTAAGTAGCACGAACAACAGACGAACATGTATAAGACGATGCATGAATGTGTGGCATTATACAAAAATGTGGTGTTCGGGTCCCTCTGCCTACCCCGCGAAGGACATAGAGTGAAGGTACGCATGAATTTAAACATTAAAAAATGATATTAAGATTTTATTTTTCGTATATAATTGACCCTATGCAGGAATACATTTTTGTCTATAGGTAGGTAGGTACCCTTGTTATATGATTTTATTTTTCATATATAATTGACCCTATGTAGGAATACTTTTTTGTCTATACCCATTCATATTTAAGTGACCCTATGAAGGAATACATTTTGTATTCCTACATAGAATTTTTGTTGAAAAAATGTATATGCAACATTGAATTTCTTTTTCAGATGGGTCGATGGCAGAGCGGTTAGCGTGCTGGGCTAGTAACCCAGTGATCGCGAGTTCGAATCCTGCCTCGACCGATTTCGTTCACCTATAGCACAAGCATTTATTAGCTTATTTTAGGGAACGTAGGAAGATGTATATGTACTTGTTTAACAAGGACATATTCATTATTTATAAAATAAAATAAATGTTAAATGATTTATTTTCCATATATAATTGACCCTATGTAGGAATACATTTTTGTCTATACCCATGTTATATGATTTTATTTTTCATATGTAATTGACCCTATGTAGGAATACATTTTGTATTCCTACATAGAATTTTTGTTGAAAAAATGTATATGCAACATTGAATTTCCTTTGTGTGCTTTAAAATACATTACACTCTTTACACAATCACTCCTACACAATCCGTTTACCAAATTTATGAACAAATCAAAATATAATATAACTCCTACTTCATCTTTGGTGGTCATACAAGCTGTCTCACGTAGACAGACCAACAAATACCCCATACAGTACAGTAATGCATCACATATATCTTGCGCGAAAAAAAAAAAAAAAACTGATTGGAAGCGGGTATTATGAGTCGTAAGGCAAGGTCTTGTCTGGTATCCCGCTGGTATCTCAATTAAGAAACAGAATATGAGCTTGCTGCTTGATACAAGATCAGGAACCGACACACGACTACGACAATGGAAGTGCTTACGACCTCACTCACCGTCCGTCGTCCCTCGTAGGTATAAACTGACTACAATATTACTATGCTCAGCCGATGCCAACTGCTTGACAAATAATAATGCGAGAGAGACCTTGGAGACAATTAACTTTATAATAAACATGATGGTTAAGGATGAATTGTGGAATCTGGAATGTGTGGAATGCTTACATATAGTAGGTTATACCTAATGCAAGCATCGATCGATTTCATTTTTCGGGGAACCTCAGATTTGTTTATTGTTTCACATATTCAATGCATGTCTTCTTTCGAAATATCTTTTCGAGATTATAGTGGAATTGTTTTTTTTTTTCGCCTTTATTAACTCTGCACTTTCATCATGATAAACATTACAAAATCTTTGTGTTTGAAACTTGAAACATGAAGTATGTACTTATTTGCACAGTAAACAACTGCTTTAATCATAGAGTAAGGAATGTTTCAATTCTTTTCAGTGTTATTCTATTATTTTTAGGAAATATAATATGTTTACCCAACCATTTTTCCAACAACCATAATACCACGTTGTAAGCTCCGGTTCTTGTCCGATCGCCTGATCAATGAAGAGGTAATCTTAAAACTGTAAAACTGTGACATTACATACTCTTTATCTTTCAAAACCATTTATTATATCAAGGTTTCTCGGTTATATACATGTCATGTTTTATGCCTCATGCTATCAGTTTGGTCGATTTAGAGAGAAGCTCCTCGTAGCTGTTCGTGAAATTCTTCAAGTGTCATTGGTCTTGCAAATTTTATAATCTCAATGAACAATTTGAAAAGTCCTGTCATAGATTTGGTGCCTTATTAGCAAAAGATTATTATTTCCAGAGATCTTGGCCAATTCTTTGATGCTCTGAAGTCGATAAATTTTCGAACTAGGTTTTTACAGTTGGTCTTTTCAGTACATATTTTACATGCATAGCGGGTGTCTGTAGGATGCAGCAAAAAATGTATAGATACATTCTTGTTAAATAAAAATGTCAATTGTCATATCTCATAACAGAGATATATATTATAGCAACGATGTACTTATTATACAAAGCGGACAATACGGTCTTCATTATTGCTATCAGTTTCTCCCTGTTGAAAAACACGTTTCCAAAGAAGCCAATACCTAACTATGGCTACAGAACATGAAATCAAGTCTTCCATATCTGATATTATAAAACATAACTTGGATGAGTACACTTTTGTTTATTCAGAGGTTTCCAATACACATATTTTAAATGCAAGTTGGTATATTCAAACGAAATTATAACTTCCCTAATTATAATTCATTTCTTATTTTCCTAATTATAACTCTGCAGCAATTTTGAAAGAACGACCTTTAAAAATCGGGACATTGAAAGGTCGTCGAATGCTCAGTGGAGTAACATTTCTAAATAAAATACTACATAACATAACTGCCCTGAACTCATTGAGCTTATCTGCTTCAGAGTTCAATCCTTTAATAGTACCTAGGCATAATGATACATTTTCAATTATACATTTTCGTACTTATATTGGTAAGAACGAATTGATTCGAATAATTTGTACAAACTATAATACTGGGTTCTAAATTTACGATATGATTAAAAGAGGCAGACTTCTGCGTACTTAGATTGGTAGGTACTCGAGCAGAAGTAAATCTAAATTATCAGGTATGTTGGTTTTCCATGCATTATGTATCATTTTCTATCAATTATGTTCTGAATTGATTCTGTCGATACAAGCTACTTATTCTCGGTTAGGAGAGACCCTGTTATCCGTTCGGAAGCCGCGGGGTTCCGCCTCCTTCCCGAGCGACCGACACAGGCCCTTCCCTTTGTTTCACCGATCAAAACGAAAGGCACCCCATCGGGTTGCCCAAGTCTCGGCCATATCTCGCGTTGAACCTCTGTTGAGATAATATTCAGATCCGTTGCATCATTACGCGAGGCCGCGTCTAGTGGACTGTTTGTCATGTGACGTGGGAAGCGGTCAACGGCATGATTGCCACATCTCCAGTACCTACCCAACATACCCAGGACAATCTTACACAATTCAATGTTTCCAACAGAAAAGACGTGGGCGATACTAATTTCCATATTAACCTCAACAGACAATGAAGCCGAATGACGTTTGAACAATATTCGTAATTACTTTTATTCCTTAAATAGCTCACTATTGGAAGCCATGTTGTTACTCTCTATTATCAATCTACAGAACCTATTGAGAAATACCTACATTTCCAGAAGTCGACAAATATTATGGATAAAACGCTTCTAGAAGTATCTCAGGTGTGAATTAATTGTGGAATTTTATTCTGACCATCAACAGTATAAATAGATTGAAAAACAAGTATGTGATGTCAAAACAAGGTCAAATAAACGAAGAGTTCTCTCGTTTAGATTTAACGTTGTTAAATCTATAAAATCGAAAACTGCAGTAGTTTGCTTGTTTATAAAACAACCATAAAAGTTGACATAAAATCGTCTACCTCACCAATAATTTAATAAACTTACTGATCATATTTTTGCGAGCATTAACGTACCTACCACTTAATATGATTCATTCGTTAATTTGCTTAACATTTGCTATGTGGCCTTTACCTAAAATATTACTGTAAGTTACAGAAGAATTCAATACCATCAATCTACTTTAAAAATTATCCTCGTATGGATTTTTTTCATCCGTTATTTTGACATCTACGAGTAACATCTAGGTATATCACAATTCAAAAAGCCAATTTTATTTGTGTTTAATTTTCTATTTTACCATATTGCAACACGTGTTACAACAAAATAATATATTGATATTTAAAAAAAATATAACTACTTTAATATTCATCTTTTCAATATATTTTCTAAATTATGAATCGAAATTGAAATTATTTCTAAAAAAAATTTCTCTGTCATTATTTTCTTTTTAACAAAACAAGATTTTTCTTTTCATCATATCAAGCTTATTACGTACAACCTACATACGTTTTTCAGAGCCAGAGAGTGATTTATTACATATTTTTTCCGAATTTATTTGGCAGTTTTGTTTCAAAACTTCACTACATTACGCTTCGGTGTATTTTATTTTTATATTGCACGGTTCACTTGCCAATTTACTGAAAAACTATTTGTTATTCGAAGAATTTAGAGTGTCGCTCGGGGATCCCGCACGTAGATACCTACCTATATTTACACACATATATAATACTGCGTACAAGTAAAAACCGAAGGACTATTTATAATAATCTAATAAGAAAAATTTTCGTTAAGTTGATCCATTTCTGAGCCAGTTTCAAAACAATTTGGCCGAATGTTTCTTCTTGAACAAGTGCCCGACAAAAAAACTACTCTGTGGGCGGCTGAGGAATTCCTCTCAGAGCCAAAATGGCCAATGGAAACTCCGATCCCGTTTACTTATAAGCAGTTCCAGTGACCGAACGGAAAAGTAAGCGATGGGCTCGGTAGTAAAATTATAATTAAGTTATGAGAGGAGATTCTTTTTGCACCGTTGCCCCAAATTGCTTTTCCCGAGTTTTAATCCGGTTTAATCGCTATCGATGTTTAGATCTTAGCTCTGTACGCGGCTACTTCTGTTGTTTGTCAAAACTTAGTTGTTTGTGGATTTGGTCGGTTTATATGTGTCTAATGATCTACCTGTGAAGCTTTCTATCATTCGAACAAACTGTTGGGAAATAAACAAAAAGATCCCAAAAATTGTTAAGATAGAATAATTTGATATTTCAGTCTGGTCGGTAAGTATGAGTAGGTAGTATACACATACCTTTAACGGACATCTAATTTAAATAAATCCACAATTTATTCGAAGAACATAGCTTCAAAGGCTTAGAAATTACATAATATTTTTTGTTATGCAAATTACAACAGAAAAATTCGCCGTGTATTCGATCTCCACAACAAAGGAACAAGAATTATAAAAAAATAAATAAATAAGAAACCAATCATGGGCAACAATATTATTACCATAATAACATTTTGTCTAAACGACATTTCTGGTTAGTTAATGTTTAATTTATTCAAATCATCTTCAATATCTCAATATATGAAAACAGAATCTTAAAAGCAGACGTTTAAAAAAGATCAATTATAAAATCAAGCAAAAGAAAGTGACTGAATAACTTTATCATAAATTTAAAATAATGATCTTTTGAGTTCTGTTATCAATTAATGAATATTTATGTCGCTAGCTGTTTCCTTTTCTCGGAGCCATTAAATTATTAATAACGCCACACACATATACATCACATACGGGCAAGGTCCATTTTTACATATTTCAAAATGTCAACAGAACCAAAATAACGTTTACCATCGATACTTGCCGTTTGCTATCATTCAAAACCACATTCTCATCTTGCCAGGTATATATTTCAACGGGAAAATAATATACAATGGTGACTCCAAAAGCCAAATCAATCAGAGCTGATCTTATAATTAACAGCGGAGTACAACAATCAATTTATTGAGGATCCAATCGAAACACAAGCATTTGTCGTCGAAAATAATATTATACAAGTTAAATTGGACAATTTAGCACATTTTTTCAAATAAACGAACATTTTCGTCTGAATCGTCTCATACATGTTCGTCTGTTGATCACACTTCTTACATTTCCGTCTTTCAGAATATCGTTCCCATGGTCGAGCCATCCTTTTTTTGGGCGCCCCCAATTTCTTATTCTGTTTATGTTAGTTTTATATATTTTCTTCATTCATTCTTCCCAAGTACCTACCAAAACCATCTCATTGTATTAACTTTTAATATACCTATTAATTACATCTTTCTTCATCTTACATTATTATCTTGTGTCCTCATTTCTTACCCTGTCATACATCGTTCTACCTACATGTCCTACATATTATGATAACAATGTAACAAAACCATTTAGAAAGATTAAATTTTTTTTATTCCTCACATAAAATAGACACCTACATCTTTCTCCTCTCTGATGCAATAATTAAAATCAGTCACTTATCGTTAATAAATATTGGATTGGATTCAATTCATTAGCTCGTGATGGGGACTGTACACCTGTATCCCGTGGGTGGTTCTAATCAATCTATCTAGTTATTAAAAAAATACGACGTTAACGAATTAAAAATATATAAATGGCTCGCAAACCGTGGTTAGAAAACGACCCATGTATGATTTCATTTCATCGCTTCAGAGACCCCGCTGCGAAGTCGGCTTTGCTCGACGCTGCGAGCAGATATTGAAAGATGTTAGGATGGAAGGATGATATACCTATAATAATATATAAAATAACCTTGCGTGTTATAGCTTAGTGTCTATTTATTACTAACTGTACTCCCATCCATGCAGAGGTCCTCCTCAAAACGACGACATAAAATAAAAATGCATTATCGCCAAACGACAACTGTCTGTTAAAATGATATTGTCTCCAGCATCTTCTTTTACCTACCACTGTGACGATATATATCTAACAATTCTAATATCTATCTTATTTTTTCTGTAGTTAATATGAAATTTGCATTCTATCATTCATGTTTAACTATATGGTACACCCGTACTCAGAGAGAGACAAATATGAAGATTGAAGAGTCCTCATGCCTCAATTTTTCTCTTTAGGTATTTGAAATAATATATCATTGTTGTCGTCAACGAGGTCTCAGGCCTCCTATGACCTCATATTTGTCTCTCAATACGGGTGTTAGAATAAAGAAGTATAAAGGAATATTTACTTAGCTATGTAATGACATTCGATTGTAAGTTCATTCCTTCTTTATATTAGTTCATCAAAGACTTTGGGGTCTAGCATGAACGATTAGTACCTATATGACTTGTCACATATAAGGACAATACTATAACTTTCTTTATCTAATCCAGGGTATCAATTTTTTGTGAAAAGTCATATCACAATTCGTTCATGAATGAACGACGTAGTAAATTAAAAGTAACTTAGTCTATATAGAACCTAGATCAGATACCTTATTCTAAAAAACCCTGTTTTTGTATATCTACATAGTTAGACTCAAATGCAGAACATAATTAGGCTTTGATTGATTTTATTAGATTAGAATGAGCTGAGTTCATTCTTGCAATACAAATTTAGCATTTTTATTACATGTTTTATGCTCAACGTGCCTTTTTACTATTAACGATTATATTCAGATATCTGAAATTTGGTATTTTACAAGTAAGTTCCTACCTACAATTTAAATCTGAATTTTCATACTCATACTTGATCTTACAACGCTGATTTGACTACCTACTGGAGATATGGTATGAAAATATGGCCGTATAATGAATGCATGTTGACAGTCATATTATCTTGAAGTCAGTCATAGTATCATAAGTCTTGAAGGTTGAGTTTTTCGTTGTTATTTTTTTTTCTTTTGTGCTGCAACTACAAAGAACTTTATGAATTATTATCCCTTCATGATGTTTCAGATTGACTTGTGAAAATGTGACAACATCTAAAAGGATGAAGAGAATTGATCCGAGTCAAGATATGTTGGGTTCATTTACATCTCTTGAAACTAACACTGATCTCTTCTCATTGAGAATATATATAATACAGCGACGATAATATTATGTAAATAGTCTTCACTTTCCTTTCTTTGCTTCTAAAAATAATACATAAATAAATGTCTCTTGAATTACACCTACAAATAATGCTGTATTCATCTTTTCACTGATGTCATCTGTCTGAAGGTTTTGTAAATGAGAATGTATTAACGGACGTGATGAATTTTCTTAATACTTTTTGTATCATTTTGTAGTGACTAAATACTTCTAAAACAATTATATTAAAACATCAACCAATATTATAACAGATTATTAAGATGATATTATGCATTACGATTAAGAAACCTCCAAATATTTAGGTTTAAAACAAGCATTAACAACACTGGTTACTATAGGTATTCCAATACAAATTATTATTGTTTACAATTTAATAAATGTACCTACTTGTATATTTTATTCAACTATACCACAAAATATTATGCTTTAATATTTTGTCTGCGCTATAGATTCTTGTTATTTGTGATCACTGATAGATCCATTTTTAATATTTCGAGTTTTATCAATATCAATATTTGAATATAAATAATGGCGTTAGACAGGGGTGCGTGTTGTCCCCTTGGCTCTTTAATCTCTACATTGATTTCTGCATAAGAGCCCTTAAGTATGAAAGTAAGGGTCTGAAACTGAGTACTGTAACAGTACGTGATCTGATGTATGCAGACGACAAAGTACTGTTAGCAGAAAGTATGGAAGAGTTACAGTATCTTGTATGTATGGTATATGAAGGATGCATAGAAAACGGACTTAAAATGAATGCCAGCAAATCAAAGGTAATGGTCTTTGAAAAGAGAGAAAGCAGAACAGTGTGTCAAATAAAAGTAGAGAATGAATGGCTTGAACAAGTCGACGAGTATGTCTATCTGGGTAGTATGTTCCAACGGAATGGACGGCCTGATAAGGATATTGAAAGAAGAGTTATGGCAGGAAACAGAGTGAATGGAGCACTTAGACCAGTTATGAATGATCGCAACATATCAAGAGACGCTAAAGTTGCCATTCATAACGCAATCGTAGTGCCAACCCTGACGTATGCAAGTGAGACCTGGACATGGCAGAAGTCGCACGAAAGCAGAATAAATGCAGTTGAAATGAGATCGCTTAGAAGAATTTGTAACAGAACGATGTATGATAGAGTTCGGAATGAAGATACAAGGAAAGAATGTAAGATAAAGAAAGATGTAATTAACAGAATGAAAGTTAACACATTGAGATGGTTTGGCCACTTGGGGAGAATGAACGAAGAACGCCTGACGAAGAAAATATACAAAGCTGACAGGAACGGAATAAGAGGTCGCGGGCGCCCAAGAAAAGGATGGCACGACCATGTAAACGATATTTTGAAACATGGAAATGTAAGAAGCATGAACAACAGACGAACATGTATAAGACGATGTATGAATGTTGATGAGGCGATGAATGTGTGTCAAGATAGAAAAATGTGGCGTTCGGTTCTCTCTGCCTACCCCGTGAGGGACATGGCGTGATGGTATGTATGTATAATATTTGAATTCATAATGAGACTGTACCTCCTGGATATTCCGAACTTAGATTTAGTATCAAAACATATAGGTAGTAAGATTTAAAATTCTTAAGTGACATAATGAAAAAAATCAGTAGGTAAGTACTCGTAATTCATGCATCGCAAACTTTTTATTAAATGTTTTAAAGATACATACCTATTCCAATATTTCAGATTATCCCTATACCAATTCGTTCAACGAGTAGATACCTACTTCGTTTATATTTTTAATTCACTCTTTTAAGTTCATTTTACTCATAAAGACATATATTATGCGGAGGCCATTACGAGTATGAAAATTTTGAGTAACAAATTTTAAATCTTATATGGTTATCGTGGGGCCTGGACGGGGGGTTACTCGGACCCCCGCGGTGGGCCATTACTCGGCCAGTTTCCCGGCAAATCACATCACGAAATTACATCTGTAAATCCGGAAAACCGGGAAAATTACATCCGAAGACTCGAGCAGAAGATGCAGCTGCCAGGGGTGCCACCCGCTGACAAAGGGGATATTCCGCTGCAAATAATAATAAGCAAAACATCCATTATAGAGACATCATTCTGGATGCTTCTGGTGCTGAAGGCCGAGGCGATGACGAGTGGGGACAATGTATAAAAAAAACACAACATTACGAATTGCAGATTTGTATTGACATTGAATCTCGAATGCGCATAATGTAGCTCCGTTTACCTACCAGTCATGAATAAATCGATTCGGAGTTTCTTTTAAAAGCGAACACATCAATAAGGTAAATAGCAAAAACTTAAAAATACATATTTATTCCTTCCTACATAAAACAACAATTAATACAAATCGACATCAGACTGTGAATAATGAATAAGAATATAAATACGATATCGAAAGGAATAATGTAAACCTGACGAAGAAAAATTTGTCGAGAATTAATATCGTATTATTAATTGTCTTTTTTATTAAATAAATTAATTCCATACAACAATAGTAACGTTGCACATCGCCACAAGTAAAATATTGAATACTTAAGCATCTTGGATTCTCTTAAAAATGTGCATCGATAGATGTTATTTCATTATTTGTTGAAACGACGTCGAAACGTGTTGGTATTTTGAGTACGCCACAATATTCGTCACTGATTAAAAAAGCATACTTTCAGAAATTCCTAACTCTTTCCTATCTTTCCGCTTCATTTATACACTTGTTTAATAGTTTTTCAGAGTTCTTTGGATATTTTTAATCCAATAAATTAAAATATTTTCTAGTGCATTGCGTAGTAAATAAAAGAAAATCGATGCCGCTACAAAATCCTTAACTAATAGAGTGATAAATACACTAATAATATACGACTCCGTTACTCGATTTAACAATAAGATTTCAGAAAAAAAGTTTAATCAATGTATATACTATGTAGATTAATGATTGATTTGGTCTTCATCACTGAAAGATTTTGCGCGAATTTAATCTAAAAGTTTATTAATACTTATAAGTTTATTAATATTCATAGCATTGTTTGGGTACAGATTAGAAATTAAAATAAAATAAAATAATTCTATATCAAATGTTTTCATTGCATAAATGTACCATACACTCGTTCTAAATTGCCTGCGCATTTTGACAACGTTAGCACCTGCCGTGGCACTTGTATGAAAAACGTAAACGATGAAACTTTGGAAACCGATGTGATTGATGCAAGAGAAAACACAGTCAGTCCTTCGCTGCAGGGGTCTGATCGTCCATCCAATCCAATTATCCCCTTATTTGTACCGTCTCGAGGTTCTCTTTTACTTTTTACTCGCGCAAACAGCTCATTATTATTCCAACCCTCTTTCTTCCAATAAGTGAGTTGTGTTTTACCGGTTCGCCGGGCCAAAAGAAGACACACATACACTCATAAAGAGACACACACGCACCACGTCTAAAACATGTTTTCCTGATACAATTCGAAATGTATAAAATGTTTTGAGTTGACGACTTCATACGTCAACAAAGAAACTCTACGATGTTCTTTGACGTAATTCATTGACGCACTCATAAGTGTAAACTGATCCTATAACTTTAAATAAAAAAACGTCTGAGCAATAAATACTCTTATATAATTATGCATGTAATTCAATTAGTAACACCATCATGTATTTTTTTGCAGATGCGCCTTCATCTATCTCCATATTTGTAAAACTGGCTATGCATTGATTAATAAAAAGAGAGCTTTAAATAACATTAGTTAAATATTAAAGTAGGAGTGTGAAGTCCATTTCTGCTAACTTAATAAATGTAAGATGAAGAAATATATCATTAATAGAATGAAAGTGAACACACTGAGATGGTTTGGCCACATGGGTAGAATGAATGAGGAACGCCTGACGAAGAAAATATACAATGCGGATAGGAATGGATTGAGAGGCCGGGGCCGCCCAAGAAAGGGATGGCACGATCATGTGAACGATATTCTGAAAGACGGAAATGTTAGAAGCATGTTGTACAATAGACGAACATGTATGAGACGATGCATGAATGTTGACGAGGCGATGAATGTGTGCCAGGATAGAAAGATATGGCGTTCGGTTCTCTCTGCCTACCCCGTAAGGGACATGGCGTGATGGTATGTATGTATGTATGTATAAAGGGGGTAATATAAAGCTCTCTTTTGTTGAATCAAATTTTGACGCGTTAAAAATTTAGAAATTGGCAAATTTTCAGTCTATTTTTAGAAAATTTAATATTATAATTCAGAGACATATATATGTATATACCTATAAATATGAAAATGTAACTGAAAGATATGACATGGTAGTCGAAGTCAATTCAATACATTTAACATGTTAATATGAAGCTGTATTGAATCAGAATACTGAAATTGCATCATGAAGAGCCAATCAAATACGAGGAGAAACATCGTTGCAGGAATAATATTGTGAGAAATGCCTGTGTTCTGTATATACATAATGTTTGTTTTTTCCTCGGTGTGTCAGGTTGGATATTATATTATAGCATAATGTAGTTGTGGTACCTTTAATAACAATAATATTATGAGAATCGAGAATGAGGGAGATTGTGAGTGTGTTGGGTGTGCAGAACATGAAATAGCCACAATAAAATATGCCGTTATTATGTGTAAAAGATAAAAGCAGCCTAACAAGATACATGACACAGGAACACACTTTCAACCCACGCTGACAGACGATGTTGGTTTATTAGTACCTACCTACATTATATACATTCATTTCTATACCTACTGTGGACCACTACTGCCATGATTATCATTTTATCAGACGATACATCCAAAATATTTGCAGTCGATATAATAAATGAGCTGAGATAGAAACATCAGAGTGTGTATATAAGAGTATGCAAAGATGCACACTCTTATATAGATCCACGTATCTTACAGAGCCTTTAAAGCATTTGCTAGTACATACTTAGTATAATGTTATCAATGTCGTGTTATGTGCTCAAATCAAAATCATTTTAAGCTCAACGCAGAGCTATTTATCAAATCCATATAAACGCTTTGAATAGTTTGTTTTAAATTCAATACTGTGGACCTTTTGTCGTCAAGTTTAAAAGATGATTTAGCGAATAAGTGATTAAAACTAATCCATTTAACTAAGTTTGGTTTGTTATTATTAATAGAAAACTAGTGTATGTACATAGATTATAAATACAAATTACAAAAAAATACTTGGTTTTCGTTTTGTTAAATTTACTCTATTATCGATATATAACCACTAGTTTCAGTCTTGTAGAGAAAGTATTATTCTGACGTTGTGCCTTGCATGAAACGCGTCGATAATCAATTATATTTATTAGAACGAAAACCAAGTATTTTTTCTTTTATATTTATAATATATCTACATAGTATATTTGGGCAATTTATGTAGTATGTGCGCGTACATAATTGGCTCAAAATGTTATTGATTGGCGCTTTGAATAGTGTAATCGAAAGGAATTCGAAAGCTGACCCAAACGATGTTTAATATCGCACTGTTAGTATCTAATCCTTGTACCTATTGTTTCCATTAAGGCATTTTTTTAAATGACATATTTATAATTGTATAATTTAGATTTACATTTTTTTGTTTTTTTTTTCTATTTGAGTCAGTAATTATTTATAATCGAGGTCGTGGTGTATATTGATGTCATCGCGCCCCACAATGATTGATCTTATTACAACAAAATGGGGTCAGTGGCCATACACACTGCCCATGAATCTGGCCGAAGCTAAATTGACACACACCATGTGACATAATCAATTCATTGCGTTTATTGTCTTCCTGTCGTTGTGTTTATTAAAAATCATCACTGGCCAACACAGATCATTGTCTAAATATCTCCTAAGACACCCACTGCCACACGAATTATCACGCTCCAACGTTCACCCATAAACACTGTGACCACCATAACAATAAATGCATACCATCACGCCATATCCCTTACGGGCAAGCAGAGAGAACCGAGCACCTTACTCCCCTATTTTTACACACATCCCTAGCTTCTCTTACATCCATGTATCGTCTCATACATGCTCGTCGATTTTTCAAACTTCTTATATTTCCTTCTTTCAAAATAACATTCAAATGGTCATGTCATCCCTTTCTGTGGCAGCCCCTGCTATTCACTCCATCTCTTACACCCATGTATATTTTTTGGTCAGTCGTTCATCATTCATTCTTTCAATAAGTCCAAACCAACTCATGGAATACAGTTTCATTTTACATATAATATTCTTCTTTATATTGCATTCCCTCCTTATGTCCTCATTTTTTATTCAATCATACATATATCGTTCTATTACATACTCTTCTTAGTGATCTCATTTCCACAGCATTTATTCTACTTTCATGCGTCTTTTGCCACGTCCATGTTACACTTGACATACGTCAAAGTAGGCACAACTATTGCATTGTGTACGGCTATTTTGGCTACCTTTGAGATGCTTGGATCGATTAATACTGGTCTGAGTGCTCTGTATATTCTGTACCCGCCATAACTCTTCTTATATCACTTTGATCAGGTCATCCATTCCGTTCAAACGTACTTCCCAAGTATAAATATTCCTCAACTTTTTCTAGCCATTCGTTCTATACTCTTGTCATAATGCAGTTATAGTTTCAGTTTTTTTCGAATAACAATATCTTAGATTTACTCACATTCATTCTCAGTCCATACTGCAGGCATCTTTCATAACACTCTATTCACTAAATACTTTAACTCATCCATATAAGGACATAATAATATTAAAATATATTCCACAATGAGGGACTGGACCGCTTATCTTTGCACACGTGTATATACCAACTAAATATGGAAAACAAAATTTGGTTTGAATTAAATGAGTCCACATCGTGTCTCTTGCGTAATTAAACCAAGTAGGTAGGTACCTACTACAAATTTATACTTGCAAATAATTACTTAACATTATTAACTGTTTTAGACATGCTCGCAAATTTACATATTTTTATTTAGATTTTTCTGTCAACGTGTCATTAACATCATTGGGAGACCCTTCTATTGATTATAAAGTACCTAAATAAGAAAATAGTGACAGCATCAAAAGACGCGAAATATCCACGTCGCTAATTCTAACGTCTCTTAATTGGAGTTGTCATACCAAATAATTTCTCAAATTCTGTGCAAGAGTAGATTTCATTGACTGAAATTCTAATAAATCAGCGTTTTTAACTCCGAGAGTCAAGTACCAAATATTCGAAGTTCAATACTAAAAATCGTACCTTAAATCATAAATATCAGTACACCTAATAGTATCGGACGAATTAGTGCATTGTTTGCTTTTCGAGGCAAGTATGATAATTTGGTACCAGATATAAAAATCTAATTATATATTTTTCTGTTTGAAAGTAACCTAAACAAAAATTATCTTTACGTTAATCGTGTAAATAGAAAAACATGTTTTGATTGAACAAATTAAAATGAGTGCTAATAAGTATACAATAATAAATAACGATCTGACAATAAATCTTCCTAGTAATTGAATAATTGAAATTTCGTTCCCGTTGTTTCATATTTCAGTCCAATGGGCACATTGAAATTCAAAAGCTGGCCGGTTGGAATAATAATACAATTGATTGTGTTACGAAACAACAATGTAGTAATTGCTATATTGAAAAACAATGCATTTTATATTTTGTTTATTGAATTAATCCACCAAAAAAATAATATAGTATATACATACATAACGCTACGCGTAACAATGTCTAGAAACGTTAATGGCCCCGGCAATAAAACTGTCATTCCGGTAATAAAACAAAATTTATAATGCAAAGGTGAATAGAAATTCGATGAGTGAATTAATTTAGTATTTTTATGTCTCAAATTATAAAAACATTTAGAGCAATAAAAACTTTCATTAAAAAAAATATACACGGCTACAACACTATCGCTCTCTGAATCAATATTGGTACATAGTTCTATTCCAAGATGCGATGGAGAAATGTGCGACCGTTGACTCTTGTATTTTTACTTCTAAGATCTCCCTAAATAATAATAATAATAATAATATTCAAAGTATGCTGGTAAATAGAATGAAACGTCGTGCATCGAAAAAAACAAGATCAAAATTTCAATGAAATGAACGGTGACGCATATAAAAAATAATGGCCTGGCATGACCATATGAATAATATTTTGAAAGAAGGAAACACAAGGAGCTTGAACAATCGACGAGCATGTATGAGACGATGCGTGGATGAGACGATGCGTGGATGAGACGATGCGTGGATGTAAAGGAAGCCAGGAACGTGTGCAAAAATAGAGATAAAATAGATCTGTTTACACCGTATGGATCATGGCGAGATGTATATTTTTTAAAAATTATTTTTGTAGCTACATTTCAGAATCTAGGGAGTATATTTTACTGATGAAGAGCTTAGAGAAATGAAATTCAGTTTTACGTATGTAGAATAAAGTATTTAAAATAGGCTAACGAGTGAATAGACGCATATACTTGGTTTTGTGAATATTCATCAATTCAAAGGTAAGTTCGCCAACAATATATTTCATGTCCCATACTGTAGAAATAATATCGGGAAAAAAAACGCTTCAAAACCACGCATCTTTCATAAATTTCAACACATTTTGAACTAATCCTTTAGTCAGTCTCCAAAATACTGAAGATAGTGTAAATTCGAGTACAATTAAATTTTATGTAAAAAAAATACCTAGGTTAGTTTTAGAACCTGAACTTCTGGATTGTAAGTCTAATTCTAAAAACATCCGCTACTGTGTCATTATGTATTAGAAACGATGATTTGCTTCTCTTAACTTTCGAAGTAGTGATAGCGAATTATTTCACTGCGGTGACGACACCTCGGTGTTGTTCATTAACAACCACAAAAAAACATTACGAATATGAATAGCAGAATGAAAGGAAATTTGTATATTATTATATTCCTTGCATTGAAAAATACACATACGTCAACCTGGCGTTGCCGTTATAAATTATGAAGCATATTTCACGAGATAAGCAAGTTCCAAAACGAGATGGTACACAAGAGATGAAAATATATATAAAAAAAAAGATCTGATTAATTGCTTCGAGTTTTGGAGCATTTAACGGGGACAACATAACTAATAAGGTCCCCCCTAGGTGTGATATCCATCATGGAGTAAGTAAGGAAGCTGTAGAAGGTGACGCGTCCATCCGGTTACCACTCAAAACAGAAATATTAAAATCTAGATACGAGATATTAATCAATGACGAGATATATCTGGCCACTCGTCCGACTGTATGCCAACATTTATCGGTTCGTAACTGCAACTCACAAATAACACGGTGATAATTATTGTGAATTTAGATTTTTTTTTATTTTCAAATTGTTCACAATCCCATAATAGACTCATCACGAATAATGTAATTTTCTCACATCACAGCACAGAATTACAACATCATGAATAAATGGATATTTGCCAATATATATTTTTTACATCCCGAATTTTATTTGTCAATTGTGACTAAAATATCAACTTTGAAAATTAAGGAAAGAAAGTCAGAAACTAAATTGGATTATTTAACAGACGAATGTGAAAGTTTATAAGTTTATAAAAGATGATGAGTCTGGATCTGTGAGACGATTAATATCGTAAGTCTCCAGAATGTGGCAACTTGTTATTGGGTGCGTGTTTAATAAATATTAGTACCAAGAGTAAGACAGAAGATTTTGGCACTTGGTTCTCTCTTTCTGATATGTATTGTTTTAAACATAATAAATGACATAAATCATCACACAAAAATTGGTTCGAATCCCAAGAGATGAGTTATTTATATAAAATAATTTCTCCCGAAATATTTTTGATTCTAGGGGCTGGAAATATGTATTGGCAGCTAGAAGAAACAGCCGATCAGCAATATGCTCGCCACAAATTTGCACAGCATGCAAAAAGTTTCGACTATAGAATGATAATATTGAATTGGAGATGACTATGGAGATCATGGCCAATCCTGAGCCTTTGAAGATAATATATTGAATTATTAATTAATGATAATAATAATAAGTTATTTGTATAGCGCCGTTTAATGATTCGAGTTCATACCAATGGCGCTGATAGTTTAATGTTGTGTTGCTCTCTGAAACAAAGCTGTTTTTAATCCTTTAGTGAAAGTGCTCTTGCTTTGAGCACTGCGGACATCTAGAGGCAGTGAATTCCACTTAATAGGACCACTCACACTAAAGCATCGGTCATAGTAAGCCGCTTTGTTGACTCTGTCCACAAAGCGGTAATTACTATATTTTTTTCCGTCAGAGAACGGGAACGTATATACAGAAATTGAAAATAAACGTGGTTTTGAGGGGTCGCCACGGATGTCTGTCTACTTAGACAAAGGAACTGTACCTATTCTTTAGTAATTATATGTAGATCATGGTGACAAATTTAACATCATCTTACTATCAATCGTAAAACTGTAACGTTGCAGACAACAGATATACGCTACTGTTGATAAAATAATACCACCTTTCATTCGAGAAATATCAAATGACAAATATCAGACGGAATTCTTAATTTTCATTCAATCCACCTGTTCCTGATCATAAAATTTTAGTTTTCGTGGTGACATTTTTGACTGATTTTTTTATCATTTTTTTTCGGTCGATATCAGATTTTATGTTACGTCGTTCTTTATAATAATATATCTTTTCGTGCTTAATTATAATAAACACTTCCTCGCAACCAGCCGGTGCAAATTGTGAGATAATTGCAAAATTAATGGCAGTATTTGCCAACGAGCCAATATACTCGAACCTATTTTGCGACGAAGAAAACTAACTGTTGAAATATAATTGATATTCGAGACCCCTAACTGAATCATGTTCACACACGAATCTAGACACAAGTGTTATGAAAATATAAAAAAAAATTAGAGAAAATTATATATAATTATTGACATTCTTTGCTGATTGTGTTGCCCTAAATATACAATTTTTTTAATGTTTTAAATTCTCACTTTTTGATTCGGGATCATGCTGCAGGTGCTGATATTTTGGTCTCACGTTGTTTTGTGAAACTGTTGTTGTAATACTTATTGTGTACTGTGACCGTATGAATATTTTACTGTCACAGTAAAAAAAATGAACTTTTAAGTACCTATACACAAGTCAATTTAAATCAAATACCAGAGTTTAGTTAAATTATAAGAAATATTATAAGTTATGAGAAATGTTATTATATTATAGATTATTTAATTACATACCAAAAATCACTCGCTTTTAAATTGACTGTAGAAAATAACTAATTCGTGGTTATAGTACCTAAATTATAATAATTAAAAATTCATTATTACTTATTTTCATTTTTTTTAATTTAATTTTGATACACAGTGTATTTACAATGCACATAAGCATATTAAACACATTAAGACAACTGTGCACACGAAAATCCAAGATTTAAAATTCAACTGCAATCAAATTGATGAATAATTGTGAATTAATAATATATTTAATCGAAAGTACCTACACAAACAAAATTGTTAGTAAAAACGTTAAAAAAAATTAGGTTGACTGAATGAAATGAATATGTCTTTCTCACTTGCAGTAGATATATATTTATAATATATACAATAATATTATTTATATATTTTGAAGCAGTATACGTGTGTATGTGTATATGAATGGTGCATTCAGTGTTGCATCCACGGACGAAAATAAGTTCACATTAGGGGTATGAGTAAGTGTCTGCCGCGGGCCGAGATAATGAACTACGGGGCTGCCAGCGGAGTAAATGCGTCGCAGAACATTAATCTCTTTACAGTTTATTTATTGCTCCGTAGTCCTCCCGCTAACCCCAGCGCAGCACAGCATCAGGCAGAGAGGAGCACGTGTTGCGCGCGACGGAGTAGTGCCAATAGCTGAAACGTTTGGAGGAGAGCCGCTCCGGCGGCGTGCCGTCCCGTTCTTCAGTCTTCTAATCATCATAATATTAATAGGCAAAACTGCAGATGTTAGCAAAAGGAGTGCGGAGAAAGATTTAAAATACGAGAGAGCGGGAGAGGAATACTTCGATTCCCTCCATAGATATATTTGTAATTATTATTAAATTATTTTTGAGATTATTTTTTTATGGCGATAAGTGTCATCAAAAAATCGATTTTTTTATCCAGTGGAAGAGAAATTTCTTGAAAATTATTTCTCTCACTATTCTTTCTCTGTACTGGAAACACTGGTTAGATAGATTAAATTGCCAATTTTTTTTTTAATATATGAAGCATTTTTTAAATACGAATGTAGATTTTGTTTCACATCCGTGAATATTTCATGGATTGCAACTTGTAAAACGTTATTATCCATCACAAGGTACTAAGTAATACCGATACCTTCTCTCTTAATCACGTTGCTCGGTGACATCTCACACATCACACTATTTCGTGATAGGGAATCACAGATCACTCGGTGTCTGGAGACACCACCTTGATTATGATTTATTTGAATAATTACCTTCATACTATATTTTATAGTCACTAATAGGTTCTTATACTAAAGAGAAAATTGATAAAAATACTGATTTAAAAGCCAGAATTTCGTTTATAATGTCAAGAATTAAGATTTTGATTCTAAAATATGAAAAAACAGGAGTTTGCAATTTATTAAAATATAATGCACCAATAATTAAATTTTATTTAAGATTTTTTCACATTCCTCAGCCAAGAAATATTCATGTATTTATTTATTTTCAACGAATCACGTTAATGAGAAACATTAGGTAGGTATATAAGAGCCCGAAATAAAATGTTTAATGCATGTTGAGAATCTATTGCCAATTAGCAATTTCTTCCTACTTACGAACTATGTAAACAATTGGGTTGCTGAAACAACATTTTTTTCAAATTATACCTGGGACGCCTGGACAAAAGTCAAATGACTTAACCAATTGGCAAAAAGCCCACTTTGTACGATAAATCCGTACAAGTAAAAAGATAAATAAATATTTTAATGTGTTTAATGCATGGGTCGTAAAGACGGTATTGCGACTTCATAATATTAACCTCGGAATACTCCGACAGTACGTACCTACTCTATTTGAGGTTCAATTTCGAATAAAGATGCTTGTTTTGAAAAAAAAGTCTAGAAATGATGTGACATTTAATGACATAGTCAGTCAGGCCGGCAGGAATATTAAATGAGTCACATTCACATCGTTGTCTCACATAAATCTCATACTTTATGGAAATAAGAATGGTTCATGAGCGTTCAGTCGGAATGGTAGTTAAAAATATTCTTAAAACGAGACTTAACAATTTAGTCTTCTCTTTAGAACTCGTAAATTCCTAGCGGACATGATGAATATTCGATCATTCAGCTCATAAAAATGTTCCAAGCGATCTGATGTGGATGAGATTAAACATGTATTGAAATGAGACGGCTTAGACACATCTATCGAAACAAAACATGAACTGATAGTTGATTGACTTATCTAGGTTTATGGTTTACAAAGTATTTTTAAAAAGTTCAACCAATTTTAGATCTAACAATTTATTTATTTATTTAATTTATGGGGAAACATACAGCAATTTATAATCCATAAATAAAAACGATAACAAATACCAGTAATTTGCCAAAATAGTTCCCACAACATGCGTAATATAAAAAAAGACAAGTTAGCTTAAAAAACATATACAGTGGAGTGAGTTAAAAACTAAATTAAAATTATAGTATACAGCTTCAAAAAAAAATAACAATGAATATAAACAAGATATGTAATTCAAAATTAGGGTTATAGATAGTGGGGGTATGTAGGAATTGCGGGGAGTGGGGAGGGAATAAAGGGAATTTGTATTCCATTCCTCGTATCACTGCGTTTTTGCTGATTTACTCCTACGATATTGTGAATATGTGCTGTTGTTAATTGTTATAATTGTTTTCTCCAATTAATTACTAATTTTTTCTGTATTTTTATGCTAATCTATCGTAATTATCCGTCTCGACTTTACACTGAAAAAAAAATATTATGACAACCGAACTAGCTACCAGCGTTTTAGCTAAACCTCTGTTAGATATTAGTAATAAAGGTTTATCTATTTAATGAATGTACTGTTTGGCTTGTGCATCAAAACATTTGGTTGTTTTAACATGAAATATTGTTACTATTAACTAAAAAAAATTCAGTTTACCAAACTAGAATTTTGCGATCCACCAAATAGTTGATTCTGCTTTAAAAAACATGAAAACACGATCGTTTCGACTGGTTAAAACTATAGACTTATGTATTATCTAGCAATCTATTCAAAGCGCGTTTGAGGTGGAGTTATCACAAAAACGGCGCTATATAAGTCATCCCAGTTTATTTATTTATTACGTATGATTCACCTTTATTATGTCCGTAAAAGAATCATGAATGGACCCCCAGGTGGAAGGACCCAGTGTAAGATTGGAGGACGAAGTTAGAAGGGATGCTACGCAGCTTCATTTTTTTTTTTGCAGGAGGCTAAGGATCGATATGGACTGTAGCGCCATCGGAAACATATATTAACTCTTAACTCATAATTAAATACATAGTTATATACCTGCAAAATTAATTTTAATTTTATGTTAAAAATACTATTTTATCTAAAAGTAAATTTTATCGTGATGAGAGTATGTTAAGTATAATAAATACATTACCACATTAATTTAATAACTTTGATTAAAAATAGTCAAAAACTCAGTTGTCAGTCGCATTTATCTGGACGATTCGATAGCTGGATATTATGAATGCTCGAAACGCACATGGTTCTCATTCATATAATGTACCTTGAAATATTAGGTACATTATATTCAGTATCACTTTATTAAATATATAAACGGATGCTATATAGACGTCAATCTGTGAGGATTTTATAAGTGTATTATAATGAAAAGTCTTACGTGAAAACAATCTACATTATAAATGTTCGCAAATATTCCAAGCACAATATTACCACCCTCTAAGAAAATGATGTGGTAATGAGTATGCCTATTTGTTTCTTTGCCATTATAAAATGTTACGAGTATAAAAATTAGTATATTTAGGTAAAGTTAATGACCCACTATAATAAAGTATAAATTTGATTTCTAACGCGGGGAACAAAAACGCTCTTCGATCCAGATAACGAAAAAAAGGCTAAAAACCCGTAAAAATTCGTTCGCGAGTAAATTAAATAAACATAATGTAATTTACAGCGACCATATAATATTTTTTTCGTGATACCACCACCGCCGTTTTGTTCGTAAAATAAAAAAAACGTAGAATAAAAGAGGCTACAAATAAAATTCGGAGTAAGTTTATGTTCGGCCATAAAGCCGGCCACACCAGCTGTTTGAGGGAGTCACCTGTTCTATCTGCCGATGGATTTTAACATCGAGCCATTATCAATTACATCGATGTCCGTGTCCTGTTAATCAAACGCGTCAAAACCTGGGTGGCTATTATTTGGCTGTGCCTGTGCTGTCGTCTCCCCATGGTCCTCCTTTGCCCGGCTCACGTGTGACAAAATTACTAATATCCGTCTATGTGTGGCTATTTTTATGTGGTTTCCCACGAAAAGCCGAAATGTAAACAGAAACGGACGGCCATTAATATTCATCGGACGGAAAGTATGCTGAACACACCGCTGGGAAAATCTCCGCCTGACTCCTGTCTTCCTTTTCAATAGATTTCGTTATTATTTGAATAAGGCGTGGCCGCAATACCAGGGGGGGCCTCAAAGGGGAGACCGGCTGGGGCCCCATACATAAGATGGCTCAATAAATAATTTAAAATGCTTATCCGCGTCGTATCTATCATATCCAACAAAACCTTTGACAATTGTTGTGAACGTGTTATAATTGTTAATGAAGAATTATTAGTATACATTTGAGTATTCCTGTAACCAAATAACAATTTACATATAACCGTGTGTAGATACGAATAAATCATAAACAAATCTTAGAAACGATACAAATTGACAGTTTCATAGCACAATTCTAAATTTGTTTGTGGTAAGTTTCATTTATTTTTTTATCAGTGCTGCATCTTTTAGCTGAAACTGGTTAGATGAACGATATATCCATTCGGCAATAGACTAAATACTTCGCTATTTGCACAGGATTAAAATAAGTGGAAAATTCCAGAAGATATTGATCCCGGTATTACAACAAAAATCGTTTTCATCGTTGACTATATTTTATTAACTGTACCTATCAGACGTAGGTATGCGCGTATGTTATCTCGATTCTAATGTATTACGTTTTTATGTAGTGATATACAAACAATGACCAATAAGTATGCAATAAAATGTAGAAGGGGCAGTAATTACAGCTGAAGAAACACCTCTCTCTCACCTGAAGCGATGCACGATGAAAAGGAATCGCCAAATCAAGTATTCGAGGCGCGCAGACGTCTTTACGATTGTTCTGCTATTATCATAGCTCACGGTGCCCCGGTAAGCCAATAAACACAAGGGGATTGATGAAGCCACACCTCTTCAATCATTATGCTTCCTTGATACGAATTTTAATATGTATGTAAACTGAGAAAATGAAGATTTAAAAGAAACATTTGAACGATTCAAAGAGAAAATTTTCAAATCAATAGGTGCGAATCTTAAATAACTATAGGTACTTAATCGCGAGTATGAACATGTATATATTTTCCTCCGACATATTGTACCGAACTATTATAAGATGCGAATTTACTTTTTTATACTTTGTACCTAACACTTGTTCTTCGAATAGCAATTTATTATAAATAATTTTGTATAGGTAATAGATTGTTATGTGCTCAATATCAGTTCAATATGGCCTGGTATCCTAGATCGGTAGTGGGTAATAAGATCCATAGAAAAACTATAAAAAACTGGAGATTATTTTTGATGAAGTTTCAAAATTGTTTATATAAGTACCTACTATATTTTATAAGTATCTATCATGTGAAATTTAATTTACAACTTATTATTTATTTTAGAAGTCGACATTTAGATTCATAATTTTGATAGAACTCTTCACTGAAAATATTATGTTCTTTATTTCTACAGCGTTTCCTTTACAATGTTATAGAAGACAGTAATGTAAAACAAATGATGTATTAAGAACAATAACTAATTGAAGATTCACTAAAGCAATAAACTTATTGATGTAATAAATAATCGACTTATTACTTACCCATCCAAAACTAATTAAAATACATAAGTGTTTTATTGCTATTAAATCATACACTCTGTAATTTAATTATAAAAATATTTACGTAATTGCCCTGCCACATTCATAAAAAAATATAAAATTATAACGTACCATTGAAAATTAATGTACAAAAAGCGTTAAATAATGGTACAAATATATAATTAAATGATGAATTTGATTACATTTCAAATAATATGAAAAAAAGCGGAAAATTAATACACCACATTATATAAATAAGCCTCCATTCATGTGTTGAAAAAAAAACAAAAATAGTAATAAATATCTTTCACTAAATATATGTGCGTCTAATAAAGAAATGCTAACTAAATAAAAAAATACAATTAAATTGATTTATCAATAAAACAATAATTATCATCTCTGTATTGGCATATGACTGCGAGGCATTGACCTTAACAGTGAGATGTTGGACTCATTAGAGAGGAAAGTCCTGGTGAGTATCTGCGGTCACGTTTTAGAAGGTGGATCATGCAGAATCCGGCGTGATGATGAATTGCACACCATCTATCAGGCTCCATGTATCTCAACCCATATAAGGTTGCTTAGATTGAGATGGGCGGGCCATGTAATAGGTACAAAGAATGCCGGAAACACAGGTCCCCAGAAGAATTCTTCATAGGCATTCGAGTGGAAAAAGGAGGGTTGGCAGACCAAAGCTAAACGCGGAACACCTTCTCCAAGTGTCCAACAGGAGGACGGCAACTGGTGGCAGGGGACGTTGGAGGCGCTTGCTGAGGGAAGCCAAGGCTCGATTAGGTCTGTATCGCCATCGAAAAAGAATCATCTTTATTTTGTTTTTCATTCTTGATAACATGTATTTAATGGAAAAAAGGGCATAAAAGAACACCGATTCTACAATGAAAATTGTTTTAAAAAATCATTTATTTAGGAAATTATAAAAGCATAATTTAAGATGTAAACCGCTATTAGAGTGGTTTCACAAAACGGCCGTAATAATAATCTTGTATTGTAACAAATATATTTAATCGAAAAATAAATAGAATTCAATCATTTAAATTTAATAAATAAAGTATATGCGTGGATTAAATTTTATTATCAAAACAATCGTTTTATATGCAACATGAGTATCTAATATTATCAATTTAATAACACTAAAGGAATCTATAATGTCGGATTTTCCTCTTGAGGGCTCAAACATACTCTATTAAGGAACACATTTTATTATTCATAGAATTATTCAAATTTCTTCATAATTTTCACCTCCGGGCAATTTACTCTGAATACTTGTAAAGAATTATTTTATTACATAGGATTAAATCTATTTTGGAATTAATATGGTGGTACCGACATAGGTAACTGGTATTTCATCTTAATTAAAAGTCATGCAGGCATCATATCGAAGTAATTGTACATCTCCTGGTTTTTAAATAGATTGTAACTATCATACCTACACATATCATTCTGTAAATTCTTTATACAATAACAAAACCATTGACATCTTGAATATGCGAATTCATCTTTTTTGGATGTTTACATTTATAATATGTAAGTTGTATTCATTATTGTACATTTGTTAATCAAATATACTTTTTTATTCACGAATACAATTTTTTGGGATGTGGAGAGGACACATAGTTTAATAGAATACCATACACTCTCTACATAATACCCGTTGAATATTTGGTATAAAAATTCGCTAGAAATCTTCAAAATCACACTCTGCAGTAAAACACGTTTGTAGAGTGAAATTGCAAGTAAATAATAGAAAAAAATGCAGTATAAAGTAGATATTATTTTTATGTTTAAAACAATTAGGTACGTTTTCCAAACCCTCAATGTGCACCACGGAAATCGTTTCTCCTCCTTTTACAAGCAATCAGAATTCTACAAGGCAACACGGAATAGGTAAAATAAAACTGCCTCAAAATTCAATGATCTGCAATCGGTGATTTGATGGAGTCTTTAGAACATTCAGGAAGACACGCTCGGAATTCTAAAGGCAAGATTGTCGTCTTTACCGCTTATAGAACCACCCCTAGCAAAGCTGGCTTAGACTACGCAAAACCCAGTCGAATTGAAAATTGTGAGGGGAATGTGACAAAATGCCGTAGATTTTATTGCTGCATTACCATTTAAAGGAAAAACATTTCCTTGATTCCCATTAAAAATGTTTATTTAATTGTCTATTGTCAGGAGGATCAAAAGAACCGATTAAAGCGAAGGAATCATAAATTTCATATCAGTTTAATGATAAACCGCTCTATCGCAACCAAACTCTACATCTCTTTTAATTCGGTGGCCTTATTCCTCGAACAAATTTCCACACCCTTCATCGCCATCTAGATTGAACATTATGGCCCATTCGCCGAATGGCCATCAAAAAGACAAGCCTTCGGCACTCGTCAAAATGGATTTTCCTTTTCCCTTCACGGAAAATTTCGCTGTGCAAGTTCTCTTATCTTTTCGATTTGATCCTGTAATTTTACTTTTCCTGATTCATAGCAGCCGATGGCTTTGCAGCCGGCTCACCCCTTCATCGCATTGACGAAGAAGCACCCGTAGAGAAAACCGCGCACGACGTTTTATTGTTCCGACATTATCATTTTATTGAGCTGAAATTGCTTGTAAAACGACTATCACCGAAAACCCTTTTCTTTGAGGATTCAACTGCTAAATTTGCCTTATGTTTATGGCCGAATTGAATGTTTTCCCCAATCTCAAGTCATTTTATGTAAACGATTTCATTTCACCGCTTAATTATGGAAACAATCAAAACATTACAGTATTTTATAATCAATCTAATAATCTAACAATCTAATATTTTATAAACAATCAAATTAAAACTATCGAATGTTTTTAAATTGCTTTTCCACGAACGATTTTTTATCTTCTTCTTAAATAGTGTTTTGATTTGAATTAGGTGTGTAATAATCAAATTAATGCCAAATAACAATTATATTTAAACTTACACTTTGGTTCGCCAAATAATAATTATATTTAAATTTACTTCAATAAAAAAACAATGAACTGTAAAAATTGTATAGTTGAAGACAGTGTAAGGAATTCTTCTACTTGTGAACTCGAATAATATGTAGATATTCAGTTCATACTAGGCTCGTTTCACTTAAACTAAGATACAATTCTTGTGATTAAAAAGAATCATCAAATTAACAATTGAAACAACATTGCTCAACAATAAAAGAGTAAAGCCACGCACTTCCGCCGTGTTTGAGTGAAATAACTCTACCATAGTAAAATACAATTAATTAAAATGTATAAGGATGTTCTTAATTACCAAAAATCTAAGAATGATTATGTAAAAATAACATACCTAAATACATACATCGCATTGTAAAATAAGTCGGCGCGGTATTTCAAACGTACATATCTCATAGGAAACCATGTTATGTAGGATAATATTATTATTGTTTTCCCTATGTTTAGAATCAACGATTCGTAAACAAAAATAAAAAATGGCCGGTGGATAGATATTCATTCAGGGATCTGTGCTGTGATAAAGAATAATGATAGGAACACCGTACTTTTAAGAATTATTTGAACATTTTTTTCACAACACTGCGTATATTGTTTTTATTCATAGTGTCATAGTGTCAAACACAGTTATTTTAAACAGCAAATTCAATTACAAAATTTATATAATCTATTGTGAAACGATATAAATGATGATAGTAACACTAAGTTTGTTCAATTTTATCAAATTAATCGAATGTGCCAGACCACTAACTAACTGGACGGAAAGTTAGTTAAAAATCAATTTCGAAGTTCCAGTACGCACAAACAGGTGAAGTTTAAAAAAAGTGTATAGTAAAAATAACTACCAAAAAAAATATGTAGTTTCAATGAACTTTTTGAATGGTAAATAACGAGAAGGACCGGTACCTACCTCCATTTTTGCTGGTGAATAAAATGTACTGATTTACCTTTATACAAGTTAATTATTAAAAATATTTCCCATAGCTAAATTTGTAAGATATTTTCTTATAACCCTGTCGGTCAATTTTGATACGGCCCGCCATCATCTACGTTTTACATATCATTATCATAAAGGCGGTGTGGTGTACATACATACATATTTGGTAGTAGGTAGGTACCTATATTATCTGAATCACTAGACCGAATTTTACAACGGCAATTATTTGTATGCACGCAGTATAATAATGGGCATTATTTAATCCACCGAGTCGGTAGATATTTATATATCTACCTCTTCTCCTTTCCTACAATATATTATGAGATCGGAAAAGGACGCACTGAACATCCGATTGTTTGCTTTGATACAAAAAGTGTCCATCAAGAAGTTGACCGACCGACACTTCTGCTATCCTGATTGGGTCCCGAAACTTACCAGGCTGCGCGCGCATCGCATGCTCTCCTATTGTTTTGAAACCTTATCAGATTTTACATATTTGGGGTAAAAGGAAATCGACAAAAAAGTTAAAAGATATAAAAAATGATAGTACGAAAGCACTATTCCTAATTCAAGGGATTATGGCCAACTATACATAAAATTTAAGTCAAATTTTGAATAAGTGAAGACACTATAGCCAATAAATAAACTTAATAAAAAAATATTTTGTAGTCATTTCGAACTATCATAAAAAATGTGTGAAATTCGAGATAAATCAAATTAAATCTCTTGCTATTAATAAAAATAATTTTGTGCATCTATCAGCAAAGATCAAGTACCTATTAGAAGAATTCATAAAAAACGAGTGGGTTGTGGCCAACTCATGACACTCCACAAAACTATTTAAATTTTGTAAGGAAACTTTTCAGCAATTTCATGAAATAAGTTTGTTAAATTATTTTTTATTTAAATATTTTACTATCAAAACTTGTCAATGCGGCAAGCCATTTTATGAAAGTGATTTGTCTTTTGAGAAATTCATACATACATACATACATACCATCACGGCATATCCCACAATGTGGGGTAACCAGCGAAAGGTGTGCGGGTGTGCATTGCCTTGAATATAAAAATATCAAATGTATGTTTCCTGAGCTGGGGGTCACTTTGAAATACATGACAATTAAAAAGAATGAGAGGCACTGATCAGATATCTAAAAAAAAACTAATGGGGTCTAATCGAGTATTCAAATTCTTTGTAAAATTTGAAAAGAATCGAAAGAGTAGGTACCTACCTACTTTAGTCTATAATCGATAAAGTAGAATAAATATGACGTAGGTACATAGTACAAAGCACACACATTTATTATATAGTGATGAAACTTTCAGAATAGAATCTCAGCATGATATTAATTGATAATCTGCAATAAAAAATAACCTTAAAAAGTGCGAATTTATATTTCCCCACTATATCCCCTTCGGGAGGAGAGGAGGAAAAATCAAAAAGATATAGGTTTGTCTAGTAAATTTTATAGGTAATTTAATACCTGAATTAAGTACCTGACTTGTATGTGAAATCATTACGGAACAAGGGAATTCCAAATGCATATCTATACATAGAAATGTACCTATATTTTGCTGGTTCGACAGATTCAGCGAATGCAAAGTCAATTTGTTTGATAGTATCATTAATAGATACTTACATTTTGATGTATTAAAGCGTAATGTTCCACGTTATAAGACAATGATATGTAAATAGGTATAGACCGTAGGATGCGTCACAATTAAAGTCTGCATTTTCCGTGGCGATTCACATCAGCTAATGATAGTGGGACGGGATACCTTGGCCTTACGAGCAGCATTGTTCGCGGGACAGCCAACCTAAACTGTCTCGCGTGGTTAGATACTATGTAAAGTAACAATTACCATTTTCGTAAATCACTTTTAAATTGTACCGTACGGCCTAGAAACTCTACAACTATGCAAATTCACCTCCACAGCTTTATATTTCTCCTTTTTTATATTTTTATGTTACTAATGATGTTCGTGTCATTGTTTCGTACAAATTATATGAGAAATTTTTAAATTTCGGCATTTTCGTGGCGATTTTCAAAGCACGCGTATTCATGACAATGGCAACATATATTTTTTTGTTTAATAATTCAAGAATTTTTCTAAAATTTCAATATAAAGGAAATAAAGGAAAATATTTTACGTGTGTACTTAATTAGATATCACGAACAATTAAATATTTGCCTAATTATGTAGAAATAAATAACTGCCTAAATAAAAAATCATGAGATTTCAGACAATTTCAAAATATTACTGATAATCTACTCATATTTTTGATAATTGCATTCAAATATTTGCTATTGTTTTGTAAGCTATCCCATAAATTGCCTGTATGTGGTGTTATAAAAAGAACTAAGTTACTAATTAGAAGACGTTACGTAATGGTGACCATTAAAATAAAAGCAAAGCATAAAGTTGCCATAATATTTGCTTAACGAAATCACAAAAAGTCAAACTTGGGGGTGTACGATGTGTCCAGGGGTGGATTAATTCGCCCCTTGGTAACAGGGCGGCAAATTGTGGGAGGAGGTATTTAAATTAGGGTAACGGTCGGTGTGCAAATCTCCTAATAGGATTTGAAGATATAATATCGGGAGAGTATGTCCATCATAGGGTAGTGTGCGTCTGTACAGATATAGCCACCTACCAGGGTGAGACTCATTTTCGGCGAGGATTTCGAATACGAAAAATAGGGTGCGATAATAGCTGCTCGTCCAATTATAATGAAATTCAAACCTGTGTTATTACTCTCTCTCTCCGCGTGGGAACACTGAAAATTCAACAACTTATTTGGTGAATGGTAAAACGATACCAACAAATTGGCGATCGAAACAGAAAATAACTAGAGAAACGGGAGAGAAAAACATAGCCACTAGATCCATTTGAAAAACTACTGATAGATTCTAGGACTTGAAGCAATAATGATTTGAATGAAAGCCATCAATGTCGAAACCTTCCGAATTCCATCAAAGCAAGCTTAAGTTACGAAAATATTATCATAACATATTAAATCAGACACTACAATAGATCCTGGAAATATTTCATGGAATTATTCCAAGCCATAACAGTTACGTTTTGAGCTTCAACAAGAGTCGTAAATACGAACTGAAATTGTTTGAACCTAAGAATAACGAAAGGTCGACCAAGTAGATAGATACCTACATAAATACGGAGTCGATGTTCATAAATTGAGAAAATAATGCGAACTATTTCAACAGTAAAAAATGTAAACGATTTGGAGCGATCCGTTGTGTTCTTAGAATAAAATTAAAAATATAAGTTTATTTGTCTCTTCAAACTAAAAATATTCAAGTGATCCTATTTTGGAATTTAAATAAAAAGGAAATTAATAAAATAAATTGGTAATTCACAAATCTGAGGACTGTAAGTAGGTACCTATTATAAAATGCGAGGTTAAAAATCTTAATGTTTATTCGGAATGGTATTTGGAATCAACGATCGAATCAAAGTAATTTAGCATTGTTTTGGGTCTACTTAATTCTTTGTTTGGGTATGTTATAAATGTACGTAGGCTATGAATAGATAGATAGATAAGTATATAGTGTGGGAGAGAAAAGGTGGGAAGATCGGCTGAGCCGTTTCAAGCAATTGAACACAGAAACACTAATCCTCATTCGTTCAAAAGTCAACCACCTGAATGAGTTAGTTTCTAAATGACTGCAGGAAAGGGGATATTACGAATCAGAAGTACTCAGTTTACATTGTTTTGTAATGGATGTCGAAATTTAATGACCAAGGTACACAAGTCAATTATGAACGATCTGACTCTGAAATAATTTCAAATAGATTCGTGAACATTTGAACACGGTACGTACTGCTCGCCGTATGAGAAAATCGTTTAAATGGTTTAAATGCATTTTGATGAAGATTACTCACAGGTAAATGAAAACACTTAAGAGAAATTAATGTACTGTGAAATCGATAGAATACTAATGAAGTGTTCGGCGTTAAACATTTAAACAGTTTCTATTTAAAAAATGAATTATTTATTTTATATTATTAAAATTACCTGAAAATATGTACCTAAGCATATTTCTAGAAATATTAAATAGGTTACTACATTTATTACAAATGATCAATCATATGAAACTCCTATAATTAGATACATATGGTTGAACAATTTATAAGGCGCTATTTACGCCAAACTCCTCCTTAAGAGCATTACATTAATATTAATAAACAAAGAAAACACTAATAAATTACAATCATTATTTAAATATATTGATTATATTGAACCCAATATATTTTATTTTGTTGTATTTAATGTGAAAGTACTTATTCTCCAAACATTGATATCAATGTTGGCAAGAACATAGTCAAAACTCTTGTCTGGAGTGTGCTGCTGTATGGCAGCGAAACGTGGACTATCATCCGGAAAGAATCTGAACTTCTGGCAGACTTCTAATCCATTGGTCAGATCACATTCCAAAAGACGTGGGACTGGACAGAGTCGGAGAAACGAGACAACTCCTAAAGCGGGTTGCCCAAGAACGATCGATCTAAATGGATAGGCCATTATAACATCAGGCATCCGGGTCTGCTTGTTACTACGGCCGAAGGAATGACGGAGAACAGAAACCATAACAGGCGCCCCAGAAAGGGATGGCATGACCATGTGAATGATATTTTGAAAGAAGGAAACATAAAAAGTTTGAACAATCGACGAGCATGTATGAGACGATGCATGGATGTAAAGGAAGCCAGAAATGTGTACATACATAGAGAAGTATGGGGCTCAGTTCTCTCTGCTTACCCCGTAAGGGACATGGCGTGATGTTATGTATGTATTTTGCATTTTAATATTCAACGTGAAGCTTAATAGGCTCTGATGAAATAAAAAAAAACATTACATTGATATGCTCTGTCGTACCTACTTCTAGTCAAAACCTGTAATTTTTATAACTTGATACATATTTATTTACAGTAGGAACGAATCCCGCTGCGTAATCTACTAGGTAGGTACCTAGTAGGTCCAAATGTCAATTTAAAATCCATTTCCTGAATGCAAAAACACACGGGGTCGCTGGTTTATGGGCGAATTCTTGCGGGGCATTATCACTTGCAGGGACGCACTGCTGGGGCAACTCGGCGGGTATAATGGCGCCCCCCCGTCGCCCCCTCCCCCTAATTTCGGATGCAAAGTCTTCCTGGGGTCCGGTTTAATTGCCTTTCCGATCGTTAATGAATGGAGCCGCACGATAAAAGTATTAATGGATAGGATTTACGTCAGGTTTAGGACAACATACACTATGAATATGCGAAAACACCTCATGTTTATGTACACATTGGTAATTGGTACCTATTTATCCTTCGTAACTGAGTCAGTTCTGACTTGAGTGAAAGGTCCCAGGTTCGATTCCCAATAGAGACACAATTGTGTTGTCAAATACATTTGTGAGACGATAAATACCATAAGTCTCCAGAATATTGCAACTTGTAGAATCCGGAAATCGAATCCGGAAATATTGCACTGCTATCAGTTTTAGACATGAGTGCTGCCTTTGACACCGTGGATCATGGCATACTTCTTTTTGTCCTGGAAAACGAATACGGAATTTGTGGGAATATTTGTGGGAATTTGTGGGAACTGCTTAGACGAAAAGACTATTTAAGCGCAACGAAAAGAATATTTAAGCGCTTCGAAAAGATTATAATATTTAGGCGCTTCGGGAACTCTGCTGAGAATCAGACTGAACCATTGAAAAATTATTTTTAAGGTAGGTAGGTAGGTACCTACAAATTATGCGTCATGTTTTTTATTTATTTTTAATACACGTAGAGAAATTGACGATAGATAAATAAACACCATGTCATGTCATCTATCCAATTAAGACTGCTTGTTCTAATAATATTGAGATAAAAAACACAACAATGCAGCAGTGACCAGACGTTAAACATTACTTATACTTAAACATTGACCAAAATAAAAAAAATTAATCATTCGCGAAGAAAAATAAACAAAAATAATACAGTAGATTTCCATAGTAATTAGAAAAAAATATGAATCCATATTAATCCACAAAATATATATTTCGTCTAGCGACGACTGTTTCGGCTTATAAGGGCACAATCAACTGGTGTTAATTATACAATTTACATGAGTATATTTCTCTATAAAACCAATATATATTGTGCACTCAACACCAGTAATATAAGTAAGTTTAGTTTGTCGTTTTATATTTGTAACATATCTATATACCAGTAATATAAGTCGAAAGCGTTAATGTCTTATGAGCCGAAAAGGTCGTCGGTAGACAAGATAAATAGGTAGGTACTTTGTTGAATGATATGACTTCATATTTTTTTCTAAATATAAATAAAATAAATATGGCAACAATATAATAAAAACATTTCATAAAATAATAATATCATCCATCGTAGGTAATAATTAAAATTTGCCAAACATTTCAACACCCCAAAACCTTCTTCTACCACCGAATTTATTATTTTTTATTAACACGGTAGGTAAGTACCTTAAATATTATAAAGTTAATATTAATACAGTTCCCTTATTCATACCACGTCAGTCGCTCGGTTTAGTTTTGGTACTAGGTACCTACTTTATGTGGAATATTAATGTATGCAAATGAATGTCTTGATGTGCGATTGTTTTGAATCCCTTCTTAATTGCTTGACACGTAACTTCAAATTAACATTTTTATAATACTGAAAAAGGCCTTCGAGTTTTTTTTGGGGGCGCTTTTAAAGCATGCACACTCTTTTGTATGCCGAGTTTTTTTATCATCATACGAATATAAAAAGTTTCTTAATTGGTACATTGACTCATAGTAGGTACTTAGATATATGGCATTATTGTGGAAATATCAATTTATTTTGATAAAATATTATTTTGTGTATCTCGTATCTAGTACAGAACTGATACATGTTATCAACAAACATAAAAAAAATAATTATTTTAATTAAAATTCTAACAAAAAATATTTTTAAATGTGGAATTCACACTTATGGAAAAAAAAATTCACACCTATGGAAGTTAAATTTTCAGTTAAGAGGAAGGTATCTGGATTTTATTAAAACACTCGCTGATGTGAAATACATCAACAAAAAAACGCAATATGATTCAGCATAATTATTGTTCTCTTAAGAGGTATTACCGTTGGCACATAGAGTCTGTTTTAGTATCAGGAATATTTCTGTTTTAGTATCTGTTTTAGTATCAGGAGTCTGTTTTAGTATCACATTCATCGACAATTTTAAGGTATGTTTATAATTTGCCCATATTAATTAGAGTTTTTTTTTTATACTAATAATGAGAATATTTGGAACTTTTTTACATCTTTAAATAACAAAATGAGTATCTTCGCAAACAAGACTTGATTATATTATGTACAAGCTACGTATGTAATAATCAAAATTAGCGAAAGACAAGAAACCATCAACAGTTAAAAGGTAAAATTATGAAAGGGATAATATTTTGCAAGAGCAACTATATTCGGTAATGTAGCAATCAAATACTTACCAAGAATCTGAGCGATAATTCTAGAAACTTTGGCAAATATTCCGAGAAATTTATATCATTAGGTTAATCACCATGCCAATTTAGGAGACAGGAAGTTTGTAATGGGTTTTATTTTGACATGGATTCATGAAATGTAATATCATAACTTTCTTCTTCTCAACATTAGGCAATATAATATCTCGGTTTTTAAATTACTAATCGCTTTTATCGGTTAATATTTCATATTATACCTGACAAAGATGGCGGAATGGCAATGCGTTATTACATGGTTTCAAATTACCACAAGTTTTTCGTTTTTACCCACCTGGGTATACTAACATACATCAATTGTTTAAAAGATATTTACGTACGATTTTAAAATGTCTCATGATGTGTACAGATTAATTTTAAAATACAGAAATTTATGAAATGTTGATTACTTGGATAGGTGTATTGATGCAATCTACAAGGTGAATATTTCTTAATACTTGAATAAATAAATTACTGTATGTATATATATTTTAATACACGTTAATAATTTTTCATAATTCTTTAAATTCTTTATAGATACCTACCCTGTGTCTGCAAGATTTTAGAATTCTCCGGTCTCTTGTGTTCTTTCAGAGTTTTACAAGGGGCCATTATTTATCCCCATTAGCAGAACGGGTGGTGGTGGAGACAGAAAAAAGAGATTAGAATAAAAGTTATACACATTAAAATGTACACACCTAAGTATATAAATAGGTAAGATTTAGCAAAAAAATACTAAATATACGATAATATTTTTTAACAGATTTTTAATTATCTCAATAGAGACGAAGTTGGAATATTTACTGTAGGAGAACCGGGAAATCAATATTTTTATTATTACGCATAACCAATAATAAAAATATTCGTAGGTATACGATAATAGTTTGGATTATTTTTTGTTGATATTTAATAGTTTTAATGAGGCATCCGGGTCTGCTTGATACTATCGCCGATTGAATGACAGAACGCAGAAACTATAGAGGTCGCCCAAGAGACAATTATAATATGGACGAGGTGATTAGTGATGTGCGCTGTAGCAGCTACAATGAGATGGAAGGCTGGCGGATAACAAATATATGTGGAGAGATGAAATGCTTAGTGCAAACCAATCCTAGAATTGTGACCATGAAGAAAGAATGAATTAGAATTTATAAAGCGCCGTTTATTGATACGAGATCACTTCAAGGAATGAAAGAAAAAAAAATTGACTGTTTCAAATGATAGAAAATTAATCAATACCTATACCTGCTTAAATTGAAACTTATTATTACGATTGACAAAATATACATTTATTCATTGTGGTTAAAATAAAATTGTGATATATTTTTAAATATCATCAACATATTGAAATCTTGTCATTGGCCTTGAATTCTCGAGTTTTATTATCATGGCGAACAATCATTATCCCACCGCGTCATACGAATATTGACTTTGTAAATATATTTTGATATCCCAAGCGAGGATTCTTTTCAGCGGGGGTATAGTTGAATATTATTATATGGTAAATATATTCCTGATCCTGGTTGACACGATAATGTGTTCACGGGCGTAAAATCAAAACTTGGAAATGAAAAATAAAAATCCTGGCGGCGTCGGGTGTAGAGAAAGTTTTCCTCCCCTAGAGCGATACAATGCGGCCAAAACACTTCCTTCTGCTCCAGAATTCTCAGGACGAGTCGTAAAAAATCAATTTTAAAAACGGTTAAGTCGAAAAGTTATGCGTGGTGTCTGGTCGGAGAAACGAAGGGAGATATCCTGCAGATACTTCCATAGATACTTCCTCTTCCAGCGGGGAATATATACGCACCATAAAACAGGGCTGCTAATTTTGTTTTATTCGTATAAATCAAATGCAAGTTTAATGCAGCTAAGTATTTACGGAGTTCAACGCTTCAGGCTTGAATTTTTCAAAAGTCTAGAGTCACAAAATTATTTTCCAAATATTATATAGGTATCTACGATGTACAACTATGTAATAGGTCAATTGACTTAACTTGCCAAACGATCAATTCTTGGTGAAACTCCATAGCCTATTGCTGGTCACTTACCTACTCACACTGAAGATGGTTAGAAATTAACCAATATAAGTTTGTGTCGATTTGATATAGGTACTCATTCATACTGAAAAATGGATTAACAATGTCCATTATACATAGTACCTACCTAGATACAATTCAGGCTCAGTTTCACTGACTCACGTGTCCCGAATGGAAAGAGTAATACAATCAATGCATTGAAAGGAAATCACGGTCTAACTCCACTTTTCCCATCCTACTAAATCTAAACATGTATGAAAAAGAAAACAGGGAATTCTGAATAATTCGCAAATAACAATGATTTTTACATTAAAAAACTCACTGGCAAACTTGAACAAAAGGAAAAGTGTTAATGTTTATTATTGTGTTTTGGCAGTTAGATGGTCTGGGATTCCCATCCCTGTAACCACCCCTCGGAGAATTTTCCCCAATTCCGGGGTTTTCCGCTGATAACAATTCCGCCGACACTACCGTGGCAGACAGGTACTACGGGCATCCGCCTCAACGTTTCGGATATTTTTAACAGAATTTAAATTCCCCAAATTAAACAGGCATGATATTATTATGAGTGAGATTGTACAGACATTTTTGTAATTAAATTGCCAACGGAGACACGTATTTTATTATTATTATTTTTAATATCTCGTTTTGTTTCTAAACAGAAATACTTTACACACATAAAATAGTTGCAGTTTGAATACAACATAAATCCTCAAATTGAAAAATATATTCTTATATACTATAATGGTATCAATGTGAACTGACAACCTGTGGTTATATAACTAATCCGCATTGAGGATGGGACATAGTGTTCTTGTCTTTGTCCTATCACTGTTGCGGATTAGTTTTATAACCTCAGTCGTCAGTTCATATCGATACCACTAATTCCGAATCATCTAGAAAATGAACTGAATATTATAAAATGCATTACTTTTTGTACGAAATATCGGCACCATCGGCCATTCTTATCCAATCGCAGACTACGTTTCAATATATTTACATCTGAATTTGAATCTGGTCAGTCGCAATTAAAATCAGATAAGTGTTAAGTACTGCGTTTCAATTCAACAATAATATTTATCTGGAGATTATGTGATTATTATTCATTATAAGTAGATAATGAAAGAACAATTTTGTTTGATAGGAATTGACAAAGAATTTATAAGACATCGTGTCATGGCACATTTTTCATCCATATTATTGCTTCTAATTACTTCGTCTTATGCTTATTTAAAAACCTATCACCTTAAAGATTTTCTCTATCATTCTGGTTTTATACGTAGGTATCATAATAAATTAAATTCGGGACAAATCTTGACTGTATTATACCCTCGAGATAATCGGGTCAGAAATTAAACTCCTAGTACCTTTACCCAAACAAGACTGTTTTATTTGGTTGATCAATATAAATTTACTATCATTGTTTGTAGGTAATTATGCAGATAAATAAGGCCACTTATTGAATTCTGGAAAGTTCTCTGAAATAATAATATAAAATGGTTAAAATATGATCCCCCTTCCGGTCATGACCACAAGAGGTCGTTTTCTTTACTTAATGTCATGCAGTTTGCAAATGAAATAGAAATCCTATGCAAATTAAGCTCCATTTTCGTGAGAAGAAGAAATTAATTGAATTTTTAGCTGTGATTGCTCAGAACGCCCCTTATTTTCTTGATACTGTATTTTAGACATTTTCACCGTATTGTTTCGTGACGAATTCTTTTAGTACAGTCACCACAAATTATATATGCCATTGATTATTTCATAAAATATCAATGAAACTAAAACTATATTGGTATTATCAACTGACGAAGCAATACTAATCCTTATTAGGGATGGAACAACAAGAGTGCTTCTGTTGTTGTCCCCTCCCTAATGCGGATTAGTTTTACTACCGAAGTTAACATTATTTATACCACTGTAGTGTTTTATTCAAAGTCATCATGAAGTTTCACCAAGTATTGTCCATCGACAAACTTAAGAGGGCATATAAGGCAAAATCTAGTGACTGAAAACATGATATATTAAAACCGCCGAAGACACTAAGAAGTAACGTGTCAGTAATAGTAACTCTTTTCCCTGGTTCAAAAGGGGTTTGTACCTACGTGATTTAAAATATCAAAAACCCTTAATTTGTCGATTTTTTTCATTTTAAGAAAAAAAACTGGCTTGAAACGAAAAAACTCTATCAGTCCTTCACTTTGATTGTATACACTATTTAAGCATATAAATTTTTTATTACACTTAGTTATGGAGTAATTTTTAAAAAAATGCTGCAAAACAGGACATTATTAATATTTTTTTAGTGACGAACATTCACTATAGAAATGTTGTGAATATTTGTGGTATTAGTGTTTAGAAACACACTGCTTAATATATGTGAGTAATTTGATTTCAAATTGGGGTGTTTAGGTTTATGTTTATGCCCGCTTAATAAATAAAACTGTTTAGTTAAAATCATACAAAATATAAATAAACATATCATCACATACTTATGTCACTTTAAACATTCTTCATCTCACTTCACATTTATATACCATTCTTTATTACAGAAATGTCTTTTACATCGTCATTCCACCATTTTTTTAAGCAACCCTCGGCATCCTCTTTATTTATTTTTTCAATGTGTAGTTTTTAGTAGTTTGATGATTTATATTTCTAGAGTTCTAAATATTTTATCTCATTTTTGACTGATCAACTGATCTGTAATTTATTTTGAATCACACTAGGTATTTTTTTTATTTTTCGTTTTATTTCTAAACAAACAAGTTTGGATCTACGGACTAGAGCATGGAACAAAAATGAATTAGGTATATCGCCCAAATTATTTTAATGCGCCGTTTTATGATACATGATCATCCACAACGATTGCTCCTAATAAATCTAAGGTTCGTCACATCTGAAGGAATCACGCCGTATTTTTTAATAAAATAATATATATATTTATGTTTCTTCGTCGACCATAGCGTTTGACTGTACCTGGGAATACTCGAATATAAAAATGTATATATGTATGTACTCAGATATGCGTGCGTACGTATTATCATGCTCTTCAAAAAACACTAAGTTGTTCTAAAAAAGCACAGTTTTATCGACTTTTGAAATACTTTATATGGTTCACTAAACTAAATATAGTCCGATTGTCGTTATACAACAATATACCTATACGTTCGTACCTATATTAACTAAATACCCATTTCTTACCGATACAAAAACTAAAAAATTAAACTACGTAGCATACCTACCCTACACATAACAATAATGTATTTTACATAATATTTGTGTATTTATCAATCATATCTTAATGGCGTAGTAAAAAATAAGTTTATCAGAATATAATTATGAACAACGAATATATCCGTAAATGAATGTTACTTGCGTACAGATATAACAACCACTATATTTTTTTAATGTTTATTTCTGATATTTTTTGAACTAGTTATATGAGTATGTGTGATGAATATTATTTATCAAATTAAAAATAAAACACAACCGAAAAATTACAGATTTTTTCTAGTCAGCTCGTTATTTTTAGGATAATATAAGTGTGACACATGTTTTTTTTTGTTTTAGTGCTATTATTTATTTATTTATTTACCTTTTATCACAACATATTTATAATGACAACAATAAGTAGATTACTGCTGCCCAACTAGGATGCAATTATGAACCAGGTGATTATTCCCGTTCCACACTAAATATGTACACAATCTCAACTTTCATTTTTGCTATCTGCAAACATTCTAATTCCTGTAAGATTTACTTGAATACATAAATTGCGCTTAAGTTGATAAAAATAAGTGCTTAATGTCCCTTCAGACTTTACATAAAATAAAAATAAGGCATTAAATTTATTATTACTTTAAATAAATATAAATAAATACGCTAAAATTACCTACCAACCCAACATAAATTAATGTAATAATTTGACACAAATTCCAAACGCACCTATTATTTTATAAGACTGTTATGACTCATATAAATTTTTTGATGCAATTATTCCTTATCAAATTAATACTCATTACCATCTCGCCAATTCCCTGTTTGGGATAGGCAGAGAAAACAGAACGCCAGGCTCCTCTCTCTTGACATACATTACCTGCTTCATTCACATCCATGCATCGTCTCAGACACACTCTTCTATTATTCTGCCTTCTAACGTCTCCATCTTTAAAAATTCCATTTATTTGATCGTGTCAATTTTTTTTCTTGGTCGACTTCTACTATTCGTTTATCCTTTATCAGCCTTATATATTTTGTTTGACAGACGGTCACCACCCATGTCCAAACCACCTTAGGGCATTTAATTTACATCGAACTTATCTCTTTCAATCATACATTCTCGTCTCATATCCTAATTTCTAATACTCAAATATTATTTTGTATCCTAATGAATATGATGACGCTCCATTTTGTCATATTTAATTTTTTTTTATTTCAACGATGAGATGGATGTTTTTTCAAGATATGTATACCCTAATTTCCCATAATCCATCAACCATGGTTGTAAAATAAAAACACATGTTAAATTTACATTGAAACATAACGTTTATTCATAATTAAAACTCACCCACCATCATCCTGACATTCAAATTAAACCAAATATATATAAAATAATTAAAGTAATCATTACCATCAGGGTAAAATTAAAGTAATCATTACCATCAGGGTAAAAGTATCACGAGAATTATTATTAAAGCCTATTTTAAAATATACAATATTTCCTTTAATGGATTCCATTGTTCATAACACAATAAAACAAAATAATATATATATATATTATAAGAAAGTAGATGTTTAAAAACATTTCTCTAAGGTTTTAATACTTAAACACAACACAATTTCTTATTCAAAAATAGCAACAGAACGTTTTAAACATGTCATTTTTAAAAGAACAAATTTATTGTAAAAATAATTAAATAAAAAAAAACAATAATTAGAATTTTTTCTTCATAATTTTAATAATAATAATCATAATTTCACGATAAATAAAATAACAAACAGAGACGATAAATCGTGCGAAAAAAATCTTGCATAATATTTATGCATTTTTTTTTTCAAACACACGATTGCTCGATTATTAATGTTTTGCATTCTAAATATCGATCTTTAAAAACATAATATTTTGTTGTATTTTCAATCACAAAAATAATAGTTTTGACACTGTTGGAAAAAATCTAATAAAATGCCCATTTATTTTTTTACCTACCGACATACATATAATGTATTTTATTATAAATTATATATTGTATTTTTTTCCTTAATAAATATATATAATAATTACCTTAACGTAGATTAAACGGAAGTATTCGGGTACATTGTTTTGATGTATCGCCAAAGTTACTATTATTTATTTATCAAAAATGCCTACAACACTTATAAAACGTGTTTATTTTGAAAACAAAATAAAAATATTTATTATTAATTTTATATTAAAAATATTTTCGTATACTTTTCAATTACGTATTTATAAAATGATTTTGTCATAAAACATTGAGATAACAAACAACTTATATTTTTATTACAATAGATTTTTTTTATATATATCATACAGTTACAAACTATTGTAATTCTCTGTTTTCATTGCGATCGTATTTTTTTATAGTCGTGTAGATTTTATTTTCAAAAATTAACATGAAATGACAAAATGACATCTTTTAAGTACGCAATTCGTGTTTTTTTCCTATTTGCTAAGCGCAGACGTACTAAAATGAGATCAAAAAATGTGTAAAATATTATCGAACAACTTATTTAAGTACTAATGCTTCATAATACCTAATATCATTGTCTCGTTTTACGTATACTGTGTAGTAAAAACACTCAGTTTTATAATAGTTTCTCCATTAGAAAAAAATATTTTTTTTCTTTTAAAATTTACATTTACAAATTACGTTAAGCATGATTAATAATAATAATAATAATATTTTGATTGAAATATTTTAATTAAAATAGTATATATTTTATTTTTCAACCCTTATGTAGTTTCGTATACATGTTTGTATCAACATTCGTTAAAGACCGACATTATCATATATGAATGTATAGTCGACCCTAAGTAGGCAGTTATAACAGGTATCGTGGGAGTATATTAGTTACTCGTCATAATTGACAATCATTCTAATTTTCCACCATTTAATCTACGCGTTTCAATCAATATGGCTTCTCATATTATGTATAATCAATCTCTTTCGCATTATAATATTTTCACGAATCAACCGAATGGAAGAGTGGCTTCGTTACATTACCTTTAGCGATTTTTTTAATTATTTATCATTTATAAAACAATAATCAACTTATCTATTTATACGAGTATTTTCAAACTAAAAGATTTTTAAAACCATATACATTATAATATATTATTAACTCTCGAGCAAAATTCGCTTCGAGAGCAATAACAAATATCTGAATATCGTCAACGTATCTATACAAATGAACAATTAATAACACAATATTTAAGGTAACAACAACAAAAAAAAATTAAATAAAAAAATAATAATAGACAAATATATAATATTATTTAAATACAAGAGCCAGCTACAACCATCATGAGCAAGAGAATAAATTAATAAAAAGAATGACTACATACTTTATAAAAGTGTTAGTAGAAGGATTTGTAGGGAAGGGATTATATTACATGGCAATGTTGGATATATACTACCACTGTATAATTGTAAATATTTTTTATTTTATTTTTGTCCAAATATCACCCGAAATAAAGAACAAAATGAAGTGTTTTTATATATTTATAATATCTGCATTCAGTCTCGGCAAAAATATTTTATGATACAGTGGAAGAGGATGGCCAATTGCAAAAACGAAGATTTTTACGGTTTTACATAAATGTGAGTATCTTAGCTTTATTTATTATATCATCGTGTGAAAAGTTGACATTAATATTTAATCTCCTCGTCTTAACTAATGTTTCAAATATGCAAATTGAACATTTCACATTAGCATTAATTATATTTTTGTACTCGATCAAATATAAAATACATCATGATAAATCATTTACCACATATAACATTAATTTATTATAGTTGTGCAACTTAAATCTTCGAAATAATAGTTGAATGAAAATGATGCATCAAAATACATTCTCGGCACATTCACTACATTCCATAATGGTTCGAGAAGATATTTTAATACATCTTATTAATATTAAATTTTAGATATGAAGAAATATGTTTAATAGATCCAGTAAGTAGTTGTGAGTTGATTGATGCTGTACGTCCAGATGACACATCTATGGAGTATGTAAATATAATGTATAATATTAATTAAATATATAGTAAGAATAGATGACACTTTTCACAGCGATGACGATAATTTTACAATACAAGTATAAAAATAGGTATAAAAAAATATGAAAGTGCGAGCAGCACCCCCGTTCAGACTTCGTTTTTGCAGTTGGCCTCGAGTAAAGGAACAGGGGCGCACGACGCGTCGAGCGGTATAGCGGATCGGGAGTTAGTTACTACGGGCCACATTAGGAGCACGGGTGCACCACGTGATTGTAACTGGTTGTGAGGAGTTGGGGAGTGCTGAAGGGGGTACTCACTACGTCGGGGGTGCTCGCGCCGTCAGTGTGGGATGTAGAGTCAGCGTTACTGCGTGCCCCACCCTCTCCGTTGGTGGAGCCTTCACCAGGCCGCGCACTGTCCCGCTCGTCAATCACTAGGTCTATGGGCATCTTGCCCTTCAAGCAGCTGATGTACCGGTGGCAGAAGTTGTCGCATAGCTCGTGAACCTGCGGACAACGAACGCGGTCACCTTAGTACTTCTTTATGCCACATCACAACCGACATTCATATATTTATCATATCTACACTCGACGACCGTTTCCACACGAACGTCTTTACCTACGTGCTTTTTTTTTTATTATCTTACCGGCAAAAATTATGACTGACCTGCAAAGTGCAGTTTGCAATGCAAACGGTTTCTGTTAAAATTCCCGCGTATATAAAAACACTTGTGTGAAAACGATCTCCACGCGCGACATCGTAAACGAATAACGTGATTCAAACTGATCACTCGGAGAACTTTCGATAGAAAATGATATTATTTAATTCCATTAGACTAAACTTCGACGATGGAGTCATTCGAAAACCGCGAATCCTATCGCGATAACATCGCCATTCAGCGCGATAACATTGGATTGTACGCGGTTGTAATGCGTCGGGAGATTCGAGACGCGCAACGAACATATTCGACAATGTAATAACATAACCATTACGATTATTTCATATCGAAGATCTCGTTTTTACGACGTCTCAAACCATAACGCTACCGAAAGTGAGCGATCAAACGATTACCATCCGAACAATATGAACGAATATTATTCGAATCTGTTTACATCCGATTGTGATCATTTTGAGTTTGAAACGCGGAATCGAAACGATGCCGACGCACGATGTATTAGTGGTGATGATATTTGGAATTATCTCAAGATATCTTGAGGAATCCTTTACCACGTCGTACGATCGCCGACGTCCTTTATATTTACACATACCTTGTTCAGTGGAGCGCAGCTGCGAGATGATGAGGAGCGGGAAAGCTCTTCACTTCATATTCTCATCAACTTACCTTTGTGTCTGTCCATACTTTAGCAGATCATCAATGCATACATATTATAAAACTTAGAGCAAAAATATCATCATCATACATTCTTTAATAATAAATTATTTTGTTTATTGAACTTAACTCAAATTCAATGGAATTGATTATAAAAAAATGTATTTTGATTTGAAAACACAACAGGACAATAAAAATAACTAAACAATTATTTTACTCAAATTCAAGAACACAATTTACTGTAAAAATAAGTATTCTGAAAATATTAAATAATGTATGAATGTTTTGCATTGTTGCTATGGAAAAATACACAGAAATACATATGTAATATTCAATTGAATCTTAAATAAGGAAAAAACAGAATAAAAATCAGTCATCGTTAAAAACAATATCTACGCATGCATGTAGGTACCTAAAAAAATATATATTTCTTGAAAACGTTCTGTTTTTCAATGAAACTTTGAAACTAACTTTATATAATTTATTGTAACTCGAGTAACCAATATCAAGAACATGTACGATAAAAAAAAGCAAAGACGTAAAAAATTAAGATTAATATGGTCTACCTCCGTTTCGTGGTCAAATTTTGGTAAGTTGTATCTCAAATTTCATCTTTTGTCATCGATAGCCCGTGAGGAATTTTAAAACTTAGTGTAAGTAGGTAAGAACACTCGATATACCTGAATATTTAGAAGATATAAAATTATTAATTTATCTTTTATACGCTGATCGGAAATACGAACTTCATGAAAGTTATGATTTTTTTACCCTGGAGTATACAAAGAGTCACCAATTGATTTCATGGAATTGATTTTTGGAGACAATCAAATAAGCTAACTAAATAAATGGCACAAAATCAGAGCACTCAGACTAGTAATGTCCGATCCAAGCATCTCAACTGAAGCCAAAATTGTCGTACATAATGCGATTTTAGTGCCTACTTTGACGTATGTCAATGAAACATGGACGTGGCAAAAGTAGAATAAATGCTGTAGAAATGAGATCACTTAAAAGAATAAATAATAGAATGATAAATGATAGAACAAAAATGAGTACATAAGGAGAGAATACAACATAAAGAAGAATATTTAATAAAATGAAAGTGAATGCCTTTAGAGGTAGTGTGGACATATTGAAAGAATGAACGAAAAAAAAATATACATGGGTGTAAGAGATGGAGTTAATAGAAGGGGCCGCCCCAAAAAGGGATGTCTTGACCATGTAAATGATATTTTGAAATTAGGAAACATGTATGAAGCTTGAGCAATCGACGAGCATGTATGAGAAGATGCATGGATGTAAAGCTAGCCAGGAATGTATACAAAAATAGAGGACTATGGCGCTCGGTCCTCTCTGCTTACCCCGTAAGGGACATGGCATCGTGGTATGTTTGTATTTTCGATAAAAAATATAAGGGAATCACACAAATGAAGAGGTAAATACTATTTTGGCGTAGGCCTACAGAGACGGACGTACACGGAGCGCAGCGTCACAGAACAGTCTCGTAAGAGCGAACACAAAGGAGCAAATGTCGCACACGGGCACAATGCCACGTTGATAGTATATAATTTATCATAATATAGATTACCATTTAGAGTCATGATATTAAATAAACGAGACACTCACGACTACGACATCAAAATGCCCGCCGTACATAAATACACAATTTGCATTTTCCATGAATGGACAACACCGCTTGACGGCACTTAACCTATCGGCGGTGGTTCCAATTCTGAATTCATTACTTTGCGGAATAATCCGTGATCGCATTATGTAAAATGTTATGTGCATGCACCACTTATTATTATTATATTAAGTAAGTATTATGTTATACTTTTCATGTTACTCCTTGATATGACATTGTCAATGACTAAATCTAAGGCAGTAAAATCAAATAGAAGAGGCATATATCCAGCAATGGAGAGAAGAGGACTGATGAAGAAGAAGATAAGAAATCTGAGCTTGTTGCAATTCCAATATTTCATAATAGCTAATGAAATTGTATTGTCAATGGCTAAATCTAAATCAAATGTAAGAGTCGTATGTCCAGCAGTGGAGAGAGGAGGACTGATGAAGAAGAAAATAAGAGATCTGAGGCTATTGCAATTCCAATTTTTTTCCAAAATTTTCATAATGACCTATAAAATTACACTGTCAATGGCTAAATCTGAATCAAATATAAGAGGCCTATATCCAGCAATGGACAAAAGATGGCTGCTCGTAGAAAGCATATTATTGCGATTCCAAATCCTCCCACAATAGTTTTCATAATATTCCATGAGATGACGTTGTAAATGACTAAATCTGAAGCAAATGAAAGAGGTTTATTATCTAGTAGTGGAAAGAAAAGGGCTGAGGAAGAAGTAAGAAAATCTGAACAAAATATTCTACATTACTTTTATAATTGTGATAACACCTTTATTTTCATGAAAACATCCAAGCACAGGTTCCTATTTCGACTCTAACTGTAGGAGTTGGCATAGAATTGAGAGCCATATGTTTCTTACTTAACAAATCTCCATCGCCTCATTCAAATACGAACAGTCTACAATTATAAAAAAAATTAATCTATCAATTAATAAAGTATTGTATAGAATTTTAAACAGACCAGTTTTAGGGTAAATTTCTATAAAGAATAGATGATTGTGAACCAATCACTAAACTTTCGTAATTTTAATGAGTGTTTCCCGAAAAATATATAACTTAAAGCACTAAATTGGCCTTCGAACGAATACAAATTACAGTCAAACATTTCTGAATGTAAAAAAAAAAATGATTGTATATGAAAAAGCTTGCACTCTGGTAAATGGGCAAAGTGTATATTTTTCTGTATTGTATGATTATACTTTTTGTGTTGTATTATATGACAAAAAAAAATAATTAGGGCGAAGCAGGTATCATACACTGGTGTACTGGATCGCTAGTCCAGCGCAACACTGTTCTACTACTATGTATAGTATGTATACGTTGCATAATTTTGAGTATGAAAATCATCTTTGACTTGCAACTCCTTAAAGTAAAATATATAAACACATAATGTATATAAGTGTATGATACGACCACGGAATGTATGGGCACATAAAATTGCAGTCATTTGAACCGAAGCACTTACATTCTTTACAATAAAAATACACATTTACGACTGTAAAAAAACATTTACAAAAATTATTCTAGAATTCGGTCGAATAATAATAAAAAATGTATTCTGTAGCATAAAAACGGCAGTAAAAATATTTTCGTTAACATTTTATGAATATTTTTACTGTACCGAAATAGACCAAATTATTGTTATTAAAAAAAGAGGAAAAAATGTTTTTATTATCGGCGATTACAATACACACATACTAACTCACGCGAACGATTCATCAATATGTATTTGTATGTGTATTATGTGTGTGTATGCGCGCCTATAAATATGAGGATTTCGTTAAAGGAGAATTATCATAAAAATCCCATAAAAAAGGCCTGGATGAAATTTTGTCCAATAGAATGAAACGCAAATTATGTTAATTCTGGACAGAGCGGCATTCGGAACATATACATATTATATACACACTTGTGGGAACCCAAGCAAATTACATGCATACATCTGTATATATTATATGTAGATAGCTATATCATTTTTATATGGCATTATAGTACCTATCATTTTGATTGGTCTCGAGTCTCCAATAGTTCGTCTCCATTATTATAAACATTTTTTATCATTACTCTTTGAAATGGACGTATGGGTAGATATCTACTTGATAATATTATGTAGGATTACAAATTATTGTAAGATTCACGATATTAAGTTGGTCGAAAGAGATTTCCTTATAGTTATGAACCCGCCATTGTTCATAAACCAAATAATAAACACTTCGTTGAACTCTGTACAAGGTGCGAGTATAAGTAAAGATTTCTTTTATTTTTTTTTTCAGAAATGAATGATTTATTTGATAAATAATATTTAATTATTTATTCCTCTGCTAGGAATATAACCCAGGGCCGAGTACACTTAGTGACGCTCTAAGCCGTTCATCACTCTGGGGCGTTCAGATTTAACATCGAGTGTACCTACGCACCAAACGCTCGGTAAAGTTGTCGGGTTAAAAATGCTCTGACAGTCTGTTATACTTAGTATCCGATGACTTCTATTTTATCTGTGAAATGATTACTTTTATTTGTTTCTGTGGCATCATTTATGTCAGTTGACATTATTTATGATGACAATATGCATTCACAAAGAGGTTTATTTATAAAAATATCATTCAACAATTTCAAAAAAAAGGTCAGAGATCATTATTTACACCACTGCCCAATTGTTGTCTTGTCTTTGGATGAAAATATAACCTATAAAGAGACATGTATGAAAATAACATTTGACATTTAAAACGCCCGATGCAGCGTTCAGATTGAAACGCCGCGCCGCTCGAAAGCTTTCAGTGAGATTGGTGTGAAAAACGCCATGATCTGGAACTTCGATGTCGAGCGCTGTATCTGAACACAGTCCAGGATTCCAGCTCAGTAGTACAAATGCGCTTCTTGTCTATAATGCTAATTTACATTAGAATGTCAATTACTCGCTTATTGTAATCCGTGATATATCAAAAATATTCATTCACTAGGCAATATTTTATTTAAAACCATTTAACGCGTGCCTCTAAAGATATGTGGATATTATTAAACCGACCATTGAATTGTATTAAGATTCAAACGATGTGACTAATGAAGAAAGCGGTTCAAAATACACATAAAACTAACGAAGTTGCTAAACTCGCCCACGATTATGTGTCTAAGAACTAGAAATACCTACATATAATTATTTATTTCTTAAGTGTCTCTAACATAATCCGCACCTCAAAACTATATGTATTTGCATACCTACATACCATCGCGCCATGTCCCTCGCGGGGAAGGCAGGGAGGACCGATCGCCAATATTTTCCTATCTTTTAACAGGAATCCATCAACATTCACGCATCGTTATATTTGAATGATTCTTTTATTGTCTCCTAAAGGAAAGCAATCCATGAATGATTGCAAGGATATGGGTGAACCAGCACTCGATTCTCTCTGCCTACCATTTAAAGGCCACGGCGTGATGCTATGTGTGTATTTATGTAAAATGTTATTACATACACATACACATATACGTGTGTACATGTTATTATCGATGTGAAGGTATCCGGACCACATAAAAAACTCCATCAAAACTATAATACCTACTAACGGCCTGTTTACAGCGTACATTTGCCTTAGGGGTAAAATACCTTCGCATCATTATGTTACCCCGGTACCTTATTGGTCGATTGGCCCGGCATTTCGAAATATAAAAAAGTTTCGAGCATCCAGGAATGAATATGAAATTATACCGAGCTATGAACGAATTAAATCCAGCAGGCAAGTCGTGAAGCTGGAGGTGGTGGGGGGGAGCCTCTTTTACGGAACATAATACCGTACCAACCAAAAATCGTTGTATGTCTCTGGGGCATCGGTCCAAGACCACGCGACCAAGGGTTACAGTGAATGTACATAGGTACTATTATCTACATATCTTATATATTAGGTATGACTAACATTACTATATGAGAAAATATAAACTAATTTGAAGATAGACATAATATACCGTCTTACCTATAAACTATATAATATAGTACCTGGTAATAGAACGTGATTAGCGAAAATTTTTACTTATAAACCGTGACTATCTTTAATACACCTTTATTCAGTAGACGTCAAGTTAGGACGGGACAAGAGGTTGTTTAACGCTTGACTAACGCGTCATACCAAATATCTCAAAATGGCGGATCTTTCAAAAATACAGGTAATCCTCATATCGAAAAATGTAATCCTCATAACTTTTTTCCTTGAATTCATCGCTATCGTGATGTTTGAATTGACTCAACGCGGCACAGCGCGGCGTTTATTTTCATTTTTCGATTTCAGTTATCCAAAAATTATATTCATGTATCTATTTTTTGACATCTGTGAAGCCAATGCGGCCATATGAAAAAAATAAAAGAAGGTGTTCGTAAAAAATTCGGTGAACAAGTTAGTCGCATCTTAGTATACGTTTATAAGTAGGGTTTTATAATACCGATCTTAACTATTTTAGTTGTGATTATCTAGTTGCGCGTTTGGTAAGCTTTTAACGAAATCTAAGAAGTAAGAACGTATGATATGGGCAGGTATTACAGTCTTAGTTTAAGAGCTAAACTCAAGTTTAACAAAAATATAAAACCGGTATTACAGTCTCAGTTTAAGAGCTAAACTGAAGTTTTATAATAACCACAGAAAAAGTAAAATATATCTATAATTGAAGATTTAGTAACTGACATGTCATATTGCACTGTAATACGGAAATGGATTCAATCTACCCTTAACATTAATATTGAGTTTAACAAACTCAATGAGTTGAGGGCCGACTGTAATACCGGGCCTATGAATTTCTAATTAGTACCTAATCCATGTACTTACTTGATGTATATACCAACCTTTTGCGAACAAATGTAATTGAAAGAAAAAGAAAATAAAAAAATAAATATTTAAAATATAATAAAAATATCTGCAAAAGAATATAATAACGATAAGATAATTTAGCGGTTGTTTTTATATGCATATGATTGGGCGTATATTTTTAAATTAATGAACGTGTCGTCCGAACCTCTCAACTAACCCCTTTAAGATATTATTCGATAGATTTATTTATTAATTACCACAACTATAGACCGATCTCACGACAGCGGAAATAAGTATTAATTTTATTATTCGTCGATATAAATAATTTTAGAGTTTCAAATATAGGTAAGTGTTAATAGGCGACTGTTAAAAGATAAGATTTTATTTAGCCACAAATAATGTCCATACATTATTATTTTTTTTTATTCACAGCAGTTGAAAAAGAAACGATCAACGGTGTTGGAAAGGATTAAAAAACCGGTTATTTAGTATCATCGTTATTATAGTGTCGGAATAAACCGGGAAATGTTATATCTATCAACCAACAACAAAAAAAGTCACAAGAATGTTGAGGACACACTTTGTATACTCGTATCTTTGACATTATGAATTTAAACCTACCTAAGTATATAAACCTATATAGGTATAGTTATATAAATGTATACAGGTAGGTGTATAGTCAATATATTTAAATAAATACATGAAACCATGGTATGTATTATAAATATTTTCAGAATTAACATTGTTTGAGTCGTGGCAATACAACTTTGCAATACAACCCACGTTATCTCCCCATAGAGATTACAGGGCTATTAATGACACGCTCTTAATACGTTCTTATCTTTTCCAAAAAAAATATTAATATTAATTATTATTTAAAAAAATAAGCAACTTACAAAAATAAAAATCAAAAATATACTAAGTAAGAAATTGTAATTGGAACTTAGTCAGCCCGCCTTTGATTTCATATTACGTGTACTCACTGCTGGTAACAAAACAATGAATTATTCCTTTCTAATGTGGCTCCTGAAAATGTTCTTGGACATACAGAATATGTCCACGGACCTGATTCTTTCAAATAATTATATGTGGTAAGGCATCGGTACAATGGCGAATTCTTAATCTTTAAAACTTTTATAATCTACATTTGATAAATGTTTAGTATGAAATTACCATTAATAATTACGTAAATTAATACAATTAAATAATTATAAGATGTTAACTATCTGAAATACAAAATTGTACAATTTTATCAAATAAATCAAGCTGAAAACAGTTTTAACATACATTGTCGTCGGGAATACAAAAATTCAGTTTCAGAACTGGATGGGATGGTAGTTAAAAATCGATTGCAAAATTTCAGTAGGTACGGACAGACATGTGAAGTTAATTAAAAATATGTAATAATAAAGTTTCGTTTTGTTACAACTAATTTTCATTTTGCGATATCAGCAATCGTATAGGCCTCACTATGTGTTTATCTTTTAGTTTTAGTCTTTTTGTTAAGCGTCAAGAAATTTTCGAAGACAGCCAAGTGAAAAATGTGAGCAAATCGGAGTCATGTCAGGGAGCAAACAGCTATCAATCGACAGTCCTGTCTCCGCTGTCAACTGTCGAGCGAACTCTTCCATCACCCGACAGAAGACTATTTGCAGACGGAAACCGAGCGAGTTCTCATTTGCCCACATCGGCTATGTTTACTAGACAATAGAAATTAACGGTGCAATCGATAGCAGGAACCTAAGGATTTTTTTAGTCATTTACGATTCCTAACAAATTTCACTGAAGATGGCCAGCATGTGACCAATACAGTCAGTCTTAAAACTGATGGTTTTATTTTATTCAGTTTGCTATGGAGTTTTGTCGAGAATGGTCCATAGAGAAATACAATTTGTAAAAATATTCTTTAAATATATAAAAAATTAAAGTGACTAGGTACTTAACATTTGGTTGCATTTAGTTACTGTTTTGTGCACACAACCAAACCGTTCAGTTATAATAGCTTAACTTTAGTTACCTACTAATTAATAAAGATTGGCTTTAATTACGGTAGCCAAACAGTTTAGTTATCCTATTTTTTCGGTGTATCTATACCTACTAATATGAATGATTAACCTGCATACCATCATGCCGTTTTCCTATTTGAGTACCAAATTCCACACTCTTCTCCCTTTGCATACGATTGTCGCCTTATTAACATCTTCTTCTTATACATAATCATCCAATCTTTAGATATTTTACATTTCTAGATACTCCGTTATCAATCACCAAATTATCTTCAAGAACAGGCATTGTAAGACCACACAAGAAACGTTTGAAATAGCAAATTTTGAGATAGAAATTAGATTTTATTCGTAGATAATATATTAATAATAGGTACCTATTTGTATTTTGAAAGAATGTGAATTGATAAAAATAATGTTATGCAAAATAGTCATGGGTATGTTGAAAAGAAATCATTCGATAATTGTTTATCGGGATATTTATAAAATGTGTGTTTTGATTGTATTTATGTTGATTATAAATTAGTTACTCCTACGTGGGTGACATTTTTTAAAATCTATCGTCCCACATTATTAACGGAATTGAAATCAAAAATAATGAAATGCGCTTTTAATATATTGTTAAGTTTCTTTGCAAATTGATAAAGATCGTAAGATAAGATTGCACAATGAAAAACGATGTGAACACAGAACAAAAATATTTATTTTACTGAAAGAATGCAGAAAAAACACGAGTGTTTGGAAATACTACAAGATGGTAATTGTATATTTGTATTGTACAAGGAGGCAAAATTTTGAGGGTACAATTGATTATTATTAATAAAGCTTAAATACAATGAATAAATTATTAATTAATTGATAGAAAAGTTATACATATTTGGTTTAATGACTAAACTTTTCGGTCAAGGCTAGGTAGTAATATTGTAATAACTGTTTTGCTATGTAGGTACTATAGGGCATAGATCAAATAAAATGGGATTAAAATAGCATATATCTTCCTTGTTTTTTTATACTTCAGAAAACAAATACGGAAGACTCAACAAAATAATCATTTTATCTGTGGATTTAAAGTTTATTAACAAAAAAGGTACATCGTTCATACATATGTAGGTATATGTACCTATAAGGTTAATAAGTACATAATATGTACTTATATAGCCTACCAAACTGCCTCTGTTTTCACAGAGAACATTATTCTCTCGGCATTCAAAAGGCATTATTATATTTCGCAATAAATAATGTTATTATGTTTTGAACAAAAGCTGTCAATGCGAATTTGCTTTCCGCTCTTGTGAGCACTTTAAAACGTAATTTGAAACGCGTACTCATTGATTCATTCCAAAACACAGCGAATCCCAATAAATTATAGAGTGAAATATTCATATTTTGCGGGCAATAGCCTTTATTTTTATAATAGGGATGATTCCGCGACGCTATTCAAACCCCGTATAACCAGTTTTACATTACATCATTTTCAAAATAAAATCAAACAAACGAGAATAATAATATTTTCATTGTTGGGAAAATTATCAGGTATATGTAGGGTTATGTAGGTGCATCCCAAACTCAGTAAAGTTCAATAAAATAACCCGAAATTCATTGATAACTATGATATTGTTTCAAGATTTAAAATATAATATAAATCAACTGAATTGTTATTCTTGAGCAAACTCATTACATGTTGGTGATACGCGTGTATTACGATAGTTTTATTCCTACACCTGTTCCTAAGCCTTAAACTAATCCATTGCATGCATGTTGAGGTAAAGCCTATTTATTACTTGTACATAAAATAAAATCTAACTGAAAATTCATGATTGAGACAATTATATGGGTGACGGAGCAGTTTGTACCTACGTGGAACTAGTAATTCATTGTTTAGTAATTCAGGATTTATTATTTAATTAAGAAAAACAATTAAAAAAATACTTCAAATTCGATCTTAAAACGCCGTGGTACAGTTGTATGACTATCTAACTGTTGTTTAAAAGTTCGTTCCATTCAAGTAGGTATATTATTTGATATGTAATGTGTATAATAGTGTTGGATCAGCTCGAGAAGCAATGTAAAATAAATTTATACGAACTCTTAACTCCCCTATAATTTAAATTTTAGCTCCAGGCGTTGCCATTAGCTTCAGAGTTAAGAAAATGCAGCAAATATTCTGAAACTATTTTGCCATAAATGGTTACTTACATGGTTGGAAAGCTTTTATTTCTTTTTCATAAATTTAACTACCATAGATGTACACTTAATCAAATCGAAAATTATCAAATATACCGGAAATAACATTTTTTTAAATCTGTTAATATTTTATTTTTATTTCAAATATTTTTCCGACACGGTCTAATGAGGAAGAATTTCGTCACATCGTCCAGGTACCTATAGTAATTTAGTGAAGATAATTGATTTTAAACGATGACTGATCTTTTATTATAACAATTAAAAAAATAAAAATTTCTTACCTTTTCTAATTCTAAGAGGTGAAACCGTAAAACTTGAATTGCTTGAACCATCTGAAAGAAAAAAGAAAATATATATTAATTATTTTACACATTTTTAAACATGAATTCATCATTTGATAGGTTCATAATGCCTGCTCAAAATTTTTTATTCCTTTATGTACCTAATGTTTGTTGCCTATATAATAACTTTTTACTCCGATAGTTACCCAATAGTTACTTATCAATAGCATGTTTCTTACTACAAACATGATCTAGATATATGAATGATTATGTTTTATTTGCATTTTGTATCTATTTAATATTAGCATAACCGTGATAATTCAATATGTAATTACAAATGTATCTTGTTATCAACTGATGTCTTATCACAAAACGCTATCAAATGGACTTTTTTTTAAATATCAATGTTCATTTTTTATAGATAATATCCCAAAAATACTGTTATCGATTAGTATATCTACATACACCCTCAAGGACATGTTTGTAAACAAAACCAGTAAACTAACAAATAATGTTTACAATGCCTGTTAAAATATTATTATACATTTGTGTGTACACAACTGTTTGGGATATGCCATCAAGCGTCGATAAACCACGGTCTTGTGTGTTATTAGGGCAACACAGCTAGAAAAAGATATTTCAGGTTTGTGTACAGAATCTTAAAAATGAAAAAAAAATGGGATGTTAGGAACTTTTGGTTACAATATTTGCTCTCCTCGCGACTGCTTGACTCCTGATAAGGCATGATATTTGTTCCAGGCTGTTTGGGTGACTTCCTCTTCCGTTATTTTACGGAAATATCGGGGTTTATTTGAACAGAAACAAAAATTATTTTCCCACACGCTTGGAGATATTTGTACCCAGTAAGTAATCTGAGATAATAGTCAAATGGTATACAAATTTGTATTCAAGACAGTAATATGACATTTCAAACAAATTTATTTATAAATTCCTAGTCAATAATCTAATCGAAATTACGAAATTATGAAAAAATATAATTTTCTCTGTATTTATCAAATATATAAATAAATTATGTATTATTTTTAATGATTCAATTAACATCTTGAAGATAAGAGATACAAATTCATTTAAAAACATTGCAAATTAGTTTAAATAAGTACGTCTTTTATTTATCAACTACCATTGTGTTTAAGTGATTAAGTTGTATGGCATCTTAGAAAGAAGATTTCTTAATTTTTTTTTATCTATATCACTATCTCGCGCAATACTTATTATTCCCAGGAGGGGACACTGATTGTTTGAAAGATACTTGCCATTTCACAATAATTTCACCAATCGTACAGGCTAATAAGTGTTCGCTAATAAGGTAGGAAGAGACATCTAAAATTCCTACATTTCAATCTTGGTAAGAATCCAATACATCCTCAACACGAACACTCTAACATTTACCTTTCAACTCTTATAACTTCATTAGCTTTGTACATACTCAAATATGCTTTCTTTTAACGTGGCCGAAGTATTTACAATACCTACAATGTAGCCATTCATAAGCTTGGTCACAGGGAATATATTATTACACACTCAATCTATCAAAATTATTAGTCCTCTTTGGTACTCTTAAAACAGTATCCACTAATCCTTTTCACTATCCTTTCAATTATTTAACTCTTGGTATTCTTATAGACAAATTTGCAAAATTTACTGTGAAGCGATATTGTTCCTCGTCATATTTTAATATTTTCATCCCTGACTTCTTTCAGTAACTACATAAATCTTTCTTCACTCCTGAATGGACCAAACTTTGGTCCATATCTTCCCTCACCAAGGGAAGGAGATATGCTTCAATACAACCAAGTACCCATAACAGTCTTCCTACTCTTAGTTTATTCGCAATAGGAGAGATATAAGTGATAAACAGAGTGAGAATGAGACACTGTTGTTCTCCTGCTCATTTATACAAAATCAAAAGTTAAGCTTTACTTGGATGTACCGAACACAGTTTAAAGAGATACTTAAATTATTTGAATAATTTCTTATAGGTACATGACAATTTGATAGTTTTTTTTTGTTATTTATTGAGAACAACCAATGAAAAATCATTATTTTGAAATGATGGCGTCATTTATTATTATTCTCTGTCTAGTATGCAAATTAGGCATGGAATTAAATGTCACATAAAATATCAAACAGAAAAATATATTTTGCGAGAATAATACTTGTATTTTTTTCTAACCATAGAAAAAATACGTAGGTCACTGCGAGCAAACGTACAGTTTTTACTATAAAATTTGTTTTGATAATATACAAAACATGTTGAAACTATAAATTTAATTTTGAAAGTATTTAAGTATCTCATTTTGGTCTTATGCAAATAATGCGTATAAAAATTTGTCGTAAATCGAATCTGCGGTAAAATACTGTTTCATTTGTTAATTTTAAAATTGATATCCACTCTTTAACACATAAACTTTAGAATTATTGCATTATAATTTATGGTTTATTTAATACGTATGAAGCTTATAAAGTTATTGATTTCACATGAAGAAATGTAGGTACGTACTAATAAACATAGAATCTATAGCGAAATGTGTGGCATTAAGTTCCCTCTGGGTACTCTTTGTGAGACAAAATATGATGGTTCATACAAATAATGTACAGAAAGAACAGTATGGCGTCGGTTTCTATCTGCCAACCTCAATAAGTACTAGACATGTAGCAAAGGTAGGTATAAGTTATCAGGAACTCATAAAACAACCAAAGACCATTTTGAGCTGATTAAATTTTCGAATGAAGGTGTCCCTAAGCAGTAAATTTTCAAATGTAAAATGAAATAAAAAAGACTTTATGTCCATATTTTAACCTCTATAGCTGGAACTGTCGCAAATAAAAATCTCCAACACATGTTTAATATTTGGGACCCAGCGGTTTTTATTTTCTTCCTTTTTTAAACCGAATGACATTAATTTTATTGAGCAAATTCTGCTAAGCACCCGTGTCGAAACGATCCGCCCGCGCGGGTGGTCGCCTCACCATACTTTAAACTCGCCCTGCGAATATTCATTTAATATAATAAATTGTAAATTTAACAAATAAATATAACATAATGATCTAATTTAAGAACTTAATTATTGTGTAATGAATATGCTACCTATTATCAATTAAATAGGTTATTTTAATTAAAGTTAATGTGTAACTTGGACATGGCTCAAGACGCATGAGTGAATAAATCCATGGTTAAAAAATACATTAAATAAACGAGAAGCATTTTTTCAGCCTTATTTTCTCATTTATTATTATGAAATTGTGTGAAAAAAATAAATAAAAACTGTCTGGAGAAAAAAAGACAGGAAGAGGTGTGTAGAAATCAATAAAGTTATTATTTGCAAATATATCTCATTTTCACTCCTCACTAACCCAAGGGGATATAGTGGGGAGTTATGGTTTCGCAATTTTTAAGGGTATTTTTTTATTGCAGATTATCAATTAGTATCATGCTGAGATCGTATTCTGAAAGTTTCATCACAATGTATCTGTGTGTGTGTGTTCTATGTGTATTGTGCTATTTGCAGTGTGCTATGTACGGCGTGTTCATTTTTACTTTATCGATCATAGACTAAAGTACTCATTCGATTCTATTCAAATTTTGCAAATATGTATATCTAATACTCGGTTAGATCCCATTAGATTTTGAACGATATATGAATAGTTCTTCTCAATTTTTTTAACTGTCAAATATTTCAAAGTGACCCCAAGCTTAGGAAACTTAAAATTTGATATTTTTATTTTCAAATTGGTAAAAAGGCACATCACTTTCATAAAACGGCATTGAAGAGTTAGTTAGAAGATTTCATACTAAAATATTATAAATAAAAAATAATTTAACAAACTCATTTCATGAAAATGTTGGAAATTTTCCATACAAAATTTGAATACTTTATAGAATGACTTGTTAGTGAGGAGTTTAGCGTTGGCCACAACCCACTCGTTTTATATAAAATCTGTAGAGGGACGTTTCATTCATTCATGTCTATGTTTTATTTACGATTGTGAAATGAATTATGCAAATAACTCGATTAGTCAATTAACCTATGTAATTAAAACATTGGTATGCTAATTATCTGTTCGAAAGTGATGGATGTAAATTCTGATGAAAATTTAAATAAAGAACAATAACTATCAATTTACTACTTTACATAAAGTATGTACTAGAAAAGGTTGTCTGATCTCCTGGTAGTTTACACTTTTATTATTCGAAAAACAAAATTAAAGAATAACACCCATAACTTTTATGATACCCTGGTGCGTTTTTTAATATCACACGTAAATCTCATGATATATTGGATGTTGGCAGAGAGAAACTTTCTGTTCTAACAGACTTTTTTCGCATCATATTAGTCCGTGCATTGTCTCATACACATTCTAATGTATTTTTTTTTACAGCAAATTTGCTAACTGTAAATATTTTAATATCAGGAAAAATTCATAAATTAAACGATAAAATAATAAAAAAAATTACTTACAAGTGAGTCAACTTCTGGGTCTGCTATGTAATAAGGTTTTTCTTGGCGTATCTGAAAATAAAAAATAATAATTAGTTCACATTTACACCAAGAAAAAAAACTGGTTGATAAAGGAGATCATTATAGATCATCATTATAGAAGAGTCCATAAAAATCAAGGCATGTCACTTAAAAGTGCCAAAATAAGAAAATTGTGACAAAACAATATGTATTTCTTCTCGGTCAACTAACAGGTAAGTCAAATATTAATTTAACACGCATTCAATAACAAGTTGCCACATTCTGGAGGCTTAAATCATATGTCAAATAATGGAAACAATTCAATCAAACGCCAATTAAGCGAGAGGCGTAATTTTCCAGGTAGAGTTTAATCATCCGCGGCGAAGATAATTCATTCGGTCCTAAAACGCAACAAATTGCTGTCGACACAAATGAAAAACAAACAAAATCGTGTCGACCTCACACAAAACACCTCCAATAGATAGACAGTCTACACACCACACCAATTTGGCGGGGCATTATTATTTGAGGTTGCCATTGTGCCTACCTCTCTTTATGACACAGTATGACCGCTCAGTTTTCATTCGGTATGACCAAATTACTATAATTTTGACGGGATCGCCTACCGTGGTAAGGCGGGCATTGTCTATATAGTCTTGACTACCTTCGCCTTCTGTGTCCGTCCCTTTAATTATACGATCTCTATCTACGCGACCTTTTATTATAATATAACTTGAAGGGCTATCATTTAGATGTGATACAGAATTTGTCTCTTTTGCGATCTCATCTATGGAAATTTTCGATGGAGAGAGAAAAATGTCACAAGATAGAATTTGATAACAATTATTTAATGAAGTCACTATATACCTATGTATGAACATCAATTATTTTGCAAGACCAATTTGTACATATAAAACTAAACAATCATTAATAAAATGAAAAATACCAATGCGTTGACTTTATTCATTAAGAAAGCTTATTTTAATAGTAATATTCACTTAGACCAAAAAAAGGATAAAAACCTTCAGTACTCAATTGACAAATATTTTTTGAATCATGTACTTTCTTATACATACCTAACAACAAAATAAAAAAAAATTAGAGCTTTACTTTTTTCTTGTCTTCATAGGTATTTGCCTAAAATTGCCCAACACTATTTTTGATTAGACGTATTTTAAAAAATGTTTCTGTAAAATATTATAGTAAACATTTACTATTACAGTAATGTATTAAATTCTCTTATCAGTATCTACGTATTACATAATGTAACTTTTGCCTTCGTTCTTCAGTGTAGACGAATTTACGAGTTAAAAAGATAATATCTTCCTAAATATCAAACACAAGGCAAGTAAAGTGGCTATAAAGAAAGCAAAAACCGGTAAGAAAATAGAAATAATCGTACGAAACGGAACGTTATGGCTTTTGTCGTTTTCATTGTCTAATAATATACCTAAGTAAGGAGAACTAGCGTGTTGAGTAGAAACATTCAGACCAGATTAGATCTCTGACTAAATGAACTTTACAAACATGCGAGGTTGTTAATTGGATGCAATTCCATATTATTTTACGTGACATTTTAACATTGTAACAGACCTATGATAGATAATACGAAAAGCGTGGACGGATCCGCTCACAGAATAGTTAAAAAAAATACAAACTGCTTGATTGGGTTAAACGCTTTTCTGACATTTGATTAAAAATTAAATCAATCGTAATGAATCTATTCATAATATCATCGCTGAGACGAGCATGTGATTAATTATAATGATTTTGTTAAGAATGAAGAAAGAAGAAAACTGATGTAGAAGGCAAAACCAAAGGAAGATATTGATAAATAGAATGAAAATGAATACGTCACTTCGAAACAATGAACGTGTAGGTAATAGATATTGCTAGAGAAAGTAATGTAAAAGCCAAAAAGTTAATTCCAGAATTGTCATAAACTAATTATACTCTGATTGTAACTGTTATTCTTTATCAGGTATATAGTATACAAACAACGTAGGTATCATTAATCTAACAATTTTCATAAATCATTACATAATTTAACTACCATAAAACTATAGGTAAGCAAAGTATTTATCTTTGCCTACTGGATGTCATTAGAGTAGTTACTGGTCGTTGTTTAGTGAATGTTAACAAAAGTAAATTCGATAATAATGAAATAATAGGGTTTGATAAACGAAATAAACTGTTCGGTGTATTATTAAAATCAAATTTTACCGTTCACAAAAACGATATGATTGTCCGACATTCGATCGTCAACTAGATTCCAGGTAAGTGAAGGGCTCTGGCACACACCTGCGATACTTTGTGTGTGATGTGGAACTACTCTTTATTAATACCCATCGCCTCCTAGTCTCGATCTCTCATCATATGAGGGCCATAATTCATATTATTACGTCCGTGAGTCGTGTGCCGGGACCGGCTGCGGAAGGTCCAAAAAATAATTCGACGAAATTTTCAATCTCGGACAAAAGGCTCTTTATTATCCCATTAAAGGGCAGTCCAGCGATTCCTCAAACCTCCCAAATAACGGGCAGGCGATTTCGATCGGTGACAATGATGATAGTAAGCTAGAAGATTGCTTACCAGCTACTGAGACGATTACCTTCGTCGCAACGTATAATTTTAATAAAGGTATTTTTTGTTATAACAAAAAAAAAATATGAACGGGGTTCCAGCGAGGGGTCCGGGTGTTGTTTGTTGGATATTGGGTCTTGGGTTCATGTTGTATAAGGTCGCGATTGGTGTGCGTGGGTCGGTTGACAATGTGTACCACATGTGGCATTATGATAATAAGCGATGTTTTTGGAGTGCGCAGCTTTGGGTGTAGTGGCTTTTCGACGGTCCGACCAAGTCGTCCCTCCCACCTAATGAGTTTTATAACATTTCATTAGGCCAGGCTACTCACCTTTATGAGGCCAGGCACGCACGGCTACTGAAGAAGGACCCGTACCGAATTTTAGAAATTACACATTTTTAGAACCGACCGTGAATGCTCCCATAATAACATTTAAGACCTCACATTTTTACGACGATACTTAATATTTTTTTCAATAACAGGTTTTTTGTTATTAATTATTTTTTGATTCGTATGAACATCAAAAAATAATTAATATAGTTTGATATACACATAATATTGATAAGAAAAACATATCACTGCTCAATATTCTCACGATACAAGACACATACATCAACTAATCACTACGAAGATAAACACTACATACAGACAAAGACAATATCAATACTTGGCTCCAAAAATCCTCAATTTAGTTGCGAAAGATATAAAGAACATACATTTAATAGAAAATACAAGACTTAAAAATATAATACAAACATGGTTATATAACAAAGTGATCAACTATTGTCAGCAAATTCTCAATTCATAACAACATACACGACAAAACTAGATACTAATATAGGACTCAATAAGTGGACCATGTGCTACACAATCATTCAATATTATAACAGTTTACAATGATTTAGTAATTAATATTATGTAACTAGTCTACCACCTCGGAACAGGCCTGACCTAGTGGTCCAAACCACCCCAATTTATTTGTTATGTTGCTTATATAAATTAATGTAATTTTTGGTACATGTAATAAAAAAAAATTATATTTATCATCAAAATTCTCCATACCTATATGAACAACATATTAAACGAAATACAAAACAAATCAGTAAGTATAGGTACATACATACATGAATGGTCATATTTGGTAGTAAGAGAGAAACTAAGACCATACTAAACAATGTTTTTAATACCGCTTCATACATCCTGCGATCCTCTTATTATTGATGTAATTTTATATTTATATATTTCTTTATAGGCATTTCAAACAACCCTTTAAATATTATATTGTGAGCTGTAGGTAGGTACCTACCTACTAAACAATCGAAAATGCTTTTAATGCTATCTATAAAAATACAACGAGTACGAGTACGAGTACGATAAACAAGCACTTTTTGTTTTCTTGCAGTCTGTGATATTACAAAATCCATTACAGTAAGCAGTCTTAAATCCACAAAAAAAAGATTATCTTCAAGGTGTTTTATTTTACAGAAACCTAAATAAGATGGTAGGTCTGGTTGTTGGGTATACCCACAATACCTGCACAAAACGGTTAAAAAAACGAGGAAGGTTAAGCTGCCAGAACGCAGAAAGGATGATGAAAAAGGGGAATATTTCAGACTCGATATTAATCGTTGTATTGATCCATCAGGTAAATTTGGATGGACAGCTAATAAATATATTTGAATTTATATTTTTTATTTGTTTTGACATCAAACAATAAATATTAATTATAGTTAAAATTTAAATACCATACACTTTTATTCATTTATCCCGTTCGCAAAAAATAGCAATGCTTGTGCTGATAAAAAGAGAATGTATGTATGTTGTGTAAAAAAATATAATTATAATTATGGACAATTTATTTAGTGCCGTTATCGTGAATATCTCACCTCAAATCTTTTATATCTACCCAATCTTACATAACTAGTATAGCCAAAAATCTTGGACTTTTAGCCGACAAGGGGGGCGATTTGCACGTAAACCAACGAAGCAAAAAGACACAAATTTTCGCTCTGCGCAAACGGAAGCTCGTTCAAGATGTTTGGCGGAAATATTGTATTACTTAGTTTAATAATGTTCGTCTATAACTGGCCTTTAAATGTAAGATGTTTATTTCTAAAAATATTCATTAACTGTTGACAAAGTAATAAATAAAAATAAAAAATAAAAATAAGGAAATGTCTTTCTTGGAGCTGTTGCTCTCAAATAATAATAAGAGACCGCCTTCACTTTCATTTTTATCTAAAGAACGAGAAATAGTATCGCATAAAAATGGCTAATATGTCAGCTTTAATATTTTTATCAAAAGTTTATGGGCGCTATACGGCACAAAAAGGCGTCCAAATAACTTCACGTCTTTGGACCCGAAGAATGTATTAACTGATAGCCCGAGTATATTAAGTATATCTTATAATATCTTCTCAACGCGGAGTGCAGGTCCGAATATATATGGTATTAGACGCCATACCACTAAATTTAAAAGGCGCCCCCTTGGCTTGAAACCCCAAATATTGTCAGAACATTATAAATAGGGAGGATCCGCTGGTTAGATACATGCATCGTATAAACGTCAGGAGGTTGGTCAGAAAAGATTGCCTCATGGCAGCAAATTAGACATTGTAAGCTTGATGTACGAATCAAATAAATACTTGTTGATTTCTTGAAAGATATTATCAAATTAATGTCGAACTTTGAGCCTTCCTACACTGTAAAAAAAATATTGAACTTTTTTGTAGCTTTGTACGATTCACCATAATCAGTTGTAATATGCAAATGGTTTCAGAACTGACCGTTTCTTCGTCGAGCTAATTTACGTTTTAAAACAGAATATGCCTAAATTTGGCCAAAATTTAAATAATTATGGAAATTGAATTACAATTTCAGTGTGTTTTATTCCGTTTTTTGTTGTCTTTCAATCGAATACTTTTATAGTTGCATTTATACAAACATTGGATTTTTTCCTTGTCGGGAGTCAATGATATGATTATGACATTTTTTTTCCATCACAATAGTGACAATTTTTGAATATTATAAAACCGGGAAATCTAGGCACCTACAGGGCTTACGACCTGTCATCGACTAGATACGTGATAGTGCAAATAGTGACCACGTAAATCAGCGGTTGACAGGTCGTTAGCTCAGTAGGTGTCTTGATTTCCTGGTTCCCAAATAATATTCCCACTTCGTCTCTATTGAGATCTTGTTATAAAAAAATAATCTTTCAATTTTGATTATACTTTTCTACATATTTGGCGCCCGGTGAAACAGCATAGTTCGACTGTTATAGACCCGGCCCTGGCTGAGTGAATGGGCCGGCAGCCGGCAGAAGCCGCGGCAGCCGAATTCCGCGGAACGGACCTCTTAAAGGTCCACGGACCGTCCGAGCTCGGAAATCCTCTACCTACATATCTAACTAAAAATAATAATCATCATCTTGAATAGGCAAAAATGTTTACTTTTTTATGACGCGTCCGTTACTTTATTTATTATATCAGAGACTCGATCTCGGTCCAAACCATGGATGATGTCTTGAATGAAACGAAATCTTTGATGAAATCAAACGAAGTCTACTGATGAGTCTTCATAGTAACGAAACTTAAATGCATTTTTCACCCTTATCTGGAACTGGCTACCTGCGTTTTAGCCAAACCTTTGTTATGTATCAGTGATAACTGATAACTTATACCAGTAAATAAATAATAAAATAAATTGGGATGATTTTTATAGCGCCGTTTTTGTGATAACCTCACCTCAAGGGCGCTTTGAATATATTATCTAGAGGTTTTTGTAAGACTAGCGGAAGACGTGAGTTTTCAAGTGTTTTCTGAATAGGGCCAATTTGTCGATTCACTAATAAAGGGTTATCTATCTATGACTGTACGGTTTGGCTATATGCACAAAACCAAATGATTTTGTTATAGCGTCTATTTATGACTATATGGTTTGGCTATATGCACAAAACCAAATGTTTCTATTGAAGCTCTGAAACTTTCAGAATTTGTGTACGGATTCCCGGTCACAATGCATCTTCCAGTGATCGCGAGTTCGAGTCCTGTCAAGACCAATTTCGTCCACCTATTGCACAAACATTTATGCTTAATTTAGAAAATGTATGAGGATATAAACTAAGTAATTACTTACAGGGCTTACGACCTGTCACCGGTTGGCGATAGGTAGTAATCATTTGAATGAAAATAACTTTTGATTAAATCAGAATACATGCTTAGTATAAATATCGGCAAATATAACTTAAAATTTCAGAGAAATGTAGGATGGTTTGCATATTGCACATATATATCACCAACCCAAAATTGCGCAGAATAAATTGTACGAATATTAATAATATTGATCACAAAAAAAACTTATATTATATCGCAACAAAATTTATTAAAAATAGATTGAAATTTTTCACAGACAAAATTTGTTAATACGAAAAAAATACCCGTTAGTAAAATCGGAAAGACTTTATTTTATAGCCGGCAGTTAACATTATTATTACTATGTGAATTGAATGATTAGTAGTGTCCAATAAACATATTTTAATATTAACGATTGAAAATCATCAATTAAAAATTTTTATGCGTTCATCTCCTTAATATATTTTGCAGAAGATACATATGTACATCACATAATAACATTCCGAAAGCTAATGGTGAATTTTACAATAATTCTTATGTGAAATGTTTTTTGATCAAATTAAAAGATATTTGTTATTAAAAAAATGGGCTGTGATCAACACTTAATTCTACACTATAAACATTAAAAAAATATAATGTACCTAATTCAATATCGAATATTTTTTTTATAGGTAATATATTATAAAATTGTCGTTTTTGGTTTTTTTTTGTGAATTCTTACCATTTTTATTAATAAATTCAAAAAAAATAGATTTCAAACACAAATGGTATATACCAAATACAAAAGTAGGTAGCAATTAATGCAAATAAATTTTATGATTGAAAAATATTTTTAGTTCAAATGCAATTCAGAGCAATAATTTGTAATTTGGATCTCCAGCTATCATTTATCTCAAACAAAATATAAATTATTACAACATTGAAAATTCTTCTCGAAAAATAAGAAGCCTTGTGCTTCGGAGAGGAGCTTAGAAAATTCATAACTTATCGTTTGATACTAAGATTATTTATATAATCAATAATTTTACAATATCAAGTTATATAAATTAAATTAATTATTCGATTATAAATAATAATTCTTGCTTCTAATGTATTCTTCATGCTTCTAATGTATTCTGGCTTCTTCAAAACAACAACTCTCAACTACTATTAAAAAGTAGCAGAGAAAAAAATCTTATCTTAATTCGTATGAAAATGATAACATCTAAACAGTTGGATCTTTTGTAAGGCACAAAAAAATTTAGCACACACATTTAGAAGGAATTTGGGTTCATAAAATATGTTGCTTATTTTTTTTTAATAATTTTACTTTGATTATAAATTTTATGTTTATTGCCAATCATAAATTATTAAGAGTGTGAAAAATTGAAGAGGAAAATTATTATTTTTTATTTGAATAATGAATCGATTGGACACTAAAAAAACAAACTAAAAATACGATATTGTGTATAAAATAGCACCGATATTATGATTTTATGCTATGAAAATTATCCAAGCTTATAAACAATTGATTATTGCAAAACTTTAAACAATGTCGCCTGAGCCTGTGCATATGATACGAATGTCCATATTCGTCGATTGCTACTATTGCACCACGGTATCGAGATTCCTAATGAAGAAGTCGAACTACCCATCGCGCTCTGAGAAATGGAATTGATTTTGAAACTAGAATTATTTCCTTAAAAATTCTTATTCTTGATTTTCGAACCGGTATTCTGGATTATAAATCAGTATTTTTTTATACTTCCTTCCAGAGAACACATTTTTTTGACGATACGCTGTAAAAAATAAAATAACTGTTCGAATACCGAGATTTTAAATTAGTAGCTGAAGCTACCTTTTTTTATTTTTAGTGATAAAGACAAAAACAACAGGCAGGCTTTTATACTTTTCAATCATTAAGTTAACATTGTGATAGTAACCTTTATAGCTTCAGTTAGTTCAATGAAATCTATGAAAAAGGCAACACAAATATGGTGTCGCTATCGAGACTCCATTATGACATGCAGCAGCTCTGTTTGGAGAAGACTACTGACCTACATTCGAGTTACTTATTTTTAAGTTTTTACAGTTCCCTTTTATCTTTATCTCTTTAGGTTTTAAAATTATACCTACGATTTAGCTTTGTAGTTTATTACAAGAAAAAAAGGTAGTTGCTATAATTTGTTTACTACTGACATGAAATTTTGTTACTATTTAATTAAAAAAAGTGTAATGCAGAGCAGGTTGAAATGAGAGGAACGAAGAATTTTTACCTATATCATTGTAAGGTCCTTTTTGACTTGTATGTATGTATGTATGGTATTTATAATGTATGTATATGTACATACATACATGTGTTTGTTGTCATACTCTGAATATTAAATTTGAAGGCGGGAGAACCGAAATTAATTTATGCCATAAATGATTTATTCGACATTTCAACGCCGTCGTCTGCGGACTTCGAATCAAGGACGCGAACTGCGCGCGCACGCCGCATTCGCCACTCATCCGTCCGCCGCATAACATTATACCAACATTATCAATATTAATAGGTACATATATATAATAAATATATATATATATATACATCTTATGTGATATAATATCTATCTGTTGGTTTGTCTGTCTATGTATTTTTTGCGTAATCAGGTTCATAACGCAGATGGGTGATTACAAACAATCAGATAATTATGAAAAAAGTTAATTAATATTTTGATATCTGCACAATCAGATCGCATTATTAAAAAAAATAAACAGCAATCCAGTACGGTTTCAAAATACATTTCAGAGAAAATACATTTTAGAGTAAATACATTTCAGAGAAAATACATTTCAGTGAAAATAAATATTTTGTTTTATTTATCGATTTTTTGATTTCCTATTTGATACAAATTTTAAAACGTGTGAATTCAAAGAAGATTACATACCCACAGTATATAACATGTATAGGTAATAGAAACAGAAAAAAAACGGTTTGGTTCTACCACGGAAATGAGATCACTAAGAAGAGTATGTAATAGAACGATATATGATAGAATAAAAAATGAGGACATGAGGAGAGAATGCAAGATAAAGAAGGATATTATATGTAAAATGAAAGTGAATGCTTTGAGGTGGTTTGGACATATAGAAAGAATGAATGATGAACGACTGACCAAAAAAATATACATGGGTGTAAGAGATGGAGTGAATAGTAGGGGCCGCCCCAGAAAGGGATGGCATGACCATGTGAATGATATTTTGAATGAAGGAAATATTAGAAGCTTGAATAATCGACGAGCATGTATGAGACGATGTATGGATGTAAAGGAAGCTAGGAATGTATGCAAAAATAGAGGAGTATGGCGCTCGGTTCTCTCTGCTTACCCCGTAAGGGATATGGCGTGATGGTATGTATGTTCTACCACATCAGGAAAACAGAGTGATGTTATGTTGCAAACTATATAATTTATCAAAATATTAGTTATTTGGTAGAGCTCCATTACAAGTTAAAACGAATTAAGAAGTGTAGAATCATTAACATTTTTAATGATTGTACAGTGGTCGCGAGATCAAATCCTGCCTCAACAAGCATTTAAGCTTAATTTAGGGAATGTATGAGGATGCATAATTATGTATCTTCCTATTTGTACAAGGACATTATAAAAAAATATCATCACTCCCTTGCACCCTGCGCAAGTGGCGAGTTTATTGCCATATGGCAATATATGAAGAGAAGCAATATATGGATGAGAAATGACATAAAATAAATTTATCCTCTGCTGGGGATCAAACCCAGGACGCTCGCACAGAAGCCAAACGGCTTACCAACTGTGCTATGGCGGTCGGGCATTATATTCATTCGGGAAAAAAATATGATTTTTTTTATACATATTTACGAATAAATTATAAAAACTATTCTATAAAAGTAACAAAGCTTCATTATATTATTTTAATAAATTTTAATTGGGTTACATTACCCCTTGTGTGAGAACTGGAAATTAATTTTTCAATGAGTTGGCACCATCTTCTCGATTCATCTGATTTCAATGCAAGAGAATTAATTGTATACTAAAATGTTAATGTAAATATATAGAATAAATTATATACAACCAGTTGTCAATGTATTGATGCAGTGATTAGTAAACCACATACATACTATTATGGCCATCAAAATAACTAAAAAATATTTTCATTCTTATTAAATCATTCACAAAGTTGGGACCCTAAATAGGACAAAAACAGAGACAGGATATAGACGTGATTTTTAAAACAATTAATATGCCCTTGGAGCAATCCTACTGTATATACGTAATATACGATAAGGTTTGTTTGAGTGGTACCTGCAGCAAAATGTTATCAGTAGAGACAGGATTCAAACCTGGATCGTTTTAGTAAATTATTGTTACTATAACCACTCAACCTAAAAGTTATTTTGGATTATAGCAACATCAGGGCTTATAATATGATCGATAGGAAGACATCGCTTTCACTGTATGTCGTTTTGGGCAAATTATTTTAGTATCTAATAATATGAAAAAAAAAACTTGTTTAGAATCAATTCCACTATTTATATCCTATTTCCAATTTCACTATTTATATTTATATAATAAATAGTGGAATTGATTCTAAACAAGTTTTTTTATTTTTATTTATTAAAAATATAAATTAATTTAAATGGAATTCCATCAGGATAGCTGGGGGTCCACTTCGCAGGAAGAGCAGGCCTCTTAAAAAACAGACCTGAAGGTCTTTTTTTTTTTTTAACATGTCTACGTAGGGGACGCCAGCTATTAGGATTTGGGTCCCTTTTACTCTTCCGAAGAAGCGCACTACGTAGCGTTGGGAGGGGTTTGCAATCTAGAAAAGAGTTTATTAATTCGGATTTTAAAAAGACCCGGGTTGTACGAAGATGGAAACACAGAATTCGGAAGATCGTTCCACAGTCGGGCTGCTGTATTAATAAAAGGTCTATTCAAAAGAAGAAGAAGAAGAAGAATTCCATCAAGAACTGACGATCAAAAAGTTAAATCTAATGAAAAAAAAATATTAAATATAGGCTTGGCCATATAATGATAATAATAATATTTTTTTTTTTTTATTTTAGTTCGTGCTAGATAATTTTAATAATTAATCATATATTCTCGTTGTCTTTTTCGATGTTGGTATATACCTACTATTTTTTTATTTCAAAATTTATTTGGACATTTAATTCCATCAAAACTGATCCCATTGTACGACTAGCGCCCAAGATGGAATTAATACCGATTGGTATTGCTGAAATTCCTGCACCAAAATTCAATTAAAAGGTAGGTTCCTACTCTCGCCATTTTTACAAAGGACAAACGATTTGGTTGTGATGTGAAGCCACTCTGATCAAAGATCATTTGATCAGATTTTTCAATCAACCCTAGATTTAATTTGAGGTTAGTAAATCACTAACCAAAGCAAACAGGTGACAAAAATAATTTATTCCGGAAATTGAACCCAAGATAAAGGATTGTTTTAAATTGACGCATTTAAAAATAACCTGATTATTTAAATGAGCTCAAAATAAAACCGAGGTTTTTACTCTCATCGCATGAAAACGACTTGATGAGAAATTTGCTTTACATGAAATTAGCTTCTGAAATTTATTTTCCGTACCTATACCTACACGATATTATTTTCTAGTTAGTAAATATTTTATATTTGTTAGGTTTTTAGTTCAATTTTACTCTCCACTTCTATGGACTTGTAGAAAGCTTTTATTCCATATTTTTAGAGATACAAGTACATTATAACTAATATATATATATATATATATATATATATATATATATATATATATATATATATATATATATATATATATATATATATATATATATATATATATATATATATATCACTTTAGCGTTGGGAAAACTCATATTGTAAATATTATATAGCAAGGCTGTGATCCTCGAAAAAAGATTAAAGTAAAAGTATAGTTAAAAAAACTTTGATTTCATAGAATTGTTGTTTCATTGAAATCTAATTCCGTCAAACGACGTGATTTTGAACAATTTTATGAAATCAAAGTAATTTTAACTAAAGATACCTACTATTACCGATACTTTTGTTGAAACAACCCAGCCTTAGTAAGACCGTACTTTAATACGGTTAGGTAGGTACTTAATGACAAGAACCTAATTCTGTAAATTTATGTTGATTTTGTTATATGTACCTACTTATACTTCATTATGTAAGAATGGCCTAACAGAGGGTTATAATATTAACCTTGCTTTCAGTTAGCGGCCAGACACGGTACAAAACACCAGTGTCTTTATTCCTTTCACGTTTCGTATTTACACAGGGAAAGCTGATGTATATGTTTATGTGTGTGTGTGTGCAAGAGAGTATAATAACTCAAAAAAACTCCCGGAAAACGACCGCTGTGTTCTGCTTTTGACAGGTTAACAAAACAGAAAGGAGGTGGTTCGCCAGCAGGGGACAAGGGCACCGGAAACTACGCCGAGGGGGGAGGTAAACACAACCAACCCCCTCACCTACCTATACCACGAGTCGTACATTGAACCTCTTCGATTAGTACCTACCACAAACTCACGAGGAAGTATGTATCTACATAATGTATCTTATGCACGATTATACACTACTACATTATTGACTATAAGGTACCTAATACACATTATACCTACTGGTAATTTTTTAATTATAATACAGTACTAGATTTGTCTTTATCTTTGGGGCGGATAAAAGATGCCTTTCCTAAACATGCTGCACTGGTTGAGGTGTCCAGAGCGAATATATTACAAAGTATGCTTGATGGTTTTCAAGGCTCTGTATGACTTGGCTCCGCACTATATTCGAGAACTGTGTCTGAGGAATGTACCACCAGAGAGACGCTTTACATTGAGATCATTAGAATCACACAATACCAATTATTTAAAGGAATTGGAAGGAGCCAATAAAGCGGCTTACTTTTATTATTATTGAAATGGGAGTCAATGATATTTTTGACAATTTTGACACTTTTTTCGACATCTCAATAGAGACGAAGTTGGAATATTATAGAGTTCCTGTTTCTTCTATAATATTACAAATTCGTCTCTATTGAGATGTTGAGAAAAATGTCCAAAATTGATTATTATTATTATTATTATTAAATCTAAAGTGAACGATATATGAAAAATGAGGACATTAGGAGAGAATGCAATATAAAGAAGAGATAAGTAAAATGAAAATGAATTCCTTGGGGTGGTTTGGACATGTTGAAAGAATGAATGATGAACGACTGACAAAAAAAATATACATGGTGTATGAGATGGAGTGAATAGCATGAGCCGCCCCAGAAAGGGATGGCATGACCATGTAAATGATATTTTGAATGAAGGAAATGTAAGAAGCTTGAAAAGTCGACGAGCATTTATGAGACGTTGCATGGATGTAAATAAAGCTAGGAATGTGTGCAAAAATAGAGGTTATCTCTGTTTACCCCGTAAGGGATACGGCGTGATGATATGAATGAATTGAAATCTAATGCCACAAGTTGCAACAATACCCCAACATATTACCCACTCCTTACTAATAAATAATTATTACACCTCTAGCTACAGTAGGTAGGTAAATAGATAATCCATTTTTTCTAATCTTACAGTTATTTATGACTTTACGACATCCATCGTTTCAGTCTCATTATCGTCTAGCAGTCAAACCGACCATAACAACACACTGAGAGTGACATTGAAAAATAAGACATTATAATAGACAAACATGAAAGTTGTTACAAAACGAGAAGATAATATAAAAAAAGGATGATAAATAGTCTTACTGCCACGTTGTAAATAGTCTTACTGCCACGTTGTAAATCTTGCACTCAACTAAAGGTCGGTTGCCTCTGAATGTATTTGGGAAAGTTCGTGTTGTGTTGGGATAAATAAACTGAATGTCCCAACGTTGTAAATTTTAAAGCGGCAATTTTTTTTTACAATAGATACTCAATTTATGTATTTTTTTACAAATTCAGTTAAGCACGCAATGTTTGATATTATGGAGTAAAAATATTATGTAACATTTATGTTTTTTTTTTACAAATTTAGCTGAGCACGAAATGTTTTATATTATGGAGTAAAAATATTATGTAACATTTATGTTTTTTTACAAATTTAGCTAAACACGCAATGTTTTATATTATGGAGTAAAAATATTATGTAACATTTATGTTTTTTTTTTTACAAATTTAGCTTAGCACGAAATGTTTTATATTATGGAGTAAAAATATTATGTAACATTTATGTTTTTTTACAAATTTAGCTAAGCACGCAATGCTTTATATTATGGAGTAAAAATATTATGTAACATTTATGTTTTTTACAAATTTAGCTAAGCACGAAATGTTTTATATTATGGAGTAAAAATATTATGTAACATTTATGTACTTGTTTAACAAGGATATGTTCATTTAAAAAAAAACAGTTATATTAAAACCGCTTCATCAATTTTTCCCTGTTATTCTGTTTATTTTGTAGAAATGTACATTTTGAAATGATACAATATTGAAAATAAATATTTTATTTCATATTTTGAATATAACCTATATTTTTTTATGATTAAATAAAATAACCTTCATTGTTTACAAAACCAATTAGATGGCGTTACAAAAAAGTTTCTTCGTTACTTCATACTCTTCATAGATGGCGATGGTGTTTTTCAGCTTATTTTCAAACTTTCAAAATTGCATTGATAAGGGAACTCAATAAGAAGGCATAATTGGTGAACGTTGCGCAAGTTCATAAAGTGACAATGTAAACCAGCCGATGACAAGTCGTAAGCCCTGAGTTCTTGTTTTCCTATAACATTCAAACTTCTTCTCTATTGAGATGTTAAAAATTTGTCAAAAAACCTTTATTTCAAAAATAAAATAATAGGTATCTAAAATTGATTATTTATATACATACTTACTTAATTATAGGTTTAAACTTACATATATGTTTTTATTTTTACTCATTGAATTTTTTTTGTTCGACTAATACCTAACAGATAACGTTTATAAGGTAATAATTTCCTTACACAACAAGCAATGAATAATATAGTTACTAGGAAGTTGAGGTTATTTAAGTTTATCTATAAGGCCGTAAATAATTATGGGCCCTGCATAAGTTATACTATAGCAAAAAGTGTCTGTCCGTCATAAAACTGTCAAGTCATAGCCATCAAACAGGGCTGTCAAAAATGACATGTCTAAATATATTTAATTTGAATTATTGTGATATATTCAACACAGAATAGAAATTATTAAATAATAATTATCTTTTATTCAAAAAAGTATCCAGGACTGGATACACTAAACAATTGACTTATATGCATCAGCATAGATGAATCAAATAGTGATTTAATTTTGTTCTAAGGTATACATATTTGATTTCATATTTCATCCTTCAATACATATTTGATCATTATTTTATTAGGATCAAATAAATAACTTATCGGACGTCCTAGAACAGGTGCACCTAGTTGGGCGTCCAATGAAACAATATAGAAAAATTATGCAAAGTAGAATAAAGAAAATAAATACTCACTATTTCTAATGTTACCTTACACACATTAAATATTGGGTTATACCACACAACAGTTACAATTATTAAAATTATTACAATACATATTTGAAATGTATTTTGTTATATTATGTTCTTGACGCTGTATTATGTACATGTACTGTGGCAATATGTAATTGATACAAAATAAATATTTATAAATAAATAAATGCATGAAATTGTTACACTTTGTTTCGTTCATTGTTTCGTTACAGTTAAATCAGTGTTGCATATTTTTTAAAGACGTGTAAAAAATTTACGATTGCAAGTCTTAAAAAGTTATGTCGGTTGTAGGTAAGTTGGGTACCTGTTGTTAATCTTTAAGTTTAGGAAGAGAACAAATTACAGAGTTCCCTTCTGATATAATGGCACTTTAAATGTGTCGAAATTTAATGTTTTTATTGCACCTCAAACGACCTCAATAAATTATGCTGTAGGTATATCGGAGGTAGCATTTAAGTATAGAACCTTAGTTTAACCAATGTAATGAGATGGTTCGAGATGTGTTACCCCTAATCAGTCAATCTTTTTTTAGACCACACCCGATTCGTCAAAAAGAGGTACAAACTGTTTAATTTACTTGATCGGACAATTACCAATGTATTTGTCTACATTGAAAAAAAATGTGTTGAAAAGGGATGTAAACGACATTCGGAAAGAAATTGTTATTTTGCATAGTTTTATTAATACCTTCATTTTGTTATTAATTTTTTAGCCCTTCTTTTCATAATCACAATAATAATGTGGGTTATTCATACAATGTAAATTATTATCAACTCTTTGTTATCTCTTACCATATTAAACATATCTTGATTACAACTAGGTTCCTAGACAATTAGCTTTAAATAAATGCAAAAAATACGATTTTATCCGTACAGCGATCTTAATACAATTTCGGATTTTTATAACGTATGATTTCAGAATGTTATTAGAATTATATTACATATTAGATTTAACTTTTTGGTCCTCAGTTCTTTATGGAATTACATTTAAATTTCTTAAAATTTTTATTAAATAAAAGTAAAAAACGTGTTTAATAACAATTCCAATATTTATTAAGACTACAACCTGATTCGTGCTAAGCACATAATCAAGTAGAGCACATTTTCAGCACATTTCAAGCTAGTACATTTTCATATTGCTTACCTACATAGAATTATATAGTTTTATTATTATTCTATGATTGCTAAGCACATTTTAAGTTTTCAAGTTACTACTTATTATTACACATTTTTGTTTTGTTTTGTTTTGTTTAGTTATATAAAAATCTGAATGAAATACGATGAAAATACTGTATAAAGAATTATTAATTTGATTTTGGAATATTCCACCTCGATACATGCAGTCTGGTGAGGATGATATACCTACCTATATAATATGTAAAAAAAATGATAAATTATGATAATAAAATATTTACATTTTAAGTCAACTACTTCTTCACTTTTTTTAACAGATTTTTTAATTATCTCAATAGAGACGAAGTTGGAATATTTATTGTAGGAGAACCGGGAAATCAAGGCACCTACAGGGCTTACGACCTGTCATCGGCTGGTTTACGTGATCACTTTATGCGCTTGCGCAACGTTCACCAATTATGCCTTTTTAATGAGAACTTTCAAAATTGAATTGATAGGGATCTCATTAAAAAGGCATAATTGGTGAACGTTGCGCAAGCGCATAAAGTGATCACGTAAACCAGCCGATGACAGGTCGTAAGCCCTGTAGGTGCCTTGATTTCCCGGTTCTCCTACAATAAATATTCCAACTTCGTCTCTATTGAGATAATTAAAAAATCTGTTAAAAAATATCTTTGACTCCCGACAGGGAAAAAATCCAATGTTTGCGCATATGCAATAATAAAAATATTCGACTTCTTCACTTAGTAGACCTGTTGGTCTGTAATCCAAAAACTATGCCTTTCGAGATGACGAAGTCATTTTAATAAAATATGGTCTTCTTTCTAAAAATATTTTGTTAATTGAATAACGTGCCTGTTTATCTTTTGTATAGATGCTTTTATAAATTTAAAAATATTTGACATACAAAAAAAGAACCTGCCTAGGTTCTTTTTATATTTGGTACATTGGACACAAAACGAACTGAATCGATCTTCCTTCCGTCGCTCTCTTTCCGAATTCAATTTGAATTTTACCGAAAGGGATGAAAAATATACACGGCTGATCGCCTTTTTGTGCGCTCCGAAAAAACGGCACAGTGTACCGTGGCAGGTGATAAGGCGGACAAAAAACTTCAAGATGGCGTCGGAGAGATAAAACTTCAACAAAACCATAAAAATGTTTGTTGTTGTTGTTGTTGTAGAGAGAAAAAAGTTATCTGCGAAGGAAAAGAGAATAATTTTTATATCGCATCGGATATATTAAATAACACCCCAAAGAGTGTGTATCTCGTTCTGTTCTGTTATGGACATAAACATTCCAAAGATATGAAAATTGTACATCCTGTTCAAAAGTTTCCCCTCTAATTTACCTGTGCGTATCTTTGACACGTTAAATGCCAAAAAGAAAGCAATTTAAGTAAAATAATACATAGGGCGCTATATATCTATAGGTGAAATTTGAAATTTATAAGATTCTTAATAGTTATCGTTATTTATCAAAAGATGGCATTACGAAACTTTTATTATTATCAGGTGAATATTTCATATAAGTAAAATAATTTATTGAATGATATACAGAAATTAATTCATATCGATCATAATTCAATCATAGTACGAATTGTAACCTTTTTGTGACATTTTTTTTAACATTTCAATAGGGACGAATTTGGAATTTAATAAGAGAAACGTTCACCAATTAGGTATGCCTTTTTATTGAGTTCTCTATCAATACAATTTTTGAAAGTTCCAATTGGAAATCGTTGCGCAAGCGCATAAAGCGTTCACGTTAACCAGCCGATAACAGGTCGTAAGCCCCAAAGGTGACTTGAAGTCCCGGTTTTCGTAATTCGTCACTGTTGAGATATTAAATTCATAAAAATATCATTAAAAAATCCAATGTTTGCGTATTATGCCTACAAGTATAAAAATATTTGAATTGTAATCGTTTAAATCTCCAAACCCTTTCTATACCATATTTTTTTAATAAAAAAATTTAAAAAAATAATAATTCTCTATTCTTTTTACAGTCCGAGTGTGTGAACAAAACTTCAATATATTTTTTAAACCTGTTACAGGTTTAATATATAATAATCGCTGTATTTATATACATGTTTGCTATTTTAAAAAAAAAATTATTGATTTTTTATAAATAAATATATCAAATAAATAAATATAGGTAGACTACATAAATTTTGGTTAGTTGTATAAAATTGCCTTGTGGAAATAAACCCGCCAATGGACACAGTATTCTACATAAGTTTAATAAATAAAATATATAAAAAAAAATCCTAAGTAGGTATAACAGAATCGCGGAAATTGATACAAATCACTAAACCTGACTATATATGATCGATTTATTAATGTAGGTATAGTTTTAGGACAATATGGTCACCTATGCTCTTTTCCTTCTTTAAGAGAGATATAGTGCTATAACATTTATGTAGGTACCTATGTATATAGCTACTGCACTAATATATGATGTAGGTAGGTAGGTACCTAATATAAACACGTGTGTTAAGTTATTTTTTTCGAAAACTGAAGCAGCTGCCGTTTTTACATAGGTAGGTATATATAATATAATACCCTTTCGACCTTTCTCGAACTAAATTAGTTGCCTCCTTTAATGTGATTCGGCTTAAAATATAATATTTAACACATTTATTCTAATAAGACATATCTGTATCACCCATCTTGTATGAAATTATCAGTAGATTCATCTACAAGGCAACAAAAATGAACTTCTAAATATTTTAAAACTTAATTATCAAAGAAAAAAATATGCAACGATGAAGTCTGGTAAATTTTAATTTAATTATAGTTTTTATATGATATGCAGATTGATATTCCAAAATTTATCTTTATCACGTTAAAAAAATATCACCATTAACACGGTCTCGTTTGATATATTCGTGTGATGTCCCTCACAGGGTAGGTAGAGTGAACCGAACGCCACATTTTTCTATCTAGACACACATTCATCGCCTCGTCAACATTCATACGTCGTCTTGTAGATGTTCATCTGTTGTTCACGCTTCTTACATTTCCGTCTTTCAGAATATCGTTCGCATGGTCGAGCCCCGTCCTTTTCTTGGACGCCTTCGACCTCTTATCCAGTGCCTGTCAGCTATGTATTATTATTGTTAAGCGCCCTTGAGGTGGATACCAAAAATGGCGCTATAGAAATTATCCATTTATTATTATTATTATGTATATTATTTTCTTCGTCAGGCGTTCTTCATTCATTCTTCCAAAGTGGCAAAACCATCTTTAAACCTTTAAAATAAAACAATGTCAGAACGTTTTAAAATTTGTACCAAAACTCTTCACATAAGAGATTATATAATTTATTTGATAAAAAGAAATGATTCTAACGGTGCAGACGAAATAAGTTTTAACATTAAACCATTCTGTTTAGGTCGATGGATGGCAAAATTAACGAAGAAAAAAACTTACTAAAGTGAGAGACTCGGCAGTATGAGGTTTCAGATTCTAAAAATAACGTATTTTTTTATTTTAAACTATGTACTACTCCATTCGGTCTGTGTAAGAATCCCTATGTGAAGACACGTTTTCATATCCCAAACATAATTTGGCGTCTACATAAAACACGCAAACAAGGTTTACAAGTAAGTATAGGTACCCACAAATTATTAAATATATTCTTTTTGAATACATTATTAACGAGAAGTATATCCAAAATAATAAAAAAACATAGATGTAGCTTCGGGTATATATAATATTTTTTTTTCATAGGTACCTACCTATTAAACCAACGACTTTTATCAATATAACCTAAGACATACCTATACCTACACTTTCTCAAAATTTCGTTAATTGATTGATTTTGTTGATTCAAAGATAAATTTTTAAAGAACACTGTATATTTGTTTTTTTTACTAATGACTATTGAAAAAACTATTCATTTTTTGTTGCAGAAAGAGTCATAATTTATATGATAATTTAAACCTCAATAGAGACGAATTTTAAAAACAAAATATTCATGCAAAAACATACAGATAAATTAGACACCTACAAACCTAGAACAACAATAAGAAGGCATGTAATGCTAAATCTAGTGACCGAAAATATGATATATTAAAAGCGCCTTATACATTTTACGGTAAGTTTTAGTAAGGGTAGCGTGCGTTCTAAAGAATTATACATGATTAAAATTAATGGAAACCCAAAAAAAGATGATTTTTTTACATTTTAAGAACAAACCTGACTTGAAATGAAAAAACTTTATCTGTCATTCACTTTGATACTATGCACTCTTTTAGCGCATAAATCATTTATTTCTCTACGACACATGGTTATGGAGTAATTTAATAATAATTCTATAAAAAGGGTATTTTTAATCATTTATTTAGGGGAATTTATGCTAAATTTTAACATTTTGTGACCAATATGCACTAGAGAAATGATGAAAATACTTTTTTTTTGATACACTGTTATAAATATTTGATAAAATCGAATATTTTTGTAAAAGTTGAATACACACATTCATTGGATTTTTCCCTGTTGGGAGTCAATGATGTTATTGACAAAATTTTAATATCTCAATAGATAAAAAAAATATAAAATCATTAAATCTGTTCCTCATTATTAAATATTTATAGAACTTTCAAAATTGCATTGATAAGGGAACTCAATAAGAAGGCATAATTGGTGAACGTTGCGCAAGTGATCACGTAAACCAGCCGATTACAGGTCGTAAACAAGCCCTGTCGGTGCCTTGAGTTCCTGGTTCTTCTATAATATTCCACCTTTGTCTTTATTTATTTATTTATTTAATATTGCTTCTCGGGCAACTAACATGTAGGGTACTATGTCAAATATTAATTTAACAGGCACCCAATTGCCACATTCTGGAGTCTTACGATATTTATTAATCGTCTCACAGATCCAGACTGAAAACACAATTAAAAACTGTGTCTCCACCGGGAATCGAACCCGGGACCTTAAGATCAGCAGTCAGATACCCAATCAACTGACCCACGAAGGCCGACAAAAGGTCTTTATTGAATTTTTTTCAAAAATATTTGATAAATTTGATTTCAAATTGGGGTGTTCAGGTTTATAGTCCCCCTTAAATATTGTTAAATAATTATTGTTGAATAATTATTGTTGATGACAATAAATAATAATAATAATAATTAATTTGGATTATTTTTATAGCGCCGTTTTTGTGATAACCTCACCTCAAGGGCGCTTTGAATATATTAGGGGTTATTGTAAGACTCGCGGAAGAAGTGAGTTTTTAGGTGTTTCCTGAATAGTGCTAGGTTGTCGATTTGCCTCAGTTCAGGTGGTAGTTTATTCCACGAGGCTGGTCCGGCCACAGCAAAAGCACGATCACCGAAAGATGAAGTGTTGACTCTATTTATTTCAGTCAACTTGCCAATCACGGATGTGGTGGCTGACCGAAGTGTTTGTTGTCGCTCGTTTACGGTGAGAGGGATGCAGAAGTCTGAAAGATACGTGGGAGCCATGCCATGGATCGCTTTGAAAGTCAACAAACATAATTTGTACTTGATTCTCTCTGGCACTTTAAGCCAGGGAAGATTTCGTAGATGGTGGGATATGTGTGAGAATTTCCCGGCTCCGGTGATTAGCCTAGCAGCAGCGTTGAAGACGGATTGAAGTTTGTTTAGCTCCAGCTTTGGAAGGTTTGCGTAGATACCATTGCAGTAGTCCAGGCGGGAAATAACAAATGCGTTAATAAAGCAGGTATGACTAGAATTAAATTATCCTTCACTTTATGACATTGGTCAGACTGTGAGAGTAAAAAGTGAGTAAATAAAATTTCACAAATGACAGCCCTGGTTGAGCGCAGGCGCATAGCCATCCGTGCTATACCTAATATACTTACAATACCTACATGTACAAATACAATCTATTCACATTTTTGTTCCCTTTCTCGGATTTAGTTCATGCGCATTGAAAGGATAGGGTTTTATGTTTCACGGCCTTTTTCCTTTAAAATACACAAGGCCCTTTTTTTTCTCCCAGATTCTTTCGGAGTTGTAAATCATCGACATAACGGAAAGCTTAAGTACGTGGAAGTAAGGGGGCGCACATTATATTCTTGTGGGACTTAATTTGGTTTCTATATCCGCACAAAAGGGCCATAATTTTTGTTCTACAAACGATGTGCAATGGAACAATGATCTCTAATTTGTTTCTAAGAGTGCTTCAATACAACTTTAAAAACCTGCATCAAAAAACTCGGTGTCTATATATTTATTTTGGTTAACTCTTTATGTATTTATATTTATTTATTGTATTGAATATTTACAACCAAGTATACAAGACTATTGTGAGTAGAATGAAGATTAAATGAGTACGAAGTCAGAATAATTAGTACCTATAGCATGTATGACGCGATGCATGGATGTAAATGAGGCAGGTAATTTCATCGTGTAGGTAATTTCATAACAATAGTTACTGAATTATTTTCCTTTTCGATAAAAATTCCAAATCAATATTACCTACTGATGACTACAACGAAGAAAAAAATACGAGAATTGAAGGAAGCAGAAGAATTATTCTTCGATAATAATATTATTTGATTAAAAAATCTTCCTTTTTATTTATATTTTTTTATTTTTATTTATGTAATTTATAATACCTACCTATATAAAAAAAATACAGAAAAAGATGAACAGTAAAAAAACATATTGCCTTTTACTAGAATACAAGCATTCGTGTGTAAAATAGACATTTGAAACAAAACAAACAAAATATTATACATAAGTACATAATTATTGCTATACAAAAATAAATTAATATAATTTATAAAAGGTCTATTATATTTTTATATTTTTAAATGCTATGTTTTAAAGAAGTATGTAATAGTGCACCTACCTAAGATATCGCGATTCTAGACTTACGTCATTTTGTACAGTGGGCACATACAAAAGTTATATTAATACTAAAGTCAGTCAAGTCAGTCGTTAGCTGCTGTGGTATCCTTTTACAGAAAAAAATCAGCCTTTATACTATGGCGTAAATTTAGCTGTCGCTGGTTCATGATTTATGTAACCAATCAAATCGCTTTATTAAATTGAAGTAGTCATTCGACGAGAAAAAAATATTATATTCTATACAAAAATGCCACCATAGGAATGTGTTGCAATCACAATAATAATTCTGTCGCCTCTGCATTGTTTGTTTTGACACGTGCATATAACGTGCAACGTACACACTAAAGGGACCAATGGGGATTCGAACCAGGGAAACAACAACACACGATTGCACAGAACTACATGTGGTCCACAGATTATGAAAAGGGACAGAACTGCTCTTTTTAACCCGACTGGGTAAACCATTATGTTCAAAATCTTCTACATCCTATTATGAAATAGTTAGTTACTAAATGTATTCAATGGACCAGATTATTTTCTATATACCTAATGCATATGTAACTACCATTTTGCCGTGTCCCTAGTGAAATAAACATGCTATTATGACGTAGCGTATTGCTATATAAATAAACTTTCTTTTATATTAATACAAGTATTATACCTAAATACATAGGTGTTACTTAATTGAATTCACGTGTTTTTCTGATCATCGATAATCCCTAAATGTTTCAAATAGGTAATTTTTCTGATTTAGTGGCATATTTTGGGTGTCATTTTATAAATCCATTTCATAAATACCTATCACAAAATAAACAATATTTGAAAAGGTACTTGAAAGACAGTTAATAAATCATATATTTCTCAATATTGTAACGATTTTTTATATTAATATATATAAATATTGGTTATACTGTGGTTATTTGTTATTAATTTATTTTATTATATTTATTAAAAAAACAATACAAAATAAACAGTAGATATTACGATATTTACATAGTAAATTAATAGTTATGTATGACCCAATTTCGAATAGAGAATTTCTCGAATTTTGAAGTCAGTCACATTTCACAATACATACACACCTAACTCAAACTGTATATACTCGTAAATCTTAATCTATAGGCAAATTAAGGAATATAATATGTGATATTTATATCGATATAGAAACAAAAATTCGGGAATAATTTGTCAACCCATGCAAATATATTAAAAAATCTACATTTAAATAATAAAAGTTATATTCAAATAATCGTCAATTTTCTTCAGTTAATTTTTAATTGTATTTTTCATTATGTTACGCTGGGTCGGGTTAGGTTAATCCGTTATGAGGACTGCTCAACATTATCTTAGAAATATTTTGTACTACCGACCTGAATACTGAATATGTAATGTATAACATATAAGTATTATTATATGATAAATACATACATACTTTAATACAAAGATGCCAGCTACAACATTGTTACAAAACATGATTTACCATTATACGTCCTTATATGAAACATTTAATTGATTGCATTGTTTGCTTTGATCGTTCCTTCCTACCTATAGATCTGAGGGAACTACTTTTACTAATAATCCATTACACCATAGCATGTCTATTTCTTCAATTTCGTGACATATATAATAAGTACCTACACTTGTATTATGGGTATTTTAATTTTTTTAAATCAACTCAGTGGTAATAAATTATTTATCAAAATGGACCAAGCACGCGTATGCTTGGTCCATTTCGATATTTTAAATATAAAACGAACGTTGGTAGATATATTATGTATTATGCTGTATTTACGAAATAGATGCATTATTAATACAAGACTTAAAATATTATATTTTTTTAGTTATCTATGGTATTCACAAATAAGGAACAAATAAATACATTTTTTCAAATGAATACAACATAGCACCTACCTATACTTTTAATACAATTTGATAGTAAGTACATAATAAATTTAAATTCTTACTTAGTTCTTACTAATAGAAAAGCGTGTATGAGACGATGCATGGATGTGAATTAAGCGAGTACCTAATGTAGGTATGTCAATAAGGAGGAGTCTGGCGTTTTGTTCTCTGTTTTCCCAAGAAGGGAAATGACGTGACGGTATGGAATGGCATGGTAGGTATATGTATATAGTATTCACTAAGACAAAAATCATAATTCTGTTGCAACTGCACACAACCGTTTATGATGTAAAAACTGCACACATAAAATTATTGTTTTGATTTTTTAAACGGAATTCTGGTTTTGAAATCGATATTTTTGTCAATTTTCTCTCGATGTATGCTTTAAAATAAATTGCGACTCACGTACCTACCTATACCTAAGTGCAGAGTACCTACCCAGAAGTGGATCTAAATTAAAGAACATAATAATATTAGGGCTAGATCATATATAGATTTTTAATATAATATATTATACTAGATGTCGTAGCAAATTTCGTATGAATCGAAGTGAGACATTTTTTCTATAGAGAATAACGACTAATGTGAATTGTTTTCGGATTTATTTGTCTAAAAAAACATTTTAATTATTAAAGCTTAGAGAACAGTTATCTAGGATGTGTTGAAATGTAAGGAAAACTGAAATATGTTGCCAACCAAAACTTCAAACGCGCGATATTCCATGACTCACTTTTTGCACAGAATAGGTACTACATCTAGTATATTGTAATAAAAATCTATGGGCCAGATTGTATTTAAACATTTTTTCGAAAAACAAGGAACGTTCCTACCTTTCTCGATTCCATATTTATATTACTCATGAATATTTTAGGCCTTACATTATGTAGGTAACTAATAACTGCTAAGATACAATATTTTTCCTAAAAACGTAAAAATAAATTATAAAACACCTACAACAATTCCATTTATTATCAGTAATTCAATACTCAATACCCATGACAGCAATGAAAAGAGTTATAATTAACTACACAAATGCGAACACTTTAAGCCTGTTGTACAGTAAAAGATTTCGCTTTAAGGCCTTACAATTTATAACGGATTATTAAGAGGTATAAATGAAAACACTAATTAGTTTTAGTTTCACTATTTAATTTTAACACTGGCACTGACCGGTATCGATCTGAAGATCATCGTCAGAGTGCTCTGAGCACTCTGACGATGATCTTCAGATCGATACCGGTCAGTGCCAGTGTTAAAATTAAATAGTGAAACTAAAACTAATTAGTGTTTTCATTTATACCTAGTATAATGGAGTTTCACCACGAATTATCCGTCGACAAAATTAACAAGGATTATTAAGACTTAGTAGTCTTATTGTGGAAGTGTGTTGGAGCCAATTTCTTGGCACTGCTATGACCGCTCCAAGGGACGAGAACCTACCTGGGTCCCGACTGACCATGGGACAACAAAATGTCAGAACTGTTATTGTTATTTTGTTGTTGCAGGCCAAAAATGGACACATTCCGGGAAAAAAATATTATGAATACAAGTGATGAACGGTCGCCAGACAAGACATTATGTTGTGCATTGTCACAAAACGTTGTACATTGCAGTCTTTAAAAAAATAAATGTCACATTTCTCAACAAAATTATGTAAGAAAATTATTTTTCTGTTACAAAAAACATAAACTCAACGTATAGTACCTACATTAATACATAATTTTACATTGAACAATGTGAAGTCTCGAGTAAATTATGGATAAAAAGAAAAAAAATGGTGACAATAGTTTTTTGTTTCTATTAAATATTCCAACTATTTATTTGGGTATATTTTTCGCTGACTAGCAACAAAAAGGGTTTTTTTCATATTGTCAAGGTAAAAAGTCATATTCGTGAATATATATTATCATCTGAGGGCGCTGTAAAGTGTTTTTTTTTTTAAATTATGTCTTTGTTCTTTTGATCGAAAATATTTGACAACCATTTAAAAAAACTAATAATATGTACCTAGTAGGAAGGTATATGTTGGTTAAAAAACAAAATAATACATATTGATGATTTGGCATTTTGGATTCTCCTCATTGATTCATACAAACTCGTATTAATTATAAAGTCTTAATCATTTTAACAAATTAATGAAAAAAAATATATCCATTAACCTTAATAATTCAAAGAAGAAAGACAGGTTTGTGAATATATGAGCAATGTTAATGACATACATTTAAGTTTTTAATCAGAATTTAGCAATGACAACCATTACAAAAAGGTTATTTGTTGTGTTTATAAGAATTTTAATTAATCCTACAATGAACAAATAAAACAGCATATCGAAACATTATTTCATATATGGCCTTTGTTCTTGATCCTAATAAGTATTACGATTGTTAGGTACTCACATAGGTATTCCCAAAAATAAGCAAACGCTTCGTGTGTACCTAGATGAACGAAATCAATATGGTAGGATCGCAATTATTGAGATCCTACCATATTGATTTATCTGACCAATATGATTTCAATAAGTTTTCAAACGCACAGCATCCCGAATATTTATATTTATCCACACATTGTAGAAGACTTTTATTACCGCTATGCCACCAGAGTCTTATAATATTATAGTCTCAAAGGTGATTGACATCTGTGGTAATTAAATTACCCTTGTATCACATGATTGGCACTAATTGACTTTTAAAACAACACAGTTGCCATAAACTCGAATGGCGAATATTAATCACTACTATACTTTTCCTTAATTGGACATCAATGAAGCCGATGAGAGTATTTTAGCATAATTGATATCATATTTTAGTTACCGTAATATACTTGAGATTGTTGACTATTTATTCAAAACAAAATCAATGAATTATAGTAATATGCTATCTGAATTAGCAATTTCATTATAACTGGTGTTTAAATATTTTATAGCACGGCTTAAGGTGGCCATAAAGCAAATAAGTCAAGTCAATGAATGAATAAATACGTTTATTTGGTTTTTCGTCATTTTCTTTACTTACAATGACGGTCGCAGGTTACCAGGAGCGCATAAATAGAGACTGTTAACTTCCCAGAGTCCAGTAACGATATCATTAACACTCTTATTTGTGGCAGTCGCCGACGTAACGAGCTCCTTAATTGCATTTTCAATTTACCGCTTATTTATTTATTACCTTAACACTACTCCTAAACGACCCACTTCGAAACTTTCGCTACTCTGTGCATCATCCATATGTGACGCAACGTAGTCAAACACACTATTAAATTTACGCATGTTTGTCATTATTTTGCGTGTGATTTCATCAAAAACTAGCACGATAAAGTCATGTAGATTGTAATTTTTATTTTTATTTCAAAAACGGTTACGTAAAATAATACTTTTATTAACACTTTTTTTCATATTATCAAACTTACAAAGACTAAAACGGTACATACGCATCGTTTCAATAATGTATAATAATGACGCATTATTATTTGTAATTGTCATTAGATTATCTACCCACTGCAACTTCAAACCTAATAATTATCGTCATTACATTATCATAACACTTGTCAACGTACATTAATTACCTACCACGAGATTTATTGTTCATAATCTTTAAAACATATACCTACCATGAGACTTGTGGTTAGTAATCTTCATAGCTTTACCGTGCAGTCCAACGTAATACTTAGGTACCACTAAAAAATAGGTTTCAAGTTTTAAAGTTTTCTACTTGACATTACCATGAGACTTTAATATTACTACATACACTGAGAAATTCTAATTAAAATGGTGTCACCAAATTTTCCAAAATATCTTCGCAATCGAAAAAAATGTCTCTCTAAAATTCTCGAATAAAATTTAATTTAAGCTTTTTTCGAGTTTTTTCATTTGATATCTGTAGACAATTAACACTTCCTTCTGCAATTTCCTCTATTTTTGAAAAATTTACCGTTATAAACAGAATTTGCTGCATTAGGTCCAAATTCTCAGATATACCTACAAAAATTACTACATAATTTTATATACTATTTAAAAAAATATATACCAGACACAAAATAACACAATATTATTGAAATATTTACGATATAGTTATTCACAAAAACGGCGCTATATACCTACCTAAGTCATATTATTTTATTATTAGGTATACATTATTGAAGTAACCTGTTTAGTAGGTTGTGAGGTCGTCCATGAGAACGTCGTAAGAGGACAAAAAACCGACACTGCAACACGTTATGCAGTCGTCAATGACAAACGGTAAAGTCGTAACAGTGTTTTTTCGACTCACTTCTGATGGCGACGGAATATTATATCCATCTGTCTGCACTGTTCTAATTTCAGTATATTGCGAGCACAAAGATTAAACACGAACTCGCCAAGTTCAGTGCAAAAATATGCACAAATCGCACGGCGTAGTGTTAAAAATGAAAGCGCGGTGCGCATGTGTGCAATTAATTAGCAAAGTGTACGCGCTGTAGCTAATGAGGCCCGGTTAATAATGGAAGGTACCAACATATTATGTGAAGACCAGCATGTAGTTACCCAGCAAACCTTGAACGAGCGAACCTCTTAGGAAATAGCTTTTAAGAATATGTTGACTCAACAATAAAGTACGGTAGCGCCGACACTGATTAAATAAACCAAATAAGGACTTTAATAACTCTATGAATAAGAATGGCCTATTTACTTTATTTGATCTGATTTTTGCCTTTTGTGGAGGTTCCGTTTAGTACAACTGACTTGGAAAAAAATCTAATATATGAAGTGGAATTTTCTTTTTTTTTTAATTTTAATTTGGATTGGTGTTATTACTATTATAAAAAAAGTAAACAAAGTCAGGCTCTGCATGACTTAGCTCCGCACTATATTCGAGAACTGTGTCAGAGGAATGTACCATCAGAGAGACGCTTAACATTTACATCGCCAGAATCACAGAATACCAAGTCTATAAAGGTATTGGATAGAGCGAATAAATCTGCTAACTTAGATAGTGGTTTCAGTGTAAACGGAGCTATCAAATGGAATAAATTGCCTTATGAAGTGCGTGGAGAGCAGATTTTTGGAACCTTCAGTAAATTACTTAAGACTTCTCTAATTCGCAGCCCATGAAATGATCTCTTACCACAATACGACGCTGTAAAAATTTGATAATTACCTATTAATAAACTCTCGTATCATGACGGCTATAATTTAATGAAAATGAATTTGTCTCGCAGTTGTTTTAAAATTAAACCTAACATATCTATAACTGATATCTGATCTATCACTGAAAAGCTGAAATAAAACAGGATGAGATGGTTTGGTCACGTGATGCACAGAAATTAAGATTATTCGGTAAAGAAACGCTCAACATCCCAGCTAGACCTAGGGACAGAGGCAGACCCACAGCAACATGGTGGTCCAGTATTGAGAAGGAGCTGGCGGCTCAGAGTGTTGACAACCCAGGACAGAAGATCCTGGCGCTTACGTACCTACAAGGAGGCCCGACCCTGAATAAGCCGGCATAGAGGGGCAAGAAAAAGAAGACATAATATAAATACTAACTATTGTATCGAAATAACTTGAGGTTTTACGTTTTGGATTAGTTGGAAATAAATATAATAATCCCGCCCCTGTAAATTTGTTTGTATATAAATAAATAAATAAAGCTGGTCTCCATGAAACTGTTCAATATTATGAAGCCCCTGTCCATAACGTTTTAATGAACATATTGTAAACAATAGGTTCCAGTCTTGAAATCATGACTTTAAAATAATGTAGGAACTTCTGGTCTTGTTACCAAAATAGGAGACACATAAGCATTAAAAAAATTAATGGCACGTCTCAAAACCTCTCACGAAGAAATGATTATAATACCATATGATTATAAGAAATGATTATAAGTCCATATTTATGCATTTGGTATATCTTCAAGGAAGGTGAACTTTGCCATCCATCGAGCTAAAATTAAGGATCTAGGCCCAACATCCAATTGCTGACCTAAATAACCTTGGAGTAAATTGTATAAAAACATACAAAGCAGAATATTAGCAGACCTGGAAAGGTATAATGCTCTTTATAAATTCTTCTGGCATTCCTTGCAAGTTAAATACGACATAATATTCAAATAAAAAAAGATGTACTCAGTAAAAAAAAATACGCTACAGCAATGACACAAAAACGTGTTATTGTATTTCATGCTCAGAAGTTCTTTGTAAAAATACGTTCACATAATAATTTAATGACGTTGGCGTAATTAAGCGATAATGAATCAATACCTGCCCCATATTGTCAACAGGTGACATCCAGTTCCGCCGTGCGACCGATACACATCACACCACCTAATATATTAAGAAAGGCGATCCCGCGTCGGGCGGTTCCTCAGTCGGCGCATAAAACACACGGGTGGAATAAAAACGCACTCCGAGTCATGTTCGCAATGTAATGGCAGCGGCAAACTTAACGCTTCGAAGGTTTTAATCACCGCATTAATTTATTACTGCGCGCAAATTAAATATTGAACGAAAAAAAAATAACCGATCACTGAACCAGAATTAATAGACACATAATTAGGAAAAACTTCACTTTGTACAAAATGTGCTTTGAAAATCGTTTCATACAAATACGGTTCGATCGTATTATTTATCTTCATAAAAGTGGCCGTTCATACAAACAGAAGTAGGTACTTACAATAATTGTAATTCATATCGTAAAATTCCATGATTTTTCTTATGCAGGAACATTAGTTGGTAAGCCGTTTGGCTTCTGTGCGGGCATCCTAGGTTCGATCCCCAGCAGAGGAGAAATTTATTTAAAAAGTCATTTCTCACGCAAATCTTGCTTCTCTGGGCCGGAAACACTGGTTAGTTAGAAAAAATTGGCATGTGGTTGTAAATTCGCCACTTGCGAAGAGTGCAAGGAAGTTTAGATGGGTCGATGGCAGAACGGTTAGCGCGCTGGGCTAGTAATCCAGTGGTCGCGAGTTCGAATCCTGCCTCGACCGATTTCGTTCGCCTATAGCACAAGCATTTATTTGCTTATTTTAGGGAACGTAGGAAGATGTATATGTACTTGTTTAACAAGATCATATTCATTTTTTATTTAAAAAAAAAAAAAAAAAAAGTGTTTATTATTATTACATATTTTAAGAGAAGTGACACAAATTTAATTTTATTACGTTTTTGATATTTGTCATTTTGAAATACAGGTTAGTTTTACTAGTGGTGCATTGCAGTTACAAAGCAATTTATAATCCATTTATTATAATATCTTAAAAGAACTTCTCCTTTATGTAGGCATACATACTTATGAGAAAAAATATTCGTACAATAAAACTCTAATTCAATGTTCAATATACATATAATATAGGTATTATTACAATCGGAGTCACGTACGTTTCAGTAATAAACAAAAACCATATTTTAAACCTTGGATAAATAGTAAAAAATCAGTAATTCAAATGTATAATTATATAAAAGTAATTCGATTTATGGTAAATACAGATGCCTGCCTAGTGAAACATCAACAATAATTTCACTAAATGGATGATAAAAAAATACTTTGAATTGATTCACGCCTCGTGCACTATATTACTCAAAGAATGCATTTCATAATCACGCCTTGTTCCTTATAATTAAACACATATTTTTCTTACACTGAGTATATCCAATGAACGATTAAAACCTCGATTTATATAAAGAATCATAACAATAGTATCAATCTGATTCTGCAGTTGTTCATTTCAAGTTTATAAATATGTGCATTTTATTTAGTCGCCAAATTAAAAAAAATGAATCGTTGAATTATGTTAATAACCTCTTGAGAGTCTTGGAATCTTCGGTAAATTAATTAAGACTACTTTGTTTCGTATAGCCAACGATTCAGAAATAGGACTCGGGAATGATTTTGTATCACAAAACAATGTTACATAAATTACAAGTTAAATATTGTTTTATTTAGTTTGACGACGTACAATTCTTGGTGAAACTCCATGATGCCATAGATCGAAGCAATTGTTTTAGTTTCACTGTCAATTTATTACATACATTCAAATGGTAATGATGATGGTCTGATAGACCCGACACATGTTAGTGCATGTAATAAATTGATAGTGAAACTAAAATAAATTAAATATACCACTACTGTATAAAAATTAAATAAAGTTCAAAATTATGACACTTTCCTCAGTTTCGATGTTGTTTTCAATAACTTTAATTGTTGATTTCCCATGTCTGTCTGTACTGGAAGTTTGCAATCGATTTTTAACTATCTTTGAGGTCTAAAGCTTTCAGAATTTGTGTATTTCCAATGACAATGCATGTTAAACTTTATACAAAGTAAACAATATTTTATTGCAATAAATCAGAAGTATTTTTATGAATTTCTGTTTTCGCGAAGAAAGCATTGAAAAAGATGTCCTTATTTTTTTATTGAATTGTTTTTAGTAAAAATGTTTTTATTTCAAGTACCTACATTGGTATACATCTTCATATGAAATAACCTGCATTTGCTGGATGAACTAAAAATGATCTACTGAATTATTATTAGACCAACACACATACGCTCTGTCAGCGACCTATCATAATATAAGAATGCAGGAAATTTAACTTGAAGTCATATCACAAAACAAGATCAGTGAAAAAATACTATAAATAAAATTATATTGTTAATGCACAATCGAGCATCAAGTAATTTCAGATGATATTATGAAAACTCCATCCATTAGACATATACGTATTATAATACGTATATTTGAAAGCAGGTAAGTTCGGGTAGAATGCCAGCCAGCCAACCATCAACAATGCCCAGAATCATCTGCTTGGCTAAGAAGAAAGGCTCTGTGTGTAGTGTGTACCTATATCTCATACTCGCAAGTCCCGGCGGCCGAACAAAAGGATCTTTGTGTTTTTTATTCATCATTTATATTTTTCTCAGCGTCCGCATGCAGGCATGCGCAGTGGAATCTCGCGTGATGTCGAGTCCAACAATGCAAGTGTAAAAGAAACCACATCAGTCATCGGGTCCGGCCCGATCGTGAGGTCTGGATCAAACTATTCGATCAAGCTGATAGGTTACACGGTCCGATTATTATGAAGTCATAAAATGTATAAAACAGATTGAAGGGGACATTATTTTGTTCCAGGACGCTTTGAAACCTATCGCATACTTAGTACTGCATGAGTTTCAGAGTCAATAATATATGCTTTCTTAATGATCTACTCAATTGGTACGTGATAGATTACTGTAAAACCTATAGTCAATCTTCAGAGATCTTTCTTATCCTCCTGATATGTGCATAACAGGAGGTCAGATTTTATATTTTTATTTTATACAATAAGAAACTTTTTCTGGTTTGCTGTTTCAATTCTGCTTCCCAAAACAAATATAAAACAGTGAATCATTTCCTAGAGATTTTGAACAATTATTTCGGTTTCTTTAACCGTTAATAGGATTTTTGGTAGTTTTTACCAAATGTGGAAATGTGGAAAAAGGGATTCTCCGGAATGTGACTGTGGAGCAAGAAGCCAAACTTTCCAGCATCTAGTCGAGGAGTGCCCGATACAGAGATATGAAGGAGACTGAGTGGACATCTATAGGGCGACTCCAGAGGCTGTGAAGTGGCTGGCCGAACGGGACCTAAGAGTGTAGAAGGAAAATACTCGATGACGCAGCCAAAGGTGCAGGAAAAGTCGTAAACACACAAAATGGAAGTAAGTAAGTAGAAATTTGGTAGTTTTAAGCTAATCAATGTCATATGTGATAAAAAAATCCTATTTGTCAACTATTTCGAGTCCTAGAAACGAAATTATGCTTTAAAATTGAGTATTTCGATACAAAAAAACTTCATCAAAAAACAAATAAAAATCGATTCATAAGATTATGCTATTTTTTGACAATTTTTTTAACATTTCAATAGAGACGAAGTTGGAACATTATAGGATAACCAAGAACTCGAAGCACCTACAGGGCTTACGACCTGTCATCGGCTGGTTTACGTGATCACTTAATGTGCTTGCGCTACGTTCACCAATTATGCCTTCTTATTGATTTCCCTTATCAATGCAATTTTAGAGAGTTCTATATATTTCAATAATGAGAAACTGATCGTTTGAAAATAGTCGAACGTTTGAATGTAGTTTATAATTCATATATACAAAAGTTAATAATAAATATATGTACTTATATACATAAATAATATGGTTGTCGTAGAAATAAACTGATTTTGATTCGTGTGTAAAGGGGATTCAAATATCAAATTTATAATTCAATAAAACAGTTTGTCGCTGTTACTTGAGAAAACCAATGTGGCTATATAATCCATGGAGGGATAATTTTTATCTGAAAATTATAAGGAAATACAGAGATATCAATACTAGAATGGTTAGTAGGGCGTCATATAGCACACGCAAATGGACAAACGTCACGCTCAATGAATAATTATCATTCGCTTTAGATTCGTCTTGAGCAATACGTACACATCAAAACATACTTATAAACAGGTCGTATGACCTGTACATAGGTACTTGATTTAGCGGTTTCCAAAACAATAGTATATCCTGCTTCGTTTGTATTGAGATAAAGATATACCTAATATTTATGGGTACGTACCTATCGAAAATAATATAAAAAGGAAAAGTCCTTAGGTATATCAAGAACATATAAATCTTCATGTATTTCCTTAACTAAACAAATGCTTGTGCTAGAGTCTAATAAAATCAGTCGATCAGGTTTCGAACCCACGTCCACTGAAAACAACCCGAGGTATCCAATCTACCCTGCGACCCATATTCAATGATATATTTTTTAAAGAATTGTAACATGTACATATCTAACCTCATACATTCCCTTAACTAAGCATACTTAAATGCTTGGTGATCGAAATCGGTCGTGGCAGAATTCGAACTCGCGACCACTAGATTTCTAACCCAGCGCGCTTGCCGCTCTGACACCCCCTAATTTAACACATACCATTTTTTTCTGTGAGTGATTTATTTATGCGAACAATTTCGAAACGATTGAAATAAAATGCGCCAAGAAGTAAGAAAGAAATCTTAAAACTAAACCAATAAAATATGAGGACATTTTTTTAAAAGTTTAATGCAATAAGTAGGTTACTTTATATGAAACACAAAAATGTTCAATTATATCAAAATTTCAAGCTGAAAATTTTATCATGAATTGTCATCGAGAACACACAAATTATGAATGTTTCTGAGCTCTAACGGGTAGGAAAGTTCGTTAAATAAAATGATTGCAAAATTCCAGTTGATACAGATGTGAAATTAATTAAAAATATATACCTGATAATAAATATTGATGGCAGAGAGGCTAAGTGTGCTTTGTAATCCAAAGGACGAAAGTTCGAATCTCACCTCTGAGAAGGAAATGTATGAGGAGGATTTGTGTTTTTGTTTCAAGGGCATACATGTCATATTCTTTGTTTTTTTAAGTTACATAATAATATACTAGTTAATTGATTTAATATTACGTCCAATCTAATTATTTGCCAGACTGTGTAAAGGAATCATCTGGTCTTGCCGATTTTCGTTGCCTAGGTGTTGAATACATGAAGGAAAAGTTCTTTTAAGATATTGTGTGCTTCCTTTGTATATTTTTGTGTAAATTGGAATATTTTTTGTTTTTTGTTGTTTTTATATAATTCATACTGTGTAACCTATTTCAGTTATTTTTTCAACTTGTTAATATGCTTTTTGTTTATACTAGATGTAAGATACTAGTTTTTACATCTAATTAAAATATATATATATATATATATATATATATATATATATATATATATATATATATATATATATATATATATATATATATATATATATATATATATATATATATATATATATATATATATATATATATATATATATATATATATATATATATATATATATATATATATATATATATATATATATATATATATATATATATATATATATATATATATATATATATATATATACATACATACAATCAATATCTATCACTGTAACTAAAACAGTAAGTAGGTACCATGGGTGGATTATTTTATCTGAAAATTGTAAGTCGAATGTAAAGTTAATCTTCAATGGTGTTAATTCCCTATAGAAGGTACAAGAAGCATCTAGAAGTAGGGCATCACAAGCACACGCAAATGGATAGGTACGCGTCATCTACTATAAGAGTAATAATCATCTACATATTTTTCACGTTTGTGAATATAAAAGGCAATAAAGAAATGGTGTATTTGATTAGCATATTAATATAATATTTTATGCACTAGGATCATTGATCGCACGCACGACTATGGAGAATATTTAATTAGGGTTGCCATAACCAACAGGAACCGATTCGGGACGTTTTGACACCTCACTTTTTGACATATATCACAAAATAAAAAGTTCATACATTTGCGGAAGCTTAGGAGTGACAATAAATTAGAAGAAAGACAATTGAGATGGTCACATATAAAGTAGACCCGAGGATCACATAGTGAACCAGGCTATGGCCGTAGACATCCTCCGATCAACGAATAGGGGAAGACCAAAAAATACATGGATGGCGCAAAGGAGTTCCCAATTGATGAAACAAGAATTAACATCGGAGGCGGCCCAGAACCGAAGAGTGCACAGCCCGAGGACGAGGAGAGCTGACCCCAACAGTCTTCATCGACGATAAGTTGGGAAGAGGCCAGGAAGAATAAGAAAAACTTTTTGACACAGATATCCTAAGCCCGCTGACATATAACACCGAAAACTAGCAGCGTTTCAACTAGAAGTAGACCAAAACATGCTGTGGCGTTATTTTATTAAACGTCGTGCAGTTTCTGACTGGTAAAAAACAATATTCAAATGCACCTACTCTATGAATTGCAATACCATATTTTTCTAAGGCTTTCTTTCGTTTCTGACGTAGCTAGAAAGCGCACGCATAAATAGCGGCGTGTAATTCATTTGTATTTAGTTCGTAAAGGGCGAATTATACACCACGTGTGTCTTGTACGATCGCACACCTGTCGCTGGTTACCATACATTGTGGTAAAATATGCTGTGATGTTATAAATGAATGAATGAACATTTCCTTCTTCCTTTCCTCATCGCTGTGTCTGTTAATTGAGTTATTAAATTTATAAATTTTAATTTATGTCATTGTACCAAATTCACGTGGCAGTCCCATATATAACTATGCGACGTATGGCAACCCTAACTATAATATTTAGTTATAGGTATATGTTCGGTGTGGATAACTCCATACATATTTTTGTAGAGTTAATGGGCTGAAGGCCATTATGTGAATAAGTAACGTTGTTAAAACTCGAATTGCTGTATAGATAAAAATCAATATGTATTTCTTTACCGTGGAACTTTATCTCATATGAATACTTCGTTAATAACGTATCATGACGAACGTCAATGACACTACATGGATTAGGAGTATTTTTGTAGATGAATGAATTCACAGAGCATTATTATTATTATTTATTATTTACCTATAATAGGGTCAATTTTATGTGACAAATAATATCATATTATAAAAAAAAAACTCAAATAAAAAATACTACATTTAGTTAGCCAAACGCCTTACAAACTGTGCCGGCCGCCGTGGCACAGTTAATAAGCCGCTTGGCTTCTGTGCAGGCATCCCGGGTTAAATTTCCCACCATAAAAAAAATTTAAATAGTGCTTCCACTCTTTTCTATTATTGTTTTCGAGTGTCCCGTAAGAGCCGGGTAATCGAAAATACAACAGGCAACAATAACATCTCACATAGTTCAGCAATGAGGTTCACCACCCATTCTGAATATAGTGCCTTTTTAGGTGAGACGAGACTGGTGTGTGGGTATACACAGATATGTTGTGCTCCCTTTTATAAGGCAATGCACACCCGCACACCTTTCGCTGGTTACCCCACATTGTGGGATATGCCGTGATGGTATGAATGAATGAATGAATAAATAAAAGATAATTGGGTTTAATTTTTATTTTAACGGTTTATAAATAATTCTTTTAAAAAAATACGATTTGAAAATGTAAGTAAAAAATACTTTACATTTTAGCTTCTTTGAAAAATATTATAATATAATTTTCTCCCTTGTTGAGAATCAAACCCAGGTCACTAGTACAGAAATCAAACTATACTTAGGACGATGCGAATTTTTGACAATACTATCCCTAATCTAGGCTAAAATGCTAATATTTAATTAGTTCATGTAACTTTATGATCATAAACTAATTGATAAATTGTAGTAGTTTGTACTTTATTTTCCTAATTTCATCTAAAAATATGTTTTCCTACCATGTCTCTATTAACATACATTTTTTTTTTACTAAACCTTTCCTGGGATTGAATATTAATACCTATAATTTTACAAACACGTTCACTTTAGTTATATGTAGGTACCATATTTTTATTCATATTAATGCATATATAATACAATATTGTACCTATTATGTTAAATAATAAATACACGATATTGCCACGTAAATAAATTTTATTATTGACCAAATGATGTAATTTTTTAATCGAAATGTCAATGGTTGAATATTATTGGTAGTAGATTTTTCAACGCGCGATCAGAAAAAAAATCAGCATAATAAATGGAAAAAAACATTTTCTCTTCTTAAATATTATACGTAGGTACCTACCTAATATTTATTTAAATATTTAATACCTACAACATAATGGAATGAATAAATCAAAACAGATATAAATTGCGAAATATTTTAGCATACATAAATATGTAAGTAGGTATATAATATTATGTTATATGCTATGACCAAATGAATTAATAATATAATGTATTTTGTACGAAAAAAAGAGATTTATTAAATCGAGAAGAATAAGATAATTATTGATGAGACGAAAAATTAGATTTTTTTTATATAAAAGTAAATTTAAGTCGAAACGAATTAGGAAAAAAAAATATCATCAACAAATGGACTTTTTTCCAGAATGTAAATAACAGTGTAGGTACATACATTATTTGTGTAAGTAGGTACTAATAAGTGAAGAAAATTGACTTTTTAATCATAAATTGTCTTTCGAAAAATTGATGTTTAACATTAAATTTATGTTAAATTTAAATTTGTTCATGCAAATTATTGTAAGATAATGAAAAATATACATAGATATATACCTTTTTTTGTTGGATGGAAATGCAAGAAAGGCGCCATTTTTATAATTTATAAAAATGTTTAATAGTATACCTACCTACATACAGTAATTAAATGCAAACATTGTAAATAGTAAAAAAGAGGAAACTATTTTATAGATAGGAACATATTTAATAAAATACATTTTAGTTATGATTATTTAAATTCGATAATTTATTTGTGATCCAGCTCACAATATTCTTAAATGCACCTCAATTCATAAACGAATAATATGTATACACTGAAATGTTAGAATCTGTCCAAAGGAAGTTTGTAAAAATTCTGTCTTATAGAGCCGGTATAGGTCGTTACATGTTAACTTATAATCAGAGATTGATTTTTTTTAATATTTCTAAGCTGAGTACTCGACGAAAAGTGGCGGACGTGGCATGTTTATTTAATATAATAAATAATGTTATGGACACACAGCTGGTCAATGACTTAAAATATAACGTCAATATTAAATCACTAAGAAAGCCAAATATTTTTCACATAGGGTTCTGTATATCTAACATATCATTTTATAATCTATTGTATCGCATGTGCCGTATTTACAATATTCATAGCAACTCTAACATAGTTGATATCTTCTGCAACACAAGAGAGGTATTTAAAAAAAGAATGCTATTGATTCTGAGTAGAGAGGAGAATTTCTGTTGATGTTTTCATCCCTTTTTTTTTGTTATATGCACAATTTTCATTACTTTTCATTGTTTTATATATACTTCTCTATATTTACTTTGTACTTTTTATTGTTGCTTCTTTATGCTTTTATAGGTTTTGTATAATAATGTCTTATTTTTAAAGTTTTTTTATTCCTGCTTTTATCTTGGATATTTTAATATGTTTGTGTAAATAATTTATGAACTTCGCATGTTGTGTTCACTTCCAATTGGATATTGACATTATGTAAAATTATTATGATATACTTTCTTGTATGCGATTGTCAATGTAAGTGTCCCAAATAAAATAAAATAAAATAAAATAAATATTTGTTTACATTATTAAATATAATAAGTTGACAATTTATTTATAACTGTTGAATCATCATTTTTGGTTTTACAAAATTTGAATATAGTAAATAGATACCTAATTCGACTTTTGCGCCTATAGTCAGTGCCATTTTAAAACCTATCTAGTCAGCCTATAATATAATGTATGCAACTTAGTAGCGACATTTAAAGCACATTGGTCCATTTTGTTTATAAAATATAGTTATTTTTCAAGATTCCTTGGATCGACAAATTTTAAACAGTTGTTAAATCAGGATGTTCCGAGTCTCGATATTATTTCCTAACAAAATATTTGCAGAACATTAAAATTATCACACGATACGGATATCCCCACAAAGCGATAGAAACCAAAGCTCTATTCATAACAAAAAGATCATACATAGGTAAGCATAGCTTTGCTGAAATTGCTTTGCTCGCAGGGTAACAAACATTGCGATGAATGTTTTTCTATACAACGTCGCACACCATCCTAAATTGTTCTAGGTACCCACGGACAAAATCAGGGATGTAATCGAACGGACGATTCCAAACATCGGAATTTAATACCCACCTGTTTATTTCAGACACAGCACAAGCAAATTTGTAATCAGGGATTCTCAGACCTAGAACTACATAGCAGACATGCTTATGAAATGTTTTAGTAAAGTTATATTTGGTAGGACCGCTGTCAGTCTGTTGTTTCATATATACTTATCGATGTTTTGTATATAATATTATATATGTATGTTTTATATCTAAGTTGTCTTCTTTATATTTTTTTGTGCTTGTTTCTTGCCTTAGTACATTGCTTTATTTTCTTTTTTTATAAATATCTAATGTTATTAACAAAATAATTTTGACTATTTTTTAATTGGTATACCCACAGACAGGCTGTGCCTTGTGGGATTTTTGTATACACGGTTGATTTATTGTGATTGATATTATGTTTATGTATATTGTACATAACTTAAATAAATAAATAAAGTACCTAACCTTCAGGCACCTACTGTACCCACTATGCACTAATCTTGGTTGGTCCGTAGAACTGCATTTTTTATAAACGTAACAATTTTGTGTTATCAAAATATAAACTCCAACATCAATTTATTTTAAATTAATATATTGAAACACATCGACGAAAATGTAAACGGATTTTTTTTATCTATTTTATGTTTAGTAAAGATAATCTCTGTCAAAGTTGAAAAAACCATGATAAAGACCTGGCATATAAATCATGCTCATCTTGGATTGAAACATTGTCGATCTGTTCAAGAGAAATGAATTCAATTGAACGAATCGACAGTTGGAAAAGAACTACTAAGTATTGGGAACAGTGAAACATGTTGCTTTTTTATATAAAGATAATATAGGTTTCATGCATTCTTTTCGGATTAAAAATGTCTTCACTAATAAAATGATCAATTTGATTAAAAAGATGGATAATATTTGAGGTATAATTGACAACCCTGTTTGGAAATCGTTTGAAAACGGCAGCAGTAAAAGAATGATGGGGCTCTTTGGATAACCCTCCCCTAAACGTACCCCCGATGGAGGGTTTAAATTTGCTTACTTATTCATTATTTAAACCTTTTAAATGTTTACGTCCGTTTTATATACGCGCAAACACACCCATATGCAACGCCGCGCCGGCTGCTCACAGAAAAACCCAGATATCATTCGGCTAACCCTCACGCCAATTTGGCACCTAAATACAGCTAGCTGTAAGACCGATTTCGCATATCGTAGTGAGGCGACCAAATACAGAGATACCAATCACTCACCCTACAAATAAACCATTCGCGAAATGGTGTTGGGTTTGTTTTGAAATTTTGCGGCTGCTTGAACAGTTTTTGACTCCTATTTTGTAGTATGCAGTGTTTGTTAGTTTTAATTTTGAAACACGTGGCTCGGTTTACAATCCCTGACTAGGACCGCGTGGGGAGCTTTTGTATCCGACTGTAAATTAAACTAATTTTATTATTTCAACCGCTATTATTACTGTATATACCTACTCATACAATGCTTGCTAATATGAATAAATATAACAAATTAATATGTAGGTAGATAGGTATAAATTACTATAAGTACCTACTTAGGATTATATAAATTGTCATGTAAAAAATACTGTACCTAGATATTTATTTGTAACAAAATATCAAGTAAGACGAAGGTGTCTTAAATTTTACATAATGTCTAGTAAATTTGAATAATTGACACTGGGTATTTCATAACGATAATTATGATAGAATTAAGAAGTATGGAAAATAACAATAAAGAGGAAAAAACAATCAAAACACGGAGCCCCTTTAATTGACAAGTCACCTATTTTATAAATAGGTAAGTAGAAAACCAAGAATATAGATTTTTTAATTCAAAAATTTTACATCAGCGTATCATAGACAGATTATTATTAAATAATATTTTATCGTTAACATATTTATAGCCTTGATGTACGATGAATCATCTTTATAATTGTCACTATAATATAAAACTAGTGGGTTGTGGCCAACGCTAAACTCCTCACAACAAGTCAATCTATAAAGAATTCAAATTTTGTATGGAAAATATTCATTGCACCATTTTCACGAAATGATTTTGTTAAATTATTTTTTATTTGAATATATTATTATGAAAACTTGATAACTTTTCAATGCCATTTTATGAAAGTGATGTGCCTTTTTACTAATTTGAAAATAAAAATTTCAAATTTTAATTTCCCTGAGCTTGGGGTCATTTTGAAATATTTGACAGTTAAAAAAAAGATATCCTTAAAAATCTAATGGGGTCTAAGCGTGTATTAGATATACATATTTGCAAAATTTGAAAAGAATCGAATGAGTACTTTAGTCTATAATCGATAAAGTAAAATAAACACGTCGTACATAGCACACACGCACATATACCTACATTGTGACGAAACTTTCAGAATACAATCTCAGCATGATACTAGTTGATAATCAGCAATAAAAAAATATACTTAAAAATTGCGAAATCATAACTCCCCACTATTTCCCCTTGGGTTAGTGAGGAGTAAAAATAATAAATCGAATTAAATGTGTATTGTAGGCATGCGTACCATCGATTCTATTTTTGTGTATGTCGCAATTAAATACTGTCTAAATATTAGGTTTCTTCCAAGAAAATAATTTTTATATTTACTCAAACTGTAATTATTACAAAAACGAATTTATTTACGGACATTTGCTCAAATAATAACGTCGGTACCAAAATATGTGCGATATTTGCTAATATTCTATATATAATAAATATATAAAGCATACCATTTATACAATTAGATACAGACGGAGGCGTATGTGTAGGCACGAAAATTAATATAAAACAAATAAACCCATAAATAATTACAGTATTAAATGAAAATAAAAATCGCCAGGTATGTATGGAAAACACGAACTAAAAAATATTCAAGGACGTTAAAAAAGATGTTTCATCTGCCATATTTTTTTACTTTATCCAGCAAAAAATAAAACACCATAAATAAAACACATCGTATAATTTATATCGAAAAATGTTTGCAAGGCATGCATAACAATGCTGAGGACTTAAGGAGAAATGAGCACACTGGGTATAATGGCTGCCAAAACCTTGAGAGAGTGAGGAACACCAAAATAAGGGAAATATGTGAAGGGATCGGTATGGTCACGTCCAAAGCATGAACAACACCAGACTTCCTCATTAAATGCTGCACAATTTTTAACCTCGCGGAACCCGCCCTCGCGGTAGATCGCCTAAAAGATGAAGGGATAGCTGTGAGTCCACTTGGCAGGAGGAGCAGACCTCTTGAAACAGACCCAAAGGTCTACATAAAAGTAGAATAAGAAGAAGAAATTGACTAATTTAATTTTATATTGCTACTTCTGGGAACTATCAGGTAGGTACTAACTTCAAATACAATTTTTTAACAAGCACCCATCAATAACAAGTTGCCACATTCAGGAGATTTGAGTTGTTTGTCATCTCACAAATTCAGATTGAAACATACAAAACTATGTCTCCACCAAGAATCAAATCCGGGACCTTTCGCTTAGTAGTCAAATATCTTACTAACAAACTCACGAAAATTGATATTTATTGCTTTCAATTTATAATGAAAAATAACCAAATAAATATCAATATGTAAATAAATATCACTCAATATTTGAGTGCTACGCTAAATACTTGTATGGTCTTTGTGGCTGCAAGACCAAGACCAGGCTTCGTAAGAACCAGAATTAATACAAGAGTCTTGCGGTATTGCAAAGTTTAATAAACTTATTTATACATAAAAGAAGAAGAAAAATAAATAAAATAGAATTTTTTCTCTCTTAATAATAACCCTTGCCTGCCTCGATGTAATTTGACGAAGCGTTGAAATTTGAATTTTACGTTTAATACTATGCCAAGTACGTAAAGGTAGGTAATATTGTTCAAAGTTATTAGCCATTACAACATAGAGGGGTTTATTACAACTCAGCGAATAATCTCAGCATGCAACCTTAAATTCAAATGCACAACACTATTAAATTTACTCATACTGTTTTGTTTAAAGCAATCACGAGCTTTGTATGTATGTATGGTCAATAATATTAAATTTAAACTACCGATTGGCTTAAGTTACATGCTAAAAGGGATACAGAAAATGTACCCATATCCATGCGTGTTAACAATAAGGGATACGGTTTTAGTTTACTTGCAATAACAATCTAAAACTTTATGATCAATTATATATTAACAAGTATAGAAATTGAAAAAGTCACCATACTTGTAGGTAACTAAGTGCCTGCTTACTAAAACAACGTTATATTTAGATCTTTGTCGGAAATTAAAGTTGTAAATGTGTTATGATTCTTAAACAGATTATTTATTCTTCTGGATGGAACAATATCAGTCAAATTCCCCTTAACCAAACAGCGAAAGTTTTTTTTCAGAATTACCTGCATAAGTATTAATTTTGGTCATATTATGAACATAGGTAAACTATCGTACATCCCAAAGTCTCCGAAGTACGTCAATCATTTCTTTGACGGTTGAGTTCTCTCTATACTGACGTATGGCTGTGTGAAACTCTTGTGTTTACAAACAAAATGCTATATGATTTAGCAGTAAAACAAAGAACCGTGGAAAGGATAATGGTGGGTATTTCGTTAAGATATAGAAAAGCAAAATAACCGACATTGTCCAAAGGTGGTTGAAGTGGAGCTGGACAGGGCATGACGCCCGAACCACAGACTCCAGATGGACTAAGAAAGTGCTGGAATGGCGACCTATAACGGGTAAAAGAAGTGTTGGAAGGCCTCAAACAAGGTGGTCTGATAATATTAGACGAGTGGCTGGAGAAGTATGGATAGGATCTGCCCAAGATAGGGAACTGGGGAGGTCTCAAGGGAAGAACTACGTCCAATCCTGGACGTAGGAGGGAAAAAGAAGAAGAAGAAATAATATTTTTTTCCCAGGGAAGAAATTATCATATATGATTAAATGTATTTGACGTAGTAAGCAATTTCTTATCATTTGGCGATGATATTTTACGATATTTTCAATCGGCAGGTACTCTAGAATGGATCGTATACAAATAAATAAGTACCTATATATGTATACAAATTTATCAAAACAATGATTGTTTAAGATACCAGTTGACAGTTAAATATCATTGTAAAAGTGAACTGAATGATAGGCCAATAACGTGTCCTTATTTTCCATGTTTCCCGTAAAAAATGGACACGTTTTTTAAAATAACTAATTATGTATGGAGGTAGGCACAGGTATTTTGATTGATTTGACTAAAGTTATGTTTCATAAGTGAAAAAATATTTATTTATGTTTTTAATGATTTTTTCCTCAAACGATAAGATATTTATTTAAAATATATCACAAATAAATGGCCTTGAAAAATATATATTTTTTTCATTATTTATTTTTCTCTAATGCTAATTGTTCAGTTTGAATAAATATAAGAACTTTAATGTTTGACAGTGTGGTACCTATACATAATGTTCAACCATAAATCAATCGTGAATACAAATATAATACATTTTTTCATACCCTCGGGTACCAGATATTTTATTTTTGATACTGTTCTATTTTGTTAATTCAGGTGAAAACTCAACGACGTAATCAGACGGTCTGATTATTTGTTTTGTATAAAGTTGTGTTTATTGACAATTTAACGAACGAACCAATCACAACACATCACACAAATCGATCATGTAAAAATTAAAAACATTTACTGTTTGATGTTTTACATGTATTATTCTAAATTATATTTTTTACAAAACCTTTTGAGACTTGAAGGTCATATGTTTACTAACGTCAAAATTTTCACAATTTTATATCTATAATTAAACTCAGTTTACAGTTAAGCTTGGCATCAAATACCTACTCAAATAACTACGAAATTTACAAAGGTTTCGAAAAAAAGTTTCGAAATACCTACGTATGAATGTGTAAGTGTTGATAATGAATTAAAAATAATTTACCTGTTTACTGAAGACTGCTATATCTTCGTTAAAGGACTCTGAGGAGCAGACGTCACCGCCTGCCACCCCTGGATCCCGTGGTGTGCACGTGGCTAACTCGCACTTCTCAAAGATCAGGGCGAGAAGGGGAAATAAGGGGTGGCTGAAAAACAATAAAATATTTTAAAACAATTCACAAGTAAATAAACAGTAAAATAAAAACTAAATAACGCGATATTTCAATTTGATTTAGAATAAACTTGAAATTAACAAACAAAGCTATGTTTTAAATAGAAATATTAAATCAAAATTTGTATTTTTTTGGGAATTGGAAATTTTTAAGAATATACGAAATGAATTATTTATTGTAATTCAGATTTTACTATTGACCCAAATAGCATTAATGACTAAAGTTATTAGGTATTTAGATTTCTATAAAATATCACAATTAATTAAACAAAACCGTTGTAAATTAATATTTTTCAATGGTTGCACTCAAATGAATTATTACAGTAAAATAAGTGAAAAGAATGGTTTAGAAAGAGGTAAACTAGAAAGATTTGGGATGACAGGTTAAGAAAGAGGAAAATAGTAATATTTTGGATAAAACAAACAATAACATTAAGACAATATTGCAAACATACGTAAACTTAAAGAAACCATAGAAAAAATAATAATATAAAGGTACAAATAATACAAACAACTTGTTTTCTCAAAAGAACACTGCTTAGATATTCCTGTAGGACATATGAGGAGCAGCTGATTTTCAAAATGACTCTCCTTAAGGTCGAGCTCATTAAAGTCGCCAACCTCCTAAGAGTTGGCATTTGAAGAAGATCCAAATAGAATATTCTGGCCTAAAGATGAAACATAGAAAATTGATAAACACGATGAAAGGAAGAATGAAAAGGTCAGGTTTATTATTGCAAGATAAAAAATTCTACCAGTAAGGTCTGAATTATACAAACAAGGAATATTCCTGCCTAAAGATGTAGGTACTATAGAGCGTTGATAATAATTATAAAAATAAGTAGATATATAGAGGAGGAATTGATAGAGTGGCAAGTGAAAAATTGTACAAGTACAGAGAGTGTTCAAACAGAGAGTGTTCCGAATAATGAACTCGATGAAACTTGGAAGGATGGAAAGGTCAGGTTCAGTGCTACAAATAAACAAATATTGTACCAGTATGGTCCGAATCATTCAAACAGAGAGTATTCCGAATAATAGGTAAACTGGATGAAACTTGGAAGGATGGAAAGGTCAGGTTCAGTGCTACAAATAAACAAATATTGTACCACTATGGTTCGAATCATTCAAACAGAGAGTAAGTATTCCAAAGAATAGAATGGATGAAACTTGGAAGGATGGAAAGGTCAGGTTCAGTGCTACAATTGAACAATTATTGTACCAGTGTGGTCCGAATCATTCAAGAGAGTATTTCGAATAATAAACTGGATGAAACTTGGAAGGATGGAAAGGTCAGGTTCTGCAAATATTGTACCAGTATGGTCCGAATCATTACCAATGACCAACTCACCCGTATATCGCGTCCTTGTCCCTCTTGTGGACGTGCGGCTCGGCTGCCATGACGTGGTTGGGCACCGGCGACACGTGGTTGGTGGGGGCGTAGTGCATGGCTGCCGCGGGGTGGGGGAGGTGGGGCGCGTGGTGTGCTCCGAGGGGCATGCCCGAGCCTCGGTGGGGCTCGTACATGCCGCCGGGGCCACCCTCCATGTAACCCGCATGGAGACCGTCATCGTACTGCAAAACAAACATACAAATAAATAAATTTAATTGGAAAATCATCTGTGAAAAACTAAACTAAACAAGATGCATGGAAGTAGAATCAATCCTGTAGAAACATGAGGAAATACAAGAGAACAAGGACCTATTCCTACATTATGAGATGCAAGATAAAGATAATATTGTGTGTTGTATTCAGATTCTATGGTGGTTTTGGCATAATAATGATGAACGACGGATGAGAATAATGTATATATAATGAGTAAAGCTTCACCAAAAAAGATTCAATGAAATGGTATGAAATGGTAAAAAAATATATATGAATTTCATAATAATCAACCTACGTATAAAACTCATAAATGCCAATTAATTGTATTTTTTCATAAAAAAATAAAATAAAACATCTTTCATTTTACTGACAGCATTCCCATCTATGGTCGTGCCAAATCATTCGTTTATTCTCAGTTTGGTATTCCTACATTGTCTGACGGTCATCACATTTCTATATGTGGTCACTTTAAAACAATATTTTTTTCTACACACACACTTTCAATATCATATTTCTGTAAATTTTTCTTATTTCTATCCTATAATAAATAGTAGTATCAATGCAAATTCATATAAGAGACATCCGAAATTTGAATTTGTATAATATTAAAAAAATAATATAGCTTTGAATTAATTTGTATAAGTCGTTAACATAATCCATCAAATAAAGAATATTGATTTTGTCCGAACTAACACTGAATGTCGTTTGGATTATTATGAAGGGGACCGTTTTATATGTAATATATTTAGATTTTACGCTAGAACGTCCCAATTATATAATATTACTATATATGTATAGTAGAATATCATAGTGGAAGGTGTTAAAAGTATACTAATATGCTAATTTTATTACAACCAGTTATGGCGGTTTTCAAGACGAAATGGATAATGGTAGACTGCTAATGATTTTGACAAGCAGTTTTTTTTTAAATAATATTATCGATCTCGCATGTCACAAGTATTGGTAAATTCAGTTCAAAGTTACATAGGTATTACGAATCGTTCTGACCGATTTTAGGTACTTGAACAAATATGAGTAGATACCTAAATAAAATAATAAAAATCAATATTTATTATGGGCAGATAACACAAATTGTTTTATGTGCCAATGTACTAATTTTCATCATTCTCTAATATCGATAAATAGATGACTATCTTCAGAGTGAGGTATTGATTTGCTATGGAGTTCCATCAAGAATTGTCTGTTGAGAAGTTGAACGAATCTTGAACGAATCGATGTTCAAATTGCGAAATGAAACGTTCCGATTTAAATGTTTTCTATTTGATTAAGTATACAAAAGAAATCAATGAACGGTTTTCAAGTTGTAGGTGTTATGTATGTTAACAATACGTATACATATTATTTTTATTCAGTTAAAGGCATTATCAAACACCATGAAAGAAAACATGTCGGTTGATCAAATTGTTGGTTATGAACAAATCAACAATATCCCCAACACTATCAAAATGACTAAAATATTACAATTCAGATGTACGTTTTCAATAATAGTTCGATGAAAACAGAAATTACATTTTTTAAATAATAAGGATTATATTGTTCCAAACGAAAACCATGTATTCATAGTATTTTAAATTTTGTATTTTAAAACATGAAATTATAATTTGAGTATTATTCTAATGTGACAGATACTTACCTCTTCATATTCACTAAAAAAATATTAATATTCATTCTTTTTTATTAAATATTAGAAGGAATGTGCTATTTTTTAAAAAAATATGTGCACTTTTTATATATTTGTCATCTATTTGAATGATACGATATAATCAAAGACACAAAATTTTAAATCATAACTAAATTACACGTAAATTTAAATGAATAATTCTTTCAGATACTTTAATTCAGTTGAATAAATATTTCGATCTTAATTTGCCGGTCAAAGGACATAAAAGGACAAAACGCTCTACAAAATGGTACCTATATTTAAACGAATTCTTACAATATCACCAAGAAAAAGCACACACGACAGAATACATTAAGAGAGAAAGGGATCATACACTATGTAATGCACACAAATCGCAGACAGACATGTATTTTCTTTTTTACTCCAGTGCAATCACATCAAAATTATCTCTCACACCAAATAATGAATGGGAAAAAAACGAACTTATTTAAGTTATAGCTGTGTGAAAAAGCTAATACAACAACAGAAACCTGCATATCTACAGGCGAATATGACTACTCCCTCGTTTACTCAAAATGATAATTAATATTGAAAAATCCATATAAATATATTAGTTATTGAATAATTATGCAGCATACAATGATATATCTGTTCGTTCCTTCGCAGTTATAGTGAAACTTTTACATGTTTTCACCACACAAGATGGGTATTTTAACTAAAGTGCGGTAAGAATTAAGTGAGGTATGCGCCTTACTTTTTATCTACTGAATTTCAACAATAGTAGCGTATCTATTACTTTGATATAATATCATTTTGAATGGAAATCATTTTTTTTTCAAAAAGATTACCGCCATCAAACAAAAGCTTCAATGAGCACTTAAATATTAGGTATATATGTAAACAAAAGGTAAAGGCGTATTGGTACCTACTTTTAATGTATTTTTACAATGTAATATGCTGACTTATTTAGTACTTTTAATAAGTACATTATATGAATAGAGACACCTCTTACTTGGAAATGTTATGTTGTAGTCAGGTAGGTACACGTGCACCCATATAAAACTTATAGATTCCAATCTTTTTTTTCTTTCAACGAAACACGCTTATGATTCTATCAAACATTCTTGAAAGGATGACGGCTGTTAAAAAAGTTATAACAAAACCACTAGGCCATCAATTTCGATGATATGGCAATATTCTTACAGAGAGAGAAAAAAAAATGAGAGAAGCACGCCATAGTCAATCGATATCTTATACTTTCTGCTCTCCTGATACATCCAACCGAATAATATATAGGTAGTAGTACATCAACCCACCTTCACATTAAGTTCTCAAAAAGGCAAACACATCCATCCAAAAAAAAAGCCTTTAATTTCAACTCACCGACTATTATCAAAATATAATATTATATAATTTTATGAGGTTCGAATTTTAAGTGCGAAGAAGGCGTGGTAAAAATTTACAAGACATTATACTATTTGAATAGAAATTGTATCATCTCTCCCTTTTACAAAACAATTACATTTGAGTGAATCTTATATGGCGATTGGATAGGTAGGTAGATCAATAAACTGAAGTAATTAAGATACATCAAATTGCAGGATATTAAGTCCTGATACTGTAGCATCTATTCTGATCTGTATCATAAAAGAAGCTAAAAAAGACTAGAATCAAACAAATGAAAAAAAATGTACGATCTGTTTAAATCTTTGAATGAAAACTTTTGATGATCTTTACAAAAATTATATGAATGACGATCGATATTTTGGCAAAGCTGATGAACAACATTCAACCGAAGTCAAAGTCTAAGGTTTGACTTCTATGAAACTTTATAATAATATTATGGAGTTGCTGTAATACGTTCCTATTAAAGCGACTATTAACAAATTATTTTTTTCCAAATTCACTCGCGTTCGTACAAGCACAGTCATTTTTTACTGCTAAAACAGTTAAATATTCCCATACTCAGCACAACCATTCAATACATTTTTGAAAAAAAAAAAAAAGTATCGATATTCGAATTGCTATTTTATAAGGTACTTAATATTTTTTTAACAGATTTTTAATTAAAAATATTCTTTTAATAATTTATTATTAAAAATATATTTTTTAATTAAAATATTTTTTTATTTTTAATAATAAAAATATTGGAGTACTTAATATTGAAATAAATAATATAAAAAATACCAATCTTTATCCAAATGATTTAGTAAACCTTCTTCTGGAAATAGAAACGGTTCTACTTAGAAAACGTTTGCAATAAAATACGCTGGTGGAAAATAAAGTTTTATTCATTTTAATATTTAAATAATTCAATTTATTATATAAATATTTAATAATTTTCAACTCCAGTCAGCACAGCGGCAATGTATAAACAACTTGGTTTTTATATACCTTTTCAGATACTGGTATATGTAATGTGGAAGGAATTTTCATTATCGAAGCGGTAAGCAGGCAAAACAATATCCAATACGGGTAGAATATTTGCGTTTGATAGGAAACCAGTTTAAATTCATTACCTAACCTACATCAGATATAAAGGATATATAATGTATATATGAAGTAATTGAAATGTAACGTTTAATATTCATTTGACAGTAACTATCAAATGTTTACGTATATAGCTACATATTCCGCGGACAATGTCCTCCATCAGAAATAATAATGAATAGGTTCCTTCATAATACTTGCACACCATTAACTCATTTGCATTTATGCACATTGTCGCTTATTCAAAAAATGTTTAAAAATATAATTTCATCCACTTTTTTCTAGTCCTACATACGACGTCATATATTTTTAACTTTTACCTAATATTTTCTTCGTCATATGTAGGTACCTACATTTTTATGATTTGACCATTTTATGATATTTTGCTCTGTCATGTTTTTTTTCTCAAGGCCCAAATTCTGGCCCTATCAATCATCGTCGTATTTATTTATACATTAATTATTATTTTAACGACGTTTACAAATAAATGCGTTGTTTATAAAAAAAATATCAAGTTTTGTCGTATTGAAATTAGAAAAAAGTATACCTAGGTAATCTTTTATAATTATGAACACAAAAACTGCGCCGTATGAGACATCCAATCATATATAAAACCTGAATTACACTGAAATGTTCAGAACGAGTAGGCTATGAGGTATGCCTGATGGTGTTTAAGGTACTGAACGTCTTAGCTCCACACTATATTAAAGAAATGTGTAAAATGAATGTTACATCAGGAAGACAGCTAACATTGAGATCATCTGGATCACAGAGTAACAACTCTTAAAAAGAATTGGACAGAGTCAATAAGGCGGCTTACTATAATCGTGGTTTCATTGAGAACGGATATTTTTAGTGGAATAAATTGCCCCTTGACATAATTGGTAACTGATCAAGGTTGCCTTGTTGTCGTAGAGCAGACAATAGCTCTTATATCAAAAATCACTAAAGGGCATTTTATAAATTAGGTATTATTATTAAATAATAACTACTTATTGGCTTATAACTTTTGTAAATCCACAATTCAGATTTACGAGGACATTGTACGAGGCCATGATGGAAATGGGAATACCATTCAAACTAGTAAGACTAGTGAGAGCGAAATTGCATGGTTCAAATTGTAGGGTCAAAATACAAACCAGCACCTCGGATATATTTAAAACCTATAATGGCTTACGGCAGGGTGATGTATTGTCTTGCCTATTATTTAATGTAGTACTAGAGAAAGCCATCAGAGATGCCAGATTTGAGAAAGCAGGTACAATTTTCCGCAAATCAAGCCAGATACTTGCATATGCAGATGATGTTGACATAATTGCAAGAACACCAAATGATGTAAAACAAGGGTTTATACACCTGGAAAATGCTTCTGCCAGAATGGGACTTCAAGTGAACTCTGCTAAGACAAAATATATGATTGCAGCTAAAATGTCCAACCATAGAAATGCCCAAGAAACTCTGATTAGTGCTGGTAATCATACCATTGAAACTGTGGGGTCGTTCCAATACCTAGGTTCAATAATAACCAGTAACAACGATGTTAGTGTCGAGATTAAAAGACGAATAGCTGTGGCAAATAAATGCTATTTCGGTATTCACCGACATCTCAAGTCCCGATTGTTGACACGAAATACTAAGTTGTTATTGTATAAAACATTGCTGCGACCAGTACTTGTATATGGTGCTGAATGCTGGGTTCTTAATAGGAAGGATGAAAAAGCGCTGTTGGTTTTTGAACGGAAGGTTTTGAGAAAAATCTTTGGGCCTCTTTGTGAGAGTGGAATATGGAGGATAAGGTACAACCATGAGCTGGAGAACCTTTACAGTGATCCTAACATAGTAAAATATATTTAAATACATCGGCTTCAATGGTTAGGGGACGTTCAGCGAATGGAGGAAGGCCGAATCCCAAAGAAGGTTCTCGACACACGACCGGAGGGGAGACGTGGTGTGGGGAGACTCAAGCTGCGGTGGATGGACGGCATACAGGAGGATCTAAAGAGAATTGGCGTGGCAAACTGGAGAGTGCAAGCGGTGGACCGGTCTAAATGGCGAAAAATTCTGGAGGAGGCCAAGGCTCACAGTGGGCTGTAGCGCCAATGATGATGATGATGATGACAATTCAGATGGGTCGATGGCAGAGCGGTTAGCGCGCTGGGTTAGTAATCCAGTGGTCGCGAGTTCGAATCCTGCCTCAACCGATTTCGCTCACCTATAGCACAAGCATTTATACTTGTTTTAGGGAACGTAGGAAGATGTATATGTACTTGTTTAACAGGGACATATTCATTTTTATTTAAAAAAAAATACCTAAGTTAGGGAAATAATTATAATAAATATTTATTTTATTAATCTAAGTTTATATTATATACTAATTTAAATAATTTCTATTTATAAAATATTCATTAATTTTTAATTGTTAGTACCTACCTACCTATCTGACAGTAGATAATGTACATTTATTTAAAACGCCGTCTAGTGCTAAGTAAATGAATTGGCATAAATTTCAATTACATGTCATCTCCTTGAGATAAAATCTTATTAGTTGAGTGGGTACTTCCACAGGCCATTATAACTTATTATCTTCCTCAGCTAACTAGAAGTTGATATTATTCATTAGGTATATTCATTGAATGTCAACGTCTCCGCAAATATACCCATACCTAAAAGATTACGATCCGGTGGACTCTGAAAACTAATGAATGTGTCGGATAACTAACTAGTAACGAGGAAATACAAGATATGTGACCAAGAATATTGAAACTTCCAAGGCCTCGATCTTGCACATTTGACAGATATTTGATTTGAATTCTATTTTACATATTTTTCATGAAAGATGTCATTAATAGAATGAAAGTGAACACATTGAGATGATTTGGCCACATGGGGAGAATAAATGAGGAACGCCTGACAAAGAAAATAAAATATACCTACATTGCGGACAGGAATGGAATGAGAGGTCGGGGCCGCCCAAGGAAGGGATGGCACGTCCATGTGAACAGTATTTTGAAAGACGGAAATGTTAGAAGCATGAACAACAGACGAACATGTATAAGACGCTGTATGAATGTCGATGAGGCGATGAATGTGTGTCAAGATAGAAATAAGTGGCGTTCGGTTCTCTCTCCCTAGCCCGCGAGGGACATGGCGTGAGGTTATGTATGTATATTTTACATTGCAATCTGGATGAAAAATAATAAATAAATTAAAGATTTTGTAGGTACCTACCTATTATTGTGTATCAACCATAGGCAATATGAATCAACCACCGTAGTTAAGAGGATATATTAACATAAACTATTTCTCAAATTTGTAAATCAACGTGTTTCTAAAAAATACCATAATTAAGTATTTTCAATATTTTTCTAGCAAATGTTCGTCATACAATTATAAAATGCATAATAAATTCCCCTGAAACTAAAAGGTACTTACAGTATTTCTTTCCTTTATTACAGTATACATATCCTTTATTACAGTAATTCTTTCCATAACCAAATGTCGTAGTGAAATACATATTTAATGCGCTTTAAGAGTGCATATAAATACAGTTAATGTTCGATATAGTTTTTTCGTTTCAAGTTAGACTTGTTAGTAAAATGCAAAAAATCAACGAATTTTGGGTCTTCGATAATTTAAATCTCCTCACTTATAAACTCCTCTTTAACTCACGCGCTGTTACCCTTACTAACACGTAAATTCATAGTGCATTAGGCGGTTTTAATTTATCATGTTTTCAGTCATTAGATTTATCGTTATTTGCGCTCTTAATACAATAAGTAGGTATAATTATTTAGCAGTAAGAAGAAATTTAAAAGCTATTCACTAGTAGGGACCACATAACACAAAATTAATTGACTTATGTAGAATAAACCTTTAGGATGTAGTCACTACAACGAGGAGAAAAAATAAAGACAAAATCTGGTCAATTGTACAAATGCGATCTGCAAAAAAGTGGTAGAAGCATCTGGAAGAGATTTACAAGTTGGTGGTGAAACGTTTCAGTTTAAAGCCTGCTTGAAAGTAGGTACCTATATCAAAAGAGAAGTAATGTAAATTAATCTTACAAGACTACAATTCATTTTTTGAAAGTATAAATATTTACCAGTATTCTAAGTTATAACTAACTCCCCTTTTTATAGTGGAATCCCACACTTATACATCGTTGCGACAAATATGTTGTTACCTTCTTAATTATTCAAATAATATATCAATTAGTGGATACTTAGTTAGTTTTTATACGACTAATATAACTTGCCATTAAATAAAATGTTTACGTAATATTTTTCGACGTTTGGTTAAAGAATATCATCTAAAATATCCATTGGAACTCAAATAAAAAATAATGAAACTTCCAAATAAAGTATCTTTTAAATTAATCAGACTTTGTTAGCGACGAAAAAAGTAAACATAATACTTTCTAAAATTATGATCCATTACTTTTTTTAAAAGAATGAATATGTCCTTGGAACACGTAGGTACATATCAGGGGCTTGCCTAGAACCTTCGGACTAGGCAAACCCTGAAAGAAAATTGTGAAATTTCGAAAATATCATGTTTTTTTAAGCATTGTTGTTCATTTTAGTCGCTATGAAAATATTTTAAAATCACATGCCAAAATAATATTTACCTACATTTGTGGCCCTGCCAAGCATCGTATCTACAAACGGTTTAATTTTTAATCTTGTAGTGTGATTTCAATAAAACAGACAAAAAAATATTAAGTAGGTCTTGAATTTCTTAACATAATACCTATTCATAGGCAAGCCAGGATTTTCGGCTTCTATAAGCAATTCCGCTATTGGTACATATACATACATCCTCATACGTTCCCTAAACAAACCAAAATGCTACCTACTATATGTGAATGAAATCGGTCGTGGCAGGATTCGAATTCGCGACTACTGGATCTTTATCCAGTATTTGAAAATACTTATCAGCTGGTGATTGCTGATCCAAAGGTCCCAGCTTCGATTCCCGGTGGAAACACAGTTTTAAATTGTGTTTTCAGCATGGGCCTGTGAGACGATTAATATCGTAAGTCTCCAGAATGTGACAAATCGTGATTGGGTGCGTGTAAAATTAATATTTGTCATATAGTACCTACCTGTTATTTTCCCGAGAAGTAGGTTATATGAAATAAAATACTCAATAAAAAATAGTCACAAAACCAAATACCTATCTACATATAGTGTGAAAATTGTGTTATTTTATTTTTATGAATTTCTCATAAGTATATTTGTATTAGTATCTACCTATACTGTGATAAATAAAATAAAAAAATGATGGTTTGTACGTAAGAGGCTATAATTTTTCATATTAACAACGCTTGGTCGAACATATCTGCTGATTAGGTCAAACAAAAGATGATCTACCAAAACAACGAAATGAGTGTCGATTTCTCGTATTCTGTAATAAAATTTATATCTCAAGATCAAGTTTACAGTTAAATTACTAAACAGTGTCAATGAATAAATAATTTTTCAGCTGACATTAACTCTGTACCTACCTATCGTCATTATGGCAGAGATCATTAGTGGATTTTAACCTTTTATTCAGTTGTAGCACATTCGCAGAAATGCACAAACAAGTTCACCTCATTTGCATTCCCGATTGTCATATAATTTAAATATTTGATTAGTCAAGATTTGATCCGATAAGATGTGAACGTTTTCTTGTTAAAAACAATTATTACGTTCGCCAACACGTCTAGGTACTATTTTATCAATAATATAAATCTGTAGGCAATAAACGTTGACTATTTACATATGTGTTAGATATTTCAACACTCACAGATTTGCCTCTCCATATTATAGCGTTCAGTCCGATTATTATTAAATGAGAAATTATCAACAATGACATTATAATGGCAATCGTAGGTAAATATAATACGAATTATCTCGTTTATTGATATTGCAAATACCAAAGCCAAGGAAAATTGTACATATTGTTTTATGTTGTAACGTTGTAGAAGATTATTCTCAGAACTGATATTACGTTAATAGGTCCAACCTGTCCCTCCTAGATGGCAAACTAGTTAAGAAAATATTATACAAAACTCCTTGATGTACGATTTTAAATTGAAATTTGTGTACCTATCTTAACTAATAAAATATTGAATTGACGGACAATTCTTGATTCTCACTGGTATAATATAAAATAACACTTTTACAGTATCGATTGGTACATCCAAGAAAATCATTAGAATCTTATAACTATTAAGTATTCACTGCCAATGCTTTTAATGAAACTGTCGTTTTATCTTTATGTACTGGCTTCAGGACTGGATTTACTTCTTGTTAAGCTCTCTAATAATAGATAGGTACTAGTGCACCACACAATGTTCTATAAACATTAACATTCTGAAATTACAATGTATCTATGAAATCAATTGGCTACATATTTGTTTAGTCAAATGAGCATTCTTTGATCTATCTAATATGTAGGTACCTACCAAAACCATATTTTCATCCCATATAGGTTTAACTATAGGTACCTAGGTACATCAGGTTTTAATTCACTGTCGAAATTCGATATAAAAATATAAGAAATAAAGCTACTATTCCTAAAATTTATACATTTAGCCCGACATTTTTATCAATTCATGTGATGTAAGGTATTAAAAGTGACCGTCAAGGCATATTCCACAATGTTTAGCAGTAGCGGAATTGCTTATAGAAGCCGAAAATCTTGTCTTGCCTATGAATATTACGTTAAGAAATTCAAGACCAATTAATATTTTTTTGTGTGTTATTGAAACCATACTAGGTACAAGATTAGAAAATTGAACCGTTTGTAGATACGATGCTTGACAGGGCCACAAATGGAAATATTATATTGGCATGTGATTTTAAAATATTTTCATGGCCACTCAAATGTTTAGTAACCAAACGCCCCTGATGTTTAGTAACCAAAAACTTATAATGTGCGGGGTGAATTTCCCTAAAATAGAAAGCACGACCCACGCGTGTATCCTCAGACACCAGTCTCGTATCACCAAAAAGGAAAAATTCAAATTGGGCGGTGAACCTCATCACCACACATCATTGGATTGACGTTTATTTAATTAATAATCATATCATGTTATATGTTTCCGAAATAAAGTAGATAGCTTAAGAATTGAGCAAATATGGTATGTTAGTAATTCCTAAGTAACATAAATCACGAAATTAATTATATCTTACAGCAGGGAGATTGGCACAGAGAGGGCAGATCCTAGGGAATTGAGAGAACAGAACGCCCCGACACTGATATGAATTGAAAATATCTTCACAAAAGCGAACTCAACATAATTCCGCCGCCATTCTACGTCGTCGGTCCCGCTTTGCGCCTAAATAAAGCAAAAATAATCGAGGTTCGCATTATTTTGGTCCTTTTGGCCTCTATATACCTACCGACATTATGTTTATTATATAGGTATGAGAGTACGATTCGAAAACTCGCTCTCGTTTGTGAACGCTTGTTTTCCACAGTGCCTCGTAGAATTTCCAGTTTTTGGGGTCATCCAAGGGTGAGAGGGACAAAACACAGGCCGGCCGCCATGATTGATTATGACAACAGAGTAGAGCATCGCCCCCGCCTCGCCTATAGGAGATGCGGACTAACTGAGTAGGTACCTACCTACATACATACACACACCAATCATAAATGTCAACCTTTCTTTTATTGATCGTATTGCCCGGTCGATATCAGCTGCCTTGGCTATAGGTACACCTCTTCTACGTCATGCTATCCTGATAGGTAGGTACAACACCAGATTTACGGGTCAAATAAAAATTTCCACCCATATGACACAATGAACACTTTATTGCAACCTGTGCAAGTGGTGAATTTATTTCAATATTGCAATTTCTTCCAACAAACTCAGAGAAGAATATTTGCGTGAAAAATCAATATAAATTAAATTTTCCTCTATATACCTACCTACTGAGGATCGAAGCAACACGGTTCAGCAACTGTGCCATGGCGCGGCAGTCGGTATAATCAATATCGTCATTCAATCCTGATATCCATAACCTGTAACTCCGGTAAGTAGATAGGTACAACAAAAAGCAAACAATTCAAATGAATAGATGGGTCGATGGCAGAGCGTTTAGCGCGCTGGGCTAGTAATCCAGTGGTCGCGAGTTCAAATCCTGCCTTGACCGATTTCGTTCACCTATAGCACAAGCATTTATGCTTATTTTAGGGAACGTAGGAAGATGTATATGTACCTACTTGTTTAACAAGGACATATTTTTTTTTAAAATAATTATGTCCTTGTATGTAAAAAAATAAACATGTATGAAAATATGTATAAAAAATAAATATGTATGAAAAATAATTATTTTCATGTGTAAATTTTACAACACTAATCCACTTGTCATTCACTGATTCTGAGACACTGAAAATTTAACTACGTATTCAGAACATCTACGTGAAAAAATGATTTCATTGCGTGGTATTTAAATTTATAGGAACATTGTTTACACATGGGTAGAATGAATGAGGAACGCCTGACGAAGAAAATATACAATGCGGATAGGAATGGATTGAGAGGCCGGGGCCGCCCAAGAAAGGGATGGCACGACCATACGAACGATATTCTGAAAGACGGAAATAATAGAAGCATGTACAATAGACGAACATGTATGAGACGATGCATGAATGTTGACGAGGCGATGAATGTGTGCCAGGATATAAAGATATGGCGTTCGGTTCTCTCTGCCTACCCCGTAAGGGACATGGCGTGATGGTATGTATGTATGTATGTATTGTTTACACGAGCTTCGAAGTCGCCCCAGATATATCATACCTACTCAAAACATCGTAAGTATCGTACCTACACAATACTTAGGTAGGTATCTAACAGCGCCCTTGGATTGATATTGATGCATCAAAAAACGTTTTAAATACCTATTTTTATAGTTAATATTTTATTTATTTATTTATTGACCCATTCACGGTTTAAATAAGCCTTTTACAAAACATACCTTATATTAAATGACACAGCATACCTAAACTAAATCAAAGTAACACAATTTATAATCATTCATATCTTGTATACCTACATATCAACGTTAGCAGAAAATATAAAAAATACACATTAGAAAGGTAAATTTAACACGAAAGTAGGTACATACCTACATTACTCTCAATCCTGATCGAAACTACTTAAAACTATTGATAAAATTATGAATTGTTTCAATTGATTGTATAGACATCAAAAATCGCATATTATTAAATATTTGAATGGGAAATACAAGACTACATATATTTCAGTTGGTCATAAAGGGAAATTTATAATATAATGCATCAGAACTTCATTTTATATATTCATACACATATTTAATAATTATTTATAAATACAGTCATAAGAATAATTATAGGACATCATCTATTACCTGATATTCACGTTATTTTAATCAATGTTTACATTTCATGTCAACCACGAAATTGATAACTATAAAAAGTTAAGGACAATGCAAATAATTGAAATTCAAAATTTTTTACATATTTTGCATAACTAGGTAGGTACTCGACGCGTTTCATTTCGAATAATAAATAATAATTTTCACCTTTTACTCAAGCTATTCTACTATAATATACATACACACAAATGTAGGTACCTACTCTTATGTGTGGTGGGAAACATATAAAATCGAGAGGGTTGAGGCCAAAACTATACTCTCCACTACGTTAAATAAATAGTTACGGTACCTACACTTTTTTGATTGCTTTTTTATAAGGTATTCAACAAAAACTAAAAAATCTGAATTATACAACGCGAGACATTTTTGAAAGTTTTGTCAGATGAAATCATAGAGAAGAATTTGTAGGAAAAATTAGTTACAGGACATTTTATTTTACAAAGTAGGTAGAGGTACCTACCTACCTAATAATATTTTGTTTACAATTAAATTTTAAAAGTACATTGCAGTATCTCACGAAATTACTAATTCATTTTTATATTCAGTCACAAAAAATCCATTCACAAGGGTTAAGAAGTAGGAAATATACTTGGATGAACGAGGAGGAAGAAATGGGATAATTTTTATGACTGCAAAAGTCGCATTGGGATAAATTTTAATGTTGGCTAGACATTATATGATATCTTTGTGAAGTCGATCGAACTTACCGCTAATAAAAATGGTGAAATCATGACTCTCCACTATTCCGTTTGGTGTAGAATAAAACAATGTTGGTTTTTATAGCAATAAGGGCGGTTGTTTCATTCAAGTGTCAAAGATAATCAGATGTGCTTATTTTATGTGCATGGCGGTAGGACCCACTCCTGAATAACACCTATAGGTACTTACCTATAGGTATGTATTATGTCGCAAAATGAATTATCCAATTAAGTTAATGATGCATATATATACCCAACACCATCGTAATGTGACATGACACCATTGACCTATATATACAAACATGATGTGTTCCTACTTAAGTTTCAATAGAAGTAGGTAGATAGGTAGGTACCCACATAAATCTTTTTGGTACATTTTATTGAATCCGATAGGAAGACATGTGTTCCTGATACCAAAGTCGTAGTTTTTTTCAGGGAAAATTAAAAAAATAAGTAGGTACTTAATATGATTTTACTAAGATGTGATTTGACTCTCCTCGGTTGAACCTTTGAAGAGTTTTCTTACGCCATCTGACGCGGGCCTCCTTATTATCGTCAGAAAACAAATGCGGGATCCAACGGCAAACTAGATTTCTCACACTAAGTGCCATATGCAATATCTTCTGAATTGTTGTCCCTGAGATGCCTAATAATGCCTCTATCTCTCGATATGTCACATGACGATCTTCGAGAATTAGTTGTCTCACAGCAATGATGTTTTCTTCAGTGAAGGCGGATTTTGGACGTCCTTCACGACATTTGTCACTAAGACTGGTATGTCCACGTTGAAATTCTAAGTACCAGCGTTCGACAGTCCGCAGAGATGGAGCTTCACCTTGGAACACAGATGTTATCTCTTCAAAACACTGATGCCGTGTTAGGCCTCTTTTAAAGTTGTAGAAAATTATTGCACAGAAATTTTCCTTAGTAAGATTCATTTTCGTACGTGACCTGACAGATTCAAAACGATGCAATGACTAAACAATAGCATTAATCCTAATACTTTCAATTGTTTTGAGATTCTAAATTCAAACAAATTTGAATATCAAACAGTTCCAAATTCAAAGCTGCCGGTAAATATGTAAACGACAGAACTTAAAAGGTATGCCTAGTATATTTGGGAATTCAAAAACTTATTTACAGAATGAAATATCACAAAATTGAAAAATAAATGCTAGAAAAAAGATAAATTAAATCTTTAAAAAGTTTTTTTTTAATATTAAGTAGGTATAGACTTTCATTGTAGATTTATTCAAACTAAATATGTATTTATTTTTTATTATATTTATTACAAACACTTACTCAACTAAAACTAAAATAGTGCACAATGATTGTATGAAACACATCAACGGCCGATTTATAAATTATCAAAATAAATGTGAATTTACCTACTATAGGTATTGTGATACGGTCTTAATTGATTATTAAAGATAAAGAATAAGATATCTTTAAATCAAAAATAAATGTTAATTAAAAGTTTATTTCATTAGGTACATCTGTGTACGTACGAATCTACTGGCACAAAGTTTTCTAGCTTCACTAATAAATATAATTCGCGCCTAAGAATAATTAGCATGTGTAAAAATAGAGGCAATTAAAATGATACGAAAATAACTAAACATTTTAATGGACACCTTCGTATGAAAGGGTTTTAAATTATATCGCATATATTACATTGTTTCCATTCACACAAAGTGTAATAAGAAAAAATTCGTGAAACAATAAAAATTATAATAAATATTAATATATACACGGGTAGATTATTATTTGATAATATTCTCAGCACTTGGTAAAAGACGCATACAAAAAAAAATATATAATAATTACGTGTTTCTACGCCATAATCAAATTTAATAATCCATTTCTGTGTATTGTATGCCATTGGTTGGTACCTATGTACACCTATTCATAATAATTATTATTTTAATTAATATCAAAAATATATAGGTACGTACTTATAATATATACAACCGTATCACTTGACCGATTTGATGAGTAAGAATTTTGTTCTTATATATTCTGTACTCCTGATACTCGATGGTTTCTACTCTTGCCTAATTATATAGACGAAATTGTTGAAAAATTCTCCCAAAATGTATATATTTCTATAATCAGATGATCACCAAGAATACCAACCAACCTCTCACAATGGCCACATTGCAGGCAGATCATTAAAATTACTGTTTTCCGACATGTAAAAGAATTAATTACTGTTGTTGTTTCTACTTCTAGCAATCGTTGAAAATATTCATAACACCCGAACGTAGGTATACCTACCTAGATCTATGTACCGACAATAATAACTACGTTTAATATCACCGTATCTCATACATCTCCGTATATAATTATACAAATGAATATAATATATAAGTGAATACATATTCAGATAAGTAAATGTTTAGTTAATAAGATCCCGCCTCTTTGTGTTGAAACTGACATTCGTGAAAACCAGAACACTTTTTTGATATGTTGGTAAATACTCATACAATACCTATGTACTTATTAGGTACATCTCACGAATTGTACATCTAGGGTCAAATATTTTTAACGAGCTGGGCGCCACGATTATGACAAAATATATCGCAACATGTAATTAGCTTGAAAATTGTAAAACAAAAAACTGAAAAATTTTAAAACGTATGACCAAAAAATATGGTTTATAATTTAAAACATTGCATGTTTTAATTTTTGATCATAAACTTTTACGCAAAATTATATAAAAATACATTGACTATTAGATGCAATGTTTAATTTATCCGAATTACAGATAAAACTATATAATTTCTAATTTATAGAAAGAAACCCACACATACCTAAACGATATTTTTTACACATTATTGGTGATAATAATCATAATACCAAACAATGATAATGTAATAAATTAATTTTGTATGCGTCGTTAAATTCTGGTATAATCGCCATTTCACAGATAAAAAATATCATAATCTTGATCGTAGAATGATATCCGATTTTGCTATTATAAATTAAGTCGAAAGACATTTAAACTTAAATAAATAGGTAAATTTGAGGTACTTGCTCGTGTTAAGTAAAAATTAATTAACAAATCATAAAGAGGAACCGACATAATTACATCGGTCAAAACCATTGAATTACTCATCACTTCATTATTTTGTGTAGGTATCTGTACTCGGGTATAGAAATATAATATGGAATAACTTTTAATTTAAAATTATTTTGAATAATTGGGTAATTAAAATTCATACGCCTAATTCAAGGTATAAAAATCTACTAATGTTCATCAATAGGAAGTAACTTTTTTCAATAAGGAACAATCTATCTATCGTATCTATCCAAATTCAAAATATCAGGATTCAACAAAATACATACATAGGTATACCTAATGCAAAAAAACACATTTTATCAAAAAGCTGTATCGATTGGTTTTATCTTAGTTTTAACATCATCTACGAAATGGATCAAAGCAAGCAAAATTGGAAAAATTTGCACAAAAAAATACAAATCAAAATATTAGGTATATTACAGATGCCAGGTGAGCTTTCTTAAAAGAATTATGTAGGTAATAAGAGTGGGTAAAAAATGATAAAGAGTGGTATAAAGAGTGGGTAAAAAATGTACCTACGGTCAGTTACTTGGGTTAAAAATGTCGTGTTGATAATAATTTATTAGGTGCATAAGTATGAATACCTAGTTGATACGTTTAAATTATCAAGGCCTTGACTTATAAGACATAATATTATTACGACGGCATTTTCAATAAAATAGTAGATGATCCTCATTACAAAAATTGTTGCATTATAATGCCTTTTGAACATTTCTAATATCCTTTCTTTTCCACGCGATTTCTTGTTAAACGCAATACGGCTGCGATATTTATTCTCAAGTATCGTTGTATTTTAAGTTTGACACATCCATGTACGAGTAAGTATGTCCATTGTCCATACCTTACCCTCTACTAAACAACTGATCTAGAGAGCTACTTCACAAGCCACTCCAACACTTATTTCATTACGAACCTTTCCGATAATTGAACTAAATATTTCACTAGTGTTTATATTGGTGGATGCGGGCACAATTTAAGAACATTAATATAGGATGAACGATAGTCATTAACTTAGTTAATACATACTTTGATCAACGTTTAACTGAATTTATTTAAAGAACGGTGTGCGCTAAACTCTCCACTTAATTTTGACACTTGGATTTTTTTAGTGTCTAGAGAATTTATTTCACAATAGGTGCCTACCTTTACCAGTTAAAAATGGCTATTAAAAGTATTATTTAATTTATTAACGATATCACGGCTCTTTTTTCTTCTTACATACGAATAAGTTTACCTTTCTCCTTGGTAAGTATCTCAATATTGATCAATACATGTCATGATCGATGTATTCTGTTTTTTTTTCGGTTAAAACTCTCACACAAGACCAACCAAATCCTCATTTTTATTATAAAATTGTCCAAATGACAACCGGATAATAAGAAATACATATTTATTTAAGAAAATCCCAAATAAAATAATCTTGAATTCTTTGCAAATGTCAATCGTTGAAATATTTTAAAATAAGCATCCGGTAGGCATAACACATGCAATGAATGGTGTATCTATGTTTTATAAAAATAATTATTTTCAGATTAGTTAAACCCACGTACCTTGCAAATATAAGTGGTCCATGTTTCAAGATTAATTAGCTATTTACTAACTTAAATCCACACCAAATGATTGAGTATGTTTGGTCTGGTCTTGTGTTTATTTATAATTAGAAGATATAACATATTCATTGACGCTATTAGATATTTTTAAACAACCAATCCACGAGGTAGTTCTACATAGGATATAACTAGGTACCAACTCAAACAAATTTAATATTTTTCAGCGGAGAGCGATTTTTCCAATAATATATCAAACTTTTTTAAACACTTGAGAGAAATAAAAAAAAACGATCTAACCAGAATTCCATTTTAAACATCAAGAATTAAAATTAATTATATATCAATAAATAATTGAACACAATACAATTAAAAAACTTTCATAATTTCACGAAATATAAAAAAATGGCAAATATAATATAATGTACCTCGAGAAAATAAAACAATTTAAAATATATAGGTACCTACTTATTTACCGTGTTTTTTTCGCAGAATTAAATATTATTAAGATAATTTTAACAAAGACTGTTATATGTTTTTAGACTAAATTCATATATTATATGGATATAAAAAATGCTCATTAATTTTCCATGTGAGTAGGTACCTAAATAATTTCAAAAAATTTTGGAACTTTGAGTAGGTAGGTACCTACTATTTTAAAAATCACGTAAAAAAATAAATAGGGAGGTAAGTACCTACCTACGTTACATATGAAAAAATGTTTATATGACGGAAATACAATATTTTTGAACTTCTTAAATAAAAATACCATAGCATTTTCTACAATATATAGGTACCTAAGGTAAATATTTATAAAAGAAAAGATTTCTACTAAGTAAGAAGACTCATTTTTGTGATCTTGAAAATCTTCACTGTGGAAAAATACTGTAGAATTTTTAATTAATATATAAACTATTCTTTATATGCATATTTCTTTGCACTGCATGTGCAAGGAGCGAAACAAATGCTAAATGCCGTTTTTTTTTTAAATTAGCCGTTTTTTTATATCTTCCTACCTATACTTATTTGAATGGAATATTTAAGTTAATTTATTTATAGGTATTAATTTCAATAACAGTTTTTTTTTATTATTGTTAAAATAATAGTAATAAATAAGTTCACCTATAGGACAAGCATTTATGCTTAGTTTAGGGAACGTAGGAAGATGTATATGTACTTGTTTAACAAGGACATATTCATTTTTTTATTAAAAAAAAAAAAATAAATAAAAAAAATATCATAAAAACTTGTATTCAAAGTGGTAATGGAAAGATGTATTTTCGTATGAAAATACTTACATATAAGGACGAGGCTGACCAAATCGAGATATGTGTAAGTAGGTACCTACAATAGTTATTTTTAAAAAAATGATTGAGATGAATATTCAAGACATTGTTGAGTAAGTGCTACAGAGCATAATACAAAAAAAAGTCATGTCGTTACCTACAATTTTAAACAATAAGATATTTCATCAGGTATGTATGGTACCTTTATCATTAGATTACGAATTCACATTGGTACCTATTTACCTACACTTTCTGTACACAATTAGTAGTTAAGTAGGTACCTACTACCCATAAGGCAGACTATGTTAAAATATAGTTGAATCTACGTAGGATAGAGAAGCAATGAATATCAACAGTTACCTATATAACTATATTCAATAATAATTATGAAAGACACAACCACCAACAAATAATGACAAAATTAAACATTAAGGTGGGTATATTATCGAAGAAATCTTTGGGACATTGCTAATACATTCATTATATTGATCAAAATAGACCATAAAAATAATCTATAAAAATGTGCATAGGTAGGTAATTTACACAATATTTTTAATAGTTGGTATTATCGTCTCCGGTTATTTTACGGGAAACACGTAAATATTGCAATATATAAAAAAAATAAAACATGAATGATAAAAAAAATATGTAGATATCAACTCAGGTAGGTAGGTACCTACTTATATGAATGGAGTATGACAGGTCGAAAGATATTAAATTTCAAAAACCAGGTTCAAAAATCTGTTTCTTTATTTGTTTACTTATGCATTTATTTAGTCATAAAAACGTAATTTTTATTTGTAGGTATGTTTCTATCTTACATATTTATAACTATCTCGAAATAAGTGATAGTTAGTTAGGTAGGTACCTACCTATACAATATGGGTTATACGTTATACTAAACAGTTCATTTTCAAACTGACTTGTGTACTTAAATACATAAACTCAAGAAATAAAATCGCTATACAAGCATAGATAGGTGTAAGGGATTATTTAGGTTATATTATAGTGTTTCTATAATACCTATATGTAGATAAGTAGGTACATTTGTTTTTATTCAAATTCATAGATGTTCTGTAAAGAATCGATATCACTTATCTATACCTACATACCTATTGGTATATATTATGAGCGTAAAAATTTCAAGGTTTTTCATACCCAATATAATATCCAGCCATCATTATGAAAATGACAGCGGCGGCGTTTGGGGATGAAACTTGGATAAATAATATTAATCATTTGAGCATGATTCAGCACCCTTAGGTCAACCAACTTGGATGGAAATCGATATTCAAAGCAAAAATATTTGTAGGCATAACTACATAGGAATAAGGTACCCGCCGTTATTTTCGGTATCAGACATTGAACAGCACTAAGGAATACGGAGAGAAAAGTATTGATTTAAAAACCGGAATTCCGTTTAGAAAATCAATAATAAAGATTATTTTAAAAGTATTTGTCTGTTTTCTAATATATTTTTTTACAATTTTCACACTCTAGAAATACCTAGTTATTACAGTCTTTTTTTAAGTAATTTTTATAAATTTTATGATAAATATTAGGTTACTTTTATAAGTTTATTTCTGTACGCTAATAGTAAGTAGGTATGTATATACCTAAGTGTTTCTTGAATACTATCATTAAACAGAACCTACATAAATATATCTAGTAGGTAATAATTATAATAAACGTAAATAATGAAAAAAATAATGTGAACAATCAATTCAGTTACCTATACCTATTGGCAGAACATTTGTAAATAGGTAGGTAGGTACCTTCTTATCTGTATAAAAAAATACAAATTTATATATAATTTAAATAAATAGTTATATGTAGGAACACACATAGTTTGTAGGTATCTACATTACCTACAGATAGGTTAACTGAAATATTGTCCGGGCGTCCTAGGTTCGATCCCCAGCGGAGATTTTTTTTAAAAGAATTTCTCACGCAAACATTTTTTCTCTGGGCTGGATACCTACACTGGTTAATTGGAAGAAATTGCCATGTGGCAATAAACGTCAACAAAATAATATCTATAACGAAATGCTTCATTATTGTAAAATATTGTATTCCATAAAGAATAAAAAAATAAAATCTACTTATGAAATAACTAACTATACCTATAGGTATACCTAAGTAGGCAGGTACCTAACTATACCAGCAGGAAAATTATTTTTGTCAACCAACAAATGTTTTTAAGTTAGATAAATTTGATTATGTTTAGATTTTGAGATGCGACCATTAGGTATGTAGGTACCTACTTAGGGTTTTTAAATTCTAAGAATAAGTAGAATGTTGAAAAATATTGTCCGGCGCCAACGAGAATTTTTCCAACAGTCGATTTGTTCAACAGTGATCGTGTGCAAGAGAATTTATATGCTATACATAATATCGACATAGTTTCAAGCCAAGATCCGTGAGATTGTGTACGGTTAGGTCTATATTTTTCGTGTTATTTCAACTTTGAAATTAAAAATTATGCTATAAATACCTATGTAAAATGGATAGTTACAATGTAGTTAAAAAAAGCAATATTTTGGTTTGTTTGAAGAAGCCTGCCAGTGTGTAATATTTTGTTTATATTATGTAGTTAGAAAAAGATACATAAATTAACAATAATAAATATTGATTAATTTTGTGTAAAAATACCTAGCATATTTGTACAACATTTACCTAGATACCTACCTACAGGATAGACATACCTACAGGATTGATCTTTCTTTTAGAATAAAAACTATTTGAAACGTAGGTACCTACCTATAACTTTTATAACACCAATCAGTGTTTTAAAATAGGACATATATTTTGATATTAAATATATTATGTAAAACTTCTTTATTTGGATTAATAATACATACCTACATATTTTAATGTATTTAGATATTTGAAAGCCTAGTATGGGTCGTTTTATACGTAGGTATTTGGAACAAGTTCATATATGTACACCCTCATATATTTCTTAAATTAAGCATATGTAAGTATGCTTGTGCAATAGGTAAACGAAATCGTATTTATGTCATGTTGTTCACATCTAAATATTTTGTCTTTCAGTATTTCATTTTGGCAGTCAGCTACATTATCAGTCCTTTACTAAGTAATAGATAATATTTCTTAGAATACCTGGCGGCTTTATGTAGGTACTTACCTACCTACATTAATATTGTTCTTTAAAAATCTTTAGTTTGTAGTCTGTCTATAGGTAGGTACCTGAGTAAAACAAGACCGTAGAAAGATCATTAAGAATGAAATTAAAACGACTGAACCAACGACTTAGGTAGAAACTAATATCTTTTTCTCATCTGTCTGTCTGTAAGTAAAAATTCTCTCACACAGGAAAAAAATGTTGAGTTATAATAATTACGTACATTTCTATAATACGTTTAAAATGTAGGTATGCATAGGTACCTATATAGTAAAAATATTTTCTTTCAGGCATTAATAGGTATTATTAATTAGTTCTGTATCATTAAATAAATAATATGTAGGTACTTACCTACCTATGAAATAAGTATGAGTCGCTAAATTTAGTTATATAACTAAGTGATATAAAAAACATAAATTTTACTGGACTCGATGGACTGGCTGTTTTTAAAAAGTGCAATCTCCAACAGTCTTACTTTGTAATTAAGTAGACATATTTTGAAAACTAAAAATGAGACATTGTAGATAATCTAACTTTCGATTTGTTCAAGAATTTATTTCTCTTAATAAATCGACGGTATTAACCTTAGTCCCGTGTGAAAGAATTGTATGGAGAAGTGGACTTTTTGAATGGTTTTTCCAATTTTGAAGTAAAAAAACACCAACTTAGAGGCTTTACAGCATATATGTTAAGTATACCTAGGTACCTATATGGATGAACTCAGAATTCGAAAAAAAAGGTTGTCTGTGAATGTGTCCCTTATAACTTTTGATCCCCTTGGTGTACAGAGCCCTAAATTTCAGAATAAGTACCTACCTATATAGAAAATTTAAGGCCTACAAAATTTTAGATTCATACCTAATTCTGAGATTTTTATCGATTCAGAGATTATCTATATTTGATATTTTATTTTATATTTCCACATAATATGATAATCTCAAAAACCATAACAGTAAGAACGCTGAAATTATTTTGTAAATACAGACTAATATAAAATCTCAAACTTTTTTTAAATCAAAAAGTTCTAGCCGTTCTAGGGATAGCAAACTTTTTTTTATTACGAAATTCCTTTATTTTACGAAAAAATTAATAAAAAATATTTAGGTAGGTACATTATTATTGCAATAAACTTCGAACTTTTTAAACAATTTTTGTGATACCTACCTACCTAAGTAATTGAATTCAGTAACGACATCGTTTCATACAAATTGTATGGCAGAATACACAATAATATCTACAGGGACTGTTAATAGTTTGATACTTTATCTTCATACATAGGTACGTACATAGGTATACAATCAAGCTCTAGGAGTAGGAAAAAGGACTGACCTCCACACTATCCTCTTAGGACATACATAGGTACCTACATGTTTTTTTTTATAAAAAAAAACAAAATACCTTAATAATACGACAAGTCAGCCTATACAAAATATTATATTAGGTTAGATACACTGAAAACTATCAGAAGCATGAAATGCTTAAGAAATAAGAAGTTATATATTAGGTAGGTAGATACCTACTGCTGTCGATAGTAGGTAGGTACCTACTCGGGACATTTTACATCTTACAAAATGTAAAAAAAATATTTGGTACCTACCTATACCTATATTTTTGCTACCTAGGTTAACAGAACAAGGTTAGAGTTTTAACAGCCTCGGAACAGGTTTGACAGTAGTTAAAATATAGTTCATAGGTAAGTACATAGGTAAATACAATATTTAAAACCTACGCTACGTAAATCATTAAGACATTTTAGAAAGATATTATGAATGATCTGATTTTCGTATATTTTTAATGCGTGTGAAAATTACAAATCATTACCTACCTACTTACTTATTAAATTCAATGATATACCTATTTCATCGTCATATAGTTAAGTACAAATAATGTATTAAAGAGTTCATATCTACCTAATGTTATACAATATTTTCAAATCTACCCACGGATTAAAATAATTTGATATCTGGTTTTATAATAAGTATTTTGATATCGATTATCATTTTTGTTATAATTTTGGTTTAAGCGATAGCGCTGTTATCTCTTAAATCGTCTCTATATATTATTATAACTATAGGTATCTACGTAGGTACCTAGCTACTTAAATATTGATATAGGTAGTTATGTTAACAAACTACGTCACAACTCAGCAATGAAAATCAACTACTTAAATCTATTGTTAATCTGTCAACAAAATCTATATCAATTTTTTAACCTTGTTCATGATCATGATAACTTACAAATAATATTTAAAAAAACTAAAGGTTGACTAAGTACCTACACAAATCAAATTATCTACGCGAGTACCGAGGTTCATCCATGAGTTATTTGATAGGAATGATAAAAATAAATATAAACAAATAGGTACCTACTATTTTATATAATATCAACCAGTAGCGGAATTGTTTATAGAAGCCGAAAATCTTGGCTTGCTTATGAATATTATGTTAAGAAATTCAAGACGTAGGTAATATTTTTTGCGATTTATTGAAACCATATGTAGGTACAGCAAGATTAGAAAATTGAACCGTTTTTAGATACGATGTGATAGGGCCACAAATGTGAATATTATTTTGCCATGTAATTTTTAAATATTTTCATGGCCACTCAAATGAACAACGGTGCTAAAAAACATTTTCGACATTTCCCAATTTTCTTTCTGGGTTTGCCTAGTCCAAAGGTTCTAGGTAGGTACGCCACTGATACCAACCTACAAATTGTTTTTTTTTTTTAAATTAAAAAGTATAGGTACCTACCTACCTAAAAAAGAAACAGTGGAGAATATTAAGTAGATACCTACCTACCTATGGAAGCAGAAACAATTAAATAAGTTCCAATGAACTTTACCGTCGATTCAATTTTATATAGGTAGGTAGGTATATACCTACCTACATATATATTATAGATGTTTATTTACCTACATATACTAGCAACAAAGTTTTTTTTACAACCTCGGTATTTTTTTAATATGACTATATCAAGATACCAGCACAGTATTTTCTATAATACCTACCTACTTATGAAACATATTTTAGAATGACATTTGTCCGAGCAAAGTTTAAAAACATTTACCTACTGGATCACAAATCTACTACCGACACTAATTTTATTTTTCAAAATGAGTTTATTTCATTATAGTTAACTATGTAGGTAGGTACCTACCTACGTATGTTTGACTGCTAGAAATTGCCTACGGGCACAAGTGTACAACATTACCTTAGTGAAAAAGATCTTTATAGGAACTGATTACAAAATAACTTAAAAATATAAATTGGTAGGTATTTTGAAATGTTTAAGATTTGACAAATTAGGTACCTACATACCTACCTATATTCTGATAAAATAATATAATAGGAAGATATCTATACCTACTTAGGTACCTATATATTTTCACAAGTCATATTTTTTCCAACAGATCTAAACAAAAATTTTGTCCAAATTCCAACGAGTTAGAAAAAATATAATTTATGACCACAAGCTGACCATAAAACATTCACAAAAAAATCTACCTGCACATACCTAGTTTTCCCAGATTTGTTGCAATTTCTATTACTGAACACTGAAGTATCCGTTTATGTTCAGAGGTGTTGTTTAAACAATTTACACATACATACCTACATTAAAAGAATGGTTTACAGTTGAAAATGAAAGTAAATATACTACCTACCTAATATTGTTTATGGTAAAATTACGTCGGCACTTGCTGGCCACTGGTTAAAAGATTTTTATCTTAATTTGAATCGATTAACGTTATTTGATTGAGTAGTTCAATAATTTATGGTATTATTGCACTATTTTTAGTACCTACTGGTTTAAAAATTGTATTACAAAAAAACATGATGGGTGTGGGTCTACCTTAACTTATCCTTAAAAAAGTCAGAGTGATATTTAAAGAACTTGCTATCAGTGTCTTACTTTAAGACAATAAAAACAATACCTATATAATAAAATTTAAGTATTTTGTATTCTTAAGTATGTAGGTAGGTACCTACCTACCTAAAAATTTTTTTTTTTTGAAATGTGTTCTTTTTAAGTTTGATATTTTAATAAAAAAAAATCGCTTTAATTTTATATCAAACTATGAAGATCCTATTCTGACATAACATAGGAATTTACCGATTTCAAAAATTTTCTAAGTAAACTTGACAAAACAAAGCTATTGTTTCATTTTTTTTATAATATCATGTTTTTGTGTCTAGACTTTGAACAAGCACTGAGCAAGTCTTTTTCATTTCTACGAACCAATTTCTTTCAGTTCCTTAACCGGCACATTTTTAAGAAACACAGCCTACGTATTTAGGAAGGTACCTACCTACCTGTCATTGACATATTAGAAATACCTATGAGCTTAGTAAAAAATCTCAACAAGAACAATTCGTTTGCATTTCAAAATGGAGCTATAATTGAAACATTATTCAGTTATACCTACATAGGGACATACTTAATTTTTATGTAGACCTACAAACCTACATACCTAGGTATATAGATTTTCTATAATAATTTTAACACTACCTATATTTCAATTGCCATAATTTTATTTGACATACCTATACATATCTATAGGTACCTACATGGAAGTAATCAATCAAGATCTTCAAGGAACATTTATAGAACTTCTAACTTTAATAGGTGTATTTTTATATTCATCTATAAGTATATTCGTTCTTAATCCAATGCTAAGGATACATTGATGAGTTATCAATCACACATCGCAAAATTCTAACTTTCTCAAATTTCTGTATTTGAATTTATCAATTATGAATAGTTATCTAAAACTACAATGCCATTAAATAGGTATGTAGGTAGGTACCTACTTGAGATCGTAATAGCCTTTAGATAAAACCTAGTGCAAATATATATTTCATAAGACTTTTTATTTTATAAGACTGTAGGGTATTAAATTTGTCCCTTAAATAAATTTCTCTTTTGTAGACCTATAGATAGGTACACCACACTAGATACCTAAGCATATTATTATTTACTAATTACCAAATGTTATTTGTAGAAGTGAGTCAGACACTATATACCTATAGGTATAGGTAACACCAGCTAAGTAGTCAAATTCTAGCTACCTACAATATAACTTAAGTGTACAGTTTAGTTTGTAAATTTGTTTTAGTCTATGATTGGAGGCGAGGGTTGACAGAAGCCATCTAAGAAGATACCTATGTCTAGTAGGTAGCTACTAAGATCATCGATTACCACTTCTTAATTATGTATTTTTATTCAAAAGGTCTTTTTATTCAAAAGTCAAAAGCCCTAATTTTAAACTTTATTGTAAAAAATATAAGGTTCATAAACTTCATTGATTATCGACCTATAGGTACCTACTATTTAAAACTATGAATAAATATTATAAACCCATTTATACCTATAACTAAACAGTAGGCGAACAACTAATCCTAAATATCTTTGTGTCTAATTAACTAAATAATGTGTACCTAATATGTTTTCAAGAAATTATTGGTGTCCTGATACCTGTCATTCATAAAGGGCCAGTTATGGGAAATTCCAATCCTATGCAGGTACATAATCGTTAATAATGGGAATTTTTATATTTAAATAACGGGTAAATTGTTGAATGAACAATTTACTACTGATTTTGACGTTTGACATAAATCCATATGCTTTGTAGGATAGGAATCACACCAATATGTTAACTTATAGGTAATACGCATGTAGAATCTATACGCTTGACGGACTAAAGGAAGAAATCTACCTTACCTAAAAGGAACGGTCATGATTAAGTACCTACTTAATACGCGCCTACGTAATTTTATAAGAAATTCACAGGCAATATGTACCTACGAATTTACACAAAGTAACAGATCGAAATCTAAACCTAATGTAGGTACCTAAATGATCTGTCATGTTTTATTAATAGGTACGGATCTAACTAAAAACATCATAGACTTAGGATTTTTTTGTGGCTATCTTGATAGGTAAGTACCTACCAATTTATAGATATACATAAGCCCTTGTCACATATTTTTGAGTTGAATAAATGTTTCGGTTTAAATCACTGCCTATATTTTGATGTGTGGTAAACATAGTTTAAATCTACAGATAGTTAGGTACCTAGCTAATTGATCAATGGAAGAAATCTACCTAAAGGATTTACTAATTTGATTAAACGTAGCTTTTTGTCATAAACACAAACCTAATTTCCTACTTACATTATATATGCTAGCATGTTTCACATACCTAAATATCTAACTATTTTTGAGTTAAATAAGGTATTTTCAAAAATATTGCCCTATATTTTAACATGTGGGGGTTGCAAAAAAGTTGTACTCACCCTCGGCTGAGCCATTAGAGCTCTTGCCGCGGCAGGGAGGGCCGCTTCGCTGGCCACGACTGAAAGTTTACTTCTAACTTATCCAATACCCCTCTACTTCTTCTTCTTCTCCTCCTATCTTCACACCCAGCACTTCTTCACAACACCAAACACTCGCAATCGCGACCAATCGATTGATCAACTATCTTCCCAAACATCAATAATTAAAAAAAAAACACGTCAAAAATGGATGTCAAAGTAAGATTTCGGTGATCACAGACTGAATAGGTAATTATGTAGTTAGATACTAAAAACTATATACGGTATACACTCTTTGATATAAAATCACTTCCGAAACACAGGTTTTTTTTAGTTAAATTTATGTATTTTTTTTAAGTATAAACGATCAGCCGTGCAATGTTTACTAACGATTTAATAAGAAAACTAGACATACCTACACACCAGAGTGTTTTATCAGATATTGTGTATTATTTTACTAAATATATTATTAGGTATATTGGTATAATTACTCGCGCCAAAAAATAGTTATCGTTAACTATAGGACATAATTATTTTCTAATTTGGGGGTTTACTATGACTAAAATCACCGTTTGTTTTGCGTATACAATGGATATTATATTTATTTAGTATGGTGGTCAGGGCTATTCAAGAATAGTCAGGCATATGTCACGGGGTGTCCCGGGTTCGACGGTGGTTGTCACAGGAGCGGCGGCTAGCTGGCCGCCGGGGGAACTAGCTGCCACACCATTGTCCCGGGATAACGTTGCGAATTTTTCGCTGATCAATCTCCCACTATCGAAGTACACACATGCCGGAGGACTTATTATATAAATACACTTGGATATCTCGCGAACGTATTTTTTTTTTCAAAACTGACAATTTCGCGCACACACGATATTTAAATAAACAACAAACAATAAAACGCGCGCGATGTTTTTATTGTTTAGTTTCCCGTCCCCGCGATTTTTTTTACAGCGCGCGGTATCTGTAAAATGTTACGTTTATTGTCACGAGTTTGCGTCCCCGCTTTGATAATAATAAATTGTTTTGTCACGGGACGTCCAGCACGCTCGACGGTCGGATGTGTACTGGCTGGCGGCAGTCGGGCGGGGCGGGGCGAACGTTCGGTTGGGCGGAGCCGCGTGCGCTCGGCCCAATGGCGGCCGGGGGACACCGCCCCGCCCCGCCCCACGCCCCCGGCCTTAGGGCCAGTCGCCCTCTGGCTGTCAGTGCGGCCGGGTCCGCTCCTGAGCGCCATTACGATGCATATTTATTATGATTTGTATACACACAATGACCGGTCCACCGTATCACGCCAGTTGACCGATAGCGAACGAAGCCTTCGTTCATTCCCGTCTCTTATCCTTCCTTATCCACACGGATTCATAACACTCAGTGTGTGTGTGTGTGTGTCTTTAATATTTTGAATCGGATTATCTCAATTAGGTGCCGATATACCTACCTAGAAATAGCCAATGTCAATCATTGTCTATGAATATTAATAATCAATAAGATAACTATCTTACTTAGTGATTATTGGCTTACTTAGTGATTATTGTAAACCGTTTGACTTCTGTGCCGACGACCCAGGTTCGATTCCCAGAAGAAGATAAAATTATCAAAAAATATTTCTCACGAATATTAGGCTTCTTCGAGAGGAAATTATTATTTGGGATTCGAAAGAAATCTTGACAATACTTACCTGTATAGATAAGTTCGCCACATTCAAAAGGGTGCAAATGTTAATCACGATATTCGTACACGCTAGTCTCCGAAACCGCCCAACCAATTTCTATGAAATTTTCAGAATATGTAGGTACCTACGATTGCATGGTTTCAGATTGAAAGATGGATGGTTTTGGACCCGATAGATGGCGCTTTTTTGAGATATAAAAAATGTTTTTATTTTTTTAACGATTTTTTTTATTTCTCATCTAAAAATACATAGGTACTTACCTTATTACAAATTTTGACATTTCTACGCCCTCCCAAGTTTTTTTTATAGAAAAGGGTCGTAATTCATTTTTAAGTTGTGAAATTTTTCAATAGATGGCCGTGTGAACAAATCTATTGACATTTGTATAACGCATCTAGTGAATATAACACACTCAAATTTAATGATAGTAAAATGTAAAATACTTTCATATAATGAGGTCTACCTATATAAAATGCAGTCTACTTAGAAGGTGGTCTGTGGCAAGACAGAGTCTGCCCGAGCCAACTAGTTATAACTACCTAAGTATTATTCAATGGATTAGATACCTACCTTAATAATTAATACCTACCTACATTTGTTTTTCTGAAATGATAGTTTTTCCAACCTGTGTGATTCGAAATTAATTCCAATTGACATCTTAGTGAACAACAATTTATCACAACACTCTAATTTATCCATACCTGCCCAAAAGACAATGAATACCAAAAACACTACTTATTCAGTATAATTACCTATAGTCACATTAACTAGAGATAATCATACCTAGGTACCATAAAACAGAATTTAAATGCATTTGTAAACAAAAAAAATACACAACACGAAGAGTAGTTCATGGAGCCCTGATATATTTATAAAAATTTTGGAAATATAGGCAGTGAAACACATAAATTTATCATGAAAAAAATATTTTTCTTAGTAAAAATGTTTGAGAAACTCTGGAATTTTTTGAAACTAGTTGCATGAAGCTAAGAATACCTATACGGCTTCCTAAATCTCTAAATTTAGCAAATCAGCCCCCCTAGACAACGTGTCATTAACCTCAAGAAAAGAAACAAGAAAAGATAACTAAACTTTTCTTGTTTCTTTTCTTGAGCTAAATGACACGTTGTCTTGGGGGGCTGAACTACATAGGTAATTATCGCTTATTTTGTAAAATCACGTTTATTCCATGCCGACATCTTGGGTTCGTCGCCATAAACGAACATTTTTTTTCACGCAATTTATTTATCTCATACAAAAAAAGGAAGTTTTGTCTATTATTAAAAATAGTTTCCGCTCGGTGAATTGTCCGTTCGGTCAATTGTCTATAGGTACGATAAATTGTCCTCACGGTCAATTGTCCGTACGGTCAACTGTCCCCACGGTCAATTGTCCTCATGGCCAACTGTCCCCACGGTCAATTGTCCATTCAATAAAAATGGCATACCTACGTTTAATTGTCCACGGTCAATCGGCTACCGTCAATTGTCCGGACATGACTTTGTAAATAGGTAGGTAAGTAAGTAGATACCTACCTACTTCATATACACTTTATAAATTAGTTTATTGGTAAAAAGCCTAGATTTTTACTATAATATACCTACTAGATGTCGTAGTTAGCAAATTTTGTATGAATCGAAGTTGCATTTTTCCGGGGGATTTTCGACGTTTTGGTTAGCAGACCACATCGTTTTTCTATAGAGAATAACGACTAATGTGAATTGTTTTCGGATTTATTTGTCGAAAAAACACTTCGTTTATAAATATTTAAAGAACAGTTATCTAGGATGTGTTGAAATGCAAGGAAAACTGAAATATGTTGCCAACCAAACCGTCAAACGCGCGATATTCCATGACTCACTTTTTGCACGGAGTAGGTACTACATATAGTATATTGTAATAAAAATCTATGGTGTATACCTACCTTCCTTTTGAGAGTTTGGAAGTATCTAGGTACCTACTGACATGTAGGTATATATCAACATATAGGTACCTACTTACCTATATACCTATATCTAGGTACTTATTGGGAGATCAATGTCCTATGGAATCAAATGAATTCAACAAATTCCCACGAATGAATATAACCACATACCTACCTACCAATTTGTCTTTATATACATGTATGATATCTACCTACATTTACCTATAGGTACCTACTTATATAATATTGTGTATAGGATAACTATATACTTACCTACATATTATATAAAAACAATCCAATGTCAAAAGTTGATAGGCGAGCCAGGATGATGTCATAAATTTACAGATGTAACTAACTACCAATATGGTTTGACGTCATGTAGGTACCTACCTACCTATATATTATATAGGTTTATATTTTAATTTATCTGTTAATTTGCTCGTATAGACCTGTTGGTCTGTTATTCAAAAACGATGCGTCCCGAGATGACGAAGTACTAGGTACTATCCTTCCATCTCTTGGATGGTTGGTGGTGGTAGATGGCGACCAGAGGGGATTTCATTTGCTGCAATTATAGGTATAGGTCTATCACTGTCCATCTTGGCTATATGGTCCCTGCAATGTCTTCTCCTGGATCTCGAACGATGTCCTCTATTATTATGTCAACATTTCAAACACGATCTCGGAGAGTTTTTCCAGTCATTGACATTAGAACCTTCACATTGATTAAAACGAGTGGGTTGTGGCCAACGCTAAACTCCTCACTAACAACTCATTCTATAAAGTATTCAAATTTTGTATAGAAAATTGTCAGCATTTTCATGAATGAGTTTGTTAAATTATTTTTTATTTAAATATTTTATTATGAAAACTTGATAACTCTTCAATGCCATTTTATGAAAGTGATGTGCCTTTTTACGAATTTGAAAATAAAAATTTCAAATTTAAATTTTCCTGAGCTTGGGGTCGCTTTGAATTATTTGACAGTTAAAAAAATTGAGAAGCACTATTCATATATCGTTCAAAATCTAATGGGATCTAATCGAGTATTAGATATACATATTTGCAAAATTTGAATAGAATCGAATGAGTACTATAGTCTATAATCGATAGAGTAAAATGAACACGCCGTACATAGCACACTGCACACAGCACATAGCACACACACACAGATACATTGTGATGAAACTTTCAGAATACGATCTCAGCATGATACTAGTTGATAATCTGCAAAAAAATAGCCTTAAAAATGCGAAATCATAACTCCCCACTATATCCCCTTGGGTTAGTGAGGAGTAAAAAATATTGATTTAAGATAGGTATAAATTGCTTTACCAAAATCAAGAATTATGTTTCTTTTTAACGAAACTCTTGATTTGATATCATTTTTTTCTCGGCGTATTATGAATATTTGTGACTTTTGCAGCAAGACTAAGCAAATACATGATCAAAACATATCTACAACCGAGGAAGAAAGACCAAAACCTACCTCGATCGTTGTCATGGTCTTGAATTTGCTCAACACTAGGTAATATTCAACTGTCGATTTCTTCAAGAGAATTTATTTCTGTTAACAAATCGACAATAAGTTTTCAAAATTCTTACTATTCACAGTGTGGAATGCCATTATAATAATATATTAAGTTGTTAAAATATTCTACGAATATTTGGAAAAACGGTGTTTCACTTCCACTAACTTTTACAAGGTTTATTGTAACGTTTTTGGACTTTTGTTCATCCTCAGAAACGAACGTTTGTCTCTTGAACTTCGAAGTTAAGCCAGCCAAGATAAGTGTGATTTGTATAGCCAGGTCTATATTTTTAATATTTTTTACAATTTTGAAGTCAAATAACACCAACTTAGAGGCTTCGTAGCATATATGTTACAAACATGGATTTACTCATTTCAGAGTTAACAATTGTGTAAGTGTGTGTCCCTTATAACTTTTGATCCGCTTGATTTACTGAGTCTAAAATTTCAGAAAGTATAGAAAATTTTAAGTCGAACAAACTTATGTAGGTACCTACTCTATTATACTAATTTTTATTTCAGTCAGGGGTTATCAACTTTTGAATTTTCGCTTTATTTTTCCATGAAAACCATAAAAGCTAGAACGCTGAAAATTGCTAAAAATATAGACAAATACAAAATCTTAAAATTCATTTTTTGAAAACGTTCCAGATTTTCTTAAACGTTTTATATTAAGAAAAACATTTTTTATGATAAAATTTATGTGTTTAACTACCTACATTTCCATTTCATTTAAATTATTGAAAAACGGCGAAACCCTTAACTAGATAATTTTATTATCTATTAAATATATGCACATTATACCTAATAGTAGGTACCTAGGTACCTACTACTCAAACTTTTTTAAACTATTTTTATGAACATTGAATTTATAAATTCACTATACCTACCTAGTGACGATATCGTTTATTGACAATTTGTATGGCATTATGCACTACTTACACAATATTTACGGACACTCAATAGTTTGATACTTAATCTCCAAACATATCATCATGCTGTTTTCATATTTTGGGTAGGGAAAAGGACTGACCTCCATACTACCCTATCCTTACATATATAGGTACCTACATGTTTAGTACCTACCTATAAAAAAACAAATATCTTAAAACATTCAAAAATTTGGATTTATGAGTTTATAGTAGGTACCTATGGTACGTATTCTTCAACTAATACCTATAGGTAGGTACATAGGTACCTATAATTGGCTGTTTGGTTGTTATCCTAATTGAAAAACTGTAATGGATAGCTGTTGGTCTCCCAAAGAATTGAAAAATAAAATAAAAATAAAATACTATCGCTATCGACAGTTGGATATCATGTGTTACATGCAGCTAGTTAAATGTCTCAAAATATAACATGTAGATAGGTACCTGTACCTAGGTACATAATATCTAGGTTGGTTATTAGGTACAGACACATAGACCTATCTACCATAATAATAGTAAGTATAACGAAATAGATAATAGTCGACCATAAGTGAAGCATTAACTTACCCACCTAAGGAACTAAGGTAGGTAATGTTCTTCTGCCTACTGTGCCATGACTATCTCTCGACTAATGTGACCATAAGTGTCGACTAGTCACGTTTTATCAACGACAACAACTTTAGTGCGACCAACGATCGGCAAAAACATGTCGGATTTGAATTCAAAATGACAAAAAGTGCAGCATACGAATGGCACAACTAGATAGCAATGCTTTTTGTATAATCTGTTATTTCATACGTAAACTATTATCATGTAGGACACCGACGATGCATCTTATGGACAAGGAAATAATCAAGTCAAAAATGACGCCACGGTTTTGTCCTAATTTTGACATAACTTTGTCCGAAAAGGGATTAGGATTGTATTTCAAAAGATGTCTTTACAAATAATGGTAAGGAACCTTGTTCCTTCAGTAAGAAATACCCAACATCAGAGATGAACCTAAGGACAGTTGGACCTCCAGGATAGTCCACCATCACAAACAGGTCAAATAACCTAACACACGATGAAGAAGAAGATAAGTTCCTTATTTACAAAAACAAAACTTTTCTTAATATTTTCGTCTAACTACACTTTACTTTCACCTTACCTAACCATCTGACAACTAACAATACCTATTTCTAAAAATTTTAATAGGACCTTAAGTATATAGGTACATAGGTACATACTGACTATCCTTACAGCCCCCCTAGACAACGTGTTATTTAGCTCAAGAAAAGAAAGAAGAAAAGATAACTCAATGTAAGGAAGTGACAGTTGCCAGTCACGTGACAACTGTCACTTCCATACATTGAATTTTCTTTTCTTGAGCTAAATGACACGTTGTCTAGGAGGGCTGATTTCTTATTTCTAATTGCTTCTCGGGTAACTAACAGTTAGGTACCTACTATATAAAATATTAATTTAACACGCACCCAATAACAAGTTGCCACATTCTGGAGACTTACGATATTAATCATCTCACAGATCCAGACTGAAAACACAACTAAAAACTGTGTCTCCACCGGGAATCGAACCCGAGACTTAGATTAATTTTTTTCTATAAAATTATAAGAATGTTAATCAATAACTAGGTAGTTTTGTAATTTTAATTAAAATTTTTACAAATAGGTACCTGCCTACTTACACATACATATTCGTGAATGCCATGTAATGATGAGCAACTGCAATCCCGAGACCAATACTGGGTTGGTTTTGACTTGGTGATTCATTTACAAATGTAAGTAGGTACCCAACTTTAAAAAAATATTTTTATACCTAGGTACTGGATTTTATTCCCGGCGTTGCTCGAGAAAACTCATCAAGAAAATCGTTTCGTAATTTTTAACTATAGTTATATTTATTTCCAATGATAAATTCAGAATGAGTAAAAAATATCCAAAACAACGAATAAAAATTAACATATGTACATAAGTTTTTTTTTAAATCAGTCCCTTTCGTCCCTTCATCCGTTCCTTCCCTTCAGTCTCAAATAATGTACCTAATGGAAAGTGGTTTGGAATTAAATTGAATATAAGCATAGTATATTTTCATAGTGTAGTATTTTTTATATAGGTAGGTAGGTACTTACTTTTATTGGAAGCAAGTGCATGTGTATAAAAAAAATCGAAATATCTATCGGTCTATGGGAAATGGTTTAAAATGTAATTGAATATATCTATGTAAGTGTTGGAAAGAGTTAAGTGTTAGCCACATCCCACTCGTTTTTGTAAATCGTATATAGCATTCCAATCAGCGTTCTGTAGGTAGGTAGGTACCTACCTAGGTATAATGCAAGAAAATTAATTAAAATCCTAACACAGAAATATCGCGTTAAATATTCGTACGGGAACATAAAAAAATATATTTTCATGACTTTTTAGTAGGTAAGATTTTCATCCATTCTAAATTCTTACAATAAATAAAACACTTTTTTTTGTTGTAAATATCATATTATTTGTTAGGAACGCGGGAATCAAAGCAAAGCCTGTCTTGCTACAACGTCGCTCAAATTGAACAAGTGCTGCCATCTATGTGACGAACCCCAAACTTACTATTGGTTTGAAACCAGGATTCTCCGAAAACGGAAGGGGAGGAAAAATTAAGTGTTTACCGCTTGTAATATCTAATAATTACTAGTTGCATGTAACACATGAGATCCAACTGTCGATAGCGATAGTACGTATAGTTGAAAAATAACTACCAAACTATAAACCCATAAATACAAATTATTTAATATTAGAAGAGCGAAAGACGTTCGAGTAAATAATGAACTACTAGAACAAGTGGATGAATATGTGTATCTAGGAAGTATGTTTCAACGTGATGGAAGATTGGAAAAGGATATAGAAAGAAGGGTAACGGCAGCAAATAGAGTAAATGGTGCATTAAGAACAATAATGGCTGACCCAATTATTTCAAGGCCAGCAAAACTCGCTGTGCACAACGCTATTGTCGTTCCAACCATAATGTATGCAAGTGAGACATGGGCATAGCAGAAGACGCATGAAAGTAAAATTAACGCTGTGGAAATGAGGTCCCTAAGACGAATGTGTGGTAAAACAATTTATGATAGGATAAGGAATCAAGATATCAGAAGAGAATGTAAGATTGAAAGGGATATTTTGAGTAGAATGAAGATAAATGCTTTGCGATGGTTCGGACATGTAGAGAGAATGAACGATGAACGACTGACAAAGAAAGTATACAAGGCTGAAAAGAGTAGAATGAGATGTAAGGGTCGACCGAGAAAGAGCTGGCATGATCATATGAATGAGATTTTGAAAGAGGGGAACATACGAAGTCAGAACAATAGGAGAGCATGTATGACGCGATGTATGAATGTAAATGAGGCAAAACAGGTATGTCAAGATAGAAGAGTCTGGCGTTCGGTTCTCTCTGCCTACCCCAAATAGGGAAACGGCGTGATGGTATGTATGTATGTATGTATGTAATATTTTAAGATAATATTTGGTTTTCTATACAACACATGTACCTAGGTATATATGTCAAGATAGGATAATATGGAGGTCAGTTCTTTGATCATACTCAGAATATGAAAACAGCATGATGGTATGTACCTATGTATGTTTGGGGATTAGTATCAAACTATTAAGTCTTCTTATATATTGTGTGTAGGCTACTGCCATACAAATTGTATGAAGCAATATCGTCACTATATTCAATTTTTATAAAAATTGTTAAAAAAAAATTGAGATGTGCTGATACAATGTTAATATTTTTTATAGAAAATCAAATTATCTAGTTGGGGTGTTTCGGCTTTTTTCGATATTTTTTAAAAAATTGGAAATATAGTCAGTTAAACTCATAAATTTATCATTAAAAAATATTTTTCTTAATAAAAAATGTTTGAGAAACTCTGGAATTTAAAAAAAAAATTGGAATTTTGTATTTGTCTATATTTGTACCAATTTTCAGCGTTCTAGCTTTTATGGTTTCTGAGATATATGGAAAAATAAACCAAAAATTCAAAAGTTGATAACCCCTGACTGAAACAAAAATTCACAATTCTGAGTATAAAAGTTTTGTAGGCCTATAACTGTTTATATATTCTAAAAATTTGGGCTCTGTTAATTGAGCGGATCAAAAGTTATAAGGGACACACACACAGACACACAAAACTCACATAAAATGTTCTACTCCGAATTCTGAGTAAGAGACAGTTGGAAAAAAGTCCACTACGCCATACAAAATGTTCCTTCGTACACGCATCTTGGATTTTAACTGCCTCTTCCTTCAATAGAATTTCATTATTTTGAACGAATCGACAGTTGGATAATGTCGATTCATTCAGAGAATTGAACCCTCATGAACGAATCGACAGTTGGATAATGTTGATTCATTCAGAGAATTGAATTCTCATGAACGTTGGATAAAAAAATAGCCTAGGTGCCTATAACTATGTATTTAAGAAATATTGATACCTATTTAACTCGATACATGTAGGTAGGTATATGCATAGAAAATAAGATTGTATGTGTCCTAGTTGGTAGATAATAAATCAACATTGCTTGGTACCAAATGGAATTTCTGGTCGGGCCAGCTCGAATCCACGTATTTAATTGAAACTGTGACTGGAGAACACAGCCGGGATATTTATCGCATCTGCTGCTCTAATTTGTATTCAAATTTTGTAAAGGGAAGATCCCCGGCCGAAGAATGCCGACGATAAAACCCAAAAGACTCCTCGGCTCGCCACAGTACCGCGTTAACACCGGCCCCCAGTGGGCCTAACAAGACTCCGGCTTGTAACTCCGCAATCAATGAAACGATAAATAAAATGGGACGGACGCTACTGACATCTAGCGACTGGATCGACACCTACCGTCCGTAGATAATGGATTTTCATTTGGTACCCCTACCTATCCACAAATAATAATTTATACAAACGCATCGTGTCTCGTCGAACCAATGCAAACATATTTATCAAAACGATAGAAATTTAAGTATAAAAATTGATAGAGATATTATGAAGTAGGTAAGTATATTAATGGATCATTTATCACACAGAATATTTTCAAATATTTATTTGAAAACCGGAATCCCGCTTGAAAAAAGAAAAATCTAGTGCTTTTAAACAAATTCTTGTTTTTCAAATGAAGTAGGTAGGTACCTACTAATCTGCGAATATTCCTTAGTGTTTAACTAACTAATAACTACAACATTTTCAATTACTTAATACCTATCTACTTTTTTAGAGAAAGGTGAATGAGTGAATGAATGAATAAATAATATATTTCCAATAGTACAAAAATTACAAATGAACAAAAATACAATTTAGGTACCTACCTAATTACCTACGTTTTTGTTTTCACACATTTAGAAATTTTACTGCCACGCTAGACATAGGTAGTCTGTTTTGAGGCAGTACTAGTATAAAATAGCTATGGCTATCTACGATTATAATATTTGTTTTTTCTTTTCTTCACATATTCCATCTACACAGGACAACGACAACCAGGATGAAAAACTCTAAACGTCTACCTATCTCAAGAAATCCAAGAGTAGGTACGAAGCAGATCCATCTCTACCAATCTGCTTCAGCCAACGAGTAACGAGGTCTCTGGTAACGAAGCAACGGGTAACGAGGTCTCTGGTAACGAGTAACAAGGTCTCTGGTAACGAAGTATCGAGGCAACGAGTAACGAGGTCTCTGGTAACGAGGTATCGAGGCAACGAGTAACGAGGTCTCTGGTAACGAGGTATCGAGGCAACGAGTAACGAAGTCTCTGGTAACGAGGTATCGAGGCAACGAGTAACGAGGTCTCTGGTAACGAGGTATCGAGGCAACGAGTAACGAAGTCTCTGGTAACGAGGTATCGAGGCAACGAGTAACGAGGTCTCTGGTAACGTGGTATCGAGGCAACGAGTAACGAGGTCTCTGGTAACGAGGTATCGAGGCAACGAGTAACGAGGTCTCTGGTAACGAGGTATCGAGGCAACAAGTAACGAGGTCTCTGGTAACGAGGTATCGAGGCAACGAGTAACGAAGTCTCTGGTAACGAGGTATCGAGGCAACGAGTAACGAGGCCTCTGGTAACGAGGTATCGAGGCAACGAGTAACGAAGTCTCTGGTAACGAGGTATCGAGGCAACGAGTAACGAGGTCTCTGGTAACGTGGTATCGAGGCAACGAGTAACGAGGTCTCTGGTAACGAGGTATCGAGGCAACGAGTAACGAGGTCTCTGGTAACGAGGTATCGAGGCAACGAGTAACGAAGTCTCTGGTAACGAGGTATCGAGGCAACGAGTAACGAAGTCTCTGGTAAAGAGGTATCGGGGCAACGAGTAACGAGGTCTCTGGTAACGAGGTATCGAGGCAACGAGTAACGAGGTCTCTGGTAGCGTGGTATCGAGGCAACGAGTAACGAGTTGCAAATAAAAATTTTGTTTTGCATATTATTTATTAGGTATTCGTTTCATTGGTATTATTGATTATTCGTTTCATAGGTATTATTGATTGTGACCCGTAAAAGCCGGGTAATGGAAAATACAACAGGCAACAATAACATATCACAGAGATCAGCAATGGAGTTCACCATGACCCATTATAAATGTAGTGCCTTTTCACACCCGCACACCTGTCGCTGGTTATCCCACATTGTGTGATATGCCATGATGGTATATTTATAATATTTAGGTAGGTATAACCTTTCGGAAATATTAAAAATAAAATATTTCAGTTTATAATTTATTTTATATTTAAATGTTTCAATTTTTATATTTAAATATTTCAATTTATATTTGATGGTATATTTATAATATTTTTAAGATAGAATAAGAAATGAAGATATTAGACGAGAATGTATGATTGAAAGAGATATCGTAAGTAAGAGGAAAGAGATATCGTAAGTAAAAAAATAAATGCCTTTAGGTGGTTTGGCCACATAGAAAGAATGATTGATGACCGTCTCGGTCAGCCAAGGAATAGTTGGAACGATCACATAAATAAAATTTTGAACAATGGTAACGTTAGAAGTAAGAATAACTGAATAGCGTGTATGTTTCGATGCATGGACATGAATGAATCGAGAAATGTACGTTACTTTAAAATTAAAATAACTTTTCTTCTTTTCTGGTTGGTTGGAAGAAATTGCCTACTGGCAATAAGCCCGCCAGTGTGCATTATAATTGTTTGTATATATATTATGTACATTCATTCATTCGTACCATCACGACATATCCCTCAATGTGGGGTAACCAGCGAAAGGTGTGCGGGTGTGCATTACCTTATAAAAGGGAGAACAACACATCTATGTATAGCCACACACCAGTCTCGTTTCACCAAAGTGAACTACATTCAGAATGGGTGGTGAACCTCATTGCTGAACTATGTGAGATGTTATTGTTGCCTGTTGTATTTTCGATTACCCGGCTCTTACGGGACACTCGAAAACAATTATTTAAAAGAATGGAAGCACTATTCTAAGCAAAATGTAGGTATATTAAGTGCATGAGTAGTATGAGACGATTGATGGACGTGAATTAAGCGAGAAATGTAGGTATGTCAAGTGAGAGAAGTCTGGCGTTCGGTTCTCTCTGCTACCCCAAATAAGGAAATGGCATGATGGTATGGATGAAATTACAATATTTATTAATAAAATAAAATAAAACAACTTTGCGACTGCCATTCAAATTGTATGAAGCGATGTCGTCACTAAATTCAATTTTTATAAAAATGTTTTACTTCCATGTTAATATTTTTCATAGAAAATTTAATTATCTACTTGGGATGTTTCGATTTTTTTCGATATTTTCAAAAACATTGGAAATATAGGCAGATAAACACATAAATTTTTCATAAAAAAATATTTTTCTTAAAAAAAAATGCTTGAGAAACTCTGGAATTATTTGAAAAAACTAATTTGAGGTTTTGTATTTTTCTATGTTCATACCATTTTTCAGCGATTTAGCTTTTATGGTTTCTGAGATAAATGGAAAAATAAAGTAAAAATAAAAATTTGATAACCCCTGACTGAAACAAAAATTCACAATTGTGAGTATAAAATTTGTAGGCCTATAATTATTTATATATTCTGAAATTTTAGCTCCGCGAATCGCGCGGATCAAAAGTTATAAGGGGACACACACACACACAGACACACTAAATGTTCTACTCCGAATTCTGAGTAAATCCTTACACATAACATATATGCGGCGAAGCCTCTAAGTTGGTGTTTTTTGACTTCAAAGATGGAAAAACCATGAAAAATATAGACCCTGCATACAATCTCGCGTATCCTGGCTTGAAACATTGTCGATATGTTAAGAGAACAAAGTTCTCTTGAACAAATCGACAGTTGGATAAATGTTGACTTTGTGGCACATTTTCAAACTATTTTATTTATTTCGAATCGTTTTATTAAAACCAAGTGTAAGTTATTATAATGTACATACCTAATGTTTAGTTAAGGATGTGTCTTTATTACAAATAATCATAATATGTAGGTACCTAAAATGATTGTGAATCGCACCCCACACAACCTGTCAAAGTTGTTCGGCAGCAGTTCTGGGCTGTCAATAGTCGGTAAAGGCAGTATCAGGGGGCTGTGACGGGCTGTCATCACTGGTTGCCTCGGAGGCCATTGTCTCTGGGTCTCTGGTCTCTTGTCTCTGGGAGCCGACACTGGACGCGGTCCTCTCGATCTGGATATCGACCGGACGGAGGGATAATAAATACCTTTTCATTTACATTCAATTGACCGCCAACGGAAGAAATCCATAGGACTGAGATTCGAAACGATCGGTGCTGTGAACATCGTTCACATATAACCAGGGATGAAATGGTCCATTTGTGAAATAGAAAAAAAATACTAAATCATTATAAACACTTCTTACCTATCGGTAAATCTTTTATGCCTAAGTATGTATGTCACTGAACTCTTAAACGGCTGGACCGGATTTGCATTTTTGTGGATATTTTAATGGATCCCTGGATGGCCTGGATTCACAAAAATTAATTTAATTCCAATTAAATTAATTTAATTGGAATTAATTAATTAATTTAATTATTACTCATTTTAATTCCAATTAAAAATTGTAACAGTGAAAATAATAAATATTAAAAAATACATGTAAATAAATGTACGCCTGGTGTTATGCAAACAGTATAGCTCTTGAGATATAACAGGAGTTTCATTCATAATATCTTTATACATAATTCTTCTGTGCGTGTGTATGTCACTGAACTCCTAAACGGCTGACATTTTTTTCTAATATTTTATTTATTTTATTTCATTTAATGTTTAACTAACAGGTACTATGTCGAATAATTATTTAGCACGCACCCAATAACAATTGCCACATTCAGGAGATATTTATCGTCTCACAGATCCAGACTGAAAACACAATTAAAAACTGTGCCTCCACCGGGAATCGAACCCGGAACCCTTGGATCATCAGTCAGATACCTATCCAACTGAGCCACGAAGGCCGACATTATTATTTTTCTGTTGTTCACCACCCATTCGGAATGTTGCCTTTTTTAGGTGAAGCGAGACTGATGTGTGGGTATACACGCATGTGTCGTGGTTAATTTTATAAGGTGATGCACACCTGTCGCTGGTTGACGTGGTGATGTGTGGTTAAGTTTATGTTTGCTGAACCAGCTTATAGCAGACAAGGCAAAGTTTCGGACAGTACCACGTCTATCTTGTCCGCTAGTGAAATTATTACTACCTATTTAAAATGAATAATTTGGGTGTTTGATGAATTCTTTTCTACTTGTGTTAGAACTAAACGCCCTGTTGTTCCCGGCTCCAGTTTCTAAGATATGGATGGCCAGCATCTCTTTTTGTGGTCTTTATGAAGGTCTGTTTGATATAGGTACCTACCTATGTAATTATTCCGCTGTTAATCTCACTACATTTGTCAAACTGCTCTGTTCACGTTAGAAAAATAATTAAATTAAAATATATTTGCAATAATAGATAGGTACCCATCTATATAATATGACACATTGATTTGATTATTTTAGTAGAGCAATGTGAAGAGAGTTTAGCTTATTGGTAACCAGATGGGTTACCAATCAAGCGTAGTTAGTAACCATAGGGGTAACTAATAAATATAGGTGGTAAACAGAGGGGTTACCAGTAATAGAGAGTTTACTATATCCCAAGTGGATATGATTTGAAATAAGAACACAAGGACAGTGGTTTAGAGAGAAGAAGAAAGAATGGTCAAAAGTAACAATGAGTATATTGATCACAATTAATAGTTTGCTTAAAGGTAAATTTACAATTGATGAAATAACTTACAGAGGAACTTTCTCACGATGAGAAGGTATAACGATCGAGTGTGTCGAAGTGTCCGATTATTCGTAGGGTGAAGAACCATCGTGCTCGCGGGGTCGAGAGATGAAGTGTCGGCGAGACGGCGTGGTCGAGAACGGCGACGTGAAGTGACGAATCGAAGTGACGGAAATACGGAAATGAAGTGACGACGTGTAGAGGTGTATAGACTCCCTTAAATAGTGCTGCGCTGGGGGTAGCAAGTTCAATGTCCTCGAACTTTCTAGACTTATTTATTTGCAGTGTCATACCCAGTTGAGGAGTATTGTCACTTGTTTGACGTTGCGGGCGATGAACTCGGCCTAGCGATAAACAAATGTACTTGCCGTCGCTAGGCGCGCGCTCGAAAGAAATTTCGAGATGTGGTCTGCCACAAGAGTAATAGACAAAATATAGTGGGTCAATTGTGTACCTACCCCATTAACACTTATAAGTATTGCACCACACCACTACACGTAGGTACAATGGGGTGGTGTGGTTCAACTAACTCGAAACAGATTTTAGACTGCTGGCAACTGAATTTAACCTGTCAACAAAAAAAATCAATAGACTAATACAGGTAATATTGGTAGATTTGTAAACTGTATTCACTTCATTTTGTATAGAATAATTCTTTAGATATAATTTTTGTTTCTTTGTTTTTAAATGACATGTTTAGCACTCTGGTAAAGGGCAATATGTTTTTTTACTGTGTATCTTTTTCTGCATGTTATGATTGTTTTTTTTATGCTGTACCTATTATTTAAATAATATATGATCGCCAACTCGACAAAACTTTTATCGCAAGTGGAAAGAAAAAAAAATACAACATTTTATTAAATCCGCTTCTGATTTTGCTCTGGATTAGGCAAATCTCCGAGAGCAACAAATAAATCTCTCAGTCGCGGTCAAAATGGGACCTTTTAACGTCTATCCCGAACGCATGAATGTATATAGCAAAGAAAGTATCCACATATCACAGGACACAGTGAAGTTGCGGACATGCAAATTTATTTTACTGTGAGTACTCACGGTGCTAACAGAACCGAGTTGGTGTCACCGGTTTATTCTGTCCTGGAAGACTCGTCGTGTACCAACTCAAATATATACCTACTTGACCAGCGTTTCATAGCATAGAATCTTCCCAAAAACAGAGCGTTAAAGACATCAGGTGTAATGCAAATGCACGAGAATTAAATATATCGAGAATCATTTATTTATACTAAGATACATATATCTTCCATTTCAATACCCAAGAAGTTAGAATCAATGCCGATTTATTTATAGATAATATATGTAATCTATTGAGTTCACCAGATGGCAGTATAAAGAAAATATATAGGAAGGTTTTATCATAAAAAATGTAATAATTTTAATGTGTTTTTTATGTGAGATATAATGCAAATAAATTTTCTACCACCTCAAAACAGGTTCAGCTTATTGAGGTGGTTTATACCTACAGCAAAAAAATTGATACATAATATTTATGTATTTTTTAATTGTATTTTATTTTCTTATTTTTGCTGATTCGTTTTATGGATTCGACAGAGTGGCTTCTGACAGGGGACCAGAAAAAGAAGATTTTCACTGTTTGTTTTGTGATAATTTATTTTGGTTTTTAATAATAATCAAAAAACGGTTCTTCCTTGTACCCTGTGCACGTGACAAGTAAATACTTCTAACTGACCAGAAATTTGCGTGAAAAGAACCCACGAAGACAGACAAAATTTGGAAACTTGTTATTGAAAACATGTTAAATCGATGAACCTATGACACAGCATCTGTGAGTATCCAAAATAGAAATTTTAAATCGAATACGTGCACAATAAAAGTAGGTATATAGGTAGGTACATTATATATACAAACAAAAGCATCATATATAATACAGGGTGGCTCAAATGAAAGTATATATTTAGCGGATCGATTAAAAAATAGGATGCCGTGTATCGAAAAAAATGTTTATTAATTATTAAAGTAGACAATTTGGGAATAATATCGTCCAAATGTAGACCTTCGCATTCGCAGCACTCATTTAATCGAACAGTAAAATTACTTATGACGGCTCGGCAGGTGGACTCAGTGATGGCTAATACCTACCATTTCGTGACGGATATTTTCTTTCAATGCAGGGAAGTCAGTTTACTGGCGTAAACTTTAGATTTAAGATAACCCCATAGGACTGCGTGGAGGCCAATAAAATTTATGTCACCTCTCCTAGAGATCATTTTTCCTGGGAAAATTTCAGGAACTCGAGGCAGAGATGTATTGAACGTGTGTGACATTGCTCCGTCCTGCTGGAACCATGTTCTTTGGTTGTAGCCAGAAAAGTTTTGCAGTTCAGGCATCAAAAAGTCGTCTATCATCTCCACATATAACGCCAATTGGAAGAAAAATATTAGAGAAAGTTACGATTTAAAGATTAATAACATCAATTAGGAAAAATTTAGCTATTGCGGAGTATGTAAATGGGAAGAGAGTTAAGCGATAAGATATGCGACATGTTTACTGGTAGAGGGACTTTTAAGTTGGAATAGATGTCATATTCGTAGTACATCGGACATTCAAAGAACACGTAATCAGTGTTTCCAAATCTGCCCCGCATGCATAGAAGGGTTTTCTCTTATATTTATTTCATATAAGTGAGTATAATAGCAATTGAGCAATGACCCAATCTCATTCTCGAGATATTAGAGATGTCTCTTTTGGACATTTTTTTAGGGATCAGCAAATAAATTCAGAAATCACGTGGGCTGCGTAGAGTTTCAGTTTGTGTTTTTTGCTTCATGGTATATGTGCAAACCGTCTCTCCACGACAAAAATTCTCGAGTTCAACAAATTATAGAAAAGTAAAAGGCGAAGACCTGGTAAAAATATAAAAATTAGGTACCTATGTCCATCACTCCCGTAGCACAATGGCCACTTCGGCTCTACGGCCACTTCGAGAGAGCAATTGATTTTTTTTTCGTAATTTATTTTCGAAAATAAAGTCCACAACCTATAACATAAGGGATCTCAAAAAGCGACAGTTTGTAAAAATGGTCAAGTCATCCAACACGGGAGGTATTCGTTCTATTGATTGTTCCTACCCCCTACTGTTTCTTGTCAAATATTAAAACACTTCTCACCTTTTTTATAACCCTTTTTTATTAAAGAGTCCTTTATCTAGTTGTAAGAAGTCCTTTGCATTGTTTAAGTATAATATATGAAGATTACATCAAGACATTTTCTATTTTACTGCTCTTTGTATGGGTTACCTTACATATAGGTACCTACTCCTACAAACTTGTAAAATAAGATGAATTATTCCCGATTCCCGGTGGAGAGCCAATCTGTGTTTTCAGTCATAACCTGTGAGACGATACATATCGCAAGTCTCCAGAATGTGGCAACTTATTATTGGGTGCGTGTTAAAATAATATTTAATATAGTACCTACCTACCGGTTAGTTTTAACTGAGAAACAACACAAAAATAAATTTAAAAAAAGAAATACATATACATTAGTACAAACATATTACTATTATATATAATAATAATTAATAATGATACAAGATTACTGCAAAGGCGCTATTATAGGTTATTTGTTAGACCTATTAAACAAGGCCGTCTTAAGTACATAGTCTACCGAAGGTGTCAATGCTCTGAGCTCCACATATGTCAAGAGGCAACTTATTCCACTTTAAATGTCCGTTCACACTGAAACTGCGATCATAAAAAAAAAATTCAAAACATAAATAATAATATAAATTGTTTTAATAATTTTTTTTGTACAGTAAGCAGCCTTATTGACTATCTCCAATTCTTTGTAAGAGTTGGTAGGTACTCTGTAATCCAGATGATCTCAATGTAAGCTGTCTTCCTGACATTTACTGAAATTAACCCTATATTATCGAAAAATTTAGCAATTTGTTAGCTTACATTGGCAAAACGATTGCTATATATACCTAGGTAGCTACTTTAAGTTGTTATGAGTCTACATACATGGTTACCTGGTGAAACCTGAACATGGCAGAAGTCATACGAAAACAGAATACAGTCAGTTTAAATGGGATGTGGTCAGTAATAGATAATAGAACATGGTAAGAAATAAGGACATAAGAAAAGAATGTATGAAAGATGTCATTAATTGAATGAAAGTTAACATATTGAGATGGTTTTGCTAGATGGAAAGAATGAATGAGAAACTCCTGAGCTAGAAAATATACAGTGCAGACAGGAATGGAATGAGAGGTCGGGGCCGTCCAAGAAAAGGTATGGCACGACTATGTGAACGATATTCAGAAAGACGGAAATGTTATATAGAAGCGTGAACAACAGACAAACATGTATGAGACGATGCATGAATGTAGACGAGGCGATGAATGTGTGCCAAGATATAAAAATGTAGCGTTCGATTATCTCTACCTACCCCGCGAGGGACATGGCGTAATGGTATGTAGGTACATATACATAGATACATGGTATTTATACAATGAAAACCAATACATCATGATTCTATCAAGTTATTACTGGATCGGAAAGGGACACTTGGCTACGACCACTTGGGTGCGTAACACTTGGATGCGACGGAAATTTGGGTGCGGGACTCTTGGGTGTGGGACATTTGGATGCGAATGACACTTAGCTACAAGCCCATTTGGTTGCGAGTCCACTTGGTCGTGACGGAAACTTGGGTGCGGGACTCTTGGGTGTTGGATACTTGGATTCAATAGACACTTGGGTACGAGTCCACTTAATCGCGAAATATTCTATTCAAAAATATGGATTTCTGCCTCGGAATGAAGTGTTTTGTACTAATTTTTGAAGTGCTCTTTATAGGATTTTACTTTGTTGATATTTAAGTATTTAGATACAGACATTTAAAATCTAAAAATATTTCAGTTTAAAAGTTAAAACTATTTTCTCATTACAAATACATCTATTTTATTATATTATTATTTATAACATATTATTACAATTTTAAAGTAAGGTTAAAAAACAATTTACCTACTTGCTTAATAACTACTTCTGTTTAAATTTACATATTTTTTATCGTAAATTTTAATAAAATCAATATTTTATTTCTCAATAGAAATATAGGTAGGTACATAGATATATTCTTAATTATTTAACCAACCTATTCTAACCAGTATTTTGGTAAGTATAGGTTAGTTTGGTTTGTATGTATTTTGGTAATTTTTGCTTTTCGCGTGAGGTATTGTTTTATAGCGCCATCTATCAGTATTTGAATAGAATAAGTTGCGACTAAGTAGACTCGCAACCAAGTGTCTCGCATTCGAGTTTCCGTCCTAAAGTGTCCTAAACCATCTCTGGACCACCAAGAACTTCAAATATACCAACCATCAACAATCATGTCTTTCTAGTAAAATTTACATTGTAATACACAACAGTTTTATGTAAATGGATAGTTACGTAACTAACTATTTAGTAGCCACAAATTAAACAGTGAAGCTAGATTATGTAAGTTGATAGGTATACCTACCTACAGACAAATACCTACTAGAAATTTCGTTAAAAATGAAATTTGATACACACATCAGACATATATCTAACTACCAACATACAAAATTTACTCATTCAAACGCATAATAAATATTTAATAATAAAGATACCCGTTGTGCGTAATAAATATTAAGTAATGTTTTTATTACATAAGGTTATTTTATTTATTATTTGAAATTTTGATGAAGGTCACATCAATGAACCTACATATTTTTGTATCCACATAAAACTGTTTTAAAATACGCTTTAAATATAATATGTAGGTATCAACAAGCCTGATATGGATGAAATAATTCAACAAGCTTCAAATAATATCTCCGTTCAATGTTGCTGGTTTTCAGATTAATCAGAAGAGTTTATGAAAATTGGTAGCTGTGGAATACCTACCTAACAAAAACCGGTAAAAAAAATCGCTCTTTTTCTTGGTATTTCGTAAAAACTCTTTAATTTCTTATCATGTAAATCAGTATGTATGTTTGTCAAAATAAAAATAAAATTCATTTTCGATATTATTGGGATTCGTGAATTTGAGCAAGTACCTAAGTCTAAGTCCAAAAAATAAGATGGACGGACAGCTGGTCATTCATATCCCAGGAACAAGAGCTGTGAACAACAACATATTTAGTCCTAACACAAGTAGAAGAAGTGTAAGGAAGTATACTTGTTTTAATCGTCTAAACAAGAACATATGCACCTCCACCGTAAGAACAATGATTTTTGCCAGAGTAAGTACCTACTTACATAGTTATATGTACATAGGTGCATTGTGTCAAAATCTATTTATTAGACTCACTTTCTTTTTCAAAAGGATCCTTACTTACTTACTTTACTTTTTGTGTGACTTCGGCTTTTCCTGCACTTTTGGCTGCGTCATCGAATACTTTCTTTCTACACTCCTGGCTCCCGTTCGGCCAGCCACTTCACAGCCTCTGGAATCGCCCTATAGATGTCCACACAGTCTCCTTCATACCTCTGTATCGGGCACTCCTCTATACTAGATGCTGGATAGTTTGACTTCTTGCGCCACAGCCACATTCCGGAGAATCCCTTTTTCCCCATTTCCACATTTGGTAGTTACATCGTCCTTGACCTGCACGAATTCTGTTTTGCTGAATCCAAACTTTTCGGGGAAGGTTATAACCTGGGAACCTTTCGTTAGGGTCTTAGATAATGTGTTGCATAGAAAGAGAGGTGGAATGATACAGACCTGGTATTAAACAAACACATTATCCAAGTCTTAAAAGGATCCTGATACTTCGAAATATTCCTTCGGCATACATAAATGTGTGAAAAGATAATATTGGTTATGGTTTTCGAATATTGAACTTTTAAAAACAATCCGCACTATTTTGAACCTGCTCACACTACTTCTTCTTATTTAATCCCTTTCTTAAAAGGATCCTTATACTTTGAAATATTCCTTTGTAGTACCTACCTACATCATAGGTACAAAGTGTATGAAAAGAAAGAATGCTCATAGTTTTCTAAGATTTAATTTTTAAAACAATCTGCATTATTTTTAATCTTCTCACACTTCTTCTTTAGTTTAAATGGCATTTCACCCAATAATTATGATGATATCTGCTAGTTTAAATAGCTATTAAATTATTGTAAAGTTGAAATTGCAAGTTAAAACCATTAAATCATATTACTTATAATGATAGCATGGAATAAGCTAAAGAAATATTGAGCGTATGCATTTAACACAGAAGAGAAAATCTAGATTCCCTATTCTGTGGCATTTACATAAGTGCACAGAAGGAACAGTATTGTCTAACACCAGCTATAGTCTGCCTAATAAGAAAAAATGTTTACATTTTATTTCACCGAAAATTTACCTACCTATCTACAGAAGAACTTCTCAAGAAAATCTCGAGGCAATTTCATGGCTGAATGATGACAATACATTACAACGACATCTGTTCAACATTCCTTCAAATAAATAAATTCATCGACACACATAATCATTCTAAATAGCCATGGACACTAATCAGGGATCGATAGGTATCTTTGTTGGTAAATAATTGTGAATAAAGATTACCACTGAATTCGTGACTTGCGTTAATATTGTGTTCATCCTACCAATTTATAACATTATAGAAGCATCTATTTAACAAACTAAGAAGTAGGTATTCAGCATCAATCTAACCTATATCCATTTTTTGTGCGTGAAAATATAAGAAATTCACTTTTACAGTATCGACATGAAACTAATTTGTAGGTACCTACAACTCGTTAATATTAAGTAGGTAGTCATGGCGAAAATGTTTAACAATGATTCTAAGTAATTTTGATAATGAATTACCAGAGCAGACTTAGATTGGATTAGCAGACTGCACAGGACAGGACAACGTGGAGTCAAATGGAGGAGGCCTTCGTTCAGGAGTTGACGGAAATTGGCTGAAGAAGAAAAAAGATTACCAGATATGAATGTGTTTGTTTATAATTTGTTGCTATCCATACCAATATTTTATTCGATTGAAATTTTATTTATAATAATGACCATGTAAAATATATAATCATAGGTAAGGTTGATGGTCACAAAGGCTCCACATGCTTGTTGAACCTCGACATATTCTCAAACAGCCTCAGCACCTTCAAGCGTTTGATATAAACAAGTCGACAATAATTGTGAGATGTTTTCCCTTCTGCATAGTGGTAATAGTTTTTCTGAAGCATCTTTTTAATGAAATTTAATACCTAATATAATTTTTATTCTTAAAGGCTAATTTAATCAATTCATCTTCATAATTGGCGCCCATTGTGAGTCTTGGCCTCCTCCAGAATTTTTCGCCATTTAAACCGGTCCATCGCCTGCACTCTCCAATCCTCTTTAAATCCTCCTGTATGCCGTCCATCCACACCTCATCTTGGGTCTCCCCACATATCCCCTCCTTATCTATCCGTCTTAGTCTATCACTGTGTATCCTGGCTACGTGGTCCCTTCAATGTCTTCTTATGGATCTACTCCACCGAACGATGTCCTCTATTTCACATGTCTTTTTTATTTCAACATAGCGAACATGATCTCGGAGATTTTTTCCAGTGATTGACCTTAGAACCTTCATTTCCGTTGTCCTTAAGAGCCCCTTGGTTCGTATAACAGTGTCTGCTTGCGTTTCCACAGCATACATCATGATCGGTCACACGCATGTTTTATATACTTATTCTGACCTTACAGTCACATGTGTTTATTATTCCAGATCAATTTTTTTAGCCATCCAGATATGACAGATGCTCTATTGACTTGTTCGCGGACTTCAGTGTATAGGTCGTTATGGCTGCAAATCCCTATATCCTCCTAAATATTTAAAACTCATTAGATGTTCCACGGGTTTATCATCATTAATAGAAATGTAAGTACTTCATAAAAATGCATTTAGAGATTGTCAACCTTTCAATAAGAAAACCCGGTCGTATGTCAAGAATCTTCTTTAGGCTTCGGCCTTACTCCATTCGCTGAACGTGCCCTAACCATTGAAGTCAATATATTTTTATATATTTTACTATGTTTGGATCACTGTAAAGGTTCTCCAGCTTGTTGTTGTACCTTATCCTCCATAATCAATTCTCACAAAAATCAATTTAATCAATTATGATTTACATAATATGTAGTACCTAAACACCTGTTATTGGAGCATTGGAACTAATATGCTGATTCTGTATATAGGTATGTTTTACGTGTATTGCTATGTTTTGTTGGTGTTTCTTTTAATAAATAAATACATAAATAAATAATGTTATTAATATTGGGTTCAAAAAATGAGTTGTGGCCGCATTTATTTGCTTACTTAGATGTAGGTTTTTAAGTATAGGTTCGTAACTCAAAATTAACAAACAATGATATTCTATAAGTGAGTGTGGGTAATTTAATTTTGCTAATCTTACCACCATCACACAACTTCCGCAATCATCAACTTCAAACATACTGTGAATATAATTCTGCCTTCTTGGAACGGCTCGGGTTCGACCCTTTGCCCAATGCGTTCCGGCTGTCTGTCCGTTTATACGGTGGTCCTCTGCAGGGCCCACCAGGGGGTCCAATGTGGTCATATTTCATAGGGACCCTTAAAAATAACATCAAACTCAAAGAAACATTTGTGCCAGGGTACCTATATAATACCGTCAATGTAAAAAGACTATAAAGCGATGTTAAATGACTGAAAAAAAAATCGAAAGTTTATTATTTTTTTCATTCCAAATTCAAAACGATCCTTTTGTGTTGTAAATTTTGAGGAATAATTTTAATTGGAATGAGGATCATTGTGTGCCCTCAGTTGTATTAAAAATCCATCAAATTAAAAAAAAAATATTTTCTATAAACTAACCAATAGGTACATGATTCACACAAATGTGTACCTAAACGCTCCACTCATCAAAAGTCAATTTTTTCTCATTAGGACCTTGGTGTTTATATAGAATTTGCTGAATCTTGTGATGAGGACTCACAGCCGTTTTTAAAATCTGTTGCAACTGTTGGATAAAAGCCTGTTCCAAACGTTTCCATTCGGTTCTGTTCTGAGGTGTTTGCTGCTATCCAAGACCCGCATGCTGGACAATGTCATTTATCCACCTTTTTAGTGGTCTTCCTATGCCTATTTTTTTGGTTCAGAGGCTCCACTTCGGGACCATTTGAAACGTGCCCCGCCTACTGCCATTTCAACCTCAGAGCTATCTCCACCTTATTCAAAGTGGCTATAAACAGCGGAGCAGTTCTTTCTCTGAACCATTTTATTTATTATTATTTTTTTTATTTAAATAAGCACAGACACAGGCATAAATGCCCAAAAAAACATGTTACGAATAACCAAGAAACAAGTTCCCTAATCCCGATTTCCTCTTCTAGTTCTTTCGCTTTAGATTGAGGGTCGTCGTGGAGTTGGGAGAAGGCAGATGTTTTTGCTGCGCAATATACGACAGTGGACTGGAATAACGCAGGTAGAAGAGCTGGTCCGAATGGCGCAGGACAGAGAAGCATTCTCCAGAGTGATCGCCAACGTCGGGGGGACAAGATATACGGCACACAGAGATGAAGAAGAAGTTCTTTCGCAATCCTTTTATTACTATGATGTTTTTTTTGTTTTTAGTATGTATCCAACTGTCGATTCGTTCATGAGAATTCAATTCTATGAATGAATCGACATCATTAAGCCAAGATGCGTGTACGAAGGAACATTTTGTATGGCGTAGTGGACTTTTTGCATGCTAATAACACCAACTAGAGGCCTCGCAGCATATATGTTCCCATACATGGATTTACTCAGAATTCGGAGTAGAACATTTTATGTGAGTTTTGTGTGTCTGTCCGTCCCCCCCTTATAACTTTTGATCCGCTCAATTTTCAGAGCCCAAAATTTCAGAATATATAAAAAATTATAAGCCTACAAAACTATTATACTCAGAATTGTGAATTTTATATCTCAGAAACCATAAAAGCTGGAACGCTGAAAAATGGTATAAAGATAGACAAATACAAAATCTCAAATGAGTTTTTTTTTTAAATTCCAGGTTTTCTCAAACATTTTTTATTAAGAAAAATATTTTTTTATGATAAATTTATGAGTTTAACTGCCTATATTTCCAATTTTCTTCAAAATATCAAAAAAGCCGAAACACCCCAACTAGATAATTTAATTTTCTATAAAAAATCGTAGCATTGTATTAGCACATCTCAAATTTTTTTTAACAATTTTTATAAAAATTGAATTTAGTGACGACATTGCTTCATACAATTTGTATGGCAGTCGCCTACACACAATATCTAAGAAGACTTAATTGTTTGATACTAATCTCCAAACATACATATATACCATCATGCTGTTTTCATATTCTGGGTAGGATCAAAGGACTGACCTCCATACTATCCTATCTTGACATACATACCTAGGTACATGTGTTGTAAAGAAAACCAAATATCGTAAAATATTAAATAATTTGTATTTATGGGTTTATAGTTTGGTACTTATTCTTCAACTATACATACTATCGCTATCGACAGTTGGATCTCATGTGTTGCATGCAACTAGTCTTAGTGTAATGTAGGTATATTTACTTTTTTGCTTTCATTATTTTTTATTTAAATTTCTTAATGGCAACAAGCCTGCCAGTGTGCATTGTGCATTACATATATTTATTTATAACTGTAAATGAGCTGTAGCTTCCCAAAGAAAGTAAATAAATATTACTAACTTATTTAACTTATAACTTATTTATATTTTTAGAAATTTAAGAAATTATATGCAGGTCCCAATTTTAAAAATGGTATATTATGCACTATGTCAGAGCAATATTAGTTATGCAATATCTGCATGTGGTGGCGCGGCAGTTACCTTACTGGACTCTTTAAAAAAATCTCAAAAGTGTATAATCAGAGTTATCAACAAGAAGCCATTCAGGTATAGCTCTGAAAATCTGTTTAAATCTTTCAAAGTCCTAGATAAACGGCAACTTTATACAAGATCAATTTTATATTTATTTTTTAAAAATAATTCAAACTTCAGGAAAGTAAACACTAGGGACACTAGGAGTAAAACTTCGGGTAGCTATCGAGTTCCAAAAATGAATACTAAATTTGGACAAAGATTTTTTTTTTATATTGCACCGCGTTTATTTAACAAACTGCCACAGGCACTTAAAGTGTTAAAAGCATTCAAAATGTCAGGAACAAGATGGCTACTCGAAGTGGGTAGACTCCAAAATGAAACAAATGTGTCAACAATAATAACTTGACTTCTTTGGGTTAAGTTGTTGTTGTTGTCTGCATATTGAATTTTCGGCTATCACATTTTTTTTGTGTATAAATAATATTCTTACTGTAATTTTTTTTTTTTTTTTAAATGTTAAGGTTGGTATACATATATATTTTTTATTGTTAATTTTTTGTATAATGTTTATACAGTGTAAAATGATGTAGTATTGTAAAATGTTATAATTTTACAAACTTTACTGATAGTTGCTTCGGAACAGACTCTGTCTAGTGAAGCAGTTATCTTTAGTATATTTTTTTTCAATATTGTAAAAAAAAAAAAAAAATAATAAATAAAAAATAAATAAAAATTACTTAATTCAAATTAATAAATAATTATGTACTTATTGCTTTTATGAACACCTGTAATTTTGAAATACGTTCACAAATTATCATTCACAAATTATCAGCATCATCCAGTTCGTCATCTTTTTTACTTTTGCGGCCATCTTTTAAATCTCCTTTGGAATTGGTGATGGAACTATTTAAAAAATATTCAAGAATATAAGACAAACATCATATCGCCATTTATATGCAGAGTCATTATGTGTCAAATATAATTGACTCTGCATATCAAAAATAACCAAATAGCTACCTATTCAGCTACATATAGGTACCTATAATAATAATTTCCAAGCGGGTTTGTATTGTTTTACGTATTTATATGTTATACAGTGAGCAGGTTTAACCCTTTCGTTGCGGGGTCAGGTTGAAGATTTTCTGATATGACGCGATGACCCTCACAACAGGCGTCTGCATGACAGGGTTAACCAAGATGGATGATCTCGTAACAAGCCATCAAATATTATATCAACTCTATTATTAACATCGTAATGTCTGTTTTTGTTTTTCGATTCAATTTTTTTTTTTAATATTAATTTGTACAAAAAAGTACAACACAGGTTGGTCTTTTGTCAAAAGGCGATCTCTTCCAATCAACTCACTCATGAAACGTAAAGCTTTAGAACAGAATTAACAGAATTTCGCTAGCCCACTCCATAAGGAACGTTTAAGAAAATGCAGCTTTTTTCATTCCCAAAGCGGCTGCTAGTCGGATAAAACAAGAAACTACTATCCCAAGCATATTTCATGCCACTACCACTAAGTCCCGAATTATATATTCGTTCTCCAACTGAGACTGGTCTTGAGCACACGTTCTCAACTAAAATGGTATAAAAGAAACAAAAGTCACTGAGCTTGCAGATCTCAAGACCAGTCTTGACATGTATATAAGAGTTGAGAGTCTACGCCCACCTCCACCCGCTCCGCATATGGGGACTGAAAACGGCCCCTTCGCAGAACGCTAGTAAGAATGATAAAGAATGCATGGCACGAAGAATAGCTCTAGAAGCTCCTCTAGACTCGTGGTCTCGGCACAATTGTGCAAAAAATAACAATCATCGTCGGTGAAGATAATATTCACAGACACGGAATGTCGCGAGAGTACTTCAAGCCTGTGACTGTAAAACTGGGCATCAGAGAGTTGACCAAGGACACTCTGGAATTTCATTTTTTTTATTCAGCAGATAGAAGGGCACTACAGTCATGGCAAAACAATTTCAAGGCTGTAAAGTTCTTCTTAGAGACCACTAAATCCGCATGCCCAATGGGACCTTGAAGTGGCCCACGGACTGCAGCGAGGAGCTCCGTTCTGTTGTAGGACACATTTGGGTGAGAGCATTCCCAGAGGATGTGCTCTGAAGTTTGGTCAGGGTGATGGTATAACTGACATGAGGACGAGTTTACAAGGCGGAATCTATGAAGGTAGCTATTAAAGCTGCCGTGTCCTGTAATAAACTGAGATGTCCAGAAATCTGGGAAGGCCCAAGATTGACGAAGTCTAGTCCTCACATCAGGGAAAAACAAGAATGTTGTTCGTCCCACGGGGCACGAGCTCCATCGAGCTTACATGGTGATGCGGTTAATGTTTCTGGAGGAAATAGAGCCTTCGGGTGGATGAAGCCGAATTTCACCAATTTCAGAAGAATGTCGTTTCATCAAATGGTAAGAAGTGCCACGCCTCTGAGTTTCCAAGTCCAACGGAGCCAGCCCCGTAAGAATAGGGAGAGAATCCGTCGAACATGTTGTATGGGCTTTGGATAGGGCCAAGAGTGCGAACCTTTGGCCAGAGAGCAATTTCCTGCGAATGTATTGAAGACTGCAAGATTGTTACCAACAACCCGAAGCATAACATGCAATGCGAAGAAAAACTGCATTGTAAAATATCCGTGCTGTGGGGAATTTCAGACCCCAATTGACCCGAGATATATGGGCAACTTTGTAGAAAGCAGTTTTTGACTTATCAACAGTAGGTACAGCTGACATGCTGATTAAAAGACAGCCCCCTCTCCAGAGTAACTCCAAGACATGTAATATGACTCTTGAACATAATATTAGTTCCCAAGAACTGAATAGTTGGTTGCCTTTTTAAGACAAAGAAAGAGAAGAGTTGAGAGTCTCAAAGAAAGAGAAGGAGACAGCGCTTTACACGAAAAAGACGCATATAGACACGGATGAATTTCGAATTAGTTGATTGGGTTGTGGCCAACGCTAAACTCCTCACTACCAAGTTACTCCACAAATTATTCAAATTTGGTATGGAAATTTTTCAGCATTTTCATGAAATGAGTTTGTTAAATTATTTTTGATTTAAATATAATATTATTTTATGCCATTTTAAGAAAGTGATGTGCCTATTAGTAATTTGAAAATAAAAATATCGAATTTCCTGGACCACATTGAACATTTAAAAAATAATAAGAAGCACCGATCAGATCCTTCAAAATCTAATGGGGTCGAAGCGAGTACCTATTAGATATACAAATTTAAAAAAATTGAATAGAATCGAATGAGTAGGTAGACTTTAGTCTATAATCGATATAGAATAATAAATACGCAACATAGCACATAGGTAGTAGGTACACAGCACACACACACAGATACATTGTGATGAAACATTCAGAATACAATCTCAGCATAATACTAGTTGATAATCTGCAATAAAAAAATTACATTAATAATTGCGAATTCATATCTCCCCACTATATGCCCTTGGGGTAGTGAGGAGAAAAAATAAATAAAAAACATTAGAATTAGTACAACGTAACTATAGTGTTTTACTGCTATCCATTATTTATCATAATATGACATACGTAATATCATCGCTTTTCCATAGTCTAGCTGATTGTAGGTACTTGAAAAGAAGGACTTAAAGAGGTATGTAGGAGGGCAAATACGTTCAGCAGATCTGTAATACAGGCCATGATTTGATAGAAAGATTCAAAATTATCATTGGAAGATCATAATACCCTTCGTGGCTCAGTTGGTTAGATATCTGACTGCTGAGCCAAAGGTCCCGGGTTCGATTCCCGGTGGAGACACAGTTTTTAATTGTGTTTTCAGTCTGGATCTGTGAGACGATTAATATCGTAAGTCTCCAGAATGTGGCAACTTGTTATTGGGTGCGTGTTAAATTAATATTTGACATAGTACCTACCTGTTAGTTGCCCGAGAAGCAATATTAAATAAATAATAACCTATACACAATATCTAAGAAGACTCAATAATTTGATAATTAAAAACTCCAAACATACATTATACATACCATCATGCTGTTTTCATATTCTGGGTAGGACTGACCTCCATACTATCCTATCCTGACATATATACCTCCATGTTGTATATAGAAAACAAAATATCTTAAAATATTAATTAATTTGTGTTTAAGTGTTTATAGTTTGGTACGTATTCTTCAATTATGCATACTATCGCCATCGACAGTTGGATCTTATGTGTTACATGCAACTAGTTAATATTATTATTTTTATTGTACTTCTATTCTTGAATTTGAAGTTTTAATTAAATATGCTTTCAAGCCGTAAATGTAAATATATAAATAAAATAAATAAAAAAATAACAAAAAACACGCATGTCGCCATTCCAGATTTATGTGGTACTTGATTTTGAACGATGGTGACGTTATGAGTAAGAATTAAAAAGAGCGTGTATGAGATGATGCATGGACGTGAGTGAAGCGAGAAATGTACGTTCCTTTAAAAATTAAAATAACTTTTCTTCTTTTGCTCAGTAAACATTAAATTAGCACACAGCACTCTTTGCTGGGTGAATTGCCTTAATAGGTACAAAAAAGCGAGAAATGTAGGTATGTCAAGAGAGAGGAATCTGGCATTCGGTTCTCTCTGCCTACCCCAAATAGGGGAATAGCGTGATAGTATAGTTTGGTAATTAATTATATTAATTTATATAAAAACTAGTAAAACCCGGCAGACGTTGTCCTGCCTGTTTAATTATTTACCTCCAAATATATAAAAATGGTTAATCTGTATGTTTCCTTTTTATTATTTAACATTCATATCTAGATTCGCTAATTATAATTCCGTATTTTTTTCCCTTCCATCCCTATAGTCCCTTCCGTCCCTATTCATTCATTCAATTATAATTTTATATAATTATTCAAACAAATATAGGTACTTGAACCTTTAGCATTATTCCAGTTTTATATAATATACCAATTTATGTATGGGTATATAGGATTTTTGCTGAACAAACCCACTAAGTATCAATTAAATACCATTTTTTTTAAATATCGAATAAATAAATAAATAAATTATAATGCATAAACCTTCTCCTGAATGAGCTGAACAAATTCCCAAAGTTTCATCGCAATCGGATGGTTGGTTTAGGAGTTCATCGCGAACAAACAAATATACGTAAATCCATTTATATATATATATATATATATATATATATATATATATATATATATATATATATATATATATATATATATATATATATATATATATATATATATATATATATATATATATATATATATATATATATATATATATATATATATATATATATATATATATATATATATATATATATATATATATATATATATATATATATATATATATATATATATATATATATGTATATATATATGTATATATATATATATATATATATATATATATATATATATATATATATATATATATATATATATATATATATATATATATATATATATATATATATATATATATATATATATATATATATATATATATATATATATATATATATATATATATATATATATATATATATATATATATATATATATATATATATATATATATATATATATATATATATATATATATATATATATATATATAGATTCATGACAATTTCATTTTAAACTTTGATCTAAACAAATTTAATTATGATCGGGTGGGTACCCACCTAATACCTACTGATTTATCCATTAATTTTAAGATAAGAATTAACGATGGTGGAATACGATGCTTTAGTGCCTACCTATTTTTTTGTTATAAGAATAAATATGTCCTTGGAACAAGTATATATAGGTACATATTCATACATTCCCTAAATTAAGCATATGCTTGTGATAGATTTGCTACGAAATAAATCGGGGCCGGATTCGAACTCTCGACCACTGCAATACTTATCAAGTACGCTAACCGTTCTGTCACCACCCATCTAAATCTTATTGTATGTGATAGTTGGTTATCTATATAAAAATTCGATGAATATTAGTTATTATGTACTATAGTATTGGTGGCTGTGCCTTAATAATAAAAAAATAAAAAAAATGTACTATAGTATTGTGGTCGACTGGTAGAGATTGCCTGCGGGCAATAAGTCCGCCACGTTGTTTAAATCAATAAAAGTCTTTTATTCTTATTATTATTACTTACCTACCTACCTTTTTATTTTAATTTGAAGGGTTGAATTTATAAAGCGTAGGTAGGTTCCTATGTAGATACATACATACATACTTTGAATTTTCTTAATGATTATCATGACATAGTCAATACGTTTTGATATGCTAAGCATTGACTTGAGTAGGTACTGATACGAAGTAATTTATTAATAAAATTCGAGTTAAAGAAAAGATCAATTTAATATTTTAATCCCGCGTTGACAGCAGGCAGTTGAGAATTTAAGTGATTATATATTTCGCGGCTCCAATTTACACCGCCATATTGAGTTAAGACCAAATATCCAACTTTCTTTAATCTAGGGCCCACATGTTTCCTGCCACATTAATCAACATCAGAAACAGTCAAATGTGAGAAACCATGACAGACATACCTAACATACTGGTGGATAGGTAGGTAGGTATAGAGATGCAGCTATGCAGCACCCCAAATTGCATAAGATCCCGTTTGAAGAAAAAACACGACATCTTTAATTTGAAAAACAAAACTTCAAGCAAGAATCAAAGGGGTCGACAACATTTTTCTCATCACCACCATCTGTATCGTGTAAGATTTGTTACTTTTGAATAATAACAAAAAAAGCATGGCTGGAATTGTAGCCATAGAGCCTTTCAGATCATGCTGTCATCAACCTTACATATATGATGTAAAGCACGTACCAGAAAAGTGATCTCTATAATAAATTGTTTCAGCATTATTTTTGTTCAGGTAGGTAAATTTATTAGGTACCTATATATGCTTTTGATAGTGTCATAAATAAGAAGATTTACATAGGTGCGCATAGCTGGGTTGTTGCGATGATCAGCATCAGAATCATTCGCAAAACATAAGCATCTTTTTTATCAGCATCCGCATTGATCGACGCTGATTATTATTTATACCTACATACATGGTTGCGTTCACAACGAACGCCGAGCACGCTTAGTGAACGCTCCAAGCCGTCCATAATAACTGGAAACAGACGCTCGAAAGACGCTCTGTGGCGTTCAGATTGAACTTCGGTTGTACGCACCAAACGCTCGATAAAGTTGTTGGTTGGAAAACGCTCTGACAGTTAGGTATATATATTATGTTGACTTCTATTTTATCTGTGGAATGGTGACTTCTACCTATTTGTTTCTGTGGTAACTAATATGTCAGTTGACATTATTTGTGATGACTGCATTCACAAAGAGGTTAATTTATAAAAATATCATTCAACAATTTCTAATAAAAGGTCGGAGATCATTATTTACACCACTGCCCAATTGTTGTCTTTCGATGAAAATATAACCTAAAAAGAGACATGTATGATAAATGACATTTGACATTTAAAAAACCCGATGAAGCGTTCAGATTGAAACGCCACTCGAAAGCGTTCAGGTAAGATTGGTGTGAAAAACGCCATAATCTGCAACTTCAGGAACATTCGACGTCCGACGTCGAGCGTTGAATCTGAACACAGCCCTGTAGATTTTCGAGTTGTGTTACGACCTTAGAGGAGTTCAGCTTATAGCACGCGTTGTTTTCGATTGCGAATCCCCTTAGGTATAGGTATTTTCAGTGTAGTTATCCGATTCATTTGTTCTAATATAAAAAAAAAAAAATTAAAATGAAAATAATCAATGTTTAAGACAGCTGCTAAGAAACACATGGTGTCCCTTGTTTACATTTGAGCCAAGAGACGTGTTTCTTCTTAAATCGGTCCCCAAGCGTTAATCTTTCCGTTCAAAACAAATCCTTAGAATATTGAACCTAAAAACATTCAGATGAAAGTTTGTGCAGTCTACAGAAGCTATGCACGTGACAAAACCGAAAAATATTTTAGCTAAATAAATTATTGATTCAGAATAATAAAATGAAATACTGTACCTAATAAATTAACCATTCTAATCATAAGTATTAAAAGTAGAAGTAAGTATGTTAAAGTTTATTTGTATTTTTTAAAAGTATGTAGGTAGGCATTATTTTTATCATTTATTAAATACAAACTCACGCGATATCCTCGTTCTTTTTTAAAATTCGTTTTAGAGATCAAATTAATTGAACTATAACATAATAGTACCTACTTATTCAACAATCAGAATAGGTAAGTTATTTCCATAGAATTAGAAGGTAGTAGATACCTAATATATGCTTCCGAAACCTGGGTGATGACCAAACAAACTGAAGGATCCATAGCGCCTTTCGAGAGAAGGATCCTTCGAACGATCTACGGGCCAATAAAAGAGAATAATGGTTGGCGTCGTCGATATAACAGGGAACTATACGAGACCTATGAAGAGCCCGATGTGATCAGTTCCATCAAGATAGGGTGCTTAAGATGGGCTGGTCACATAATCCGAATGGACGATGACAACCCCACAAAACGCCTCACACTTTCTGTGCCACAAGGTCGAAGGAGACCAGGAAGACCAAGGACTCGATAGATGGACAGTATTTATTTTTATTTATTTATTTTATTTATTATGTAAACAGACAGTTACATTTACTTATTTTACTAACATACATAATATGACATGTGAACCAATTAAGTTTACAAGTATAATCGTTATTATATTTACAAAAAGAAGTAGTTTTGAGGAAGGGAGTAGGAAAGTAGGAAAAGGGGAACACACGTACACCACCTAACCACGAAGCAGTAATCTAGAAATTGAACATTTAAATACGTTTAAGGAGTTATTGAAAAGGTCTATTTCATTAAAGAACACGTTATAGTTACAACACGTTCTATATATGTAGGAGTTCTGAGCATAATTAGTACTACAATTAGGTGGCCTAAATGTATGAGTCTTTCTAGTAAGCCTATTTGGTGCATGAAAGTTTAATTTAGATAATAACTCACTAGAATCCGTTATACAGTTCACCAACTTGTATAAGTAAGACATGTCAGCTACAGTTCGCCGGGCTTCTAAGGTAGTTAATTTATGATATTGGGCTGATTGTGCGGGATCAACAAAAGAACGTCTGCTTCTATAATCTAAATGTTTTAAGAATTTATTTTGTATATTTTCCAATCTGTTTATATGCGTGACGTAATGTGGGTTCCATACAACAGACGCATATTCAATACAATTACGGACATAGCAACAGTACAGTGATTTTAGAGTACCCGTGGACTTGAACGGCCTTGATACCCTAATTATGAAATTCAATTGTTTAAAAGCCTTGTCTATAATATAGTCAATATGGCTTTTAAATGTCATCTTCGTATCCACAATAACTCCAAGGTCCCTAATTTCATGCTTTCTAATAAGAATCTTTCCGTTAATTGTATACTCATGAGAAATTGGGGTTTTGGAGCGCGTAAAGGTGATATTATTACATTTTTCAATATTAAGAAATAATTGGTTATTTGAGCAATATACAGAAAGGCGATTTAAATCTGCTTGTAATGCGATTATGTCATTCCGGTTGCATATTTTCTTGAAAATTTTCATGTCGTCCGCATAAACGAGGAAGTTAGACGAGCGGAAACAGCTAGATACATCATTTATATACAAACTAAATAGAATTGGTCCCAAGTGAGAACCTTGCGGCACGCCCGAAACACATTCACGGAATTCCGACCTACAATTATTAATTGCAACGGCTTGTAATCGATTTCTCACATATGACGACAACCATCTCAAAAGGTCCCCGTGCACACCATAATACTGCAATTTATGTATTAATATGTTATGATTGATCTTGTCAAAGGCCTTCGAGAAGTCCGTATAAATGGAATCAACTTGTCCCCCCCCTCCAATTGACGTTAAAATGTATTCCGTATACTCTAGCAAGTTTGATTCGACTGATCTACCCGGAAAGAATCCATGTTGATTAGGCATAAGAAATGGCCTTATCGAAGGCATCAGCTGTTCGACCACAATCTGTTCCATCACCTTACTGAACACACATAGCTTAGAGATCGGTCGATAGTTTTTTATGTTACGCTTATCACCAGCCTTATAAATAGGTGTGACAAATGACATTTTCCAAATTGAGGGAAAAACACCCGAACTGAATGACAATTTAAAAAGTCTACACAATGGGTCTGCCAGCTCATCAGCACAGTTTCTAATGAAAAGTGAAGGAATACCATCCGCGCCTGGCCCTTTATTTAAGTCTAGACTTTTAAGTTTCTTATTCACATTCGATAATTCGAAATGTATACTATAAATATCTAATTCACTCTTACATAGAACATCAGGCAAATCGGCTGCGCCCCGTACAAATGTGGAATGAAAAAAGTCACTAAAGAGTCCAGAAATAATTCTTGTGTCACTTGAAGTTACTTTATCGTAAAACATATTCAGTGGATACGAAGATTGGGGTTTTTTAGATTTAATGTTTTTTAGATTTAATGTATCGATGCCGATGCTTCCACAATTAATATTAGAAACTGGAGAACGAAGGCAACGGATAGACGGGAATGGAGGAGACTCCTGGATTCAGCCAAGGCCCACCCAGGGCTGTCGAGCTTATGATGATGATGATGAGATACCTAATATCATTATATTAAGGAACAATTTATTTTTACTTAACTGTAAGTTAAATTGTGCAAATTTATAAAAAACTTTTCCTATTTCGATCATGAAATTATAGGTACTTCCTCTTTTTTATAAATCTTCTGATCTGTTTGTCACAGAAATTCAAGGGTCTTGAGATGACGAAGTTTCAAGAGGACTCTGTCCTCCTTATCCTCCCTAATTATTCACAGCAAATTCTTAAATAACATACCTACATGTAAAATAAAAATAACAAAAATACCAATTTAATGCTTATTATGTGAAAAAAACTAAAAGACAAAATAAAAAGTTCATACATTCGCGGAAGCTTAGGAGTGACAGGCATTAACAACAAATTAGAAGAAAGACAATTGAGATGGTATGGTCACATATTAAGAAGACCCGAGGATCACATTGTGAACCAGGCTATGGCCATAGATATCCCCCGATCAACGAATAGGGGAAGACCAAAAAATAGACGGATGGCGCAATGGAGTTCACAATTGATGAACCAAGAATTGACATCGGAGGCGGCCCAGAACCGAAGAGTGTACAGCTTGAGGACGAGTAGAGCTGACCCCAACAGTCTTCATCGACGATAAGTTGGGAAGAGGCCAGGAAGAAAAAAGAAGAAGATGTGAAAAAAACTAATTCTAGCATAAGAAACACTCATCAAACAACAAATCTTAGTCAATTATTATTGATTTTAATAAAAATGACAAACACTGATAAACACTTCATTGCATCAAAACATTTTCAAATACCTATGTTACTTTTCAAACATCTGTCTAAGAAACTACTAAATTTGTGAATGTGAAGATAGGTACATATGACATAGTATTATGGTATTTTTAATATAGGTAGTTACTTATCTGTGTGTTTTTTAAAACTAAATATTAACATAATCTTTGAATATTGATTTATGTTTGAAAACCGTAGCTAGTCAAATAAATCATATCTTACCTACAATCCCCAGATGTAACAAATTACATTCAAATGATGATAGTGAAACCATGACAATGATACCTGATGCTGTGACCTTTCGATGAAGAAAGCGACATCGACAAAAAAGCAAATTCATCATCACAGAGGGATGATCGTTGTCATTCACAAATTCACCAAACAAATTATCGTATCGGTTAACGTCATTAATGAACTCTAGAATCGACGGCTCTTCGTCAAGAGGACGTTGGCCTCCGGAGAGATCTACAATAATAAATTCAAATCATCATTTTTCAAAAATAACATGGATCCAAATCCCAACCACGAGACAGAAAAGACACGCAAAGTCAGATTCGACGTCAAAAGGATCCGACGGGCTTGAACAGTTTCAGAGTTGATCAAACGTTTGTGTGGTCGTTTTTGTTTCGTGGTCCAGCCGCTAGGGTGTGTTTTGGAGTCTGCAAATGTGGAATGATAAACTCGCTGTGTGATGTTAGTGCAGTCCCCTACCGTTTAGTAATTGATGATTGTACGTCAGCATAATTCAACGGGAGTTGGTTCCATGTCATAGATTCCAACTACCTTTTTATGAATCGGTTTCTAAATTGAAATGATTGATGGTAAAGTTGCTAATTTAATTTAAAATTTAATGCATGACTTGTAAAACTCGCATATTATTTTTTTTGTATCAGAATCGAACGCTTAGGTATGTATATTATATAAATTCTAATAAGTATTTTGATTTATAATATACTTGAATAAATAGTAGGTATTGATCATTTTGCTTGATTTCATTCCTGACTCCAGGATATTTATTTCAAATTTTATATTTTAATACAACATAATACCTACCTACTATATATTTTTATTGACAATAATACATCTCAATAGAGACGACGTTGGGATATTATAGAAGAACCAGGAACTCGAGGCACCTACAGGGCTTACGACCTGTCATCGGCTAGTTTACGTGATCGCTTAATGCGCTTGCGTAACGTTCACAAATTATGCCTTTATTTATTTATTTATTTATTTATTTACCATTTATCACACCATATTTATAATGACAACAATAAGTCGATTATTACTGCCCAACTAGGAAATCCTGTTCTAGGGCTAGCAATTTACAATTTTTATTGAGTTCCTTATTATCAGTGTAATTTTTGAAAGTTCTATATATTTGAATTATGTGTAAACATTTCTCCTGAATAATACAAAATTATACTACCTATTGCTGCATGTCTATGAGGCAACGAAGAAACCTTTTTTGTAACGCCATCTATTGAGAAATTAGGTTAGGTACTTGTAAACAATGAAAACAACAGTCCTTATAAATGAACAATTATTGCGTATATGCAATTAAAAATATATTAGATTTAATACGACATTATTAATAAGTAGTAAGCCAAATGCTTTACTAAATTATATAAACATTTTTCATTTATTTTCATAAAGAGAACATTGATCAGGTTTAGGATATGGTAAGGAAACTGGAAAGATAATTTCACTAACCGATGCTTGTAGTCGCATTAAGTACCTATATTATGCTTTAGTCCTTGTAGAGACAGATTAAATAGATCGGGTTGAGGGTTAAGATTATTGTAATTGTTACAGCAGCCTTTAATAAAACTGTTTTGATCGTAATTTGTTCTTGACATAGGTGTGTGAAATAGACTATTGTGGCGTGATATTCTAGATGGGCAGTTAAAGACAAGATAAGGACTACCGACCAAATTATTTAAAATTTTGTAAAGAAAGAGGATGTCTGCGTTTCTAATAAAATGCAAATTATTAATAAACACGTTTTTATACTTCATACTCTCTAGTCTATGTATATCAGATCACCATTTTTTTCAGCATTGATTTTAAGTTTTGTGACATCATCTCATACCTACCTATATCATTGTTTCGTTGTTTGATTAAATGTTTCTTTAAAGCTACAATTACCTACCTAATCAAGAAATATTTCATTAGTTAGGAAACGTCTGCTGGGAATCGAACACAGATTGTAAGCATAGAAGCTAAGCTACTCATACAATCGAAAACGAAAATATTAAATTTTTGACGGTTAAATATAACTAATTTAAAATATTTTAGGTTTTTTTGTGTGATTAAAAAACTGATAATGGTCGTGTAGGTAAATGTGCAATAAGCAATATGCACATAATCTACCTATAGTACCTACCTATTTGAAACAAAGTTACCTAAAATATTTTAGCCGAGAAGGGGGGCGATTTGCACGTAAGCCAACGAAGTAAAAAGACACAAATTTGCGCTCTGCGCAACCAGAAGCTCGTTCAAGATGTTTGGCGAAAATTATACTATCGAAAATGGCTTAGGTAAGTATATTAAATACTTACATCTACCATATCGAATGTTGATTTTGACTTACTGAGTATTTTTACAACACTATAAAAGTATTTTTTTAATATTTATGACACGGAATTAAACAAATTTAAAACTGAATTGATAGTAGGTAACATAACAAAAATATTGTAAGTCGCTTGAATAGTCATTTAAGAATCATAATTGTTATGTTATAAAACGGACCACATTACAAATACACATTTGTTTTGTATGAAAAATCTGTGATTTCAAACATTTCAAGACATCAACAAAGAAGTCTCGAAATCGCATCCATTGTACTCACACAGTGGGTCGAAATTCATCCAACTAAAATGTGACTCTGACACAATACGTCCAGAGTCATAGATTACTACAAAAAAAATGTCTTTACAATTATACAAACACTTAAATGTGGGTTACACGGTGCATGGAATTCAGAGAGTCAAATAAGGAACGTTAGACTAAAAAGGCTGCGAGCGAGTGAGAGAAATTCAAAGTTGCTTTAAAAGATTCAAAGATAATACAATGGCGTCCTTTGTCCTCGATTAGATAATGTCCTAAGGTTGCGAGGGGTCCGAAGCCACTCTTTTTTTTCGTTTGTCGGTCTCGTCTCTCCGTCCGAACGAATATATTTATATATGTGGGAGAAAATGATATTCTAAAACCGGAGACGTATGAAGTGTAGAGCTGTCAGATGCGACCGAAATTGAAACTATTTGCGTCACCATTTGAAGGAATGTGACAAAATCCTTTGTCCTCGATTAGATAATGTCCTAAGGTTGCGAGGGGTCCGAAGCCACTCTTTTTTTTCGTTTGTCGGTCTCGTCTCTCCGTCCGAACGAATATATTTATATATGTGGGAGAAAATGATATTCTAAAACCGGAGACGTATGAAGTGTAGAGCTGTCAGATGCGACCGAAATTGAAACTATTTGCGTCACCATTTGAAGGAATGTGACAAAATCAACGAAAAGAGGAAGATCGAAAAACAAATGGATGTCTGCGTGAAGCCGTCAGACGCGGCATTTGTGGAGATTGTTTCTGTTCCATAACAAATAATACTTCATTTCTTTTTTTTCTTGTTCTTCGTCTGCCTGCGACTGTTGACAATTCACTCGAGAGTAACGCATTCGTTGATCTGTTGCGTCCTTGCTGAAATTAATCATCAAGTTAGCACCCCATAATTATGATACTTATAATTACATCCTTGCTTGCATAAACGGAAACGGCGTTCATTATCAATTAATATGAACAGTCAAACACTATTCGAGATAAATGAATACTTCTTCTTCTTCCTCAAGTGCCTTCTGTTCTGCGGAGGTTGGCGATCATCGTTAATTCTTACTGTAGTTAAAATAATAAATGTCAATGAATCACATTTGGTCTTTGAATAAAAGTATGAAGACCAAAATGCTAAATTATAATACTCGTGTATAATGCATGTATAAACAATTTATTGTTTATCGATTATTGTACCTACAATTTATTGTTTATCGATTATTGTACCTACAATTTATTGTTTATCGATTATTGTACCTACAATTTATTGTTTATCGATTATTGTACCTACAATTTATTGTTTATCGATTATTGTACCTACAATTTATTGTTTATCGAGTATTGTACCTACAATTTATTGTTTATCGATTATTGTACCTACAATTTATTGTTTATCGATTATTGTACCTACAATTTATTGTTTATCGATTATTGTACCTACAATTTATTGTTTATCGATTATTTTACCTACAATTTATTGTTTATCGATTATTGTACCTACAATTTATTGTTTATCGATTATTGTACATACCTACAATTCTTTATCGATTACTTCCATCTATGTTACCTACCTATATATATATATATATCTAAAGTAATAAAGCAATCAAAATGTTAGTGTATGTGTGTGTGTATGTGTGTGTGTGTGTGTTTGTCTCACGCCTTCTGAAAAACCAAGAGCATCTAAAAATCTAATTTATGTGCGAACGTGTACCAGTATACCTGATGCAGTGTCACGCTAAAAATAATGCGATAAAAATGCTGAATTTTAAAAATATTTCAATAATTATTTTTTTCATACAAAATTTTCCAAGTCATATCTGTCAAAAAAGTGTACATTTTGCACGCAAATATCTGTTAGTTTAAAAGTTAGAAGTACGTATTTACACGAAGAAAATATATTTTCAAGTATAACTTAGCGTTTAAGTGAAAAACATGGTGAATATTTTGTATAATTATAATGTTTAACTTATTTTTAAAGTAAGCGTTTTGTACAAATGTACATATAACCCCGCCATTTTAATATCTTTTCATACGATATTTAATTTTCCTACCGAATGAATATGTTCTTTAAAATAATATACCTTTGAAATAAATGTGATTATGAAATAATAAAATGAAACACAAGACATTACAGCAAGTTTTAAGACATATATTGTAAAAGTCTGTTAATTATTAGTAAAGATATAGGCATAATAAAATTGCATAATTTGTATGTAATATTTGATATTTTGGACAATTTTCGTTTTTGTGGCTTCGAACAAACCAATGTATGTAGGTACCTACATACATATCCAAAAAAATGTATCGAGCCCATTTGATAGTAATATTTTATATGTTCGATGGTTACTATGGTTACGGAAAGATTCTGATATTCAAATAAAATTTGATATGAATCGAATTTATTTAGAACATTGTTGTAGGTAGGTACCTACCTAATACTATTTACTTACAAATCAACAATATACTGATTTCCTATAGGAAAATTATTTTATTTATTTATTTATGTATGGATGCATGTATGCTATGTGCTCCTAAACCGTTTGTCCGATTACAATGAAACTTTGGTGAATTGTCGAGCGTATGCCCGGGATGGTTTCTGGATTTAAATTTTTTTCTTATTCTTCTTCTTCTTCGTGTATTTGGTTATTTTACCAATGAAAGCGGAATATCCTGGGAAACGAAGGTCCGACTGTCTCTCCATTTCTTCGCAGGTCTTCCAGGACGGTTCCTGGATTTAAACTTTTTTCTTCTTCTTCTTCATCGTGTATTTGGTCATTTTACCTATGAAGGTGGACTAACCTGGGAGAAGAAGTTCCAATTGTCCTTCCATCTCTTCGCAGGTTTCTGGATTTAAACTTTTTTCTTCTTCTTCTTCTTCTTCATGTATTTTTGGTCATTTTACCTATGAAGTTGGAGAATACTGGGAGAAGAAGGTCCAACTGTTCTTCCAACTCTTCGCAAGTCTTCCAAGACGGTTTTTGGATATAAACTTTTTTCTTCTTCATCGTGCATTTGGTCATTTTACCTGGACATTTTAGGTGGACTATCCTGGGAGAAGAAGGTCCAATTTTCCTTCCATATCTTCGCAGGTATCTGGATTTAAACTTTTTTCTTCTTCTTCTTCGTGTATTTAGTCATTTTACCTTTGAAGGTGGAGTTTCCTGGGAAAAGAAGGTCCAATTTTCCTTCCATATCTTCGCAGGTATCTGGATTTAAACTTTTTTCTTCTTCTTCTTCGTGTATTTAGTCATTTTACCTTTGAAGGTGGAGTATCCTGGGAAAAGAAGGTCCTTTCATCTCTTCGCGGTTCTTCCAGGATGGTTTCTGGATTTAAACTTTTCTTAAGCGGCTGAAGGGACGGGATGTAATGAAGGGAAGGGATGCACTAAAGGGCCTGAAGGGATGGGAGGTATAAAAGGGCCTAAAGGGACGGGAGGTACTGAAGGGCCTGATTGGAAGGGACGTAATGATGGATTGAAGGGATGGGAGGTACTGAAGGGTCTGAAGCGACCGTTCGTGGAGTCTAATTCTTTTTCTTCGTTTTCTTATTTTATGTAGAACTTTGGTGAATTTTATACAAAACTATTTCCTATGGATTAATCTTCTTCTTCTTTTATGTAGACCTTTTAGTCAGTTTTTATGCAATCTATTTCCAATAGTCTAATTCTTCTATTTTATGTATTTTTTCTTATTTTATGTAGACCATTGAAATAGTTTTTTATACAAACTATTTCTTATAGTCTTATACTTATTCTTCTCTTTTTTATTTAGACTTTTGGGTTAGTTTTAAGTCTAATAGTCTATTGTGCAGAAATATTATTAACAATATGCACACTTGATGAAAATACATATGTAAAAACGAATGGGATGTGGGATGTGACGATGTAACCTGCACTAGAATATTTTCAATACTTTTGTTTAATCAAATTTAAACCATTTATATCATCCTATTTTGAATAATTTTCAACACCTTCATATTTGATTTCGTTGACGATATTTAAATAATGGGGGTTGTGGCCATTACTGAACTCTTCACAACGTTTATATTCAAATTAAAAACTATTTATTATAGTTTAAGTCTTTTTCTTCTTCGTTAATGTAGACTTTTGTGTCAATTTTAAGTCTATCAGTCTAATTGTGCAAAAATATAATGCACACTTGATGAAAAAATATAAAAACGAATGGGATGTGACCAACACTAGATCTTTTCAGTACATTATTTAATCAAATTTAAACCACATTCCAACATCCAAAATTACTAAATTTTCAATAGGTATATATTACAATTTGTTTTCGATGATAATATTTAAAAATGGGGGTTGTGTACAACGTTGATAAACTGTCATATTTAAAACCATTTCGCGTAGTCCATGCGTGCAGAAATTGTATATTATACTTCATTCACACTTTATAGCAATATATAAAAAAGAATGGGTTGTGGCCATCACTTGAACATTTTACAATGCTTAAACTCAATCAAATTTCAAACCACTTTTCATAGTCCGATATTGCAAAATAATTGGGTGACAATATTATAAAAACGATTGCTTATTCCTTCACAGTTTTACATTCTTGGCCAACGGCGGGACATAAAGGCTAGTAAATAATAATAATTAACACCTCCTTGCACCCTGCGCATGCGGCGAGTTTATTGCCGTACGGCAATTTCTTCCAACTAACCAGTGTTTCCAGCCCAGAGAACCAATATTAGCGTGGAAAAATAATTTTAATTAATTTCTCCTCTGCTGGGGTTCGAACCCAGGACGCCCGCACAGAAGCCAAACGGCTTACCAACTGTGCCACGGCGTTCTATATCTTATTATCCATTAAAAAAATGATAGAAATAATATGTAGGTAGGTACCTAAAAACATATATATATATATTTTTTAAGTACTATTATAGGTAGGTACCTACTTAATTATTGTTACTATCATTATGCACTTCCTCAAAAAAAAAGCAGATCAATGAGTAGGTACCTAAATTGTAAATTATTTAATAGATTAAATTAAATGCAACAATTCACCCAACCGGATACTTAACATAGGTATCAAAAGATAAATTCTGAGAAGTTCCCTATACTACCTATCAACCCTTAAGATTTCTGATTATTAACGTTTAAAAATATCGATTCTACATGTATTGATTACTACGGTTATTGCACTTTTTTTTAATTTCCTCGATAAATCTAAAATTTCTAAATCACGGCTAAACGATTTTGTAATAATGCCAGTGGTTGACATAATGAAGGGTGATATTACTGTTTTACGAGCCAAAGTCTTTTAATCTCGTTGCTTAAATCGGTGAATTTTATTTTTTTTTATCAAATGATTTTAAAATGATACTTGAGATTAGAATAGCCACGTCGCAAAAATATTTATTTATTTATATTTTATCAAAAGGGTACATCAACACAGACATCCAGCTTACAATTCTCATAAAAAAATAATATTGGTAATTATTGAGTGCTGGACGTCCAATTACGGATGCACACATAATTACATGAGCTCTTATTCAATCACACACGTAAGTTACACAAGTATCTGTTACATAAATAAGATAAAATTCGGAAGAAGAAAAAAAGAAGACGAAAAAAATACCTAACTACACAATTCAAGATAAAAAAACAAGTTATAGAAGTTTCACAAGTTAATACATAACAAGTGAAAAATAGGTACATAAGAAGTTAAACAAAGTTATACCTATCAGTTAGAGAAAAGACAATTTCAAACAGATTACAATCAAATATCGTATAGGGGAGAGTTGCCTAGAATGGACCATTTTCTATATTTTTGTTTACCACGTAGAAAGGAGGTAACAAAACAGAAAAAGGTAACTGGTGTTCGAAAGCCTGTAGTATAACCTTTATGATTACATACTTTGTTTTACGAAAATTGAACTGGTTAATTGGGAAATCAAAAAAATCTAAACATCGGGAAAGGTCCAATTAAGGAAACTAGTTTCCTTAATTGGACCACTGGTTTCCTAGAATGAACCACCAATAAGTTTTAAAAAAAAGTCTTTATTTTTATTAAGAGAACAAAACAAGAATACTAATAAAATTATAAAAAATGTAAGAAATAAATTTTAAGTATAAAATATATAGATTTTTATAACAAATAATAGATGCAAAATTACTAAAAAAATATAATAAAATAAATACTAATAAGATTATAAAAAAATACGAGAAATAAATTTTAAGTATATAATATATATTTTTTTTAACGAATAGGTAATAGAAATTTAACAATAAATTTTAAGCGATGCACTTTAAACAGAAAAATTGTTTTTCGCTGGCTTTTATACGTGCACATTTTGTGTGCACCCATTTTTCACATAACATGCATTGGATCATGCTATCTTTTTTAATTTTATTGCAAAGAAAACAATACCATTCAGATTCAATTATGTCTTCAGATTTGCTGGTTGATGGCATGTTCAATTTTTTATTTACTTCATTCTTTTTTCCTCTTTCTTTCATCTGTTCCAATTCTATTTTGTATGGACTGCTAGTTATAAGAACTGCTTTCTGTACTTTCCCATCACCGCATCTTCGCTTTCTTGTGGTACTATGTGGATTCCTCGAAAGTTTCGGCTTGGGTGATATTTCATTTAGCACATTTATAAATTTTCTATATTTTTTTTAGGCTGGTAGTTGGCATCATTGTCGCTGTCGTCAATTTCATCTGAAGATTCAGAATCCGCTTGTGTTAAAGATTATGTTGTTGGTACAATGTTGGACGGTTGTTCAGGTGGCTCAGGAAGAAGAACATCAGCTGGAGCAAAATGATGGTCTTGGAAAACGTGACGATTTATGGTTGTTTTTGGCACACAATATGTTCTCGCACACTCGTTTAATCCATAGTCTCCGTTTTTATATGCTGCTATGGCTCTTTGTAGATCATCTTCAGACCAGCTTCCATACTTCCCTCTATAGTTTTTGTTTAATTCAGACATCATTTATCTGAAATAGAATATTACAGAATAAGACTTTCGTTATTGATATATAAAATAACATCAGAATTTTTTTGTTTTGTTGTTCTTAAAGTTTCTTAGGTTGTAAAAAATGTAGCAAACATTTTTTTGTAAAAAGTTTCTTAGGATGGACCAGTCCATCTTAGGAAACTCTAAGTGGTCCAAACCAAGCAACACGTAGATTATTTAATAAATTTAAAATTAAAACTTTACTGAAGCATTGAATATGAAAATAAAGACAACAAATTGTAACTAAATAAGCGCATTATAGATAAGTATTAATTAAGAAATTATTAACATACCGTCAGAATCAGGAATCCCTTAGCCGCAACAACAAAAAATAGCAACAAAACTGCACAAAACACACAACGCTACTCAATGCCGTACAGAAGGCGACTGAGTGGCGTTGCGAGATTGGAAGAACCACGAGGTTACATTAGGAATGCACTGTTGCCAAACAAACGTATCACATGTTCGTGGATTGCCGAAAACAGGACCGGTCCAATCTAGGAGCCGGTCCAACTTCGGCAACCCTCCCCTATAAATATCACTGAGATTTTCTTAAAACAACACGCGCGAGTTAATTTTTTTTTCTTAAAAACAGAGCATTTCATATTTATAATATGGTTTTATATTTATTCCGTCAATTAATTCATATTTAATAGCTAAATATTGATGAATTATTTTTGCTAATTGGTTATGTCATAAATATATATTCGGATTGTGCGTGTGATGAACATCCCGATATTATAGGTATGTTCGATTGTTTACAAATATTTCCTACAACTATCATCTACTACTTATAGATATTTATGTCTTTATGATATATTTTTGATATTTTTTTAGGTTTTTATTACTCTATCCTGAATCGCTATTTTAGAACATTCTAAATCTTCGATACTCAACCATTAGCATAGCAGTTAGTGCACTGCGGGTTTATAATCCAGTGGTTGCGAGTTCGAATCCAGCTACTACCGATTTCGTTCACCTATAGCACAAGCATTCATGCTTAATTTAGGGAATGTATGAGGATGTATATGTACTTGTTACTAAGTACAAGAACATACCTATTCATTCTTTTAAAAAAATAGACGAAATTTTATCAACATAACGTTGGTTGAGATATTCTGAGTGTATGGAATGAATTATGGTAGACGAAATTTTATCGACATAACAAAACGTAGGTTAAGATATTCTGGGTGTTTTGAATGACAAATTATTTTCATTTATAGGTATTTATTTTTTTATTTTTTATTTATAAGAGTAAAATCAGCAGCTTCTTCTATAATTTAGCAAAAAAATAGTTAGGTATAAAGTATAGGTATAAAGAGTACCTAAAGACATGACAGAGAAATTACAAGTGGATGCCACAAAATTTTCATATCTAAGGTAGATATCATAAAAAATAAATACCAATTAAAACAATAACATTTAAAAAAAGAAAAACAAGAAATTTAAAAAGGAAATGTACAGTAATTAGACATTACACATAAATTAAAGAAATTAAAATTAAACAACACAATTTTTTTTATCTTTAATATTTTCTGACATTGACATATACCAACTGACAACAAAATAAATACCTAGATATCTAATTATAATAGAATAGATTGCATTCCTTAACAATAATTATAGCTTTGAGTTAATTCGTGTGTCACTCATAGGTAGGTAACTACCTACCTGCGCAGAGAACATATTTCTATCTTTTGGAATTTTATAAAAAAATATCCGTCAGTTTTTGACGTCAACATAATATTTCAGATATAGGTATCTACTCGTGTAGATATTCTCAAAAAGATAGAATGCGGAATAGGTATTCTCATGAATTTATGAAGGAGGAAACAAACGGTTGGAATTATTTGAATAAAAAAAATCAAAGAACATCTAGGCGATATGTGTCCCAAATCAACAAGAACATAATGCCTATATTTTTGGAAAAATGTTTAAGTCATATTGCTATCAAAAGTACATAGGTACCATCAAAACTCTCATGATATAATTATGTTATGGAATTCTATGTTATTTATATTTTAAGTATTTTTAAAAAACGTATTTAATAAATTATTTTATTTACACCCAATAACTTTATTGATTAGGTATGCAGTGAATTCTGAAATTCTATCATGGGGGTTTTGATTCCATCACTTGACCGGACTTGCCCCCCTTGGTTCTCTGGATTGTATGTCAGTCCAGAGCAATATTCACTTTCCCAAAAAATAATATCCAAATTATAGGTACCTAATAAGTTACTTACGATGTATCGTTTTTAAGTGGTGCCAAAAAGGATCTCATTTTGACAATAGGTAATATTTTGAAGAACTGGAGCCGAGTGGTCTCTGCAAGTCTCAAGTTCAGAGATTTACACAAATAAATTCAATCACTGCTGCGTTGTCAGAACAATAAGGACAAAAAGGTAGAGATGAATTTTTACATAGTTATAGGTAGGTAGGTACACCACAGATAAATATTTTTCTCTCTTTAAAAACATAATAATTTGAGTTGGTAGGTACCTACCTACGTGGGTAGAGATCCCTACCAACAATTCTTTATTTTTTTTTGTAGCTCTTTTCTTAAGATTGACATTGTCCCCAAAACCAAATATGGATGAAAAAAAAGACAACAAGTCGAAAGTATGAAACTTCAAAACAAAACATATTTTGGGATAAAACTATGAAAGGGACACAGCGTGATGTCGACCCCAGGAAAGAAAAAGAAGGCGGGAAACTATGCCGGACCTCTCCAGGGGCGGACAGGCTATGATATAATAGTCTGTAGGTAGGTACTTTGCCGCGATAATCTATATAGATACCTCTACCCAATCTAACCAGAAGTATCGAAAAGAGTCGAGATTTTATAAAATCGATTATTTAGAAATGTAGGTAAGTAAGTAGGTACCTACCTACATATTTTGTATTAAGATTTTTTTTGTAAATCACATTTAAACAAAAAAAAAGTGTCAAAGTCTCTCATTTATTCATGGTTTCTTCAATCTTCTTTTATTTATTTATTTATTTTATTTTAATCTTCTCCTACATATATTATTGCCTAATGGCAATTTCTTCCAACCAACCAGAGTAAATGTTAAATATACAAAACAATGGGTACCTACTACCTACTATGGCAATAAATTAATCACATTACAAAATAAATATAGATAGCAGAAGAAAAGTAAAAAAAAAACAAAGAAGATAGAATATAAGAACAATTCATAGCAATGATAGGAAGACTAAAGAATAAGGAAAGAAAGAGGAGAGGAAGATGTAATCAGGTGTTGTCAGAAAAATATTTTTGCTTTAGCCTTTTATTGCCAACACTTTTACATTTTCTAAATTCCATCAGGATAAAAATATTATGACAAATATAATGCACCCTAGCGAGTTTATTGCCAGTAGACAATTTCTTCCAACCAACCAGATATATATTATGTAGAAGAATTATATATGTAGGTACATCAACAAAAAAAGAAAGCTAAAAAAGAACAAAGAAAATATACATCATAGCAAAAAAAGGATTGGGAAAGAACAATAAGAGAAATTCGAGATCAGGTGTTTAGGGATAAATATTCCTTGTTTAGTAGGTAAATATAACATAGCAAAGGGAAAGAAGGAAAAGGAGAGGGATCAGGTATTATCGAAGAGATATCCCTGCTTTAGTCTTTTCTTGAAAATGGAAAGCGAGTTTGAGGAAGTTATATCAGGGGGGCAAGTCTGGTTCGACCGGCGAAATCAAAACCCTAGTGATTACCCATATCATGGATATAATTATCATATGATATGGGTATTCACTAGGGTTTTGATTTCGCCGGTTGAACGTCTTGAAGGAAAAAGAAAGTAGAAAGTCTTGCTAAACGTACTACAAAGGAAGGTCTGAAAAATTCAGTATTGTGAATTGGAATAGTTAATGTAGTACGTTCAGCAGATCAAAGCGATAGGCCGTGATTAGATAAATAGGTGAATTTGGTTTTAAGGTACTGCGGTGAATTAAGGTAAATGAGCTTATTATTGTACCTATAGAAATGACAAAATATGTAGGTATATTTCACCATTGTCGAAATATACGTAGGTATTTACTTTTTTATACGTTATTACCTATTTAGTAATTCTGCGTAGGTACTTACCTACTGTATCCCTTAGCGAAGCCGCCACTTAAGCTAAACTCAGTATCAAAGTATGTTCTGATTGGCCAGATTCGTGGATAATGGGCTCACTGCATTGGTCGCCTGTCAATAAGACCCCATTCTTATTTCATGATGAAGAAATGCTCCGATCTTCATTTCATACCACATCCATTTTAGTTACAATCCATCTACCTGTACAAGTATCTACAAATTCAATATAAACTTACGTATCCAGATAAAGTTGTTATTAATCTTATGTAGGTATAATTTCACTGTGCATCAGTTTACTTAAGGTTCATTAGGTAGAGTTTATTACCAAGAAAACTTTGGTTTTAACTTGATCTCACCAACACTCATCATTATTACCTACTAATATTTCAATAAAGGCAATATGACCATTCGAGGACGATTTGTGCCATTTGACTAGGTACATGAGAATTTTATTTAAAAACATTTTTAGGAAACAAAGCATAATTAAAAAACTAGTGGGTTGTGGCCAACGCTAAACTCGTCACTACACTTAAATTATTTTTTAATTAAATATTATGTTATGAAAAAAATTGGTAAATCTTCAACGCCATTTTATGAAAGTGATGTGCCTTTTTTGCAATTTGAAAATAAACATATCAAATTTTAAGTTTCCTGAGTTCACTTTATTTATTTAATATAGCTTCTCGGGCAACTAACAGGTACTATGTCAAATATTAATTTAACACGCACCCAATAACAAGTTTCCACATGCTGGAGACTTAAGATATTAATCGTCTCACAGATCCAGACTGAAAACACAATTGTAAACTGTGTCTCCACCGGGAATCGAACCCGAGACCTTTGGATCAGTAGTTAGATACCCAACCAACTGAGCCATGAAGGCCGACATAAATGAAATATTTGAGAGTTAAAAAAATGAGAATGTATTTACTTAATTTATTTAATATTGCTTCTCGGGCAACTAACAGGTACCTACCTTGCTATGTCAAAAATTAATTTAACACGCACCCAATAACAAGTTGCCACATTTTGGAGACTTACATATGATATTAATCGTCTCACAGATCCAGACTGAAAACATAAAAAAATCGTGTTTCCACCGGGAATCGAATCCGGGACCTTTGGATCGTCAGTCAGATACCTAACCACCTGAGCCACAAAGGCCGACAATGAGAAGCAGTATTCAGGTATCCTTCAAAATCTAATGAGATCCAGTGTATTCTATGATGGGATCTCAGCAAGTAATAGATATAGGTACAAATTTGAAAAGATTGAATAAATAGGTAAGTACTTTAGTCTAAAAAAAAGAATTACTTTAGGTACTTCTTTATCAATTATAGACTAATTTTTTTCAAATTTTGTAAATTTGTATATCTTGCTTAGACCCCATTAGATTTTGAAGGATATCTGATCGGTGCTGCCTACACATAGCAAATCTAAAAAACCAGCAATGATTTGATAAAAAAAAACTGCCCTTTTTTAGTTATTCTAATGATTTGGGGTAGCAAATTATATTTCAGCTTTGCATCTTCATAAATTTAAATTAAGTTGATTTTTGCATTGAGTCATCCATGTTGTATTACTAAACAAGTTGAAATTTCCAATTACTGGTTTTCTTTCAACAGTGAAGATTTTCTCTCACCTCAGTCGACGCTCAAATGTCCGTGAATATTGAAATGCTAATAAATGTGACATCCAGACGAACATATTTTATTTAAAGTAATTAACACTAGTGACATGTGAAAGGAGCTTTGGTTATAATTTATGGACCAAAGTATTGACAATATTCAACAATTCTACTGAAAATTCTACCGTCGCGCGCGTCGTGAAATTAAAATTGATGAATACCTATGTAATATTTTATTCGTAACTTTGTAGATATAATTAAATACTTAGGTAAGTATAGTGATGGTTTCATAATTATAGTTTGGTATTTTTATATTTACGTTGTTAGTAGGTACATACCAATTAAATTAACAATTTATAATTAACAATATCCAGTTTTCAAAAACAATAAGAAAATATGTATGTAGTTATGGGTACCTATTAGAAAAATAATAAATAATAGATTGTTTACAAAATTTTCTTTAAATAATATTTTACAAATTACAATATTTATATTTTTGTTTAAAATATTACTGTAAACAAATATATTTTTAAGTTGCACTGTTTCTACTGCTGATTTGTGTTCAATGTTTTTTTTATATCTTTTTTTATGTTTAGTTTCTTCACGTATTATTTTGTTGACTTTTTTGTTATAAGTGTACAATTGTTTTCTTTTCTACGATTGTTCTCAATATCTATATTTAAATGTATGTTTGTTAAAGGCAATTTATGCCGTTAATGAGTACCTAAATAAATAAATATCCAAAAAACGTCCAAAAAGGTAAAAATCACATTTACGGAAACAAAGACTTAGCAAAGAATAACATTATATAGGTCATTCATATTCATTGAAATCATTTTTAGCATTTCGTCAGTTGTACAAAATAATTGATGAATTAAATCAATTGAGGCTGGATTCGAGCTCGAAAACATTAGATTTGTTAGCAAGAACCACCCTGAAAAATCTCGGAATTTATAAAATATCTCTGTGAAATATATTAGTTATATAAATTTATAAAATGTCTTCAAATTCGTAATATATTATGTGTCGTATAGTAATTGTTCACAGTGATTCGACGGTAAAAAAGTTTTGATTTTTGACGCCAGGTTTGATGCAATTACTATAGCACAAAAATTACCTTCCTCGCTATAATAAGCAAAAGATTTATAATAGGTAATATATGGGTACCTACCTACCAACCTATAATAAATAAATTATATTTATTGTACTTTTTGAGAAGATTTTTTTTAAAAATAATAAGCACCTTTATCAATTTATATGACGTTTTAATATGTCGCTTTTTTCTTACTCATTTTTCCTCTTCTTTTCTCTTTTTAATTTAGATAATAGGTAGGTACCTACCTCTACCTATCTAAGATTTTTTTAATAATGTTTTATTTTAAACATTTTTTTTTCGTACTTTTTATTGTAATTTCCAAAACAGTCAATTGTACCCACTTTACTATTTTTTATTTAGGTAGGTACCTAACACAAATTTCTGACATTAGGTAGGTATATACATAATTAACATGCCATTAAGATATTCATAAAAAATAAATGAGAAAATATCTTCTTCTTCTTATGTTAGACCTAAGGGCCTGTTATTTGCAGAGACGTTGTTCTCCTGCGAGGTTGAGTCCCAGCTGTCCTTCCACCTCTTTGGTGGTCTGCCTAGTAGTCGTCTTCCTTCGGGTCGGAAAAAATATGATTTTTAATATTATTAGGTACCTACTCTGGGTTTATTTAGACATAATATAGGTATATTATACAAGAATTAGTTAGCTACCTGTAGGTACCTATTTGATATCATACTAAGCATTTTTTCATTAATTTTCCAATGTTTGTTATGCGTGCAAATTTGAACAGATTTTTTTTTATTTATATTCGTGCTACTTGAATTAGTAAATAAAACCGTAAGTAACAAGATAACATTATTAGACATAATTTATATCATTTATGAACGTTGTTTGCTAATGCATTAGGAAGAGCAAACTATAACACAACACCTACCTATCATTTTTTCATACCCATAATTACAGGGTAGGTATAGTTTTGACACCTATAAAGGATGTCACGTATCTACTTATAAACAAGTAGGTACCTATACCTATATATTAAGTTACACAACATAGGTAGGTACGTATCTACATAATTTTGTATAAACACGAGTGGGCTGTGGGGGGGTAAAGAGACTAACGTGGATTGATTTGAAAAAATATCTAAAATTCTAACTAGAATATTTTGGTCATTTATTAATTTCCAAAATATCTTCTTAATGTTAGACCAACTAAAATGACGCATCCCTCTGTTTATAGGAATGATTTATGCATTTAACAGTTTCATGCAGTTTACTTGTTTCATGCATTTTACTTGTTTCGTGCATTTTACTTGTTTCGTGATGTATTTTACTTGTTTCGTGCATTTTACTTGTTACATGCATTTTACTTGTTTCATGCATTTAACTTGTTACATGCATTTTACTTGTTACGTGTATTTTACTAGTTAGGTAGGTACATGCATTTTACTAGTTTCATATTAGGTATCTACAAAAACACTAAATGATACCTACCAGCCCCGGTCTCCCATATAGGTAATGATAGTTTAACCTGTAGCCTTATTCTTGACACTCAAATCCGATCCCAATTTCGAATTTTCGCTTAGAACTTACCAACCTGTCACTTGCATACCAACATTCAATTTCCCATAACGATTAAAACTATATCTACCTACCATCTTACGCTCCATTAGGTGTAAAGGTAGGTTCATAGCAAAAATTCTAAATTAGGATAGGATTTTACTAATTTGTCTCCTCATCATATCCTTGTCCCCCATCTCCTCACCCCTCCTCTTTTTAGTATTTTTTTTAATTATTTTCTCTTTATTTATTTTTATTATTTATCTCTTTTAATTATTTTTACTGTTGTTTGATTTTTATATTTATATAATTTTATTCGGATAAATAAATTGGTAGGTAGGTAGGTACCTACGTATTATCACAGCCACAATTTAATTCACCAATTTTAATTCACACATGTGCACTATTGTGCACATGTGTACAAAATGTTTTAAATAAATAAAGATAATTTCTCTGACCAAATAAATTCTGACTGTCAATACCTATAGGTATGACCTCTAGTTTCAGCCTTTTAGAGAATTATTATGACTATGTGCATTGCACCAAACGTTAATAGGTAATCTAATTAAACCAATAAAACTATTCAAGTGAACATAAATTTTAAAGATATATTAGTTTTTTTTTATTTTTTTTTATTGAGTATCATAATATGAACATACACATAGTACAAATATATAAATTAATACAATTTTTTTTTTCAATAGGTACTGTCCCAAAAAAGTTAAAAACTTGTGCTTGGGACAGGAGCAAATAACATATCTACATTTAACATATTACATACATTTTACTTATAATAATAGAATCATTTAATAAATTGTAAATCAAGTTCAACTTACAGCTAATACATACAGATGATTAAAGTTTATTTTTGTTTTTTTTAGTGAATATAGAATAAAAACCATAATTTATCCAAAAAGGAGAAAAAAATGAAAATTCACATATACAAATACACATATACAAATACACATATACACATACACATACATACATACACATATACAGCATACACACATATAATATACGCATACTTATACACACATGTTCACACATACATATACACATACATACATATACACACATATATATACATATATACACACATATATATATATATATATATATACATATATACACATACACACATACACATACACACATACATATACATACATACACATACACATATATACATATACACACACATACATACATACATACACCTACACACACATACATACATATACATACATACACACATCTACATACACATACAAACATACACACGTATACACACACATACACATACATACATACACACACGTAGTTATATTTAATAGTTTAATTATCCTAATTTTTCAGTGTGGTAACAATAAACAAGTTTATAAAACACGCATATTTAGTTCAAATTAGTCATTGGAAGGACACTGGACAACCCATTTACATGGGGTTTCCTGCAACATGGAATACCTGCAACATTCGTATTCGTATTGAAGGGAAACCAGAGTAGGTATTCCAACAACATGTGACTGCGGAAAGCAGCATACCGCTGCGCATCTGTAGAGTTGCCCCTCAAGTTCAATCAACTGCAAGACCTTGGTGGGCAGTTGTTGTGCTATTGACGTCGCTAGGCACTGGCAGAAGACCTTCTGAATGCGTTGCTGACATGATTGAAAAAATATTTTTACTGACATTTTTTCAACATCTCAATAGAGACGAAGTAGGGATATTGTAGAAGAACCAGGAACCTACAGGGCTTACGACCTGTCATCGGCTGGTTTACGTGATCACTTATGCAAATTATTGAAATCACTTATGCAAATTATTGATCACTTATGCACTCATTGAAAAAATAGTTAAGGGGCCATAACTATAAACCTAAATAGGTACCTACCCCAATTTCCAATCAAATTCCTCAGATATGTGAAACAGTGTGTTTTTAGAAAAAATTCCATAAGTATTTTCAACATTTCTCTAGTGAATGTTCGTCACATAATTTCAAAATTCAGTCATAATTCCCTTAAAAAATATATTAAAAATATCTTTTTTAAAACATTTTTTTTAAATTATTCTATAACTATGTGTCGTAGAGAAATAAATCTTTTATGTGCTTAAAGAGTGTCTAAAATCAAAGTGAATGACTGATAATTTTTTTTCATTAAAGTAAGGTTTGTTCTTAAAATGCAAAAAATCAACAAATTTTGGGTTTCCGATAATTTAAATCACCTAGTTATAAACCTTTTTTAATGCACGCGATAGTTACCCTTACTAACACGTAACTTCATATAGGTATAGGCGGTTTTAATAATAACTATATCAGGTTTTTAGTCACTAGATATAGTGTAATATGTCTTCTTAATTAGTAAGTGAGACTATTAACCTACTTCACAGGTATGCGATATAAATAGTTAACACTTCATTTTATATTTTTTAATATAATTCGATAACTTGTTAGGTATCTTATTCTTCTTCCTTCAGCTATCTCTCCACTGCTGGATATACCTAAGGCCCCTTCTAGATATTTCCATTCTTCTTTTCTTTGATCAGATATCTTAATAAAAGTAGGTTCCTACACCAAAATGTGCTATATTTTATTTCTAACAAGTTTTTCTCCTAACAATCGATAACAATTATTTATATGCCTATTTCTTTAATAATACACAATATTAGATATGAATATTTTTATAAACTATTATGTGACACATTTGAAATATGTAGTTTTATTTATTAATTTCTTATTTCTAGTTGCTTCTCGGGCAACTAACAGGTAGGTACCTCTTCTTCTTCTTCAGCCCTCTGTCCTCCACTGCTGGATATAGGCCTCTTCCATATTCTTCCACTTTCTTCAATCGGTTGCTGCTTGCAGCCAATTTCTACCCCCCACAGCGGCTATGTCGTCAGACCATATTTTTTGAGGTAGGTACCTCATATGTCAAATATTAATTGTACACGCACCCAATAACAAGGTGCTGAAGACTTTATCGTCTCACAGATCCAGATTGAAAACACAATTATAAACTGAGTCTCCATCGGGAATTGAACCCGGGACCTTTGACTCAGATGGCAGGTATGAACCAACTAAGCCACGATAGTCGACAATAACTATTTTAACTAACAATTATAACTAACTTTGTTTAAACCACGGACCTACCAACCTATTGAGAAAGAAACAGTCGTATGTTTTGAAACCGATCGAATAAAATAACTCATTTTTGATATCAACAAAGACGGTTATAATTATTAAAAATGCATAATACATTCAATGTTTTATTATGGTATTAAATTTTTTTTTTCTTGATGATGTAGTTATATATGAAACGGTAATCAATCCCGAGTCTATCATAAATTCTCTCTTGACTAAATAATATTCGCCGAATGTAGGTATAGCCTCAACAATAGACCGCTCGGCGTAGTGTGAAATGTTCAATTGTTATTTGGACAAATATAATAAAATTTGTGACATATGGTATAGAGTGTATGATGATAAGGTACACAGGCTGTTAACGTCACATGAAACATACATATATCTTAATGGATTTCATTCGGCAAAGTGTACCAACACTTACCGAAAACATGCCACCGATTTTACGACTACAATATTTCATATCCCTCCATCCACTATATTATGTAGATTAATTCGCCAACAAATAAATGGATAAATCGAGTTGTGTGTTTACATTGATATTCAATTTGTAAATTAGGTATATAGTTTCGACAGAATTAAAACGCTTGTATTTTTGCATGCAAAGTAAACTATGCACACGATCGCAACATACAGAGAGCTTAACCAATCTGTTCAGCTTTTTGCGATTAGCTCAATGTACCTACCTAAGTAATAATAAACACGATGACACAAATTGTACTCAATATTTAGAAATAATTCAATAAAAAGTACTATAACATAAAAAAGTGTTATGTTATGCACGTTCCAGAATTCCAATAGTGTATAATTACAATATGAATGGTTCAATGTTAGCCCGGATTTATGAACTACATAAAAGACCTTGGAGTTGTATTATTTTTGATGCAAAATTAACCTTTGCTTAACATATAACATCAGTAACTACCAAATGCGGTCAACTGCTGGGCTTCACAATGCGGCTTGGAATTTTTATATATGTAGATACTTTTCGAACCATGAAGCATTAAAAAATATTTTCAACTGTATGGTGCGTACCAAATTGGAGTACGGAAGCGCAGTTTGGGTGCCCTACCAAAGAAAATATTCCGATATGTTGGAGCAAATTCAGAAGAAGTTCATGAGGTACCTGTATATGCGGATGCACGGAGTATATCCGACATACAAGCACCACCCAGAACTTCTGACGTCCTGTTGTTATATGAGTCTTGAAAGCAGGCATGACAACGCACTACTTTGACCGGCTTCAAGATTTTCAACAATCTCATTGATTGTCCAGAACTGCTTGAACGTCTAGGGCTTTTTGTACCACCCAACTACATAAGGGGTAGAGGACATAATCTTCTGAACGTCCCCCATTCCAGAACGGATTTAGTGGCCAGCAGCACCCTGGTGCGCATTATGGAAAAATTGAACTCACTCTCGGACGAGGTACCTAGATATTTTCCATTGAAATACCTATAAGGCGCTTTAAATCGTACCTACCTTAAACAGAGATAGCCGTCATCGAACCGCATATCACACTATAATTATTGGCAGCAGCTGTCGTGTGATTACGGAAAAAAAGTCATTCCATGGATTGATACATTTTATCAACAATCTGTGTACTTACTTACTCAGCCTCTTCTTGAGTCCAGTACCTACCTATTGGACAAAGACCTCCCGCTTGGACTTCCACTGGTCACTATCCTGTGCCATTCTGGACCTGCCACTTTTTTTTATGTCATCGGACTATCTGGTATGGGGCCTTCCCACACTTCTGCTTCCTGTTCTTGGCCTCCAGTCAATCACAACTTTTGTCCATCGGTCGTCCGACATCCGAGATATATTATGACCCGCCCAACTCCACTTTAACTCCGCTATTCTTTTGACCACATCCGCTGCTCCTGTGTTCTTCCTAATCCATTCATTAGTTTTGTGGTCCCTTAGCAAGATATTCAAAATTCTTCTTTCCATCGCTCTTTGTGTCACCTTTAGCTGTTCCATTATTCTCTTAGTCAATGCAGATGTTTCAAAGCCTTAAGTGAGCACAGGGTGTACGCAAGCGTCTAAAACTTTTTTCTTTAAGTGGAATCTGTGTAGGAAATATAAAAAAATATAGCTTTTTACTCTCCACACTATGGAAAAGTGGAGAGTAAAAAGTCTTGATATCACAATTTTTGAGAGTATTTTTTTACATCAATTTCTCAACGGGTATCATGTAGAGAGTGCACACTGTGAATTAGGTATGATGTGTTTGTATGTATGGCGTACGGATTATCCTTTTTGTGTCCTTTCTACAGCCCAAACTTTAAGTCCGATCGACTTCATATTAACATCATATGTGCATAGACCCAGAGCTGATTAGTTTTCCATAGATATCCGTTAATTTTTTCTCTATGAAATAGATGGGTCGATGGCAGAGCGGTTGGCACGCTTGGCTAGCAATCCAGTGGTCGCGAGTTCGAATCCTTCCTCGACCGATTTCCTTCACCTATAGCACAAGCAATTATGCTTATTTTAGGGAACGTAGGAAGATGTACATGTAGGTAGGTACTTGTTTAACAAGGACATATTCATGTTTCAAAAAAAAACACCTAATGTTAATTTATCTGTCCAAATTTTCAAAATGCTCTCACGGTCAGGAAAATCAATGTATTTTTATACTGTTTGAAATTTTGATGCAACAAAAATACACTCATCAAAAATGCATTCAAAGATTGTCAAAATTTAAAGAAAAAAAAATCTATGGCTTGCCATATCAATGTGAAATAAATTTCATATTTGTATGAAAAATGTATATAACAGAAGTAAAATAGCTTCTGTAAGGGAAAATTGAGTGATCAACTTCATATTGATATTGTATGTATCTCTATAGACAAGTGTATTTTTTACTCTCCACTTCTATCTTCCTCAAGAGGTAGGCAGTGCAGTAGCGGAATTGCTTATAGAAGCCGAAAATCTTGGCTTGCCTATGAATATTATGTTAAGAAATTCAAAACCTAATATTTTGTTTGGTGTTTTATTAAAACCATACCTACTACAAGATGAATTGAACCGTATGTAGGTAGATACGATGCTTGATAGAGCCACAAATGTAATTATTATTTTGGCATGTTGTTTTCATGGCCACTCAAATGAACAACGATGCTATAAAAATATTAAATTTTCGAAATTTCCCATTTTTTTTCAGGGTTTGCCTATTCCGAAGGTTCTAGGAACGCCCTGGGCAGTAGGAACCGAACACCGCATTCTTCTATCTTGACACATATCTACATAGCCTCATTAATATTGATAGGTAGATACACTGTCTCATACATGCTCATCTTGCTAGTAATGCAATTTTACTTAAAATTTCTCAACAGGTATCATGTAGAAACTGCATGCTATGAGTTTCGTGACAATGTTTTTGTGTGTATGTTGTATTGTGAAAACTTTTGTCCTCTGGGATTCTTTTATTTGTTTAAGTATCTAAATAGAAATGTACCTACTTCATAAAAATACATTTAGAGATTGTCAACCTTTCAAGAAGAAAAAATGAACGCTTACTAGATATGGTGTGGAGAGTTTTTTATTGGCCACAACCCACTCTTATTTATATTTTCTATAAAATTAAATTTGATCTCCGAGGAAGTACCTACCTACCTATTGTTTTAATATTCGATTACTATAATTGGTACAAATTGCAAGTTGGCTTAAAAAACTAACACCAGAAATTTGGTTTCTGTTTTTATTACATAATTAGCTGTGAGGCACCGTGCATAGTGCTTTCCCGCAAGAGCCGGGTAATCGAATATACCTACCTACAACAGGCAACAATAACATCTCACAAATTTCAGCAATGAGGTTCACCACAAATTAATAATAATAACAATAAAATACTTTTATTAGTTTATACAATGTGGTGGACTTATTGCCCGCAGGCAATCTCTACCAGTCAACCACCATGGTAAATACAGTCATTAACAGGGATAGAAGATTACAAATAGAAAAATAGAAAAAAAAATCATAAATTAAAAATGCAAAATAAATATAAAAAAACAAAAAATAATAATAGGTATATGTAACTATAAATAATAACAAAAATAAGAATAAAAAAATACATCAGATAGATACACTACCTATGTTTATTGGATGGAGGATATGAGAGGAGAAAGGAAGAGGGATAAAGGGAAAAAGACGTGAATTTGTGTTTACGTGGATAGAAAGTGTAACTTCAGACGCTTTTTGAAAGCTATCAAATTAGTGGCATCTCTGATACTCTCCGGCTGCTGGATAGATTCCACATCCGAGCTGCATGAACTGTGAACGAGTAAGTATAAGTAGAGGTGTGGTGTATTGGTATTGTATGTAAGTGTGCTATTATGTTGGGACCGTAAGTAAGTATAAGTAGAGGTGTGGTGTATTGGTATTGTATGTAAGTGTGCTATTATGTTGGGACCGTAAGTAAGTATAAGTAGAGGTGTGGTGTATTGGTATTGTATGTAAGTGTGCTATTATGTTGGGACCGTAAGTAAGTATAAGTGTGGTGTATTGGTATTGTATGTAAGTGTGCTATTGTGTTGGGACCGTACGTTAAGGCCATGTGAATTTATAAGTGGGCGAATTTCTCTTTGAGGTACGTGCTGGGTGTAAGAGGGTTATTAAGGATTTGGTAGAGTAGGGAAAGAACATGCGAATCTCTTCGGTGACGGATCTTTAACCAGTTCAGTCGTTGCCTGCTCTCGGATACGTGGTCGAATTTCCTGAGTCCAAACACGTATCGAATGCAGACATTTTGTAACCGTTCGAGTTTGTTAATTTGTTCTTCAGTTGCATCCAGGTAGGCAACGCCAGCGTAGTCAAGTAATAGTAGCATGAGTTGTTGAGTTAGAGTGATTTTATTCTTAACTGGTAAATAGTTTTTAAGTCGGTTTAGTCCATGAAAAGTACGAAAAATCCGTTGGCTTACTCCCTTTATATGACCGGACCATGAAAGATTACAATTCATGATCAGACCAAGGTTTCTGACCTCTGGAGAAAATGGTATGATAACGTCGACAAGGAACACCTCAGGCATGGGTGAAAACTGTGTGGTTCTGAGAAACAGACGTTATCCTTCAATTAATATTGAATGTGATTTAGAAGGGTTTTTTTATTTATTTATTTAAAAATTCAACACAGACAGCGTTTGCTGGTATGAGTGTTGACATACATTTTGGTTTATATTGACATTTTGTTAGATTAATACATGTTATACAATGTGGTGAACAATAGCATTACAATGAAGTTTACAAAAAAAAATTGAAAATTCAACCATAGTGGAGCCCAAAACAGTTAGCCGGGAGCAGAGGAAAATCTATTTGAAAGCACTATCATGCAGTATGTGTTGTTTTAACTTTTTTTTGAAAAAAAATGGAGTTTTTGGCAGTGCTAAATGTCATCTGGTAGTTGATTGTACAAATTAATGCTGGTGGATAATAGTCCTTTGTTTAGTCTGTCTGTTCTATTGCTAATGTTTCTTAGGTTGTTTCTCTGTCTAGTGTCGTAGTTATGTATGTCACTAACAGTTTCCAGGAGTGTGTTGTGTTTAAGTAAGTCATGTTTGATTTTATAAATGTACATTATTTTTCCATAGTTTATAATCTGTTGTATTATGGGTTCTGATACTATTTCATATACAGTTTGTGTAGGTGTTCGCCAGTGTAGTCCGTATGTAGTTTTAAGTGCCTTGGTTAGCATCCTTCCTGTATTCCCAATCAACTGCTTTGAGCAATGTGACCAAACTACAATATTATAAGTTATATGTGGAATTATTTGCATTTTGTATATCTTTTTTTTATATCAATAGGTAGATTGCTCCTTCTCAGTGCAGCGATAACTCCTGATATTTTATTATGCAAATTATTGACGTGTGGCATCCACGACAGTTTTTCGTTAATCCTAGGTATTTTATCTTCTGTAGTCTCTCAATTTCAACATTTTCCATATTTATTTTTATTGATATGTTTGGTTTATTTCTTTGTTTGTATACTAAATATTTCCACTTTTCCTTGTTTATTGTTAATTTATTGTATTTAAGCCAGCCCATGATTTTTTTTAGATCATCATTTATGATTTCACTTTTAGACTTATACAATATTGCTGCATCATCAGCAAAAACTATGTATACATTTTTTAGACCTATTTTGCTTATGTTATTTATGTAGAGCAGGTACAGCAACGGTCCTAGGATCGAGCCTTGGGGTACACCAGTTTTCATTTCGGCAGAGCTACTTATCTCTCCATTTATTTTAGAGTACTGCATCCTCATTTGTAGGTAGTCTTTTAGTATGTCATTTGTGGTTCCTCGGATTCCCAAATCTGACAAAAAATGCAAAAGTAGGGAGTGGTCAACTGTGTCAAAGGCTTTCTTAAGATCAATAAATACGCTAACCACATAGTAGCCATCATCCAAATTGGAGTTTATGTAATGCATGGTATCTGTCAATGCTGATGTTGTACTGCTTTTTTCCTGAAATCCAAATTGCATTTTATCATATCCCACTGTTTGTTTTATAAAGTGATTTATTCTTTTAGCCAAGATTTTTTCATATATTTTGGAAAATATACTTTGTAGAGCGATTGGTCTATAATTTCCTACTTCTTTTTTGTCGCCTGTTTTATATATTGGTATAATTATATTTTCTTTGAGGCACTTCGGAAAACATCTGTCTACTATGCAAGAGTTTATCATATTTGTTAATGGCTTCTTTATTATTTCAAATATACTTTTTACAGTTTTGACAGTAATTCCATCTTTGCCTGGAGCTGTGTGAGGCTTGAGATTCTTTATTATTGTAATAATTTCATCTTCATTGGTTGGTGACAAAAACATAGTCTGGTTATTTACGTTGTTTCGGTATTCTGCATTTTGAGTTTGATTCTTGTCAAATTTTCTAGCTAATTTCAATCCAATTTTACTGAAAAAGACATTTAAGATATTTGCTTTTTTATAATTATCATTTATTTCTCTTCCTTTAAAGTTTATACTTCCTAGACTTTTTCTCTGTTTTTCTGAGGGATTCATTTATAAATGTCCATATTTTCCTCATGTCCGATCCTGCCCATTCCATTTGTCCACACATGTATTCATTTTTTCTCTTCTTTATTTCTTCTTGTACATACATCCAGTTTGCATTTCAAGTATTGTTCCATATTTCCTTGTTGGTAGGTACTGTTGTTTTTCTTTGCGGTTTTGTATAATTTGTTTCTTGTTTTCATTAGATTCAGTATATGATTATTCATTATATGGTTACTTTGAAGACCGTGTTTATTTGTCCAATTTAGAATATAATTTAAATCGGCATTCAATGTCGCAACAGCGAGAAGGTAATTATCAGGCTTGAAATGGAAATATAATTGGAGATCGTCTGCGAATATGTGATACATCTGATAAATTGTGCGAGAGGGTTTATGAAAATGGAGAAAAGTAAAGGCGAAAGAATACCTCCTTGCGGGACACCAGCTATTAGGTCCGTCCAGTTTGATGAGTCGTTGGTAGTCTTGATCTGTTGGGAGCGTCCGCGCAAGTTCTGAACATTCTGAATGTCGTGCCTTTTTAGGTGAGACGAGACTGCTGTGTGGGTATACACGCATGTGTTGTGCACCCTTTTATTAAGTAATGCACACCCGAATACCTGTCGATGGTTATCCCACATTGTAAGATATGAATGAATGAACTAAAGCTATTAAATTATGTTTTCAAAAAAATGTTCAATGAATTATCCATTATGGCGTGATGTGAGGCGCCGGCTTAGAATAGTGCTTCCACTCTTTTGTATATTCATAGTTTTCAAATATCTGGTAAGAGCCGGGAAATCGAAAGTACCTACCTTCAACAGGCAAAATAGTTAGATAACATTTTCAGCAATGAGGCTCACCACCCATTTTGAATATTGTCTTTTTAGATGAGACGAGATGGGTATACATGCATGTATCGTACTTTCTAATATAAGGTTATTCACTCCCGCTCACTTGTCGCTGGTTACCCCACATATTGGGATTTGCCGTGATAGTATGAATGAATGAATGAATTATTCATTATCTTGGCATAATGAAATTTTAATATATTTTAACAAAAAAATAGAACTGCTATTTAGTAATTTTACATAGCAAAACACAATTCTAGATAAACATGGTTTCTATCAGCCAATCTTGTAAAATTTTGAAAAGTTTTTTTTATAGAATTGAGTTCACAATCAAATTAGAGATTATCTTAGATTGCACAAACACTTAAAAAATGATGTTATTTTTTACTGTTTTAGAAAATTAATTAAGGTTTAGACAACTCTAAATTATCATTTAAATAACACATATTATTTAGCGTTGGCCACAACCCACACGATTTACATGTTGAACAATCATTATGCAGACCAAGGTTTGAAATGCAGTATTTCATATTTGTTGGAATGATAACTCCTATAGGTAATATGTGATACCTACTATAGATATCCGGTGTTAGTATTTCTTTATGTTTTCCTTAATTATTTTTACTATTAATATACCTACATTTGAAATATAAACCCCAAAGGATGCATTATACCTACATGCAAACTCAAAGATTATACTTAGCGATTTACAATAGACACTTACCTAATTATTGACATGTTTATCGTAGGGTAATAAAGTCGTTAACGGAACGGTCGTAATTTAACCGGACGATAAGGACCTGCGCTCTGTGACTTAACAATAATGTCGTTTGTGGGATGAATTATTGCACACGGCCATAAGTTTAACTGTTTACTGTCCTCTCGCGTGTCACAATAACTGGCGATATAATATAATATGAGGACACCGTGACAGCACAGGCCAGCCAGTCGGTTGTGGCGTGATTAGTTCACCTGACTACCGGCAACTATTACCTATATAGCGCCGGTCGGCGGTTTAGAACCGCAGTCCCCCACATATCAGCCACCCAACTAATTTGATTTATCTCCGTCGTAAAAACTCGATTTTAATTGAAGATATTGTCACCTGTATCGATCGCCACCGTTGTCCATCACAGATGTGTCATTGTGCAATTACTGACCCAACCACAACTCCAAGTGTCACATTTGTCACCGTCTAGCGGTGGCCGCTTAAGAAACTATCCAACTACATAAATATGGACCTATAAACACAAGGCCGGTTCAACAAGTGCTGATTAGCACCTAAGTGTTCCAAATATATAAACAGAATGAATTTATAGAATGAATACGTATCTATTATAAGTAGGTACTTATAAGAGGGTGTCACCATAGGTTTTCATATAGGTAATACACTAGATGTCGTACACTATGAATCGAATGTGAGTCATTTTTCAGGGGGGATTTTTGACGTTTTAGTTCCAGACCATATCGTTTTTCTATAGAAAATAATGACTAATGTGAATTGTTTTCGGATTTGTTTGTCTAAAAACATTTTAATTATTAATAATGTAGAGAAAAAATATCTAGGATGTGTTGAAATGTAAGGAAAACTGAAATATGTTGCCAACCATGGCAAAACGTCAAACTCGCGATATTCCATGACTCACTTTTTGCACAGAGTAGGTAGGTACTACATCTAGGTATATTAGTTATAATAAAAATCTATGGATGTCGCACTTAACTTTCTACTAAGTAGATAGGTAAGACTTAAGGTACCTACTTCAGAATAAGTCAGAATATCTACAAACCCACACTTAATTTTTTTTATTGGAAAGCTACGTATGTAGGTACCTACATATTTCAATTGCCAAGGAGTCAGATGGGCTTTAAAATAGTAATAAACGAGTGAGTTGTAGCCAAACGTTATACTCCTCACTGCCAATTCCCCCCACAAAGTACCTACCTATTCAAATTTTGTATGGAAAATAGTCAGCATTTTCATGAAATGAGTTTGTTATATTATTTTTTATTTAAATACTTTATTACGAAAACTAGATAAATTTTTCAATGTCATTTTATAAAAGTGATGTGCCTTTTTAGCAATTTAAATATAAAATCATTTTTTAAGTTTCCTGAGTTTGAAGTCACTTTGAAATAATATTTGACAATCGCAAAAATTGAGAAGCACTATTCACTATTCAGATATCCCTAAAAATCTAATGGGGTCTAAGCGAGTAGGTATATTAGATGACTGGATTTTTTTTGATACACAAATTGTTTTTACTAAACATTTTTAATGCCTAATTTACAATTTGCAGTAGATCATAATATTGGTAGATAGTAGGGTATCTAACTGAATTCTACCGAAGTAAATTTTTAATATCCACTAATTAAAAAACTTAAGGCCGCACAGGCACTGAGCTTTTTTAGCGAGTTGTAGGTACCTACCGACCCCAGTTCTCATACTGAAGTAGAAGCGGTGGGATTCATTCTGCCATATCTACATATCTATATTTTGTATGACTTGACTAGCGCAACACAGGAACGTCGTAAGCGACAATTATATGAATTACACCTTTATATTTAATCCAGACACAATTTTAAAAATCTAAAACAGTCAAAGTATTAACATCATATAAAACATTATTTTTGGTAAATTATAATTTTATATCTAAAAAATTAATTGAATAAAGAGGGATTCTAGGTACATTCGGAATTTTTTTTTTTTTTAACATGTCTACGTAGGGGACGCCAGCTATTAGGATTTGGGTCCATTTTACTCTTCCGAAGAAGCGCACTACGTAGCGTTGGGAGGGGTTTGCAATCTAGAAAAGAGTTTATTAATTCGGATTTTAAAAAGACCCGGGTTGTACGAAGGTGGAAACACAGAATTCGGAAGATCGTTCCACAGTCGGGCTGCTGTGTTAATAAAGGAGTTCGAGAAGCGACTTGTTCGTATATGTTGAAGGTCCACTGTGAATGGATGCTGCGATTGAGTGAAGCGAGTGACTCTGTTGCGAGTGGGTGGAGGAGGGACCAAAGATGCAAGTTCTTCTGAGCAATTCCCGTGGTAGTATCTATAGAATAAACTTAAAATACCGACTCTGCGTCTGTGTTCTAGTGATTGCAATCCATCAGTCAGTGATGGATCATCAATCAGACGTATAGCACGCCTTTGGACAGCGTCGAGGGTATTCAGTATGTATTGGGGGGCGCCACTCCAGAGGTGACTGCCATATTCAATAATTGGGCGTATTTGCGCTTTGTAGAGTATACAGATCTGGGTCTTAGTAAAATATCTGCGCGCTCTATATAGTACGCTCAATTTTTTGGAGGCGAGTTTCACCTTAGCTTCGATGGAGCCCTTGTAGTGTAATTGGTTCGTTATAGATACTCCAAGCAGGTCGATAGAGCTGCTGTTAGGTAGGGTGCTTCCGTTGAAAGACACTTGCAATTCATTGGGGTTTCTCTTCGCAGAAATTAGACAGGCTTGGGTTTTTGAGACGTTAAATGAAACAAGATTACTTTCACCCCAGGTATTGATTGAGTGGAGGTAGCTTTTTATTTTTTGATGAAGGTCTTTCCGGGCTTCTGATATTTCACTCTGTTTAGGAGGTTTGTCAAAAGAGAAATTGTCATGGACTGTGCTGTCATCAGCGTAACAGTGGATGGGGGCGCGTAAGAGCAAGTCATTGATATCTAGGAGGAATAGGGTTGGAGATAGAATGGACCCTTGAGGGACTCCCGCATTAATGGAATGGGGAGAAGAAGAGCAACCGTCCACTACAGTTATGACTTCGCGATCTTTTAAAAAATTCGCAATCCAAGTACACAGAGACTGGAGTAGTCCATAAGAAGGGAGTTTCATTAAGAGACCTCGGTGCCAAACCCGGTCGAAAGCTTTAGAGATGTCAAGGGCGACAGTTTGAGCTTCTCCAAAGCGTTCCATAACTCGACCCCAAACGGATGTCACATACGCGAGTAGATCGCCACAAGATCGATTTCCACGAAATCCATATTGGCGGTCGCTTAAAATTTTGTTTGCTTCGAGGTATGTGATCAACTTGGTGTTTAGTACCCTTTCCATTATTTTGGAGAGTACAGAAGTAATAGCGATGGGTCGGTAGTTAGATGGGTTGGAGCGATCACCTTTTTTGGGAATTGGGTGGATGACCGCTTTTTTCCAGTCACATGGGACAATACCAGTTTTAAACGAGAGTTTGAAGAGTTTAGTGAGAACTGGGGCTAGTTCGGCGGAGCATTTTTTTAACACAAGAACGGGAATTCCATCTGGTCCATTAGCTTTGTTAACATCCAACCCTCGGATGGCGAGTAAAACCTCAGAGAAATTATTTTTCATCTAGGTAAATTTTCAAATATAACGATTCTGCCTCCCTAGACAACGTGTCATTTAGCTCAAGAAAAGAAATAGGAAAAAATAACTCAATGCATGGAAGTGACAGTTGTCACGTGACAACTGTCACTTCCATACATTGAGTTATCTTTTCTTGTTTCTTTTCTCGAGTTAAGTGACACGCTGTCTATAGGGGGCTGGAACTGTCAAGCTGTAGACAGTAGATACTAGGTACCTACTAGTTGCATGTAATACATGAGATCCAACTGTCGATGACGATTGTATTTCAAATTGGGTGTTTATGTTCATATATAGGTAAGTATACCTACCCTCTTAATAAAACCAAATACGAATTGTTTTTAGTTTCAGTGAAACCTGACGGTTTATTACTTAGTTAATACTAAGTTATATAAATTACAATCAAATTATTCGTTCCCCGTCCCACTAGTAAAACCCGTTCTGAGACGGGTCAAATGGTAGATATTTCTTTAATTCACTGATGATTAGGTAGGTAGGTACCTACCTACCTAATGATATTTATATTGGTTTGAATAAGAATCAGTAAAAGGTGTAAATATTACATGCACATACAAAAACAGTTTATCTTTTCCGGATGTCAAATAAAAAGTCACCTAGGTTGATAAGGAGCTTTTTTTAATCTGAAACCCATTAACCATGTAGGTACCTACCTAGATATTATTTTTATCCTGTTTATTTCCTAGCGTAAAGCAAAGAAGAACACCAGAACCAGAGAGAAAGCACCTTATACCTACTTACCTAATATAAGGTGCTAAGATAACCCTATAGGGTTCCGTGATAAGGTGCTATAGTAAAATAACGTAGCTACCTACCAAACGCCGCCAGTGTGTGTGTGTGTGTGTGTCTGAAGATAAGGTCGACCGGAAGAAGGGAACTGCGTTGCGACCGAAACGTCATTAAGTAGATGTGGTCGGCCGTGCGAAAAGCAAACATTCTTATTATCACATACCAACCAACCAACCAGCTACTGTATGCCGCAATATGAGGACCAAGGCAAATAGTTAGGTACCTAACTTACCTTACCTTGCTTAGATATACCTACAAGTCTTGACATATTGGTACCAATATGGCATGTCTTATAGTTACTTTATTACCAAGTTTGGTAGGAATAAATCATAAAATGGTAAGACAAGTAGGTACCTACCTACCTAGATATTATAAAGTATTAATCAATCTTTTAGTAGGTAGGTGCCAGTAGCGTTATTGCTTATAGAAGCCGAAAATCTTGGCTTGCCTATAAATATTAACTTTGTTAAGAAATTCATAACCTAATATTTTGCTTGGTGTTTTATTACCTAAAAGCATAGGTAGGTACTACAAGATGAATTGAACCGTATGTAGATACGATGTAAATACCTATTATTTTGGCATGATGCGATTTTAAAATATTTTCATGGCCACTCGAATGAACAACGATGCTAAAAAAACATCAAATTTTCGACATTTCCCTATTTTCTTTCAGGGTTTGCATAGTCCGAAGGTTCTAAGCACGCCCCTGGTAGGTACCTACCTACATAAAATAAACAAATAGGTAACTATATACTTACCTACTTATAGGTACACACTGACGAGTTTATTGCCACTAGGCAACTTCTTCCAACCAACCAGATTACAAAGTAGGTAGGTACCTAGGTACTTATGACCCCCCCGACCAGTAGCGGAATTGCTTATAGAAGCCGAAAATCTTGGCTTGCCTATGAATATTAGGTAGGTATGTACCTACCTATGTTAACCAATTCGAGAAATAATACCTATTTATTTATTTGTTTTATTGCAGCCATAATACAAGGTTCAAAATTAAACCGTTTGTAGATACGATGCTTTACAGGGCCACAAATGTAAATATTAGGTAAGTATTTTGGAATGTGATTTTAAAAATATTTTCATGGCCACTGAAATGAACAACGATGCTTAAATAACATTAAATTTTCGACATTTCCCAATTTTCTTCCAGGGTTTGCTTAGTCCGAAGGTTCTAGTATCGCCCCTGCCCACGACAGAGACCCAACTATAAAGTTTTTAAATTATTTTGGTTTAGTTATACTTACCTAATATATTTTTCGACATTTAGATAGTTATTTAATATAGATACTTACCTACTTAAGTAGGTAAGTATCTACCTCATAGGTAGGTACCTACCTACCTACCTACCTACCAAACTTTTATTAGATTCCTACTTTTTTAAAATTTAATAATAGATACCTATCTAAATTAGGATTTTTTTCATCATTAGGAAGGTAGGTATAGTTATTTATAGCTACCAATCTTATATTTCTTTATTTTCAAATGATTAATTAAACTTTTCAATATATTCGTAACAATTACCTACTTTTTTTAAATTATAAAGTAGGTATAAGGTAGGTAGGTACCTACTTATTCTTTTGGAAGGTAGGTACCTACTTATTCTTTTTACCTACGTAAAAACTCCTAGTTTTCATACAATACCGTTGATCTTTATTATTAACGTGAATAAAATACCATAGATAACACTGGAATGTCCACAATGCGCATGGATCCATTTGAATAAATTTGAATATCCCGCCAAAAATTCACACTTGATAATCGTAGAAGTCGTGCGAGCGGGACGCGCATACCCGACCGACAATGTTACCGCTGCACAAAAAGCGAGATGAAAATATAACTAAGTGAAAATTTTTCGACGTGCTCCACCCACACGCAATATGGCCTGACTCGCGATTGGTCGAACGAGACAGGACCGCGCCTCTTTGCGAGTGACTGATGATGGATTGGTCAATGTACCGATCCACAGGTTATCGTCCTAAGTAAGTTTACCTACTAAACATTTGCAATGAAATGAAATAATAATTCCACTTTACATACATACCAATCTGAAGTGATATTCATGTTAGAAGTGCATACATACACCGCCATACTAGAAAATTTATTATAATGAGGAACTAAACCAGAAGATTTTCTACCTGTAAGTTAAGTAAAGTGACAGGTATGTTTGAGGGACGCGACATGCAGATATTATAGGTACAACTTACAGGCGTAGAATGAATGTTTACGATAAAAATCTACGAAAAAAGTACAGCGGCGTAGACTGGTAGGACCGACAGAATATATGATTTCACCGAATTTTTTTTTCTTAACAAAAGTTCATGTTAAAATTAATCGAACTATAGTGACTACAAAACATTTGGTTTTATGCAACCAAATGTTTTGTGCACACAGCCAAACAGTACAGTCATAAATAGATAAACCTTTATTACCTAGGTATGTACCTACTCATAACAAAGGGTTGGCTAAAATGCAGGTAGCCAGTTCGGTTGTTAGGTAGGTACAATAAATTTTTCAGTGAAACCCCGTGTGGATTTGCTGTCCAGTGTTCTTCAAACTCTCGTCTTCGATCGGTTCAGAGACTATCGCGTTGGTAGGTAACCTACGTCACTCAAGTTGTGGCTTATTGAGGGAAGTCACTCTTTAAGGTGGATAATTTTTTTTTTCTTCACACCCTACTTGAGAGGATGGTACCTACACCTTGACAAAAAAGTGAGAGAAAAATGGCTGGAAGAATGGCAATCCTCTACTAAAGGAGCCCATTATAAAACCTTGCAAGATCATAGTTATTTCAAGAATTCCATGGTCAAAAACTTTTTCAAGTTTTATGGTCAAAAACTCCCTAAAATTGACATCTCCCTATTTTGTCGCTTAAGAATTGGCCATTGCTCCTTGGCATCTCATTTATTTTGGATTCAGGTTGTTCAATCCCCAATATGTGAATGCGGTGAACAGGAAGAGAACAGGTGATCATATTTTCTTTGAATGTAAATTATTAAATACAGAAAAATTTATGTCAAAGATAGTAAAATCATGCACTTCATATCCTGTTAACTCTAAATTCCTTTTGTCATTGAATGATGTAAATATTAATAAAAGTATAACAAATTTTTTGAAAATAAACAATAAACTTCTTTGAAAAAACTGTCCCCAAGTCTTGGAATTTGTATATAGTTTGTGTGTATATATTTTATGTGGGTATTCCGTATGTTTTCGAATTATGCCGACCTGATTGTTTAACGTTTTTATTATTTCGCCTTTTTTGACTAAAAAATTATTATTTGCACATGTTTACGTTTATTTTTGTTTGATTTCATAGATAGGTATATGTATCTAATATTCCCAAGAGTGGGACAAGCATTGCGGTGGGTGTGTTTTCAATGTTTGTCACCTACTACAATGTTTGTCCTTCTAGGGATTAGTGGCTATATCACTCGATATCGGGTGGAACGCCAGAAATTAATTAAAAAAAAAAATTCAGGGACTTCTTGCTGTCAGAAATAAAGCACGGAAGGAACCTCCACGCAGTGTCCCCTGGTATACCAGAGGGCCCTCTATTATATCAGATATTTCCTGGCCACTTTTTCCTCCACAGCAACGCAACACAAAGGCGAAAAATCTATATTGGGAAACTACCTAATACTTACGTACCTAACCTAACCTATTATACATATGTAGGTATGGCATAGGAACCTACTTCTATATTGTAATAAATAGGTAGGTACCTTCTCCTACTTGCCTAAGGCAATTCGCCCTGCAAAGAGTGCTTCGTTTATCTATCTTGATACTAATTAGTTAATTAAGATCACGGCCCAAGTGTCAGTTTCTCTTCAGAGACACGATTGGTTTGTCCATCGATAAAATTAAAATAGGTAACCTACCTAGCTACATCTGCCAAATAAACAGGAATTTCCTACCATCCAATTGCTGAGGCAGTCAATAATGTAGATAGGATGGTATAGAATATGATAGATAGGTACCTACTTAGTTAGGTACCTATTTTTCTTTTCTTTTTTGTTTTTGCTATCAAAATTTTTGATATTGTACGTATAAGTATATTATATAGGTAGGTACCTATGTTATATTATCTTACTTTGTGATTTGGTTGATTGAAAGAAACTGCCTAAAATTTTCGAATTCACTAAACACCTTAATCAACTATAAAAATAATAATACATTTACCTACATTGATGCTATTAATGTTACATAAAATCAGGCGTTGGTCTATTTCAATCAATATTTAACATTTTCTATTAGGATATTCGTAGTACCTACAACGTGATGACTTCCTCAGTTAGTATCTGTAGACGAACCTACCTATTACAAATAATGAAGTAAGAAATACATTAAAGACACTCATCTAACATTTTCTCTACTTACCTACGTACACTACCTACTCACCTTTTTTTTTTTTAACATGTCTACGTAGGGGACGCCAGCTATTAGGATTGGGTCCATTTTACTCTTCCGAAGAAGCGCACTACGTAGCGTTGGGAGGGGTTTGCAATCTAGAAAAGAGTTTATTAATTCGGATTTTAAAAAGACCCGGGTTGTACGAAGGTGGAAACACAGAATTCGGAAGATCGTTCCACAGTCGGGCTGCTGTATTAATGTATTAGGTATATTGTATGTAGTATACATATTATTGATGTTCATGATTTCACAATTTTAAACGTAATAAGGTGTATTTTTTAATTAGATTAGGTAGGTACTTTCATGTTTATTTATTTATTTTACTTCATATACAATAATATGTATAATGACGCCGATGACGCGTTTATTGCCATATGGCATTTTCTTCCAACCAACTATATAGGTAGGTACCTAATAACTATATAAAACCAAAAACCATTATTAAATGTAAAATCACTGCAACAATGAAAGGAGGGAGATAGAGGTTGTGGGTTGTGAGAAGAGAGAAATGATGGGGAAGGAGTGTCAATTAAGAGTTATTAAACAGATAGGTAGGTACCTATAATAGTTTTAGTACCTACCTACCTACCTACCTAATAATAATAATAATAAACACGTCCTTGCGCCTTGCGCAAGTGGAGAGTTTGTTTATGGAAATTTCTTCCAACTAACCAGTGTGTCCAGCCCAGAGACGCAATACTTCCGTGGGAAATGAATTTAAATAAATTCCTCATCTGCTGGGGATCGAACCCAGGACGCCCGCACACAACCTATATGGCTTAGGTACCTACCTACCTACCAACTGTGTCCAACTACAGTCGGCAGTCTTTAGTTAAGTCTTTTTTTAAAGTGGAATCGATTGAGACGTCGTAATATCATCATTAAGGGTGTTCCATAGTCTTGCTGATTGAACCTACTTCAAAAGAGGAACTGAAAAATTCAGTATAGAATGAATAGGAATAGCTAGTGTGGTACGATCAGCAGATCGAAGAGGATGAGTGTGTATAAACCCATATTACCTACCTATTAATTTTATTTTGACTTATTAAGCTACGACATGTTGTTTGACATAATATGTGCAGGTTGCTAATGTTCATGAATTTTATTCAAAAATATTTACGAAGTACCTAATTCTTGCTTGTACCTATTGCCTTAAACACTGTTTTCCATTTGATAATCAACTCACAATTTAATCGGGGTGCAATGAAGTTTTTATTATAAAAAAATATACTTACCTACCTAAAGGTAGATATTTTATCCAGATATTTCAATCTTTCATTGTATTTTGAGAAACCTTGCTACTTTTTCGTTATCAACTATCCAATTCTTCCTCATGTCAACTTTGTGATAACCCTGATCAGACACCTGCAGGGCTAGGTTTTGATCACTCTACTCATGAAATTGATCAACATAAGTTTTTGATCAGTTTCAGAAATTAGAAATATTTGAGCTTCAAATTAATTAAATACTTGTATAAATTTATACAAAAATTTCATAATAAATGTTGATATATTAACATTTTTTTGTGATCAAATGTAGAGAAAGATTAAAATTACAGTATGATCGAGTAGGTACCTACTGATTTATACATTTTTAAGATTGAAGCAAGATAAGCACGTATTAGGTATTAAGAATGTGTCATGAGTGGCCCCGCCGAACATGGTGACAGGAAAATTATTCGAAAAACAATTATTCGAATGCTCAATTTTACGAAAATCAATTTTACGAATGGCAATTATTCGAATCACATTTTTTCGAAAAACAATTTTCCGAACACACAATTATCAGAAATTACAATAGGCGTGATGACAGTAAGAAAAAATCATTGAAATTATGATTTTATTAGATAAAATATGTTATAAAGATTTGAAAAAATATATTTATTTTCATTTTAAAAGAGCGAATAATATTAATATTACTAAAATAAAAATACAAAATATGTTTGTCCGCCATTTTATGTGAAACACCAATCAGAGCGCATGACGTCACCATATTGTCACTGTCAATTGTGTTTGTTACTGTCAACTGTTGTGTTGTTCGAAATGGCTATTTTTTTCATAACAAGCTATATGGAATATGCTGCTTATTTTTAACATGCTATTTTTATTTATTGATTTATTTGGTTTATTTGGGACAATAAACCAAATAATATCGCTATCCGCTCTATTGAATCGTTGACGCATCTGTTATAACACGCACCGAGTATTGTAACGTGGTGGAGAATATTTAACGTTTCAGAAATAAATAACTTGGTGGCTTTCATTGCTTGATTATAAAATAAAATGATGTAATTATATTGTTTGTGGGAGTTGTACAGTGTTACATGAGGTTGAAATGGAAATACACAATGTATTATGATGAATCTAATATACATATGGGATAACTGTTATGATTCATATACATATTATGATTAATATATTAAAATATGTAATAGGTGTGATGACTGTAAGAAAAAAATCATTGAAATTATGATTTTAAAAAATAAAATAGGTTATAAAGATTTAAAAAATGTTTTTTTTTTAATTTATAGGAGTGAATAATAATAATATTATAAATATAAAAATACAAAATGTGTTAGTCCGCCATTTTATGAGAAAAAACAATCAGAGCGCACGACGTCATAGTATGGTCGCGTCAATTCTTCTGATAGTCTTCAATACAATATACGCATTAATTGTCGGTCTGGACTATGTTTATTTTGGTGTTATCGATATATTAATATTTTAATTAGATACTTAAAACTAAAACAAATTAAATATAAATGGAACAAGTATTCATCAAAGCAAATAGTTTCAATTTACCTAGATACTCGCCTACCTATCGGGGGACACTATGGGCCGGTATTACAGTGTCAGTTTAAGAGCTAAACTCAAGTTTTACAAAAATATAGCGTATTACAGTGTCCGTTTAGACCTAATCTTCCCTCAAATACGTCACTAAAACGACAAATATTTAACTCAACGTTTCTGGCAGATTAAGTACTTAACTGTGAGTCAACTGTCATTTGCTAGGCAACTCGTGTAGTTTCAGTTTCTATCACTAGAGGCGTTAGGCAACGTGTGTAGTTTCAGTGTTGTATCGAAGGTGGCGCCACACAACAAAACAAACTGACAGCCGTATTGAAACGAAAACGGGCATTTAAAAGCATTATTTTGGTGAAAAAAATTAAATTTACCATGTTGGATAATAAAACAATGGTATTTAAAGTCGTAGCGTCCCGTTTCGTATTTCGTATTATTTGAGGTTATTTAAATTTGACAGATAATAACCACAGAAAAAGTGAAATATGTCTATAATTGAAGATTTAGTAACTGACATGTCATATTGCACTGTAATACGGAAATGGATTCAATCTCCCCTTAACATTAATCTTGAGTTTGGCAAACTCAATGAGTTGAGGGCCGACTGTAATATCGGGCCTATGTTAATTGTATTTTGTATGTAACTTAGTTTTTATTGAATAAATAAATAAATAATGAACGCTCGCAACGCATGGTAAACTAATTTAGTTTTAGTATTCTACAATTTTGTCACGCGATGATGAGCTGACGAACGTTCGACATGTTATGATGCTGGTCACTGCCAAACTAAACTAGCAAGCTATATTTTTTTCATGCAATGAAGCGATTTGCGAAACGACGGCGATTACGCGAAGCCTGCGTTTTAAAACATCGTTACAATTTTAGCAGCATACGAATTATTACATAGCGCTCGTTATTTGTATTGTGTTCATAACAAGCTATATTTATCTGCTATCGTTATTTTTAGCAATAGCAGCCATAGTAGTTATTTTTCTGCCTGTCTTAACTACTCTTAACTAGAATGGAACTTTTGATGGTCGGATATTTCTTTGCGTCGAACAAAGACTTTTGTTCATCAGAATTTCGAAACGTAAAAACTTAATAATAAGTACATATAAGTACTTTATTTATCTGTAATTTAAATACAACTTACATCTCGAAAATCGATAAAATATGCTCCTTCTTCTCTCTACATTATGTGTTCATAAGCTAAAAACATACGCGGGAAACTTATGATGGCCTATTTTGACGTTTGGACATTAATGAAGTTCTTTATATGCTTATTGCCTAAATAATGGTAAATATTATATTATTGAGAGCTGTGGGGGAACAAATACTGTACTTCATTGTAAACGCGTACTTAATAAAATTCACTTGTGTCTCGCCGTGCGAAATTTAATCACTTATTTCTCTTTTTTTTCGCGTGGGACGAAAACAAATACCTCAGTAGGTGTTTTTTTCGTCGTGTTTGTACATTTAGGGACCGCACAACACTTATGCACTTTTGAATTGATTATAAATACACAAATCGTCTTAGAACACATATATATGGTTCCTGGCGCTCCGTAGCGGCCGGGCGCATCCCGTTGCGCTCCGTGGAATTCTAGTTTTACGCTAAATATTGTAAACATTTTATTTCGAAATTTAGTCCTATAGATAAGTGTTATAATAACAATTAGTGCTCTGTGATAATAACTTTCAAAATATGTGTATATATGTCATTTAAATAAAAATTACGTAAAAATCATCTTGTGTTTTTAAAATCAGTTCAGTTTTGGTATTTCAGTGATAAAACTTTACACAGAGTGAGATGGTATAGTGTATGTTTCGGTGTCATGTGTAATTTATTGCTTCCAAATGTTGTCAGTTCAATACATCGATATAGTAGTGATTTTTTGTTAAGCCTCAGTGACCACTCTAGACAAATTAGTCCCACACTCATACTATTGCACTCTTTAGCCACACACGGCATTCTTAGAACTACGCACAAAAAAACGCACAGGGGTTGTAGAGGAGGTCGGCGTGTGAAAAAAATACTCATAAATAAATTAGACGACGCATCTGCAAAGAACAATATCACTAACGGTCGTCATAGTGTGTTTGCTTCTCAAATAACCATAGGAGTATGGAATGCTCGTTCAATCAACAACAAAGTGGATGATATCGATGAATTGTTTGCTTCAAAACGTTTAGATATCCTAGCACTATCAGAGACCTGGCATGAGGACAGCAATGCCACCAGTCTGAAACTACTAGCAGCAAATGGTTACAAAATAGTTGAAAAGGCCCGGGAAATTACTCCAAACCAGGAATCTAACATCAACTTTGTAAACCATGGCGGAGTAGCTATACTAGCCAAACAAAACTTCATGTTGAATCCCGTTGTCCCTCGTAAATTTCAGACCTTTGAAATAATAGGTACCAAAATTAAACAAAACAGCTCAGAACTCATCATATTCTCTGTCTACCGCCCGGGATCAGATCCCCTTAGTTCAAAATTCTTTCAGGAATTCAACACCTTGATACAACAAATATCATCATACTCGTGTCCTGTCTTACTTGCTGGTGACCTTAATATAAGATTGGAAAAATATCGGGACCAATCTACTGTTAAATTCAATAAAATCTGCAAAGAACATTTATTCAAACAGTTAGTTAACGAGCCGACTCATGACGCGGGAGGAACTCTGGATGTCGTCGTATTAAGGGAGAATGTCTCTCCAATTTCTCTACGAGTGGAAGATATTGGTCTATCGGACCATTCCTTAATAAGTCTTACTCTAGATTTTTCCCCTTCTCCGCTTATTTACAAGGAAATAGTTAGCAGAAACTGGAACCAGCTAGATATAATTGAATTTAAAAAGCTGCTTACAAATTCAAACCTTAACCTTAACGGGATCTTGCCTTCGATTGATGTACATGATGCAGTAGAAAATTACTGCACCATAATTACTGATATCCTCGATACTCTGGTGCCAAAAACGACGAAAGTTTGCAGGCAAAGAAAACCAGGAGCACATATCTGGTTTGATGAAGAGTGCAAACAACTTAAGAAGAGTACCAGAAAATTTGAAAGAATTTTCAGGAACTCGAAAGATTCACTGCACCGCCAGAAATGGAAAGACTCTCTTTTCAAATACAGAGATGAAATAAAAAGGAAGAAAGCCTCTTATTGGAACAAAAAACTCGAATCCAATAAGAATGATCCGAAATTGTTATGGCAGGATATGCACCGCATTTGCGGAGAAGCACAGAAATCAGCTGATTCATCACTTAATGCTGAAGAACTTGCCAATAAATTCAAAACAAAAGTGGAAAATATAAGATCTGAGGCAGAACTCCTAGATTCCAACCAAGGCTCATCCAATAATTCTCAGACTTCCCGACACACTAGAATATTAAATAATTTTCAAAAAGTAGATGCTGTGTCTCTTAAAAAAATCATAATCTCTCAACCAAATAAACAATGTATCTTAGATCCGTTACCAACTTGGTTACTAAAAAGCTGTGTAAATGAACTTTTAAACTACATTTTATATATTATTAATCAATCAATACAGTTAAGAGTAGTTCCTAATTTGTTAAAACAATCGATTATCACACCGATTTTGAAAAAGAATAATCTGGATCCGAATTCCACGGAAAACTATCGTCCGATCTCGAATATACCGTTTTTGTCAAAAATTTTAGAAAAAGTTATATCCTCTCAACTGACCAACTTCTTGGATTCTGATAAGTTTCTGGCCAGAAATCAATCTGCCTATAGAAAATTCTACTCTACGGAAACGGCCACAGTAAGAATTTTGTCTGACTTAATCATTCAAGCTGAATCAGGTAAGATTACCCTAATTTCATTTTTAGACATGAGCGCTGCTTTCGATACTGTAGACCATAATATTCTCTTTTCTAAACTTAGACATGAATTTGGCTTGGGTAATGACTGCATTGCATGGCTGTCTTCCTACTTAGTAGACCGTAAATACAAAGTTGTATTTAAAGATAGTACCACAAATAATATTACCTCCTTATACGGGGTCCCACAAGGTTCTGTACTTGGACCAATTCTCTTTAATTTATATACCAATCAGTTGGAAAATCTTGTTCAAAATCTTGGTTTCAACACACATGCCTATGCAGATGACCGCATACTGTTCAAGTCCTGTTCACCTGAATTTAAATATCATTTAACACACGAGGTATCCACATGCATAAATCAGATATCCACCTGGATGTGTAAGAACAAGCTAAAACTGAACCCAACAAAAACTGAGTTCCTTTGGCTTGCCTCACCTCGCAGGCAACAATACATAAATAATGACCCCATTTTAATTCAAAATGTCGAAATTACTCCTTCTAACTGCGTAAAATTTCTTGGTATACATATCGACAGTGCACTCTCTATGGATAAACACATTTCTTCCATAGTCAGACAAAGTTGTTACTTTCTCAGACAACTTAGACCTATTCGAAGGTGTCTCTCGACAAATGCTGCTAAGGTCCTTATAAATTCTTTAATAGTTTCCCGTGTAGATTATTGTAACGCCATATTAGCACACTTACCGCAATACCAAATCCATAGAATACAACTCATCCTCAATGCAGCAGCCCGTTATATTTACCAGATTGATCGTTTCTCGCATATCTCACCAACACTTCACAAACTTCATTGGCTGAAGAGCCCAGAACGTATAGAATTTAAAACATGTCTCCTTGTCTTTAAAGCACTCAATAGCATGGCCCCGGAATATATATCGGAACTTTGTGTTCCATTTTCACCTAACAATAAACAAAGTACGCTAAGATCAATGACCCAATCCAATAAAAAACTAGTAGAAACCAATCTCACAAATAAGCCAAAATACCTATATCGATCTTTTGGCGTTTCTGGGCCAAAGTCATGGAACAATCTTCCAATGGATATAAGATGTGCCGAAAATATCAATGAATTCAAGAAGAAATTAAAAACTCATCTTTTCCGCAAGTCGTATCCAGATTGTCCTTCATCCGTTCAATAATATTATGTGTACTAAATATTATGCCAGTTTACTTTGAATCGACTATTTTTTATAATTAATTTCATCTGGATTATGTAACAAGATTAATTTGTGATTTCTAGGTATTTTTTTAAGTTTTATATTTCACCATTTTCAATGTGTTAGCTATAGGACTAATTTTAACTTAATTTTAACTGATTGTATTTTTTTAAGTTTTGTTTCACCATTTTCAATGTGTTAGCTATAGGACTAATTTTAAATTATTTTTTGCAAACTGAAAGCGCCCTTGAGGTGACCACGGTTGTCACTAAACGGCGCTTTATAAATTGTCCTTATTATTATTATTATTATTATTATTACATATAGTAGTGATATGCAGTTTACGATACCATGACGTCACCGTCAGGGTCGGCAGCCGCCATGATACTACAAGCTTTTTTTGGCGTAAATGTCAAATTTGATTTTAAAATGGCGATTTTTGCTACTAAACCTTTATTTTATGTAGAAATGTATATATATTTGAAAACAGTGAATGCGTAAAAACATCGTGAGATAGTTTTTCAAAATTAGTCATCATGCCTATTGTTCGAATTTTTATGACGTCATGTTGGTAGTATTGTGAGAGGAATAAACCATAGATTTTTATTATAATATACTAGATGAGAATTTTGTATGAATCGAAGAGAGGCATTTTTCTGGGGGATTTTTGACGTTTTAGTACATTGTTTTTCCATAGAGAATAACGACTAATGTGAATTATTTCTGGATTTATTTGTCGTAAAAAACACTCTGTTTATTTAGATTTAGAGAAAATTTATTTAGGATGTGTTGAAATGTAAGGAAAACTGAAATATGTTGTCAACCAAAACGTCAAACGAGCGATATTCCATGACTCACTTTTTGCACGGAGTACCTACTACATCTACATAGTATATTATTATGTATAGTAAAAATCTATGGAATAAACAACATGGCGACGCACCGCGCTGTCAAACATCAATTATTAAAAATGTGCAACCATACGTACCCAACAATAATACAACAAGACGTAATAATAGTCTTCATCGAATATATTTTACTGGCAACAAATATGTCAAAGGAGGCAACATAATGACACAAAAATATATTACCTAAATTCGGTCAATTGGTTTTCCAACAAATGTTAGTTCGAATAATTTGCTTTCGGACAATTGTCATTCTGATAACTGTTTTTCGAAAAATTGTTATTCGTACAATTGCGCATTCGAACAATTGTGTTTCGAAGAACTTTCATGTAATCCCCGAACATATAGGTACTATGGGAATAATGAACTAACTTATCCGTGTCAACATTCATACGAGAATTTCTCTAATGATATCAGAGGGAATGTGTTTGGACCCATTGGACATGCGGACCTTGTAGCCACGAAGAGCAACTAAAAGGCTTTCAAGAACTTTTGTGATATATACGATGCACTAGGTATATATTAATAATCTCCACTTTATGTAGGTATGGTGATCCAGCTGCTTCCTTTACTTGGCTGCACTTTACATATTATGTTCAGTATCTAATACAAGGTTTTAGAATTCTCCGTATTATCTACTCTTCTTACATAATATGTTCTTTCAGAGTTTTGCTAGGGATCGTAATAAATCCCCATACGGAGAATGGGTGGTGGTAGAGGAAGAACAGGTCTTTCTATATACCTTTTTTCAAAGATTTATAAACTGTTGGGAAAATAAAAATGGACATTGATTTTAAAACCTGCAGAATTCCGTTAAAAATCAAGAATAAGGAAAGAAATTTTTATATGGAATTCTGGTTTTTGGTATTTTTTTATTTCACTCAGAAAACTTTTTCATAGTGCAGTAGAAAGCCCTTCATATATTTTTTTATTAACTATCTATCTATTAATGAATTTATTTAATTTTTTTTACAATAGAAGCAATCTGTATCACAATCGAAACTATGAAAACGGAAAACTGAAAACGCTAGGCGATAGAGCAGGGGTTAGCAACCCTGGACAAAAAATTGGAAATGTGTTAAGCTATTAATCTATTATCTCTCTCTCTCTCGCTGTCTTTATTGCTGAGGATCGTAACCATCATTCATTTTTATCTTCAAAATATTACCTTCCCGATTCACTGCCATCCGTCGGTAGGCGTCGCTCTAACATACGATGTTACATATAGTGAATTACAAAAATTCGACTAGTGAAGGGACTATTCTTCCTTATATTTCCATTAAAGCTCTTGAAAGGCGTCAAGAATACGCATTTATGATGCGGTGTTGGGTACACACCTTCATGTATTCAGAATCCCCTGGACTGTGAGAAGATAAAATTAGGCATTTGATTTAAGAGGATTTCTGCCTTATTACGAGAAGTCTTCACCTATGGGTATATATGTACCTACCTACCTACATATCTATTTAAAAAAAATCCCGTCTCCACAATTAAGTTTAACCAAAAATGTTAATTTATTAGGGTCCTCAAGGTCCCAAGCAGACACCGCAAATTAGTCTGGTGACCTTATCTCTCCGACCACATCAATCCGTTCATCTTCACACTGCAACACTTGAAAACAGGTATAATAGACAGACTGACATATCTACACACTTACATAAATCCTACCCACGCCGTGTCCAATTGCATTTACACACATTTCGTATAAACAAAACAAAAATATATGTTTATGGCAAACGCAAAACCTCAGCAGATACGATTTTGTAACCTGTCCAACAAAAAAGAAGTGAATATCGTACGATAATATTTTTAAAACCTCAGCAGACAAGATTTTGGTAACTAATTTTATTATTTATTTATTTATTTATTCTTCTTCTTCTTCCTTTTCATAGATCCGAAGATCTGTTTGTACCGCTATTCTGTCTCCTGCGATGTGGACTGCCAACTGTCTCGCCATCTCTTTGGAGGTCTTCCTGGTGGTCTTCTTCCAGCTGGGTTCTCCTGGAGAGTGATACGTGGGAGTCTATTTTCAGCCATTCTGTTTACATGTGAGCTCCAATATCGCCTCCGCTGTCTTCCCCATCTGACGATGTCCTCCGTACTACACTTTTTTCTTATTTCGGTATTTCGAATTCGGTCTCTTAGAGTGTTTCCGGTTATACATCGCAATGTCCTCATCTCTGATGTTCTCAGAAGAGATTTTGTTCTCGTTGTGTCTGCTCTGGTCTCTACTCCGTAGGTGGCAATGAGTCTTACACATGTTTTATATATTCGGACTTTGCTTTCGATATTCATGTGTTTATTCCTCCATATACTTTCCTTTAGACATCCTGATATTGCAGCTGCTTTATTTACTTGTCTTAATGTTTCGTCGTATAGACTACCGCTGCTAGTGATGTCTATTCCCAGGCATTTAAAGTCCATCACTTGCTCTATTATGTTATTTTCTACGACTAATTTGTATCTCAACGGGTTCTTGCTTATCGTGAGACTCTTTGTTTTGTCTGTAGATATCATCATATTATATTTAAGTGATGTATGATTTAGTTTGTATAGCATCCTTTGAAGGTCATCTCCTGATTCTGCGATAAGTACCGCATTGTCGGCGTAGCATACTATACTGACTCTTTTACCTCCCATTCGGTACCCAAGGTTTAGGTCTACAACTTCTTCGATCAGTTTGTCCATTATTAAGTTGAATAGGAATGGACTTAGACTATCGCCTTGTCTTATTCCGATTGGAGTTGGGACTGGATTGGTGAGGTCGCCCTGTGTTTTTATTCTAGTAAAGCTGTCGGTATTCAATCCTTGGATTATTTTTACTATGTTGGAGGGAGTATTCTTTGCATTGAGTATTTCTATTATGTCCTCCAGTCTGACTCTGTCAAACGCCTTGGTGAGGTCGACGAAGCACATATATGCAGCCTTATTATATTCTATTGATTTTTCAGCGATCTGTCGAACGACAAAAATAGCATCTGATGTTGATCGATTCTTCCTAAAGCCCTGCTGTTCGTCTCTATTTGTGAGGTGTCTCTCTAGTTTGGTTCTGATTGTTTTAATACTGAGCTTAAGAGACAGATACCTCGGTAATTAGACGGGTTTGCCTTGTCCCCTTTTTTGAAGATTGGTATGGTGATGCTTGTATGCCATTCTGTTGGAATATCTGCATAGTCAAATATTTATTTATTTATTAATTATATAAAATACAATTTTTCCTTAAATCTAGAAACAATTTTTTTTTAATGCATCATAATATATTTAACTTAGGTTACATAATAGTTACCAGATATTTTACTATTGTCATAAACTGCCTCACTAGGTAAAACCTGTTCTGAGACAGTGTATAGATGTCTTATTAGTTTTCAGTTTTGGTTAATAACTATGGGAGTATTTTCAGAGTTCAGGTGATTAATTTATTTTTAATATAGTCTCTGCCCTTTTTTTAATCCAAATTTTAATGTCTCGCTTAAATATTTTCAAGTAACTATATTTTGTCTAAGTGTTACAGGTACCTAATAAAAACCGTAAGTAAAAACCGCTTTATCTTCTTTTTGAACTCACCCAGAGACCATCAGCAGGGCCCGCAAGCCTAGAACAAATAATTTACGCCAGATAGACTGAGATAGACATATATCTGTCTGTCTTTTTTTCCACTTTTTAGTGAGGACCGCACTTCTCAGACGGCGCCACCGGCGGCACTCATCGTTGATACCATTAGTAAAAAAAAATTAAAAATTTACCCATGTTATTTATGTTATTATTATTTGTTATAGTTTGGTATTAAAAAAACATATTTTTTACTTTCGAAATAGTTTTTAAATAAAAAAAATGAATACTTCTATGTTTTATGAATATTAAAAAGCATCAAATCATTATGTTATATTACAATTTTACTAATGCACTATGGGAACAGATTTCATAATATGGCAATATTTTCAACGCGTTGAAAACAGTTGAAAATGAATCGCCATTTTTGTTTGACCTTTGTTGTCATTGCTGCTGTCGTTAAATTTTATCGAATTGTGTTAAAAAATGGAAAACTTGAAGAAAAAATCCCAATCCCATTGCTAATAAAGTGTCGGTTCGTGTAACTCAAAGGATTTGACACAACAATTCCGTTTTTCGTCCATTCGCGATCGAAGCACATTCTTACGATGGATGGATCATTTTATGTTGAAATGAAGAACTGCGTCACGCTGAAGTAAATAAAATAAGTGTGTTATTTGTTGTGTAAAAAAGACAATGTAAAATTTGAAGAAAGAATCCCATTGCTATTGTAGTGTCGGTTCGTGTAACTCAAAGGATTTGACATAGAAACATTGTTACGATGGATGGATTTTTATTTAATAACAACAGTGAAAGTGTTTTAAATTGAGCTAATTAATTATATTTTCTATTTTCACTATACAAGTTATTATTGTATTAATATATTTGTGTATTTCGTCATATGTATATTGTTTTTATTACTAATAAAAAATAAAAATAATGTTTTTTTTACTTAAATAATTTTACCTAATTTAATTATTCATTGCTCCTTTGTGTATTGTTCTTCATAATGCTTGAATAACTTGAAAAAAATATGTTATTCAAGCATTATGGAGGATGAATATGCAAAGGAGTAATGTAATACAACAAATAAATAAATAAAATATTCCGCCTGGGTGGTCCAACCTTCCCAAAGCTTTTACACCGCAAGTATAGATGACAGTAATGTGTATTGGCGTACAAAGTATGTATGGTGGCTTGTGTTCTTTAGTTAGTGTGTTCTATGACCATCAGCCCCCATAGGTAGATTAATAATAGGTACCAGAAAAACCTACCTATATAGGTACAGGTATACTATTTGCATTAAAATATATAGTTATGGGTACCTACCTACCTATATGTATTTGTGGGCACCTATATGTTATGTACCTACATACAATATGGAAATTGGTTACTAACGAATTAATCACTTGAATATTTACAAGTCCAAAAAATAACTAAATGCCCCTGTAAATTTAGTTGACATATTATAACCTACACAGTTTGATATCTAATCACGACAATCGATTTACCTGTTATTAATTATAACTTACGTTCTTATAATATAAGTTACTTAGCTGACCAATGAAATATGTTTTTTGAAAATATATAAGGTAGGTTTAATAATAAAAATCTCATAAACCACAATGTTAACTACTTAAAAAGGTACTAATAATTTATCTACAGTCAAAAACAAATGGTTCTTAAACAATATTGTGATTTGATTTGAACAAAATATGGCATATTATTGTAATTAACCAACGAAGTTCTCACATTCATTGCCAAACTATTGCCAGCCAGTATCGTAATCGCTTAGATATAGAAACCGAAAATCTTGACTTACCTTAATTCAACACCTTATATACTTTTGATAGTTTTACTGCAATCATACTACGATATTGGAAATTGAAACGTATGTAGATACGACGCTTTACACAGTCACAAATGTAGATATTATTTTGGCATGTGATTTTAAAAAGATTTTTCTTAGCCACTAACTATGAAAAACGATGCTAAAAACGTTATATTTTCGACATTTTCCAATTTTCTTTCGAGGTTTTCATAGTCCGAAGGTTCAAGGAACGTCCTTTATCTACTTATACGTATAAACTGTGCTATGAAGATATGTTTTCTACCATAATGTTGGTGAATAAGAATTACCGAATGCCAATCTCGATTTTAAATAAGAATAATTCAGGAATTAGGAAAACTAAAAATAACACATACCTAGGTATATTAGTGAAGCAATTTACGTTCGTATCTAGGTTTATCAAAATTTTCTGTATGTTTATTTGTATTACTTATGTTTATTGTATCTGGATGTATGTAGGTTTATATGTTGCAATATACTGTAAGTGCTTATAGGCCAATCATTACTAATTTTCCTACATATGTCAATCTACCCATCATGTAATCTGTTACTATTTTTATGATACCTACTTTAAAATAAAATAAATTACCTATTTTCATTAACCTTGAGACTATTGAAATCTCATCGTCGTCTTTACTGTTGGTAAAAATCCATTGCTGTTGGGTAGTTACCTGTTTTACCATGGTCGTCCTGTGTTTAGATACTTGACTTACAAACCAACATAGGTATTTTCTCCACTATCTTTTTTGGTGTTTTGCCATGCTACCGTGTACCTACGTGATATTTTTTTTTTATCTCTTTTGGAGAGATTGTCCAATCCAAAAATTCCAAAAGAGTACCTATTCGCATACATAACTCTGCACTGAGTGAACACAATTTTTTGTTAATCCATTTTTTTTAAAGAATGAATATGTCCTTAATTCAAGTACATATACTTCCTCATACATTCCCTAAATTAAGCATAAATGCTTGCGCTATAGGTGAACGAAATCGAACTCGCGGCCGCTGGATTACTAACTGCTCTGCCACCACCCATCTATATTCTATATGTTAACCACACCACCCATATGTTAATAATAATCAAATTACAGTGATTACTAAACATTTGGTTACTTGTATCCAACTGTTTTGTGCACACAGCTAAACCATAGTTATAATAGAAAAACTTCAACTTCAAATTTATTTTTTTATTGAAATTTCAATAGCCAAACTTTATTTATTAATATTTTTACTGACAATAACATCTCAATAGAGACGAAGTTGGGACATCATAGAAGAACCAGGAACTCAGGCACCTACAGGGCTTACGACCTGTCATCAGCTGGTTTACGTGATCACTTTATGCGCTTGCGCAACGTTCACCAATTATGCCTTTATTGAGTTCATATGTAGGTACCTAAACATTTTCCTGGTTTACATATTATTCAAATATATAGAAGTGGAATTCATGGTTCTTCTATGATATCCCAACTTTGTCTCTATTGAGATGTTATTATCAATAAAAATATCATTTGACTCCCGACAGGGACAAAAATCCAATGTTTGCGTATATGCAATTAAAATATATTCGATTTATTTATTAAAACCCGAATTCTGTATAAAAAAAAACAAGAATAATGATTATTTTAACGGAATTCTGGTTGTAAATCCAAAACTTGCTCTCGGCGTATTAATAAGAGTTTAAGAAGCTACCTAGACTTTCATTATTTAGTGCCTACCTATGTAGGTAGGTATGCCAAGATAGGTATAGTCTGATAACGTATTGCGTTGTATCAGATATTTAGGTAGGTACCTACCTTGTAATGCTAATATACAAATGACACAAAAACGGTCACGACACAGTTCCTGTACCGACTTGTGTTTTTTCACCTGTTTCTTATCGTTGGTCAGATCAATTTTATTAGTTTTTTTGTTGTTGTTTGGAATTGTGTGTTTGTGTGAAAAAATAGTCGAATATCTGAATGTCGTGTCGGAACATAGAACCACTAAAAGAGCGGCAGATAAAATTGATGTGATTGGAAAATTCCTTCAGCGGAAATGAAAAACTTCCGTATTTGGATAAATGCTTTTTTTTTATAAATTACACTAATGTCAAATGTTATAAATCAATGACCATGTCTCTGTTTTGTTAAAACAAAAATGGATTCCCATAAATGATAGAATGATAAATATCATAAGTCTCCAGAATGCGGCAACTTGTTATTGGGTGCGTGTTAAATTAATATTTGACATAGTACCTGCAGTTAGTTGCCCGCAATGTAAAAATAAAAATAAAATACTTATATATTAGGTAAAAACTAGCGGATCCAACAGGCTTTGCCCTGCCCGAACGTTGGTTAGCCTGCTATTAGCTGGCAAACGCTTTTTAGCAAACTGTGAAATTTTGGGGTTAAACATAAGTAGGTATATAGGTTTGTATAAAGATTAATAATGAATCTCTGTACATCTCAATAGTTATACTGTTTGCAGAACACCAGGCGTACATTTTTTTGTATTTTTTTATATTATGTATTTCAACTGTTATCGCATTGCAATCTTTGACAGTCTTTCTGTATTCATCCTCTCTATTCCCCTATGTCTCCAGTATTGTCTTCTCTGTCTTCTTCAACTTACAATATCCTCCACATTGCAGGATTTGCACATCTCCTCATTGGGAAATCTATCTCTGAGGGTTCCGCCCATGCAAGATAGGTCTTAGCGTTTTCATCTCTGCAGTTGTTCTGAGTAGCTGTTATACTCTCACCATTTCTGCCCTTCCACTCCATAACTTATTATGGGTCTGATGTTTGTTTTATATACTAGTTTGATTTTTTTAAATATAGATACATAATTCTGGTTTATAGGTAAATCAATGTTTTTTTCATTTTCTCTCAGTACATATCAATTATTTTTTAATTCATTATCTAATATAATATGGTTTCATTATATGCTATTTATACCTACAAATACATTAAAATATCAGTAGTTACCTTTAGACACAAAGCTGCAAACTTTGACCACATATTCCATGGTGATAAGTATGCCCTTCTTCGGAAGACGGGGTATGTGACGTAAAAAATATCGTGGCATACAAATCTCAGGCAGTGGTTTGGGATTCCGGATGCGGTGTTTCTCATTAGGTTGGAGCAAGATCGTAATGAGATGTTTGTGATGGTCACCAACCTCCGTTAGGAACGACACAAGAAGAAGAAGAAGTACCTATGGGATAGAAGGATATGATTCACATTTTTTTTATGAAAATACACATAGAAAATACATAGGTACATCAATAATTCTTACTATACATAATTTCGAAATAGTTAAAAATGTCTAATAACACTGTTTTTAAAGTTACATAATAAGTTTCAAAATATTTATTTAAATAATTCATAATGCTTTTTTTCCTGTCCGATGAACGGGTATTGACTCTGTGTGATTAGTATAATATATTTAGAACTAAACAATATTCAAATATAACCAACCACTGAAATCGAGTAATCTTTTAATTTGTCCTTTATTTATAAGCCAGCGAATACATTTACATTTTTAGATTATTTAATGATATAATTCCCTAGAATAATTTAAGTCCAGATATTACGTCGTCAAACTCTCCTCACATATTCAAGCGAGTGTGTTGTGGCCAACACCGAAATCTTTACTACATAGTGTATAAATAGGTACCTACTTACTATTTTTTATTTTTAAAAGATCGAAGACGATCTCTGAATGCATTTTAAATAAAATAAATTCTCATACATTCCCTAAACTAAGCATAAATGATATATAGGCGAACGAAACCGGTCGTGGCAGGATTCGAACTCGCGACCACTGGTTTACTAACCCAGCGCGCTAACCTCTCTGTCTTCAAGACTTTTTTGTCAAAAATACGGTGCACTGGTATCTTCAGTGAACGGTGAGCCTGCTTTTTCCTTAAAATTAGCTCTCATTGGCACATTGAGTGCTGTGCCTGCAAGGCTTTAGACTTCTCCGGAATCTTCTGTTTTTTTTTGTTCTGCAAGGGGTCGTTATTAAGTCCACACAACCAAAACGGGTGGTGGTGGAGGAAAACCAGTTGAAATTATTAGTAGGTAGGTACTTAAATACCTACCTACTAATAATAAAGAAGAAATTAACCGATGTCTTAGAAAAAATAATGATCTAAAAGTATGATTTCAACAAAAAGTGTGGGAGAAAAATAATAGGTAATATGATATAATATAAAAATATAAATATGATATAAAAGAGATATGCAAAATGAGTACCAAAAACCATTTGAAATGCAAAATAGAAATGGGTCATAACTTTCCCATTGGAAAATTCGAAACTTAAAGTGGATTTTCTGAAACATAAATGGACTAGACATTTTAAATGCTAAATACTTTTTTTCAAAATGCATTGTTATTACAAAATGGTATCTCAAGTCAAATAATGAATGAGTGATAATAATTCAACCTTCTATTAAAACAATTATTCAATTTTGTTATTTATTTACTTATTTTAATTATTTACGCATGACTAAAGTAACCAGCTTAAATAAATATGAACTACTTACTGCCATAAATTTAATCTTGAGCGTCTAAGCGAAAACGATAACATTAATAATAATGTTGCAAAAATGCATTTACCTACAATGAAAATGGAATTGGGTGAAAAAAAAATGCATTTTGGAAAATACCCATTTTGAATTTCCATTTTAAATGGAATTATTTGAAATAAAGTTCATCTCGGGATATCAATATGAAGTTGATTAAACTTAGGAATAGTTCATACAGAGGACATACAAATGCATTATGAGACAAAAGCATCACAACGAAACTCATAGAACCTAATGGATATCTGGGGGGCAGGTCCCGCCAGAAGGTGGAATCAAAACCATCATGATAACCCATATCATGGTTATAATATTAGTTATCTTATTAAGCTCTACGATATCTTAAGATATTTGGTATTGAACTCCACAAGATAATTATTTCCATGATATGGTTTATCATGAGGGTTTTGATTCCACAGTTTGATGGGACTTGCACCCCTATTGAGAAATTACTCCAATAAATATGCTAAAAAGTTGTGAAAACATAACTCTCCACCATTCCATGTAGTTAAGTGAAGGGTAAAAACAGAATAACGACAAGGATTTTTATTTGATAAGCACATGAATCTCATTTCCTACTCTATTCTCTCTTTCCTATTTTATTGATTTTGTAATGTCGGACTTCGTGGCTCAGTTGGTTGGGTATCTGACTGCTGATCCAAAGGACCCAGGCTCGATTCCCGGTGGAGACACAGTTTTAAATAGTGTTTTCAGTCTGGATCTGTGAGACGATTAATATTGTAAGTCTCCAAAATGTGAAAACTTGTTATTGGGTGCGTATTTAATAAATATTTGACATAGTAAGTACCTACCTGTTATTTGCCCGAGAAGCAATATTAAATAAAAACTAGTTGCATGTAACACATGAGATCCAACTGTCGATAGCGATAGTATGTATAGTTGAAGAATAAGAAACAAACTATAAACCCATAAATCCAAATTATTGAAAATTTTAACACATGTTGGTATGTATGTCAAGATAGGACAGTATGGAGGTCAGTCCTGTTTTCCTACCCGGAATATGAAAACAGCATGATGGTTCTGTATGTATGTTTGGAGATTAAGTACCTATCAAACTATTAAGTCTTCTTACATATTGTGTATAGGCGACTGCCCTACAAATTGTATGAAGCAATGTCGTCACTACATTCAATTTTTATAAAAATTGTTAAAAAAAGTTTGAGATGTGCTAATACCATGTGAATATTTTTTATAGAAAATTAAATTATCTAGTTGGGGTGTTTCGGCTTTTTTCGATATTTAAAAAAAAATGAAAATATAGGCAGTTTAACTCATAAATTTATCATAAAAAAATATTTTTCTTAATAAAAAATGTTTGAGAAACCCTGGAATTTTTTTGAATAAACTTATTTGAGATTTTGTATTTTTCTATGCTTGTACCAATTTTTAGCGTTTTAGCTTTTATGGTTTCTGAGATATATGGAAAAATAAATTTAAAATTCAAAAGTTGATAACCCCTGACTGAAACAAAAATTCAAAATTCTGAGTATAAAAGTTGTGTAGGCCTATAACTGTTTATATATTCTGAAATTTTGGGTTTTGTAAATTGAGCGTATCAAAAGTTATAAGGGGGGGACGACGACACACACAGACACACACACACACACAGACATACACACACAGACACACACACACACAGACACACGAAATGTTCTACTCCGAATTCTGAGTAAATCCGTGTATGGAACATATATGCTGCGAAGCCTCTAAGTTGGTGTTTTTTGACTTCAAAGTTGGAAAAGCCGTGAAAAAAGTAGACCTCTGCATACAATTCTCGCGTATCCTGTCTTGATACATTGTCGATATGTTAAGAGAACAAAGTTCTCCTGAACAAATCGACAGTTGGAAAATGAATTTAGAATCAATTGTAGATTTTTTGTAATTTATAAGAATGTATGTAAGTAGGTTATAAGAATACTATCTAATAATAATTTATATAGCATCGTTTAATGACTCAGGATCATTCCAAGGGCGCTTATATTAGGAATGTCTAATGTTGCTCTATACGAAATCTGTTTTACGTCCATTAGAGAAAGTGCTCTTGCTTTGTGCACTGCGGACATCTGTAGGCAATCTATTCCACTCTATAGGACCACTCACACTAAAGCATCGATCATAGTAAGCCGCTTTGTTGGCTCTGTCCAAATCTTTAAGGGAGTTTATATTCTGTGATCCAGAAGTGTAAGATGCCTCCCAGATGTCTATTTTCTCTGACACAGCTCTTGAATGTAGGTATTATGGTGCCAGGTTATTCAAAGCATTAAACACCGTCAAACAAATTTTGTAATCAACTCGCTCCGGACAATTCAGAAGTTGCAAGATACATAGATACGCATGCACGCACGCATACAGGCACACATACATACACACTATCTTAATGTTCTACTCAGAATTCTGAGTTCATCCATATATTTATATATACATACCTAAATCGATCTTTTGGCGTTTCTGGACCAAAGTCATTGAACAATCTTCCAATGGATATAAGATGTGCCGAAAATATCAATGAATTCAAGAAGAAATTAAAAACTCATATTTTCCGCAAATCGTATCCAGATTGTCCTTCATCCGTTCAAATTTCCCTTACTTAATATTATGCCTATTTACTTTAAATCAACTATTTTTAATAATTAATTGCATCTGGATTATGTAATATATGTAACTAGATTAATTTGTGATTTTTACGTATTTGTAAGTTTTATTTTTTAAGTTTTATGTTTCACCATTTCCAATGTGTTAGCTATAGGACTCATTTTAACTTATTTTTTCGCAAACTGAAAGCGCCCTTGAGGTGACCACGGTTGTCACTAAACGGCGCTTTATAAATTGACCTTATTATTATTATTATTAGATAACATATAAGTATGCTGCGAAGCCTCCAAGTTGGTGTTTTTAGACTTCAGAGTTGAAAAACCATGCAAAAAGTCTACTATTAGATAGATAGGTACTACATACAATTTTCTCACACGAGATTTTTTTTTTTTTTTTGTTGGCTCTTCACCCGTTAAGAGTGTTCTCAGCCATCTAAGTTAAAATATTAAACTGTCAAAATAGAGAAACCTAAATTATTTTTGTATATTTATTTTACTTCGATTAATTTAAATTTTATGAACAGAGTTAAATTTTAATGTCATTAATTTTGATGAATTTTTTGAGCAAAATGTTTACCTGCCTGGAATTGTAGCTCAACAATGTCCTCACATTTGTTGGCATTGGAACCCCAATCTCTGTGAGGTCGGTAAAAAAGGACGGATACCTATCGTTTATGGGGCATTCAAGAAACAAATGATCCAGTGTCTCATCACCAATCATACATTCGCAGAGACTGCTATCAATGATCCCTATTTTTTTTAAATGCTCTCTGGTACAACAGTGTCCCATGCGGATACGACACATAACGCTGATGGAATGTTTGTCAAAAGCTTTATCATGGAACCATGGCTTATTGACAATTGTTTGTTGGGTCGTTTTGTAAAGTCTACCCTTTTTCAGTGAGCTTGTGTCCCAATATAACTGCCATTTATTCATCAGACGGTTTTTTGCGATTGGTAGGAGATCGTTTTGTGTAATATTGGGATGTGTCCGTGTGTTTCCATATGTTGCTCTCTTAGCCAATTCATCCGCTTTCTCATTTCCTGGTATACCACAGTGACTTGGTATCCATGCCAGACAAAGTTTTCTGTTTTGGTTGCATATTTCTTTAATTTTTTTCCATATATCTATACAGTAGTGGTCATCACTATACAAAATAGGGGATTTAGAGAGTTTTTCGAGTGTACTTAAGGAATCGGTCAATACTAATGTCTTTAAGAATCGTTTTTTATTTGCATAGTTCAAAGCCTCTATTATAGCTATACATTCTGCTGAGAATATTGTAGAATCTTTATGGAGAGTCAAAAGTAATTCAACTTTATCTGAATCACTAAATACTGCTGCTCCAGTATTGCTTTTGCAGTCCATTTTTGATCCATCCGTATAAAGTATTTTCCAGTCATTCCATTTGGATTCAATTACGTGTTTAAGTCTTTTAGATGCAAAAGCATCTGGAGTTATTCCTAATGAGTGGATTATGTTTGGCGGCTCGATTAAATTTTGATAGGGTAATGAGTAAACTGGGAGTGTCTCAGATTTAATGAAATCCGATGAGTATTGGTCTAAAAAGGTGAGGCTATTTACAAGAGGAGGGAAGATTTTATGTTTCCAAAATGGTGATTGATTTGTGAATATTTTAAGCATAGCGATTTTTCTAATTAGAGGGTGGAATTTAATAATATTGCATTTTAAAACAAATTTATCTGACAGATACTGTTTTCTCAGCTCAAGTGGTGGGTCCACGGCTTCCACCTGGAGTGCACATACCGGTGTCGATTTCATAGCGCCTAATATAAGTCTCAGACCTTCAAATTGTATTCTATCTAAGCGTTGTAAATTTTTCTTGGAAATTGGACTAAGTAAAAACGCTCCATAGTCGATTTGACTGCGAACGTATGATATATACATTAAACGTAGAACAGAAGGGTGACCTCCCCACCAAGTACGGGTTACAGCTCGCATTGCATTTAGTCCAGACTGGCATTTGTTAATGATATGTGTAACTTGAGAGTTCCAAGATAGTCTGGAATCCAAAGTGATACCAAGAAATCTTAATTCCGAAGAGACAGGGAGGATAATGTCATTTAGTTGAATTTTTATATGTGGTATAGAGCGTTTTTTTGTAAACATAATGGCTTTACATTTGGGAGGACTGGGATTCAGGCCATTTTCAGATAACCACGAAGAAATATTTTTGAGAGTATTATTCATAATGTTCTCCATTTGTTGGATTTTTTTCCCTGATACATAAATAAAAAAATCGTCTGCATATATCAGTAACTGTGCCGAGGGTAACAGTACATGAAAAATCTCGTGAATATAAATATTGAAGAGGATAGGGCTAAGGACTGACCCCTGTGGCAAGCCTCTGTCGACTTTTCTTTCTTGAGTATCAATTCCTCGAATGTCGAGAATGATTTTTCTATCCAGGAGAATATTCATTATGAAGATGGCTAATTTTAGGGGGATTCCAATTCGGAGAAGTTTAGATTTAAGAAGGGAGAGAAGCACATTATCATATGCACTTGTGATATCTAAGCTTACTCCTATGACCTGTTCTTGTCTAGAGAAAGCTAAAAGAATATCCGTTGTTAAATTGGCTACACTTTCTACTGAGGATTTTTTTTTTCTGAAGCCAAACATATTGTACGGCAAAATATTTTTGTTTTCAACGAACCAATCAATTCGTCTTTTTATAATATGTTCTGTTAATTTAAGCAGAGTTGATGATAATGCTATTGGTCTGTAGTTGACACCTGAATTAGGGTCCTTTAGTGGTTTCAAAATTGGGATAATGAGTTGAGTTTTCCATGATTCTGGGATAACCCCAGTATCGAACATTATGTTTATTAATTTTAAGAGATATTCAAGAATTTTGTCGCTACTATTATGTAAGATAATATATGGGATCCCGTCTATTCCAGGTGAAGTATTTTTTACCACTTGTAAGACTGATTTTAATTCGTCTATTTGGAATGGGGCATCTAGCCAGTTACTGCTAGTATGTGAATATTGTAACGAGATTTCATCGATGTTAACAGCATACGGTGGGGCCATTTTATTTAAGAAATCTTCTGACCATAGTTTAGGGCATGATTTAGAAGATGGGGTTTTGTATGAGCCACGAAATTTTCTGATATTATTCCAAACTTCTGAAATTGGAACTTGGATACTAAGTGATGTGCAGAAGTCTTTCCACCCTTTTCTTTTCTTGTTTTTGAGGAACCGTTTGACTTTAGCTTGAACATTTTTAAGATACAAGAAATTTTCAAGTGTCATGTTATGCTTGTAGTCTTTATATGCTTGCTTCCTAATTGACGAATGTTCTTCGCACGCTGAGTCCCACCAAGGAGGAGGTAAGGGATACTTTTTGAATTTGGGATTCTTTTTAGGTATAAATTTTTCTGATATTTCAATCGTTTTAATAAATTCATCGTAGCATTCTTGTAGGTTTTCTATTGAGGGGGGAGTAAATGTTATATTGGGGTTGTTGGTGTAATGATTATATCCTGACCAATTAGCTTTTCCAAAATTACAAACATTTTTATCGAATTTGTTGTTTCTTTTGGATTTTGAGTTTTCAATATGAGAGGTATATATGTATCTGTATGACGGTTGTGAATAATGCAAAATTATTGGAAGATGATCACTATTGAATGGGTCAGAAAGTATTTTCCAATTCAAGTATGGAGCAATATCGGGACTACATATTGTTAAATCTACTGCGCTGATTCGTTGATTTGGCACAGGGATACGTGTCGGTGATCCGTCGTTAATAATGCAAAGATTCAACTCATTTAGCAGATCAACTATAATTCTACCTAATTTTGTGCATGATGATGAACCCCACATGTTATGGTGAGCATTAAAATCTCCCATAATTATAAAGGGATGTTTTATTCGAGAAATTATGGTTCTTAAAATATTTTTGGTGGGTTGGAAATTAGGAGAAATATAAATTGAGACAAAAGTTGTACCGTCTATTTCCGCAGCAACAACTTGTGATGGACAATTTATTGGTTTTAAATTTATCTGGTTAAAGAAAAATGTGTCTTTTATTAATAACGCAGCTCCACCTTTGCCATCATGTCTATTATCTTTTAGGCATTGGTAGCCGGGAATTTTGAATGTTTTTTCATCGCGGAGCCAGGTTTCAGATAGTGCCGCTATTTGAACCTGGTTCTCGGATAGCAATTTTAAAATAGAGTCTTTATTAGGTATTGCACTTCTGCAGTTCCACTGGGCAATATTTAAGGTCATTTTGTATGAAAGATTATACAGGGAATTATTGTGCGAGTTACAAGTTTAAGGTCTAATTTGTTTCTGTGATAGAGTTTGAATCGATATCTTCTTTATTTAGGTTGTTATTGAGTATATTGACAGTATTTTGTAAGGTGTTATTAATAAGTGCATCGTTGGACGGTACTGAGATATAGTGTTCTGTGGTAAGGAGTTCATGGATCATATTGTATATGCAATTTAGAATTATTTCTTTACGACTATAATTAATGTCTTCAGGTATTATTGTATCTGGGGTAGTTTCATTTGTTAACGGGAGAGCACATCCATTTTTAGGTACTGGATGGTTTCCATTTGGTGCAATTAATAATGAGTTGATTTGTTTTTTATCCAAGTAAGGGGGGGTATTACTATGTTTTTTAAGATTATTTTTGTTTGAAGGGGTGATTACCCTCCATTTTGGCGTGAAATTATTTTGTGTTTCAATTTTGTTTGAATTGTTGACAGCTTTCGTTTTTTCTGAGTATGATATTTTCACGGAGGGAAACATTCCAGCTGCTTCGATATACGATATACTTTGGTCAGCCATTACTTTCTTAATGTTCCTCTGTCTTGTCAATTCTGGGCAATTTATATCGATAGCCTGGTGATTTCCCGAGCAATGAACACAAATAGTATTTTCTTGAGTTACATTACATGTGTTTCCAAGATGATGTAAAGTGCATTTAAAACACCTAGGTGCTGCAGATTTGCAGTTAGTTTTAGTGTGTCCGTATCTTAAACATTGATGACATTGAATAGTAGGGAATATGTAAGTTTCTACTGGTAGACGATTGTAAAAGAGGTAAAGGTGTGATGGGAGTTTTTGCCCTTCGATTGTGACCACAACAGTTTGAGATGGTTTCCATGTCGGGATTTCAATTTTACGGTCTCTGTAGTTAAGCCTTCGAATTTTTATTATTTTTCCGAATCCCGGAGGGACTTCCAAATTACTTAATATTTCCTCGTCAGAAAGGGATGTAGGTATATCTTTTACAACTCCAAGACGAGTTACGTGAAAGGAAGGTATAAATGGTAAGTAGTTGTTTTGTTCTAAAATTTTGTTATTAAGAAAAGTATTTGCTGCTAAATAATTTTTGAATTCGATTGCAATTGTGCGTTTACCCAACGGCTTGATTTTTTTTATATTATCAATTTTATTTTTGTAGATAAACGAACCGAATGAGATAGCCTGTATTTGAAGACTTTCTCCCGCTACTTTCTTTTGTACATGTACAATAAATGGGGAAAGAGAGGATTCATTATACAGTAAAGAATTCTCTTGGTGTACTGAGGGGTTTATGTTTGGTTTGAATTTTTTGGATACTGAACTATCCAATAATGTATTATCATGATCTATCGGTGTGGACTGGGCCTTACGAGTTTGTTTTGATGGCGTACATTCTAATACATTGTTATCTGTTGACTTGGCAACAACGTTACTAGGTAACATTTCGCTAGCACAGCGCATGAAGCGCCGGCAAATTGTTTGCTTACCTACCTCCACTAAGCAATTGTTTTGACACACTTACAAAAAAAAATAAAATAAATAAAAATGGAACGAACTCACCGGTTACGTGGGGACAATATTTTAACTAAGATATGTTCACATAAGCATTTAAACAAAAATTAACACAAAATATAAGTTTTTGCACCACTTAAAACATCAAAAACACAAAAAATATGAGGAGCGAACTACAAGCGTCGTGATTCATTCAGCGGCAATTCACGTCTCCTCTCACACGAGATTAATAATGTCGATTCATTATGTAGGAGAAATTAATTCTCTTAAACAAATCGACAATTGCAAAATAATAATGCAATGAAAATTTCGAACATTGAAAAAATCTGCTAGAACCATCACATAAAAAATATTTTAATTATTTTTTTTTTACGTTTTTAATATTTTTTTACCTTACTATGAGATAAGCATAAACCTATAATTATTCATAAAAAACCGACTTGAAAATGAATGATTATCAATATAAAAAAAAAAAATAGGCATTCGGTTCTCTATTCCTACCCCATGAGATTGATGGCGTGATGGAATGTATATAAGATTATTTTAACTAAATTCTGGGTAAAAGTAGAAATTATAACTTATATCTGCAGATTGCAAATCCTTCGCAATTTGACGATTCCCATCATCAAATCTCTTGCCTTAATTCAGATGGATCATCCCAGAAGTAGGAATCATCGAATCATAGAAAAAGGTACGAAAAGTACGAATTCGAACGAAGCGTCGCTCGAATTCGTCATCGTTCGCGTCACGACGCGACGTAGTCAAGAATTATTGCAAAATTCTGTTTTTGATGATTTCGTTATGGATCCCGTCATGAGATCTTGACCTAATTGGACCAATCCTTAGAAACGTAACATTTTATAATCGTAGGATGATTCTAATGAGAAAACGGATTATCAAGATGGGTGCACGGTGGTAGAGCTGTTAGCGCGCTGGGTTAGTAACCCAGTGGTCGCGAGTTCGAATCCTGCCACGACCGATTTAAATAAATAATAATTTATTTGTTGCATTAAAAATAACAAGCAATTATATACATTTTGAACTATTTCACAACAAATAGGCTATTGCTCAGCTGTATATACACCCTTGGAGACGATCACAAAATATATGCTTATATTTAGATATACAGATAATAATACAAAAATAAAATAACGTAAAATAATATACGAAAACACTTATACATGAAAAAAAAATATAATTGAAAAAATTAAAAAAAAAAGGAAAAAAATATATATACAGGGTTACAGGGTAAGTCGTACTGAATATTAAAGGACGTTATTACTCAGGTCATTACCGATGGATTTGATTCTATAATATGATGTCCGAAACTTAACCGTTATGGAGATATTGAATTTTAAAGATTTAAAAAAAAATGTTTAATAGTCATTTAAGAAAAAGGATGACAATTTGTGTAAGAAATAGCGGCGGCCATGTTGAATTATAAAAATATTGCTTTGTTTTTTTTTGTTTTGTTTACGTATTTTAGCTACTTTTTCCTCAAACTAAAATGTACTCTCTACTACCTTAACAGTTATTTGGTCAATGGTTTGCCTATTTAATAGCAAGTTTTATACCTTTTTGAATAGTTAAAGAGACGTAGAAGTTTTTACAATTATTTGCAGAATAAGTTTCATATTTTTTTTTTCAAAAAAAGCGCTTCAAAGTTAAAAACACTTTTTGATAATTCTTTAATTCTAACCGTTGTCGAGCTGTCTTTTTAAGCTGTTAGTAGTAGGTTCAGTTTTTGCCAATCATATCATTTTTATTAATTGACATGCCCTCTAACTAGAATCATAAAAAAACGGACCCTTAGACCTCTAATCCGTAAAAAATTGATAAAATAGCCAATTTTTTATTTTTTTTTTAAATCTTTAAAATTCAATATCTCCATAACGGTTAAGTTTCGGACATCATATTATAGAATCAAATCCATCGGAAATGACCTGAATAATAACGTCCTTTAATATTCAGTACGACTTACCCTGTAACCCTGTATATATAAATAAAAATAAATAAATAAACAAAGAAAGCATTATTACGATGGTTAATTTTTTGTAGGTACATATTTTGGTATTATTATAGTTAATTTTGTGTATTTACTTAACAGCCCATTCACTGCAATGCTTTTTAAAGCTCTGCAGTGAGGCTGCCGTACGATTTCGTTCACTTATAGCACAAGCATTTTTGATTAATTTATGGAATCGATTACCTAGTCTGTTTTTTGGAAGTCGGTTAAAACAACACACCACACATTACTATGATTTTTATTGTTACAATTATGTAGGTACTTATATGAAAATGCTTTATAGGAAATAATAAAAAAAAAAAAATAAATAAAAAATAAAATAATATATTTACGATATTTAAAATTTTTTTTTCATGTGAAAATTTGTCAAAAGACATGATGAGTGTATTTTTTGTGGTCGACCGCACGTCCTGGAGCAGAACCGATCTTCGAAAATTTATGTGTTTATTTGGGACCCCATAAATCAAACTAGGATATAAATCTTTCCATCTTGAAAACTGTTATATTGCCTTCATTAACTTAAATTGTTGTTCTTATATAATATGTAGCAAAACATAACCAAATCTGTCTAATGCATTATGGGAATATTTCTTTTTTTTTAATTTGTTGAAATCTTATCAGTATTTTTTTTCTTTCGAAATTTCAACAGGCAATATCTGTAACATCTCACATAGTTCAGCATTGAATTCACCACCCAATCTTTTTTTCCTATTTAGATTAGACGAGACTGGTGTGTTGGTATACACACAAGTGTCGTGCTTCCGTTTATAAGGTAATTCACACCTGTCGCTGGCTACCGCGAATTATGTGATATGCCGTAATAGTATGAATTACTTATGTTTTTTTTACTTATTTGCATTTCAATTGTTTTTTTAGACACTTTTATTTAATTTCACCTATCTGTCTGTAGGTAAGTACTGGAATTATGCAATTCTTTCCGACCAGTAGCGGCTCTGAAACGTTCACAATTTGTGTATTCCCGATGACAATGCATGTTCAAACTGTTTGATTCATTTAATATTTTGATAAAATTGAACGATTTTGTATTTCATACAAAATTATTTTTTTAAGTACCTACCTACCAGTTATATCGTTTCACAATAGATTATATACCTAAGTTTTGTATTTGAATTTGTTTGCTGTACCTACCTATAAACAACAGCGTTTGACATTGGCTGTATGTTGTATGTTGCTACCTACCTATGAATATAAACGGACTGACCTAAAATATTTTAAATTCTTCATTTCAAACCGAAGATAAATATGAAAATTGTGTCCTATTTTTTTATTTATTTGTTACATCAAATAATTATACGATTGAAAAAAAAATACCTGCCTATATTTAAATAATCCTATGAAACGTATTGTAGGTAGTGAAAATTAAAAGCTGGCCGCATAAATTATTGTCTTAATAATTTTAATAAACATTTCTCGAAACTTGAAGCCCAAAGTGAGAAATAATAGTTTTGCGTGAGAAAGATACTATTGAATAGTAGGTACATACTAGAAAGTATTAATAAATAATTATTATACTTGAGTAGACTTGAGTATTTACCTACAAAAAACTTATAAAATTAAAAAAAATATTAGTGTCTCGTATGTAAAATTATTTTCTTAATTTCGGTTTATTATTAATTATAATATTTGATGAAAACAAATCTTAATCAGGCGCATTCACTCGCGAATCCAACTGCTTAACACGTAAAATAGAATAGTATAACATTAGTGCTATAAATATTGCATACAACTAGGAGTATCGATAAATCTTCATAATTATATTATTATTATAACAGACCTACACTCAATGATGCTGTAAACGTTTAAGTGAGATTCCACAAGTACCATAAATAACTACTTACTATTATTCATAATTAACTAACTGATATAATATTTTTATATTTTTATTTTACTTCTCGGACAACTAACAGGTACCTACTATGTCAAATATTCATTTAACACGCACCCAATAACAAGTTGACACATTCTGGAAACTTGTGATATTTATCGTTTTACAGATCCAGGCTAAAAACACAATCAAAAACTGTGTCTCTACCAGGAATCGAGTGTTTTCAGTCTGGATCTTCTGGATCTGCGAAACAACAGATATTGTATGTCTCCAGATTGTGGCAACTTATTATAGGGTACGTGTTATAGGTACTGATTATGCAAAGTTCTTGTTAGTTACCCAAGAAGGAATAAGAAACAATAATAATATAATAAATGGTTTTAAATACCAATTGATTATAAAGGTTAAACTCTTTTAAATCCTATACGGTTTTGGATATTTAGAAATTCCTATTGTGCAGCATGTATTGAAACGCCTTCATATTTATGAATAATAATAATATGAATTTATAAAGCGCCGTAAAGTGATACAAGTTATCTCCAAGGACGTTATAGCTTATTTGTTGGCTGTACGAAACAAGGCAGTCTTAAGAAGTCTACCGAATGTGTCAATGCCCTGAGCTCTACGTATATGTCAAGGAAAAATATATTCAACTTTAAAGGCCGTTTAGACTGAAACCACGATCATAGTAAGCCGCCTTATTGACTTTGTCCAATTATTTGAAAGAGTTGGTACTCTGTGATCCAGATAATCTCAATATTAGCTGTCTTCTTTATGGAACGTTCCCTCGACACAGTTCTTGGATATAGTGTGGAGCCAATTCGTTCAGAGCCTTAAACTTCATCAGGCATACCTTATATTCGGACATCTCAACCAATATAGTTCGCTAAGAAGAGCTGTTATGTGACATATTTTGTCAGCTCTACCTATATATCAACCACGCAGCTGCGTTGAATACTAAATATGTAATCTATCAAGTTGATATTAGGGCAAATCAGCATAAATAGCATTACTGTAATCTAGCCTTGACACAACAAATGCATTCAATTTATACCTAAGCGTTTGAGCTTCGATTTTGAGTCGATGAAAACATTATTTAAGAAGTTTGGAATGTAATGGAACCATATTGGGACTAAATAGTTTCTCATACAGATGCATTTGTTATATAGGTACGATGTATTGAGTCAATAAGTTCAAATTACTCTCTACAATAATATTATATAAGAGATATGTGGAGAGACAGAGTGCTTAGGTGCAATTCTAGGATTGTGACCATATTTGTTTAAATAACACAATATTTTTGTATCAAATCGGTATAGTTTCGTATGTTTGTCTCTTTCTGCCTTGGCGGCGATACCTGTTTTTCGATCACCTGAAGAAACATACCTTACCTACCCACAGTTTAATTTATTATTCCGATCTTTGCAAAGGAACCGCCACATAACACCTGCCAGGGGTTATTTCAAATCCAAAGGGACATTTTTTTTATATAAAAAGATAAATTTCAAATCGTATTAGTTGTTCAACCGTACCTAAGTCATAATGTACACTATGGTTTTGTATAAAGATTTGCATGTAGGTACCTAACACATGAGATCCAACTGTCGATGTCGTTAATATGTAGGTATGTGCAATGTGTAGTGTAATAATACGTAAAATTTCATTATGTTTGGTAGGTATAAAGAAAAAGAAATAAACGCACCAAACTACAGAACTGTCGATCCAAATTATTGAATAGGTATATTGACATATTTTGTTTAGGATAGGATAATGTGGAGTTCAGTCCTCTTTTCCTATCCCAAATAGGTAAAGCTTGATGTTATGCATATATTTATGAAGATTAAGTATTAAACTATTGAGAGTCCCCGTAGATATTGTGTATTCTGACATAAAAATTGTATGAAACGATGTCGTCACTAAATTATTTTTTTTTAGATTTTTTTTTGTCTATTTTAATTTCAATCAACGTTTTTATCTGAATCGATGTTTTTATCTGAATCTATATTTTTATCTTTGTCTATATTTTTATTTGTTTCAAAATTGTATCTCTGTACTAATTTATTATTAAATGGCTTATGTCGTATATTGTATAAATAAATAAATAAAATTGAGATGTACTACCTACTTTAAAAAAGTTTGAGATGGTACTACTATAATTTATGTATTTTAAAGTGTTTCGGCGTTTTTCGATATTTAAAAAAATGTAATGTTTTATTTGTAAAAAAAATGAGTACCTAATCATGGAACATTTTCATAAAAAAATGTTTGAGTTAGTGTACTTACCTATGTCTATATTAATGGGTACAAATTTTCAGCGTTCTAGCTTTTATGGTTTTTGATATATGTGTAGAAATACGTCCTTGAAACAAGTATATATAGGTACATCCTTATACCTTCCCCAAACTAAGCATAATTGCTTGTAGGTACTATAGGTGAACAAAATCAGTCGTAGCAGGATTCTTACTAGCGACCACTGGATTGTTAATACAGCACGCTAAGCTCTCTGCCACCACCCATCTAATTTATTGAAACTTTTAAATTGATATTGAATGAAGAGGTATAAGGAAGTATATTATAAGTAAAATGAATGTGAATGCCCTGATGACCAAATGAATGTTGACCAAAAAAAAATAATATGGGTGTAAGAGATGGAGTGAATAGCATGGGCCGCTCCAAAAAGAGATGGTATGACCATATGAATGAAATTTTGAAATAAGGAAACACAAGGAGTTTGAATAATCGACGAGCATGTATGAGACGATGCATGGATGTAAAAGAAGCCGGGAATGTGTGCAAAAATAGAAGACTATGGCGCTCGGTTTTCTCTGCTTACCTCGTAAGGCACATGACGTGAAGGTTAATGAATGATAACAACATATGATGGAAACCAAAATCGCCATTCACAATAGATTTGTAGTCTCAGCATTGACATATGCAATATGCAAATTAGACGCAGAAATGGCTGAAGACACATAAAAGCAGAATAAATGCAGTTGAATTTATATCGCTGAGACGATGAGTGCCAGGGTAAAAAGTGAGAATATAAAGAAATAATGAAAAATAAAGAAAGATTTAATCAATAGAATGAGAGTGAATACATTGAGATGGTTTGAGCATATAGGGAGAAGTCCAAAAAAGGTTGGCTCGATCGTGTGAACGACAATCGAAAAGAGAAAAATGTTAGAAACTTGAACAATAGACGAAAATATTAAATGAGACGATGTAGGTACCTACCTATGATTTTTTTATTGACACACTTTTTAACATCTCATTAGAGACGAAGTTGGGATATTGTAGAAGAACCAGGAACTCAAGGCACCTACAGAGCTTACGACCTGTCATCGGCTGATTAACATGATCAATTTATGAGCATGCGCAACGTTCACTAATTATACCTACCTTCTTATTGAGTTCCCTTATTAATGTAATTTTTTAATGTTCTATATATTTGAATAATGTGTAACAATTCACCTGAAAATAAGGAATTATACCTAATATTACCTACCATCTATGAAGTAACGAAGAATCTTTTTTTTTGCCATCTATTGAGAAATTAGTTTTATTTGTAAACAATGAAAGCAACTGTCCTTTTAAATGAGGTAACGGTGTCTCGCACAGATGTCACCCCTGAACTGCGCCAGAATTATTATTTCATTTTTGGCTTGTTTATCTACTTGTAGGTACCTACCGATGTTTATGTAAATAAAATCCTATGTTTGCGTATATGCAATTAAAAATATATTCGATTTGTCAAATACTATTCATGCAAAATTAGTTTTAATGAAATATTTTTATTATTTTTTTATTCTAAAAAACTAAAAAAAACACAAGGCCTATGAAGTAGATTTTTACATCTATTAAAAGAGAGAGAGAGAGGGAGTTTTTTCCTTTTTTTAATTTTAAATTACTATTTTTTTTATTAAAAAATATCTAGATATTACATTAACTTCCAGACAAAATGTTGTAATCACTTAATCACCTTAACTTCAAGACAAAATTTTGTAATCACTTGGTGATTATAATATATTCCCTAAGGGGAATACAGAACATTGTAAATTACAACGTTCTGTATTCCTTTTTAACAGATTTTTAATTATCTCAATAGAGACGAAGTTGGAATATTTTCTGTAGGAGAACCGGGAAATCAAGGCACCTACAAGGGCTTACGACCCGTCATCGGCTGGTTTACGTGATCACTTTATGCACTTGCGCAACGTTCACCAATTATGCCTTTTTAATGAAATCCCTATCATCAATATTCAATTTCAAGTTCTATATATTGTAATACTGAAATTCTTTTCGCTTGAAAATAAGGAATTTTTACTACAGCCATCTATGTGTGAAATTATGAACAACATTCTTATTATTTTTATTTATTTTTGTTGTAACGCCATCTATTGAAAGAATTGGTTTTTTTTAAATAATGAGAGCAACAATTCTTATACCTGAGGTGACAAATGCATTTTTTCGCATAGAAGTGACCCCTGAATTGCGCCAGACTATGCGCATATGCAATAATAAAAAATATTCGGTTCTCTATTCCCCTTAGGGACAAGACATGATGGTATAGGTATGTATTTTTGTCTCCTATCATGTTTCCTATGATTAGTAACATGACCAATTTATAAATCATCTTTTCATTTATTTAAAGACATTTCATCCAATATAATTTATAAATCAAAATGATCTCACAATTTTTAATTGGATCAAATAATATTTCACATAAAATCTAAGTTGCTTTTGCAACTGGAAGAATGTGGCAAAAATCCGCCTTTTCACTTCAAAATTTTGATATATATTTATAAAAGTCACATCGCAAAACATTTATTTTATAAATTTGACAGCTCTTTTACTTTCGCTTTTTGTTTCAAAATAAGTAGGTAATATTATTATTTGACGTAGGTTATGGCACAATCGGTTCCTCTTTAGTAGGTATAGGTACATAGGTGGTACGTACTTAAAACGTTATTCGGCATGTTGAGATTATTGACAATTTAAAATAAATCATCATTAAATTCTCACAATAATTGTTTTCCTCTGTGTCAACAGTCAAGTTACATATTTCAATGCAATCATTAGCCAAAATGTACAGTTTATATTTTATGTCAACAATAGACAGTATTATGGATAAGAAACACTGTGGGAACCATAGTTATAATTATTATACTTTGCAAACAGTGAATCTCTGCTACGCAGTCAATAGATTTTATTGAAATACCAATTATTACTATTAGTTGAGCCGTAGTTTACAAATCTTAGACTAACTAAAATGCAAAAATTAGTTTTAGGTAAGTATGTACTAATGTTTAGTATCTGGACGAATGAATTATTCCTAATCGAAGATTGATCATTGTACTTATTTGTTGCGTTTTATTTATTTATTTATTTATCTTCTTGTACTTACACATAATTTGTACACTGACGGGTTAATTGCCAACAAATTTCTTCCAACCAACCAGAGTTGATGATAATATACAATACAGTGTATACAATGACAATAAGGACATGACAAAAATGAAAAAAAATATGGCAAAGATAACAGAAGACTAGCAAAAAAGAAAAAAAGATTAAATATAATAACAGTTCATATAGCAACGATAAGAAAACAAATGGATATGGGGAGGAAGAAGCAATCAGGTATTATCAGATAGATATTTTTGCTTTCGCCTGTTTTTAAATATGTTTAATGAGATAGCCGACGTAATATCAGGACTTATAATAATAATTTGGATGATTTATATAGCGCCGTTTTCGTGAATATCTCACCTCAAGGGCGCTGAAAATTGATTAAGATGTATCATTATGGCTTTGGTAAGATTTGCGAAAAAGGAGTGTTTTGAGATTTTTCCTGAATGTAGATAGATTTTCAGTTTGAGGGTATTTGGGAGCTTATTCCATGCATTTGGTCCTGCCACAGCAAACGCACGATCGCCGAAATTAGTGGTATGCACCCTGTTTATTTCAAATAATTTTCCAACCATTGATGAAGATGCAGAACGAAGTGATGATTGTCTGTCGTTAATTGAAAGAGGAATGCAAAGTTCGGAGAGGTAAGTAGGAGCCATACCATGAAGTGCTTTGAAGATCATGAGACAGAGTTTATATTCAATCCTTTCAGGAACTTTAAGCCAATGGAGATTGCGGAGATGGTGAGAGATGTGAGAAAACCTGGAGTCTCCGGTGATGAGCCTGGCTGCAGCATTGAAAACTGACTGAATTTTATTAATTTCTTTTTTTGGTAGATTCGCATATATACCGTTACAGTAATCCAAACGGGAGACAACAAAGGCGCTTACCAAAGATTTCATGGCTTCAGATGGGATACTCCTTCGGATTGACTTTAAACGTCTTAATTCAAAGAAAGCTGAAGATGAAACTGTGTTTATTTGGTTTGTAAAGCTTATATTAGAATCTATTTTGACTCCGAGAATTTTGACAGGATTTGGGAATAATATCTGAGTCTTCGAAGGTTAGTGGGGAAGTGTCTAGACTATTCGATAGCCTTAAATCTTTGAAATAATTTACAATGAAAACATTGAGTTGCTAAATATTTCGAGGGAGTGTATTTAAGTCAGCAAATAGCTATAAAAATAGTGCAATGGTCAATCCCAGAGTTTTTTTTTTGAAAAAATGAATATTTCCGTGTAACAAGTATAGGTGCATAAATACCTATACATCCACATACACTCCCTTAAACATATGCTAATGCTATAGGTGAACGAAATCGGTGGTGGCAGGATTCGAGTTCGCGACCACTAGATTACTAACCCAGCGCGCTAACCACTCTGCCACAACGCTCTGCGATTATCGTAAACAACTCTATTGACTCAATCAAATTCTTTCACATAAATCGGTTAGCTATCGCCAAATACAACTTGTGATTGTTGTTCCCCTCACCGATCGAAAAATTTCAATATTTGTCAATAATTAAACTCTATGATTCAAAAGATTTTAATATAACATCTGTCTTTCTTAAAACATATCTATTGAATCAGATCTTGAATGCATTGAGGAGCATCTTTTATGCCTCATCGACTATGTATATACGTGTTATGCCTCATCGACTATGTATATACGTGTTATGCCTCATCGACTATGTATATACGTGTTATGCCTCGTCGACTATGTATATACGTGTTATGCCTCATCGACTATGTATATACGTGTTATGCCTCGTCGACTATGTATATACGTGTTATGCCTCGTCGACTATGTATATACGTGTTATGCCTCATCGACAATGTATATACGTGTTATGCCTCGTCGACTACCGCTTATATCTGCGTTAGACACAATTTACAAATATCAACTAGTTGGATGTAACACATGAGATCCAACTGTCGATAGCGATAGTATGTATAGTTGAAGAATAAGTACCAAACTATTTAAACCCATAAATCCAAATTATTGAATATTTTAAGATATTTTGTTTTCTATACAACACATGTAGGTATGTATGTCAAGATAGGATAGTACGGAGGTCAGTCCTTTTTTCCTACCCGGATTATGAAAACAGCATGATGGTATGTATGTATGTTTAGATATTAAGAATCAAGTCTTCTTAGATATTGTGTATAGGCGACTGCCATACAAATTGTATGAAGCGATGTCGTCACTAAATTCAATTTTTATAAAAATTGTTAAAAAAAGATTAAGATTAAGATTTTTTATAGAAAATTAAATTATCTTTCGGCTTTTTTCGATATTTTTAAAGACTTTGGAAATATAGGCAGTTAAACACATAAATTTGTCATAAAAAAATATTTTTCTTAATAAAAAATATTTGAGAAACTCTGGAATTTTTTTGAAAAATTAAATTTGGGATAAAAGTTTTGTAGGCCTATTACTGTTTATATATTTTGAAATTTTCGGCTCTGTGAATTGAGCGGATCAAAAGTTAATAGGACACACACACACACACACACACACCCTCACACACACCCTCTCTCACACACACACACACACACACCCTCACACACACACACACACACACACACACACACACACACACACACACACACACACACACACACACACACACACACACACACACACAGACACACACACGCACAGACACATGAAATGTTCTACTCCGAATTCTGAGTAAATCCTATGCTGCGAAGCCTCTAAGTTGGCAAAACCGTGAAAAATATAGACCCTCCATACAATCGTGTTCCTTCATACACGCATCTTGGATTTAAACTGCCTCTTCCTTCAAAAGAATTTCATTCTCTTGAACGAATCGACAGTTGGAAAACCGAGAACAAATATTCGTTATATTCCAACTGTCTTTAATTAATTAGAGAATTTATTTCTCTTGATCCGCGAGAATTCGTATATCCAGATATACATTATTCATGGTTTTTCAACTTTGAAGAAAAAAAAACAACTTTGAGGCTTCGCAGCATATAAATATAGGTAATACATATGGATGAATTCAATATGGAATAAAACAGTGCGTCTGTGTGTGCTTCTAACAATTTTCGTTAAAAATGAATTTGGTGACGACATAGCTTCATACAATTTGTATAGTAGTACCTATACACTTTATCTACGGGGACTCTCAATAGTTTGATCACACTCCATACACATACCTTTATACATACCATCAAGCTGTTTACATATTTGGGGTAGGAAAAAAAGACTGATCTCCACATTATTCTATACTATAGATAGGTACGTATATACGTCGCTAAATACCTAACTTGAACATTTAGCCGGAAAGGGGGGGGGGGCGATTTGCACGTAAACCAAAGAAGCAAAAAGACACAAATTTGCACTCTGTTCAACCGGAAACTCGTTCGCGAAAATTATACATGTTTTGTGTGGAAAACAAAAAATCTTAAACATATCCGGCCTTACTTACTATTTAAAATACGAGTTTAATCCAACGCTAAGTCAGTTTCGGCCATACAAAAAACTGGGCAAATAGTAAGTAAGACCAATCTTGAATAATTAGGATTTAAGGGTTTTTAGTTTGGTATAATGTATTATGCTTCCTATTAATCTATTAACGATGGTCAAACATGGCGTAAAAGATATAACACCGAGCTCTATGATCTTTACCAGGACATTAGCGTAGTCAAGTTCATTTAGATTAACAGTCTACGCTGATTGGACATTTACGCCATATGAATGATCTGGAGCTCCCAAAAAGGGTGTTGTCTAATGACCCAACAGGTAGAAGATGCGTAGGGAGACCTAAACTACGATGGTTGGACGGCGAATTTATTGTCGAGCTATAGGGCAGCAGAACTGGAAGGTGGCAGTTAGCGATGGAGCAGTATGGAAAAGATTCTTGGTGGCAGCTAGGACCCATCAAGGGTTGTGACGCTGAGGATGATGATGATGTATTCTGCTTCAACTATACATACTATCGTCATCTTGAGTTGGATCTCATGTGTTACATGTAACTAGTTATATTAAATAAATAATTGTTGCTAGTTTGTTATTCATACTGGTTGTTTGCAAAAAGTGGAACATAATACTTATAATATTGATATATTAGGTATCATACTCCAAAAGTTATCTCTTTCGTTTTCACTTATCCGATTCATTTTCATGTCAGCTTTGTGATAACCCTGAACAGACTTCTGAGCATATCCTATGGGAATGCACTAATTTCTCCTTGTCAACATTCCGACGAGAACTCTACGACGATGTCCGAGGGAATTTCTTTGGACCCATTGGACATGCGGACCTTGTAGCCACGAAGAGCAACTTTAGGGCTTTCAAGGCTTTCTGTCTTAAATTCGGTGCACTCTTATATTCACTATCAGTGAATAGTGAACCAGTTGTTTCCACATTAATTAGCTCTCTTTGGCACATTAAGTGCAGTGTCTGCAAGGATTTAGAGTTCCCCGGACTCTTAGTATGTTCTTTATGTGTTCTTTCGGAGTTTTGCAAGGGGCTGTTATTAGTCCCCATATATAAGCAGAACCGTTGGTGGTGGGGGAAGAACAACAATCCTACTCCAAATTGCACGGAATAGAAAATCAATTTACGGCGCCGACTGAACAAAAATGCAATATGAATTTAATGTCAAAACCACATTCACTTTGATTAAAAATGAATTACAAGAATCGATTAAATACATCAATTTAACTTGCATTATTAAAATATTGTGAGCACCCGTTCTTTCCACGGTACCTATGAGTTTTTTATTATAATATTTTAACTATTTTTTAGTGTTTTTTTTACTCATTTAAATCATATATAATTTGAATCCATCCATCATTCGTTTTTGTCTTCTACCATCATCTGTTTTCGTGGCTCAGTTGCTTAGGTATCTGACTGCTGATCAAATGGTCCCGGGTTCGATTCTCGGTGAAGATACAGTTTTTAAAATTGTGTTTTCAATCTGGATCTGTGAGACGATTAATATTGTAAGTCTCCAGAAGGTGGCAACTTGTTTTTGGGTGCGTGTTAAATAACTATTTGACATAGCACCTGTTAGTTGCCCGAGAAGCTACATAAAATAAAATAAAAAAAATGAAATCATGGTATGTTATGTTGGACTGCGTCCTGTTTGTTACTCATCGGATATTGCTGTTAAGACTGGTCCGTTTGACTGTGGATTACATAAAATATTTAATCGATTATTTGTTTGATATCACGAATACTGATATAGTTACATAGTGAGATATAGGAAATACAGTTGAGATGGTACGGGCACGTTGAACACAGACCGCCAGATCACATGGAAAACCAAGCAATCTCCATGGATCTTCCTCGACTTACATCTAGAGGAAGACCAAAGAATTCCTGTATCGTGCAAAGAAGAAACCAATTGCAGAGACATGACCTAGGTGACATAATACAGGACAAAATGACCTATAATTTAAGGACAAGGAGAGCTGACTCCAACAGTCAGCACAAAAAAGAGCTGGGATTTAGCAAGGGAGAAGTTTGATATCATGAATACATCTACATATTATCATGCATGTGTAGTACCTACCTATCAATGTTTTTATTTTTTTTTGTTAGACTTACATAATATGTTGTTATGATGACAGCAAGATCCGCAGAGATGCTGGATACATTTGAGAGGAGAGTGCTACGGAAAATACTGGGACCCGTGAATGATGGAGAAGCTTGGAGAATAAGGTATAATGATGAAATATACAGCATCTATAAGACTCATAGGCTCTCTATAGGTACATGCTAGACTGAGCAGGCTGAGATGGGCTGGGCATATACAGAGAATGCCGTCATCACGGGCACCCAAGAGGATCCTTGAGGGACATCCGGGTGGAAGAAAGAAGGTCGGCAGACCCAGGCTGCGATGGGAGGATGAGGGGAAAAAGGATGCAGAACAATTACTGCAAGTAGCAGACTGGAGGACAGCAGCAGTAGACAGGAGGAGTTGGAGGCGAGGATTGATGGAGGCCAAGGCTCAATATGGGCAGTAGAGTCATCGGAAGAAGAAGAAAGAATATGTTGTTATTGACAGCCAGTACTTTTTTTCATTTTAAATGAATTATGCATACACCTGATTATTAATATTATTATTACAATATTAGCAAACAAAAGATCCTGCAAAATGAACTTCCACAGGACTCTCCACAGCTCTCCCCAGTACTGTTCAACCTATACACAGCAGACGTCCCAGAAACGAAAGCAAGAAAGTTCACATACGCGGATGACATGGCGATAGTGATACAGGCAAACACATTTGAGGAGACGGAAGCCACCCTGAACGAGGACCTGATAACTCTTGACGACTACTTTGAGCGCTGGCATCTGAGACTGAATCCCAGAAAGACCACAGCTATGGCCCTCTATCTCAACAACCAGCAGGCAAATAGGACACTAAATGTGTCCCTTAAAGGCGAAAGAATCCCAAATGAAGCCTGCCCTCGATATCTTGGAGTAAAGCTGAACAGGTCCTTAACTTACAAACACCACCTCGAATGTGTACGAAATAAAATAAAATCCCGGAATAATATGATTTCAAAACTAGCCGGAACGTCTTGGGGTTGTGCAGCGCAGACGCTGAAAACATCAGCTATGGCTCTAGTGTACAGCACTGCTGAATACTGCTCCCCGGCTTGGGCCAGAAGCTCGCATTGCAACAAGATAGACACAGAACTCAACAAGACTATGAGGACGATCACCGGAACGGTGAGGCCTACCCCCCTCCCCTGGCTTCCAGTTCTGTCTAACATAGCCCCCCCTGAGCTTCGCAGATCCATGGCAACTGTTAACTTGGTGGACAAGATAAAAAAGAACCCATCACTACCAGCTCATCAAGACATCTTCCAACATCCCGCCAGACGACTGAAGTCCAGAAGACCAATATGGACCATGGAATATGTTAATTACAACATAAAAAGTGCATGGAAACGGAGATGGACAAGTGCGGAATGCCACAACAAGTCCCTGATTGCGGATCCCACAGTGCAAGTCCCTGGCTTCAACCTGCCTAGAAGACTTTGGGTTCAACTCAACAGAATCCGCACATGCCAGGGGTGCTGTAACTACCTTCTCTGGAAGTGGGGGAAAAGAACCTCTACCAATTGCGAATGCGGAGCGGAGACTCAGACGATGGCACATTTGGTGGGGGAGTGCACCTCACACGGTTTCGAGGGAGAGATGGAGGACATCCACAGACTCGTCCCAACGGCGGTCGACTGGCTATTAACAGCAGAGTTTCAACTCTGAGCCAAGCAGATGCCGATGCCATACGCAAAGAAAGAAAAGAAAGACACCTGATTGAACTAAAAAAAGAGTTTCAGTTTTTACAGTATAATCACCTCTATGCTATATGCGGAGGTATTGAAATATAATATATGTATCAAGTATTTTTACAATCAATATTATAATATTGACTTTGTCGTACAATTTTTCTTATTTTAGTTTTAATGACTGAGAAAATATCGATTGAAGACAGATTTTTTTTCCACATATTTATCAAAACAGATTTCATAGATTCATTGACTATTCAATGCATACGAGATTGTGTGAAATTTTGCATAAAACCAACGTTAAAAAATAAGTGACAACAACATAAAAAAGTAAAATGAAATGTTCCTAATAAATTATTGTTCGCGAATTCTTTTTCTTAATCTGACAGTAAAGGCAATATCCGTCTCTTTTATTTCATTCCAAGTGAAAGAGATGGTAGATGGTTCCATTGCATTGTTTGTATGTATGTATGTATAAAGACAGTGTACCTTCTACTATTATAGTTGGGTGTGACATTAACGAAAGCAAGTAGGTTGAAAGTAATGACTTTCACTTTAATATGCCTTGACCGCCACTGGCAAGAAATTCACAGAGTTGAATCAAGTATTTTGTATTTAAATTATAGAACTTTTATTCTAAAATTTAAATACAATAATGGATTCGGTAGCCATTAGCCTCCTGAAAGGTCCCGGGTTCGATTCCTAGTGGAGACACAGCATATCACTGTGTTTTAAATCCTCATTTATTTATGTATTTGTATTTTTTATTATTATTTTTATAATATTTAAATATTAATCTAATTATTTATATTTATTTGTTAATTTATTTGTATATGTATTTATTTATTTAAATATTAGTTTGTTTATTAATTAATTTATTTATTCATTTATTTATTTTTTTTATTTTTTTTTATTAATTTATTTATTAATCAATCAATTAATTAATTATTTTTTTTTATTTAATCAATTAATTTATTTAATAATTAAATAATTCATTTATTTATTTATGAATTTGTTTATTTATTTATTTGCGGCATACATTGCCCTTTATAAATATACATAAATACAACATTGAAAATAAAGTCACAGAAAAGAAAAAAAAAATTAGCAAATTAATAATTGTAAACTAAAACGACTTTTAATGCCCTTTTTGTTATAACCTCACACAAAGTGGCTCAAATATTATGACAATAATCTATCCAAAATCTGACAGCTTGATGTTTTTAAATTAATGTTGGATTTACTTATTCACTGTTTGTTACCAGAAATCAATACCTACAACATAAAATTTAAATAAAAGTTATAAAATAAAACATGCACTATTGACATTAATTGTAAGCAACGAAAAGATTGAGCTCTTAATACGAAAAAAAAATAAGCAACTATATATAAATAAGTAAAGATAAAAAAAATAATCTTAGTGTCCATATAAACATCTTATGCTATACTGAAATATACATATGTAGATACAATAAGATTAATCTCAGTCATATTTGTTAAAAAAATATTTTATTTTTGGAAACAAACACTTCACGCATAACAATATATTGTATTATGATGTTCATTATAAACAAAATTAACATTTTTTTCGCCTATCATCCAAATACTTCTATGAAATTAGCAATTGAATAAGGTTGTAATGGATTGCCTTTCATTACGGCTTCCACGGACCATAACTACAATTAACGAGTCATGAATATGGTCATACCAGTGCTTCAAATGGGTTTGATTAATTTATCGTGAAATAATAACATTAAAAACAAAAAAATCATAATAAAAATATTTCACATACCTACTTTACCGGCTCATAATATCTGCATTTTATATTTTTAATATGTTATTTTCTTTATATTATTTGATAAAAGTAGGTACCTACCTGCTTAAAAGTTGAAGCCTTATTTTATGAGTGTATAGTAGGCACTATCCAGTAAATGATATACGGGAATCCATACATCCATCCTATCGTGCCATGTCCCTAACGGGGTAGGCAGAGGTAGCGCCATACGCCTCTAGTTTTCACACATTCATGCTTTCCTTTACATCCTTTATTTGCTTTCAAGCTTCCTATGTTTCTTTCCTACAAAATATTGTAGAAAAATTGATTTCTGATTTTTTTATATTTTGTTTTCACATATATGTATTTATAGTCTTATTTACATTATTACACTTTAATTTTACAACTCTATATCTCTATATCAACTCTCTACCTATATCTTTTGTTTTACTGCCCTGTGTTCTAAATTTTCAAAAATATTTCTATTTAAATTTCAATAATTAAGTACCTACCTACCTACTTAATTTCATAACAATATATTTTATATGTTCATGCCATTTCTTTCTGGGGCGGCGGCCCATATCATTTTCACTCCCTCTCAGGTCCGGATCCACCATAGATTCTAACGGTGCAGTTGGGCCTGGCGCAAATAAATCTGGGGCGCCAAATATAACAAAAATGATTCAACAAATATATAAAAAAGACCAAAAATATATACTTACCTACCTTAAATCCCGAAACAGAAAAAATATCACGGATGAATTTGAATTCAATTACTACTAGGTACTATTATAATTATCTATTAACAATCCAGAGTTGTCAATGATGAGTTTTTTTAAATAAATACTAAATACGAATGATTATATTAAATATATACTTAATATTATTATTCGAAGTGGTACACAACGAAAACCGTATTCACATAATAATAATAATGCTTAAAATATAATATATACGAATATCAATAATTATCTAATTTGAATCTCGCGCCGAAAGTAACAGTAGGTAGGTACTGTACGCCTTAAAATATGTATGTATGTACATATCTATCGTGCATTACACACGAGAAATTACGTGTAGTGGAATCGCCGGAACAATATTGCACCGTTGGTGCCGGACACATAGGTATTTAAAAGGTGCATACTAATTTAAAGAAAAGACAGATTTTTTTTACTTATTCTACAAAATTTATTTATTTATTGCGTCTGCATTTAGAAAGTACGGCACAACATACATCATCATCATCATCATCATCATCACTGGCTCTACAGCCCGTTGTGGACCTTGGCCTCCTCCAGCATTCGTCGCCATCTTCCTCTATCCTGACAGGCACTCCTCCAATCCCTTATTCCAACTGCTTCTACGTCCCGCTGCACACCATCCATCCATCGGAGTTTGGGTCTACCGACACTACGTCTACCTTGGGGCTTTAAATGAATGATCCTTTTTGGCACTCTTTCATCACTCATTCTTTGGACGTGCCCTGCCCATCTCAGCCTCCCTGTTTTGATGATTTTTACGATGTTTGGTTCTTTGTAAACATTGTAGACCTCTGTGTTGTGTCGTATTCTCCAAACTCCGTTTTCCTGGATTGGGCCGAATACTTTTCTGAGTATTTTTCTCTCAAACACCAGTAGAGATGTCTCATCTTTTTTACTCAGTACCCAGCATTCAGAGCCGTATGTCAGTACAGGACGTAGTAATGTTTTGTAAATGGTGACCTTTGTTTTCCTCGACAACACCCGAGATGCAAGATGTCTTCTTAAACCATAGAAGCATCTATTAGCCATGAATATTCGGCGCTTGATTTCGGCACAACATACGCCAACGCCAATTTAAAAAAATGTTTCGTAATAATATACTAATGTACTAATCAGAGTTCACTACTAGTGGACACTTATTGTTCTTCGTACATCCTATCACGAGAGCTTGCTTCGTGTAGACTATTACATCTCGCGCCTTCGCGACGGTGAATGAATGTAACAAAAAACATCTATTTAAAAAAAATCATACTATCTGTATCGAATAATTAAGACAACAATATTTGTTAATAGACCTCTTTTACACTTCGCATTAAAAATGTAAGTTAGTCGAGTTAGTTATATTCAGTTTACAGTTACATTCAATTTGTTGCGTGATTCACGTATGTTTTAGCAAATTATTTACATACTTATCATTTACTTGCTTACATAATATAATCGATTTAGACTATTCTTTACTTAATAATAAAAATCGGGGAGTAGAAAACTGAAAAATATAGAACAATGTAAATATAAATTTTTAAATAATGTAGGTACCAGAAAGAGAAAACTAATTACATACCTACATTGATAAATTAAATATCGGACTTCGACTCCCACCGTCACGATTAGGCTAGACTTCAATGCAATCAATATCATCAATTATTAAATCGATTATTAGATACTTATTCAAAGGTGAGTATTTTTTCCAATGCATTAAATTAAAAAAAATAATGCAGTGACTTCGAGTGACTTCCTATTTCCTATGTGTATAGTAGGTATTTATTAATTTTATACTGCTTCTCGGGTAACTAACGGATACTATGATACAGTCGTTGTTCATAGTTCACTCTTTCAATATGCTCAAACCACCTAAAATGTCAGATTCCGCAAAAGATAGCCAACGCTCAATGACGAAAAAAATCTTTTTCAAATATTCTTTCCACTTTTTTGTGATAATGTTATTTAAAAATCTGTGGGGGTATACAAGGTAGCTTATACATACCCCTACCAATCAAAACCTGATTCAGTTCTCATCCAGCATTCTCTCAGGTTAGTCATCACCTGAGAGAATGCTGGATGAACATCATGTAACCGAACACCAGCAGTTTTCATATCTTCCCACTATATTTAGGTACCTACCCGTCACACTTAGGTATCTACTACTAATCCATTTGAATCTCCCAAAAATATTTGATTGCTCTAGTAGCCAAAGTTCATTGCGCTCACAGTTTTTTCTGCAACAATTTCAGGGGCATGTAAACTTTTTTCATGAGCATTTTTATTTACATTTGTATTTATTTATAATATTTTAGTAGTTTTATGAGACAAGTTATTTTATGTTGTTGAGAAATAATAATTATATTTACGAAATAACACGACAAGCGATTCAAATATAAAGCTCAAAATTTATCTATAGAATACATTTAAATACAATATTTAATGTAATGTTCATTGGCGGACTAACCGGATTTTTTTTTCAAAAATTAAGTAAGATTGCGAAATATATGTACCTACCTACCAATTAAAATGGTAATGATAACTGTTTGTAGACAAAAACACATAAAAATACACTAATAATTCATAGTAATTTTTTTTTCTTATTTTATATATTTTTATCATCAATATGTGTTTTTATTTATGTATGTAAAAGGCATATTATGCCGTTTATAAATAAATAAATAAATTAATTAATTAATTAATTAATTAATTAATTAATCACTTTATAAATAAATTAATTAATTACTTAATTAATTAATTAATGAATAAATATATAAATATATAGATAAATAAATGAATTAATAATGAAATAAATAAATAAATAAAAGGGAAATAGATTTTGGAAAGGAAATGCGAATCAGGTTTAAATAGATAAAAACACAAATATTTACATACCTATATTAAATTTCATTTCAGGTACACATAATTTCTTCAAAGAAAAAGTAAATTTAAGTATCCGATAATATTGTTGATGAAAAACATAAATAAAATCATTGATATATTAATAAAAATTTAAAACATCTGTCAAGACAGAAGTTGTTATAAATAAATAAAGGATATAGAATCACTGATAGAACAAACTGAGGGAGGCCCGGCTGACTGCGTACCATGAGGGCCGACCCCAAACTATTGAGAACAACTATTGAGAAGAAAAAGAGGGAGGCCCGGCTGACAGTGTACCATGAGGGCCGACCCCAAACTATTGAGAATAACTATTGAGAAGAAACTGAGGAAGGCCCGGCTAACTGCGCAGGTACCATGAGGGCCGACCCCAGATGCTGTCCAACAAACAAGGACATTCATTTTTTTTTAAGAAAAATATCTCCTCCGTGAACGGCATATTATGTAAGTCGAAACTTCAATCTGGATACATTATAGATCGCTAGTCCAATATACTAGCTACAGCTCTTTCACCGACATATAAAATCGAAATATGTTTCGTGCACCACTTGTTGTCGACCCCTGAGTTGGACCTCACCATTGATTATTACCTGTTGGGCGTTGTACCAATTAAGCTTATATAACACCTTATCTGATCATATTACATTTACTTTTGCACATTCAATGCTTCACAATACCTAATTCAATACTTTTACTATACGCGATATTATACATGAAATACTCCAAATGCAGTTAGGTCTACATATTTTACATACCTACTATATTTATGTTCATAGCGGGAAAAGCAGAGATAATAGATAGTCACACGTTTTTTGAAGACACACATCCGCTTCGTTTAACAAAATGCTACATAATTTAGAAGTAACACAAAGAGTCGTGGAAAAGAGAATGCTGGGTTAAGAGATAGAAAAACTAACCTGAGGATAAGAGAGAAAATCAAAATAACCGACGCTGTCCAAAAGGTTGCCAAACAGAAGTGGAGCTGGGCAGGGCATGTCGCCCAAACCACAGATTCCAGATGGACTAAGAAAGTGCTGGAATGGCAACCTAGAATAGGCAAAAGAAGTGTTGGAAGACCTCATACAAGATAGTCTGATGATAGTAGACGAGTGACTGAAGGCGGATGAATATGGCCTGCTCCATTACTGGACTATGTCCATTACTGGACGAAGGAGGGCTGATGAAGAAGAAGCTTCGCTTCGTTTACATCCATGCTGTATCAAGATTTTCAGAGTCCTTCTTCTTCATGTCATATTAGGTCCCTCAATTCACTGATTTTTTTTTTGTAAATAGTAACAAAATTTCATGTTAAAATTAACCGAACTATAATGACTACAAAACATTTCGATTTTTCGTAACCAAATATTTTGTGCACACAGCCAAACAGTACAGTTATAAATAGATAAACCTTTATTACTAATTACAAAGGTTTAGCTGAAACGCAGGTTGCTATCACTACCGAGAAAGCATCTCTATATCTGCCGCAGTCCGGAACAATGCGCCGAAGTCTCTGATGCCGGTACACTCACGAATGTTGCGGAGCGATGACATCTGACGTCTTCCTATCCCTTGGAATTCCTCTATTTTGCCCTTCAAAAGCAGATGAAGCAGCATATAAACCTTTCGTTCCTGATAATAATAATAATAATAATGGGATGATTTGTATAGCGCCGTTTTTGTGATAACCTCACCTCAAGGGCGCTTTGAGTTTATTGTTATTTTATGTCGTGAGACTCGCGGAATAGATGAGTTTTGAGGTGTATTTTGAATTGGTCAAGGTTGTCAATTCGTCTCAGATGAGGTGGTAGTTTATTCCACGAAGCTGGGCCAGCCACCGCAAAAGCACGATCGCCAAAATTTGTGGTGTTAACTCTATTGATTTCAGTTAACTTGCCGGCCATGGTTGTGGTGGCTGACCGGAGTGTTACTTGTCGGTCGTTTGCAGTAAAAGGGATGCAGAGCTCTGTTAGATAAGTGGGAGCAATGCCATGGATTGCTTTGAATGTCAGCAAACATAGTTTGAACTTGACTCTCTCTGGGACTTTCAACCAGTGGAGGTTTCGAAGATGGTGAGAGATGTGAGAGAATTTTGCAGCTCCGGTGATAAGCCTGGCCGCTGCGTTGAAGACGGATTGAAGTTTGTTTAGCTCGAGTTTTGGGAGGTTTGCGTAGATGCCATTACAGTAGTCTAAGCGAGAAATAACGAATGAGTTTACTAAAGATTTCGTTGCTTCTACGGGAATATTTCGTCTGATGGATTTTATACGTCGTAGGTGGTAGAAAGCAGAAGATGTTGTGTTGTTTATTTGTTTTTTGAGGCTCAGGCTGGAATCGAGATGTATTCCGAGAAGTTTAACTGTGGATTTTGGAGTAATGTCAGTGTCTGCGACTGAGATGGGAGTGTTGTCTATGTGATGTTGCCGGCGGCATGTGGCCGTCCAGAGAAATTCGGTTTTAGTTGGATTTAATTTTAGTTTATTAGAGGACATCCACCGCTCTATTTCTCCGATACATAGACAAATTTTGTCTTTTAGAAGCAAAGATTCACTTGGAGTCGAGTAAAAGTACAGCTGCCAGTCGTCAGCGTAGCAATGTGCGAGAAGACCGTGAGATTTTACTATATTAAAGATGTCTTTTGTGTATAGCGTGAAAAGTAGCGGGCCAAGCACGGAGCCCTGGGGAACACCTGTCATCACCTTTGAAGGGGAAGACTTTTCTTTATTTATAGTTATGCTTTGAGAGCGATTTTGTAAATAGGATTTCAGCCACAAGTGGGCTTTACCCTGAAATCCGTAGGATATGTTCAGTCTGTTTAGAAGAAACGGATGGTCGACTGTGTCAAAGGCTGCGCTCATATCCAGGAATGAAAGAAGAACTAGATTGCCTGTTTCTGTTGCTAGGATTACATCTGAAAGTAATCGAAGGAGACCCGTTTCTGTGGAGTGGTGCTTTCTGTATGCAGACTGGTGGGTGGCGAACATATCTTGTGATTCGATAAAATAGTTGATGCGTGAAGCGACGATTTTCTCTAGTAATTTCGACAAGAAAGATAAGTTGGATACTGGCCTGTAGTTATTTAAATCACCAGGGTCGAGAGATGTCTTTTTTAATATTGGAGTGACTAAGGCCTTCTTGAAGAGGTTTGGTACAACGCCAGAATTCAGGGAGATGTTACATATCTTAGTTATGAAAGGAGACAGTTCGTGAGAACACTTTTTTAGGAGCCATGTTGGAATGGGGTCGAGAGAGCAGTTTTTGGATATTGAGTTTTGGATGATCTTTTGAATTTCAGCTGTATTAGTCTCATCGAATGAGCTAATTTACCCCGACTTAATGAAAAATTAAAAACCCCGACTTAATGAAAAATTAAAAATTCTGAGTATAAGGGTCGTATTACAAGAGTTATTTGAGAAAATGGTAAGGTCCCGTACTGCGAGAATACTGCTTACCGAACCTCAACTTTTTCGTACACTATTCTTAAATAACTCCCGTAATACGACCTTAAGGACCTAATTTTTTTAAACCATCCTAAATTTTGGGGTATGTGCATCAAGCGAATCAAAAGGGGGGTGGGGACACGCAGAGACATATTTTTTTGCTCCAAAATCTGGTGTCATCCATAAATACAAAATTATATGCTGCGAAGTCTCTAAGTTGGTGTTTTTTAACTTCAAAGTTGGAAAAACAATAAGTACAAAAAATCCAGTTCTCCATCTCTACCCATTCTGAATGTAGCGCCTTATTAGGTGAGACGAGACTGTGTTTTGGGGTACACGCTCGTGTCGTGCTTCGTTTTATACGGTAATGCAAACCCGCACACCTGTCGCTGGTTACCACATATTGTGGGATATGCCGTGATAGTATGAACAAAAAAATGAAAGTCAACTGGTTAAACAATTAATTTTATTTACTGTTGAACGGAAACTTATGACCGGAAGTAGAAAGGTGGGTACATACATAAGTAAATATTTTTGTGTACTTTCCTCTCGATAGTTGGTAATACCTACATATATTATGTACCTATATGTATCAACTTACTATTTCCAGTCTACGATATCCTTTACTCTTTTATCATATGTCAGCTATCTCCATATTATGTAATACCAACGCAAAATATACCTTCACATTTCTTTCAGTTATGTCATTATTGCATTCGTAGTTCAATACATTAAAATTGTCTAGATATACCTACTTAATTCGTTTTGCATAAAAATAAAATATTTTTTAAAGTTTTTTTGTACTACACAGTATAATTTAAGTAAATTAAGTAGATATATATATTTTTTCTCCCCCCAGCAATTGCTTATTTTTTAATCTAATTAATTGTACCTACCTACTAAAACAGCTTATAAATGGTTCATAACATAATTGGAAATTTAATATAGGTACCTTTGTAAATACTATTATAAACTGTTGTTTCAATATATCAATAAAATAAAATATTACAAATTTTATTTTATTTACATTTGAGACAAGACCTTGTGTGGGTATACACTTATGTGTCGTGCTTCCTTTATAAGGTTTAGCACACCCGCACATTTGTCGATGGTTACCCCACATCGTGGGATATGCCGTGACATAACTATTAATATAAAAGGAAAAATATTAAATACTTCATATCTATACAATACATATTTTTAAAATTTAATACATGAACAGGCAAGTGTGCAAAGACGGGTCTATTGCCATTATAGCAACATTTTCACTACGCCCTTTTCTTTAACTTCGATTGTCTGTCTGTACTGGAATTTCCCAATAGATTTTTAACTAACAACCCTACCTGCCCCCCTAGACAACGTGTCATTTAGCTCAAGAAAAGATAACTCAATGTATGGATGTGACAGTTGACAGATGTGACTTCCATACACTGAGTTACCCTTTCTTGAGCTCAATGGCACGTTGTCTAGGGGGGAGTTCTGATACTATCAGAATTTGTGTGTTCCCGATGACAATGCATGTTAATACTGCTTGATTCATTTATTATTTTGATAAAATTGAACGATTTTGTATTCATACAAAGTAAACAAATCTGTACGATTCCGGCTGTGATTTGATGAAATATTAATTAGGATATTAATTTAGATGCAACAATAATATTTTACTGTCTTAAATGTTTTCAATGTTGAAACAGTTAAAATCATCGTTATATACATTTGTAAACATGATTTAACTGTTAACTAAATTAAAATTAAGGGAATAAAAGTAACAGTATCGAAAAATTTATTTGTTAATAAATGTTTTAATTTTTGAATTTTAATTTGATTTTTTGTTGATTTACTTGTTCATGGTGACGAGGCTGTTGTTAGTTAGATTGATCAAGGCGTAAATTGTAAAATATTAGCTGTTATTCCTATCCCCCTATTCTCTCTCCCTTCCTGTTCAATTGAGGTTTGTGCGTTTAATTATCATTTATTTTATGTATGTACAGATTTGTATAACAAAGCTTTTTACTTTAAAAACGCGGGGAACATTACTGGTTCAGTAAATAATATATTGTGTTATATTTTATTACCGAATTGTATATAATTGTTTGTTTCTAGAAATAAATAAGTTACAATATATATGATTCTAACATTCAAAAAAATGCCTTTTATTTGTGAATGGTGCTTTTGAAAACAACACCTTCATACAGTAATAATAGATTGATTACAACAACAAAGTAATCTTAGGACACAGAAGGAATATTGTTTAACAAGTACAAATTCTTAGTGTAATAATTTGATTTGAAGACCGCTTCTTTTATTTAAAAAAATTATCCATAGGTACTCCATCATTTAATACAGTATTTATTACTCTTATCAATTTTATTTCATTTATTTACAATCGAGTATTGCCATAAGATCGTCTTTTCCAACTAACCTAAGTAAATTCGATACAAATAAATATGTTTCTCTTTAAAACAAGAATAATAATAAAAAAAATAGACTGTCATCTTACTGAATTATCATAGCAATAAGAAAAAGTACGCATGGGGATAAAGTTCAGCAATTATTTGACAAACATCACATGATGAGACGGCACTCGAAGATGAAGAAGATTTCTTATCGTGAAGATAATTTGAGGACTGATTGTATGTTATTAACTAAGTATCCATAGTAAGATAAGGAGTGGGTATCTAGTACTTATATACTTTACCATTTTTCTCATGAAAAATGTGTCAAGTAAAGGTCTAGTTAGCATTTCATTCAGATAGGTACATAATTATTGTTAGCTTTCTAGTTCAACTTGGAAATTGTGTTAAACATTTTACTACATATAAAGTACAAGGTAATTAAGTTACCGATGGTTCTATCCGGGACTTCTAGAGGAATTCCTCTGGCCTCGGGCCCATGACGTCTGATGCGAAACGCTATTTGTGCGAACGTAAGGTGAGGAGATAACACCTTCTCTACATTACTGACTGCCTTTCTACATTGGACACCAGAAGAAAGAGATTGTTGCAGAGCTTTATAAGCGACTGACACCATCTCAACGACATCAATTCATCGTAGCATCACAACTAAGACAGTTCAGTTTTAAACTTGTGCAATTTTATTACATACCATACACTACAATCATGGTGTACACCGTAAGTAATATCTATTTACATTTTTTTTTATTTTGAAATAATAATATCGTATGTGCTTTCAAGAACATAAAATAGAACTCCATAAAATAAATGCACTCATTAATCTACATTTCAAACTACGATATTTTTATATTTGAACTATACTTCTAATTCCCACTTCATAGTATGGGCTTGTGTTTTTGTTTTTTTTTTATGAAATGAATTGAAATGAAATTATTTATTTATATTATTTACACATATACCTACATATATATAACAATCACAAAAAAATAACTTTATTTTAAAAATACTTATCATAAACATAGTATGTACAATTGTTCCTATTTGGAAATTTACTGCCTCACTATAAGTCTGTTCTGAGGCAGTGCTGTTTCAATTTGCCCTGTGGTTACATGTTTTTTTAATTCAAAATAATTAACAGAGATAATTAAACATAAACAGAACAGAAAAGAAAAGAAAAATAATCAGAAAACACAACGTGAACTCTCAATTATTTTAGCCAAAAAAATTTTTTTATAGTTTGAATGTTTGTGGATAAACCGTCTTAAAAAACTTACATAGAAATTTTATAACTATCTTTTATCGCCGGTTAAAATATTACCTAAGTAAAATATTTACAATCTTTTTGGAATAAATTAAGTAAATTATTTCAAAATATTGTTTTCTTATTTACTACAAGTATTATATATTTTTTTTTAAATCAAGTACGTATAATCGAAAGTTTATTCACTTATTTTATAAACTTTGTCAAAAAAATATCATCATATTCATTGCTGGATACCAAACCCAAGACGCGAAAAAAAATATTTATCAAGTAACTTATTTCTTTTCCAGAAGTTAGCCGCTTTTGCCGCACTGATATGTGTGACCTTAGCTGCTCCCAGCCACGACCTTGGAGGTCACGGAGGACATGAGTACCAGAACACTCACTCTGAGAGCTCTCACACATATCATGTTCCGGTAACAAAGCACATCGGGGTTCCGGTTCCGCATCCAGTTCCGGTTGCCGTGCCGCAGTACGTGAAGGTGCCGATTCCTCAGCCCTACCCAGTACATGTCACGGTTGACCAACCGATCCACGTTCCAGTTTACAAGGTATATTTATTAAACTTCTTTATATTACAAGGAATATTATTAAACATCTTCATAAATATTAAAGATAAACAATATATCTGATTCACGTTCCGGTATAGGCACAAGGTATTTTTAAAACATCTTTATTTTACACAACAAATTTGCTAAGCTTCTTTTAAAATATGACAGATTAATAATATACTTGTCTGATACCTACACTTTGTAGTGTACAAGGTATATTTATTAAACTTCTTTATGAACATAGCCTCATTTTCTCTAATTATTCTCCATTAAAACAAAAAAGTGTAATTTTTCAATTTTATTATTTAAGTTTTATGTTATTTTTCTTGTGTCTTCTTTCAATATATAACTTAGGTATCTTTTCAATAAACACATAAAATATATCTGTGTATAATTTATGTAGTTTGAGTTTAATTAACATGACATTTTTCAATCAGTGCGAAGTACTTTTTTCGTATTCAATTAAGTACCTACATCAATAACACAACTCGCTCACGCGAGTCGCAACACTTATAAACTAACCTAAACTGGTTGGTTAAAAGAAATTGCATAATGGTAAATAAACCGCCAGTGTGCATTATATTTGTGTATATTATGTACAAAAATATAAATTAATTAATAAATATATAAACGATATAGACGAAAAAACATAATTGTATAGCAGTGAAAAATGTTTCTATGTCTTGTTTGTTGCGTGAAATATATTTTCCATAAATTCAGATAAGAATCGAGCCCAAATTCAAATGCGATAAACATTACTGACACTTAAAAACTGTATTTTTTACTACCTGTAATAGAGAAGTAAATCGCATTTTGCAACTGATTTTTACTGTAGCAATCGCACTTAAGTTAATGTGAATATTCATGCAAATAAAATGTTGAATTATGCAAAAAAAAATGCATAACTAAGTCAATATTATAACTTAAACATTTCTATATGATCCAAAATCATCAATTAACATGTGGATATGTTAATGGAAAGAAATAAAATAACTTATATTATTGTTGCTTTTTTACACTGATTTATTAATATATTCTTCCGGTATTCATATCGTGAAAAAAAAGTCAAAATTAATTAATTTACAAATCACAACTAATGACCAAGTTTTTTTATGTTAATTATGTAAATATAAAAAAAATGCAAATCACAAGGACTATAAAGATTCTGCGAAATGACAATTTACAAATAAATCTCTTATCAAAAAAATATAATAATTCGTCAATTTAGGCATCATTAAGTTTTAAAAAAGATTTATCATCGATCGATTGATTCATATAATATTATATTGATGCGTTTGCGCAACTTTCATCAGTCATGCATTTTATAGAGCTTCTTTAATAATTCGTTTGATATTTTATGACAAATTAATATCTAGTAATCAGCTGGCTTACGTGATCACTTTAAGCGCTTGCGCAACATTCACATATTACTTTTGCCATTTTATCGAGTTGCCTTATTTATATGTATATGTTACTCATCAATATATGTATTCTTGAAAACAAGCTAAACACTATGGCCATCTATGGAACTGTCGAAGAAACTCTTTTCAACACCATCTATTGAGAAATTGGTTGGTAAACTGTGAAAGATTTCCCGGTTCTCCTATAATATTCCAACTTCGTCTCTATTGAGATATTGATTTGCCAAAAAAATATCATGGACCTCCAACAGGGATTAAAATCCAATGTATGCGTATATTATGTAAATGCAATCAAAATTCATTTATTATTTTCTTCTTCAAAATAACTACCGATGCATAATAATGCCATCTATTAAAAAAATGTACAAGGACTGTTGCTTTCATTGTTTACAAATAAATCAACTTCTCAATAGATGGCGTTACAAAAAGGTTTATTCAGGTGAAATGTTTACACTTATTCAAATATGTACAACTTTCAAAAATTACATTGACAAGGGAACTCAATAAACGCATAATTGGTGAACGTTGCGCAAGCGCATAAAGTGATCACGTAAACCAGCCTGAGTTCCTGTGGTTCTTCTATTATATCCCAACTTCGTCTCTATTGAGGTGTTATTATTAGTAAAAATATTCACTATTTGGTTATAACTTTACTGTTGGGCATATAATATATTATATACATTTATAATATTAGCCAGCGTATGTTTGTATCATTTCTCTTTTCTAAGTTAACTTTTTGGCTTCAAAACCACCTGGGTTGTATTAAATAACTATACAATTAATAAAAAACAAAATTAATTGTAGTAATTATGCTTTCTTAACCATTTTCAATCCATACATTTGCATTAGAATTTTATGCCATTACAATATATGTATTTATTGTCAAAAAGATCCCCTTTGTATCACATACTAAATTATAAATAATTTTTCAGGTCGTTCCCCAAATTGTGGAGAAACCAGTACCATACCACGTGGAGAAACCAGTCCCTTATGAAGTCGAGAAGCCATACCCCGTAGAAGTTGAAAAGAAGATCGAAGTACCAGTGCCCAAACCGTACCCAGTCCATGTACCAGTCTACAAGCACATCTTCCATCACACCGGAGGCAAATCTGGTGGATGGAAACACTAAGAACTTCTGCAGACGACGTGCTCCAAACTTTCGAATTACGCCTCAAAACGCTGACGTCTATATTTCGAATCCGGAACATCTAACTTTGAGTATTATCGATGTCTAAATTCGTTTTCTTGCATTCTCAAAAAGCTTTCAAATTTGAAACACTTGTTTAATTCTGTTTTTATTTTCATGTGAGCACGCGAAATCGTTTTTGTTGTTAAATTTGTTAATATTTGTTTTCTTGTTGTTGTTATTAACTGAATTTGATATTCAGTGAAGATTGTGATATTGTTACGCCGTTGCTTGGTGCATTGTTTTTACTTTTTTAATAAAATAATAGAACAAAATTTATATATTTTTTATTTTTTTCTCCATTTTATAATTTGAATACTGGTCATTATAAAGAAATTTCAACATAGTAATGAAATTAGATACAAATCAAATAAATTCGATCAACTTTATTTATTTGATCGATATTGTCCATTTTAATATTGAATCTACACATAGTATTATTATGTCATTTTAATTCATAATCTACATCCATACCTACCATTAAGCATCTATTCGGGGTAGGGAAAAAGGGCTGAACTCCACACTATCTTCTCCTGACACACGTGTTTTTACATAGGAAAATAATAATAATAAATACTTCCTTGCACCCTGCGCAAGTAGCGAGTTTATATCCGTACGGCATTTTTTTTCCAACTAGCCAGTGTTTCCAGCCCAGAAAAGCAATATTTGCGTTAAGTATAAATGAAATTAAATAAATTTCTTCTCCGCTGGGAATCGAGCCCGGGACACCCGCACAGTAACATATTTTAAATTATTCAATCATTTGGATTTAAGATTTTATATTTAGATGGATAGGTACTCTCATTTTTATTCTCCACTACTATACAATAGTGCTATTTAACAAATTATCACCGCATAGTCAAATTAGTCAAATTAATATTCTTTACAAAATATCGATACAGCCCCCTTAGACAACGTGTCATATTTAGCTCAAGAAAAGAAACAAAAAAGATAACTCAATGTATGGAAGTGACAGATGTCACGTGAATGGCAACTGTCACTTCCATACATTGAGTTATCTTTTCTTGATGTAAATGACACGTTGTCTAGGGGGACAGGTTACAATAATTTAACGCGAAGTTAATCAAATACTTTCCAATATTTAAAAAAAGATTATAAAACACATTCAGTAGGTAGTTTTTATATAAATGTATTATAGATTGTTTATGCAGATATTATGTGTCATGAGTCTGTATTTTAAAGCCATTCACTAAACAAGAGAATGGCGTGCAGAGTTTACTTTCAGAAAGATAATGACCAGCAAAAAATAATTGTCAACAATTAAGAGATAATAACATTTATTATTTTATTATAAACGTCTCAATATATCTACTTTATGTAATATCAATTTAAAGGAGAAAGGTCTTCTCAACAGATATCGCGTGTCATATTTACATAATAATATAGGAGTGCTTGTATTATATTATTATAGATCTCTTTAAAGTGGTACCTACACAACAACAAGGTGTATATCTGATTGAAATAAACAATAAATTTCACACACTATTAATGAAGATTATATTAAAAATAAAACAATATATTTTAGATTCTACGTATATTTTTTAAATCGTCGATCGAAAAAGTTGGCACGATCACATAAATGGGATTTTGAAAGATGGTGATGTTAGAAGTAAGAATAATAGAAGAGCGTGTATGAGATGATATATGGACGTGAATGAAGCGAGGAATGTATGTCAAGAGAGAGGAGTCTGGCGTTCGGTTCTCTCTGCCTACCCCAAATAGGGAAATGGCGTGATGGTATGGTATGGTCGATAGCTATTTCACCTTGTTAGGGCATCTTCAAGACTACAACCCGACATTCAATCATTTGCTGGCATTCAATCATTTGCTGGCATTCAATCATTTGCTGGCATTCAATCATTTGCTGGCATTCAATCATTTGCTGGCATTCAATCATTTGCTGGCATTCAATCATTTGCTGGCATTCAATCATTTGCTGGCATTCAATCATTTGCTGCCATTCATTCATTTGCTGGCATTCAATCATTTGCTGACATTCAATCATTTGCTGGCATTCAATCATTTGCTGCCATTCATTCATTTGCTGGCATTCAATCATTTGCTGGCATTCAATCATTTGCTGGCATTCAATCATTTGCTGGCATTCAATCATTTGCTGCCATTCATTCATTTGCTGGCATTCAATCATTTGCTGACATTCAATCATTTGCTGGCATTCAATTATTTGCTGCCATTCATTCATTTGCTGCCATTCAATCATTTGCTGGCATTCAATCATTTGCTGCCATTCATTCATTTGCTGGCATTCAATCATTTGCTGACATTCAATCATTTGCTGCCATTCAATCATTTGCTGGCATTCAATCATTTGCTGGTATTCAATCATTTGCTGCCATTCAATCATTTGCTGCCATTTAATCATTTGCTGTGAAGCACCGGCTTAGAATAGTGCTTCCCCTTTTTTATAATCACCGTTTTCGCGTGTGCCGTAAGAGCCGGATAATCGAGAATACAACAGGCAACAATAACATCTCACAAAGTTCAGCAGTGAGGTTCACCACCCATTCTGAATGTCGCCTTTTTAGGTGAGACGACAATAGTTTGTGGACATACACGCACGTGTCGTATTTCCTTTTATAAGTCCCTATATTTCAATAAGTTATCAAACAAAACTTATTGTTTTCGTCGAAAATGTTGTAAAGAGTTTCTTAAAAGAGTAGAGAGTTACCAGGATAATATTATATAGGAGACATAGACGAAGAACACAAAAATCATTTATGAAAAATTAAATAAATGGTATACTTAACTAATTCCTGTATAAAAGAATATGGCCCTGAATATGAAAAAAATAGAATGCAACACAGAATTGTCTAATGAAGACAAAAAAAACAATTAAATAAATAAATCGAACATATCGTGTAGGGATGTTGCTACCCAATGGTGTCCTCTTATAGATCGGAGCTCCTCGTTGCTGTCCGTGGGCCTCTTCAAGGTCCCATTGGTCACGCGGATTTTGTGATCTCAAAGAACAATTTTAAAGCCATTAAGAAGTTTTGTCATATTTATGGTAGGTACTTTACTATTGTTAGATTCTCAGTAGGTAAATTTTTTACAGAGATCTTGGTCATAACCCTGATGTTTCTCGTTTAAAAATATCTGAAGTCAATGACAGTCCACGAGTGTGAATCTTACATTCACATTCGTCGATTGTTTTTTTTTTGCACATATTGTGCCGAGCTGTTTACAGTCCCCATATGCAAAGCGAGTGGTGGTGGAAGTAGCGAAATAAATCGAAAAATATTAGTAATTGGAAACTGAATTTAATTATTTAAAAATATATTAAAAATAAAATAGACTAATATAATATTGAATGATTTGTAATTTTTGTTCAATTCATTTTGAATAATTTTACGTATATATTCTGTAGACATAATTTTTGTTTATTTGTTTTTAAATGTCTCCTTTACACACGAGTGCTTGCACTCTTGTAAAGAACAATATGTTTTTTTTACTGTATTTGTAGATATGTTATGATTGTATTTTTTATATGTTGTACGTAAAAAAAATAGGTAAAATAATCAAGTACGAGATAGTAAATTGTGATATAACTTGTCATAAAAAAATGTGATACCCTACAACTCTTCATAGCATTTGAGTCATATCTCAATTCGTTCATACTAAAAATAAAAAAAGAACGAATATGATTTCCTATCGAGAATATGGAAACAAATAAATATTAGTTCCTTACATATGAAATTGGCGTTTTGTATGGGTGGAACATAAAGTCGATTTTTTTTAAATAATATATTTATTTAATCAAAGTATGTATGTACCATTGCTATCTATGCACTTTTGCCATCTCATAGGTAGTTCACCGATCCCTTTACTAAAAAAACCATTTGGACGGGAATCAATAAAATCTTTGAAGGCGGTTTGGACTGCCCCATCGGAGTTGAATTTTTTCCCTTGCAAGAAGTTATCTAAATTTCGAAAAAATAATAATCTGTTGGGGCAAGGTCCGGAGAGTACGGTGGATGTCTTAAACATTTCAATTGAAGCTCCTTTAATTTGGTAGCCGTCTGTTGTGCAGTGTGTGGTCTAGCGTTATCATGAAGCAGCAGTGGCCTAGAGCGATTAACCAGCCTCGGTTGTTTAGCAGCTAGCTTTTCCATCATGGTTTGCAGTTGTTGACAATAGACATCTGCCGTAATCGTCTGGCCAGATTTAAGAAAGCTGTAGTGAACGACACAGCACTACTGCACCAAACGCTCACAAGTAACTTTTTTGGAGTAAATTTTAGCTTGGGGTATAGTTTGGCTGGTTCGGCAGGGTTCAGCCATTGCGATGAGCGCTTCCGATTATCGTACAGGATCCACTTTTCATCACAGGTAATGATTCTATTTAAAATCCCTTCATTATTGTGCCGGTTGAGTAATTCAACGCAGCAGTCAACGCGCGTTTGTTGATTTGCTTCGCTCAATTCGTGAGGTACCCACCTTTCAAGCTTTTTCACATTCCCAATTTGCTTCAAGTGGATTAAAACATTTTTATCACTAACACCGCAGCCTGCAGCTAACTCGGACATGGTTTGCGATGGATCCGCTTCCACAATAGCCTTCAATTCTTCATTATCAACTTTGGTCTTCGGCCGTTCACGGGGCTTGTTCTGCAGGTCGAAATTTCCAGAACGAAAACGTTGCAACCAAAACGCAATGTGTTTTCTTTTGCAGCACCGTCGCCATACACATAATTAATCCTTTGAGCCGTTTCTGCAGCACTGGTGCCACGGGGAACTCGTACTAGTAAATAACGCGATATTTCAAGTTTTCCATTTTGTAAACTGAGTGACGCAAAGAAAAAAAAACAATTGAGGAAAAAACAAATGAATTATAATTTTCGAAACACAAATACATGAGTAAATAGCTGTATAAATTTGAATTTGGAATTCCTAACCAAAGAGAAGATATTTGAGATCAAAGTTGCCAATACGGCAAAACGCCAATTTCATATATAAGGACCTAATATACCTATATGAGTTAATCTGTTTTAATATTGATACTTTCGCTGATATTTTTAAGTGAATACAAAATTTATTTACAAATCAAATTTGATTGCCTGTTTTCTGATATGTCCAACTATTAATCTCACTGTTACAAAACCAAACGCAATGTTTTATAATGATAGTAAGAAGTAGAGTTAGGTAGTTGTAAATAAAAAGTAAAAATGAATCGCGAGTGAAAGTAAAAATAATAAGAGATGTCGGTTTGTATGACCGCGGTCCATGGTCAGAACTGAGACCGTTCTATCAATCTTTTATTATCATCAAAACCAAACAATGGAACAATCTTTGCCCGCATTCAGAACTATAATCAGTTATGAAACTTACGTTAGCAAGTTCTAACTGTTCACAAGAATTAAGTGCTATTTTCAAAACGAGATAATGAATATCTTTTTGTGATTGTCTAGTTTTATTTTTTTGTTTTTGAATGCGTTTTGTATTGTATTTTTAGAGGCTTTGTTGACCAACTATTTTAAAAATATAAATTTCTCAGGAACTCAGGCACCTACAGGGCTTACGACCTGTCATCGGCTGGTTTACGTGATCACGTAAACCAGCCTGATGCCTGAGTTCCTGGTTCTTCTATAATATCCCAACTTCGTCTCTATTAAGATGTTATTGTCAATAAAAAAAAATGTAGGTACCTACCTGGATCTAAATTGACTAAATATTTATTTGGTGATAGAACCTTTTAATATGAATGTATAACAACGACGAGATAAAATGAACCGTGGTACGTAATAACTGAGCGCAGGTAAATGGCAACAATAACTATTATAGTAGCCTTATTTTTCTTATCACAAGTTTTATCACAAAATAAAACGTAGGCTTATGTCAAAAAATTACAAAATGAAATAGAGGACCACACAATCGCGTATGCGTTATTTTCCCACCGTGATAAGCCGTCTGGCATATATGTGCTGGTGTCACGGGTTCGATTCCCGGCAGAAAAAAAAATATTTAAAATTATTTCACACATACAAATATTGTTTCTCTAGACTGTAAACAATGGTTCGATGGTTAATTGGAAGAAATTGCCACGTTGGCAATAAGCTCGCCTCTTGTACAAGGTGCGAGGAACTGTTAATTATAATAACGCATTCGGTACAATGCAATTGTATTTTATAGAACCATTTTTAAAAGCTTCTTTTACTAGTTTAAATTATTATTTTAAAGTTTTGAATTGAAAAACATATTTTTTTTTAAAAATACGAGAATGCAAATTTCTTTAACGGGATTCTGCTTTTTTTTAACAAAAATCTTTTTTTTCCGGTGTTGTTCTTTATAACAAATTTATGAAGACAATATTCACAATATCAGCTGTGAATATTATCTTTTATTTTCACCTCAATCTTGGTACCTACGGACTTCCATTAACAGACCGACTGACAGCCACAAAAGAAGAAAACAATTAACCCAACGGAATTGCAAAAGAGAAGGTTCTAGAACTAGTACTTAGGTACATAGATAATACCCAAAGAAAGAACCTTACTTCACAAGCAACTACATAAATGTCTTTGTAAACATGAAATACGATTAGATAGGTAGGTACGCGTAAATTACGTAATTCGGAAGTAATCATTTGACAATCATACTCAAGAAAATAAATGAAAAAATAAGTTTTTTTACTCACTTTTATCATTATATTTTCTCTTATTGAACCAGGTATGTAGGTACTTATAAAATAGTATAAAATTACATAATGATTCATGACTACCTGTGTTTTGTAAAAAAGTTTATTTATGTAATATATTTTGTTTATTTGTATAAATACATATTGCACACTTATTGCTATTAAACGATTTCTCCCTTGCAACTAGATATAAAGTAAGATAATTGTGTGTGAGGAGTTACTAGTTGGTTAAATAAATTTTAATATAGGCGAGTTTAATAAAAAATCATTGCACATATAAATAGAAGCATACAAGAAAAATATAAAAAAAGAAAAAACAACATAGTCACATTGATATTTCATAATAAATCTAAAAGGAAACGAGTGGGTTGTGGCCAACGCTATACCACTAGAATTTCAAATTTTATTTTTTTTACTATTGTACTTCTGGGGCAACTAACAGGTAGGTACCTACACGGAAAAAAAAATTTCAAAAAATTTCTTCAGTCAAGAATATTTTTTCATATATAACGAAAATAATATTCTCTCAAATTAAGATTTTTTTGTTTTATCTCAAAACAGTATTTTCTTAATTCAAATAAATTTGTTTGAATTAAGAAAATATTGTTTTGAGATAAAACAAAAAATCTTAATTTGAGAGAATATTATTTTCGTTATATATGAAAAAATATTCTTGACTGAAGAAAACTTTTTTTCTGTGTATACAATGTCAAATATGAATTTATCGCGTACCCAATAACAAGTTGCCACATTCTGGAGACTTACGATATTAATCGTCTCACAGATCCTGATTATAAATAAAATTAATAACCGTGTCTCTACCGGGATTCGAACCCGAGACCTTTGGATCAGCAGTCAGCTACCTAACCAACTGAGACACGAAGGCCGATAAGTAGAATAAAATCCCTTTAGTTCCCTTTTTCAGGAGGATACAAAGTATACTAAAATAAATTAAGGTAGGTACCTACATATGTACAATTTCAGATTTAAAATTAACATATATATTTTTTTACAGAAATAAAAAAGTAGGTTAATTTTAAAATTAAGATTAAAAGGAAATTTCAATATTATTGCAAAATTGACAGATAAACTTAATTTACTACATCGGACGATGTTGACTTAAGATATGGATGGACGAAGATAGATACGGGTTGGGTTATAATATACCTAATATGAATATAGACAAAACTAGGTACCTACATACATAGGGTGAATACCGTATGTATCACACGTGTACGGTATAGAAGAGGAGGATGAATTCAAATTTACAAACTGTCACCGTACAATTTCATGGCGGCTTATCCTTCCACGGATGTTGTGTTGGTGTTACATACCCAACATAATGCTTTTTGCCAGCCTTGCCTCGGCTGGTAAACGTCAACGAGGATTTTCGAAAAGAAATGTTCATATTATACATTCGTACATATAATATATTGTATGTGCCTTCCAGTACATATGTCGGTTGGTACCTAATAGGTTGAGGTTTTTAAAGTACCTTTTGAATAGGTACTTTAAAAACCTCACCTTCCAACGAAACCTTCGTGTATGATTACCATAGTAATACAAATTATAATACTGGCCTTGATGGCTCTTTTGGTTGGATATCCGACTCCTGAACCAAAGGTCCAGGGTTCGATTCCCGTTGGAGACACAGTATTTTTATTATATATTTTCAGTTTGAATCCGTGAGATGATAAATATCGTTCTTCTTCTTCATCAGCCCGTTTGCATCCAGCTCCCTGTTTTAATGCGGTACGACCACCGTGTCTGAGGACGTCCCACGCTTCTTTATCCTTGTCTCGGACGCCACTCCAAGACTCTGGATCTAACTACCATCTGCATATCTGGCAATGTGTCCCGCTCAGTTCCAATTTAGGGTGGAGACTCTCTCGGCGACATCAGTTACTTTGGTCTGCTGTCATTCAACATCATTCTCTCCATAGCCCTCTGTGTCACCACGAGCTTGTGCATACTATGTTTATTCAATACTGACGTTTCTAGCCCATATGTACCTAAACACGGGAAAGATACAGGAGTCACATAGGGATTTCTTTAGATCTCTTCCAAATTTTGGGGATTATAAGATAAAAGATAGCTTTCCAAATTCAGCCCAGGCTTGGCCTATATTCTCCTCTCAATCTCAGCATCCTGATTCTCCCTGCCTAGGTTTACTATATTATGTCCAAGTTAAGTATGAGATGAAATTTTTTTTATTTTCTTCCCCTCGACCATGATAGATGATATTGACCCCGTGTTGCTCATAATTTTAGTCTTATATCGTTATGTCTCCAACATGAATGCAAACTCATTCTTGACTGTCGTTACCGAACGTCAAATATAGGTATAGTTTCCGGTAAATAACTTTAGAGATCTTCGTTGTGGAGGAAGGCGGTTTGCACATATATCACTATCGAGCAAAAAAAACACAAATGAGCTCTTCGCAGCCCACGTGACACAATCAACTTATTTGGCCCTACATTTGTTCGCTATATTGCGCAATCGTAATGGATTAGTTATTTGTAGAGGCCTCCTTTAATTAACAAATATCAATGGATATCGAAATGAGAAAAAAATGATAATAATTATTTTAATATAAATAAATAATTTATTTATTCTCTTTATAAATTTTAGGAAGAACAGCTCTTCCGCCACCACCACCCGTTCTGCTTATGGGGACTGTTAATAACGGCCCCTTGCAAAACTCTGAAAGAACACATAAAGAACATACAAAGAGTCCGGAGAACTCATATACCTTGCAGACACTGCACTTGATGTGCCGAGAGCTAATAATGTGGAAACAACTGGCTCACTGCTCAAAGATAATGAAGATAATAGTGCTCCGAATTTAAGACAAAGTCTTGAAAGCCGTAAAGTTGCTCTTCGTGGCTACAAGGTCCACATGTCCAATGGGTCTAAAGAAATTAATTCCCTCGGATATCGTCGTAGAGTTCTCGTCGGAAAGTTGACACGAAGAAGTTAGTGCATTTCCATAGGATATGCTCAGAAGTCTGTTCAGGGTTAATTTGTAGGGGCCTCCTTTAATTAATAAATACCAATGGATATCGAAATGAGAAAAAAAAATGATAATAATAGCAAGTATTGTTAAAATATAAATAAATTATTTTAGTAAGACTACAAGCTATACATTACGGTGTTACATATGTATAATAAAACAATTTGACAGCCATTTAGAAATATCTGCTGATAGGCCATACCAACGGTTGCAATATGACAAATATATATATAATATATTATGTTTCTGTAACAGAGGATAAAGGAAAATAATGATAACAGACATTGAAATAATTATTTTCAATAAAGGATCCTTTTCATACTCTTATTTCGCAGACTTCCTTGGGTGCTTGTTTATAGCTAGGATAGGTATGTGTTATATAAAATATATTATCAATGAAAATAATTTATGCTGACGTTTCTTAATGAGATAGCACTCATTCGGAAAATTACTAAGGGTTATTAAGTTCATTTCTGATAAATTGTTATGTATGAAGGTATGTATAAATATAGGTAGGTATACCAACCAGCTTTATATGAAAATGGATATTTGATTATAAAATATACACATCTTCACACAATCTACTTATTATAAATATATAAATGCATTTATGATATATGCCTACTAAGCTTAAAAAATAAATATGCCTTGTGGCTAGTAGATACATAACTACACCTGCATCCTCAAATACTTGTGTTATAGGTGAAGGAAATCGGTCGTTGCAGGATACGAACTCGCGACCACAATATTGCATGTTTAAGATTTAATAATAAAAATTCATAATATAAAAAATAATACTTATGATAGTGAATCGTAAAAGACTATAGGTAATAATGAATACATGTAGAATCACCCAGTTCATAAGTGTATTGTCACTGTAAATTTGTAAACTGCTAGCCCTAGAACAGGGTTTCCTAGTTGGGCAGCAGTAGTCTTCTTGTTTGTGTCATTGTTAAATATGGTGCGATAAATAAATAATTCATAAAAGACTTAAAAAATTAATAATTAGGAATCATCAGGGTTGATAGGTATTGGTATAGGGATCTTCTCAGATCCTTATCTTTTGATACCTATAAGGCTATATTTATAATATGGATGGGTAAATTATTCCCTATTGAAAGCTTGATCAATGTGTTTGTTGCATTTTATTTAGATCTTAAAAATAATTTACAACATACGCATTGATATTCGAAATATTTTTAGGAAGTGCGTAACGGTAGTAATAATAATCATGTAGGTATTAATTATTATTTTTAGTAGGTAGGTACTTTAAATTTGTTATTAATGTCATTGATAAATCGGCCATACAAAACAAAGTAGGTAGGTACCTACTTACATATTCATATTCTAACATAAATATCAATATGATTAATATTAGATATAGATATTGTGGTTTCATAACATTGAATTTATCTTTTCAGGTTCCACAAAGATGCCAGCTTTACAAAAAAATGTGATACCTTTTCATGTAAACATTTCACATTTTTTTTGTGACATTCATATCACAATTTGCTCATACTAGGACCCCTCAGTTCATTTTATGGGGATAATGAAACTAGTTACATTCTAACACATAAATAAATTTATTAAATATTTTTATTACTTACCTGTGTATGTAAAGGGAATATTGTTTCTAAATAACCGGAGGTAGTTTGGTCAAAGGTAGGTACTTTCATAATATTTTGGCCATAAAGCACGGTGTGCATAAAAAAGCCCGTAGATACATTTAAAATCAGACTTAACATCCATTTCCAATTACTTTGCCATCCGCAGCGTTTATGCCCATCTTGCCTCGTAAAGGTGTAGCATAAAAATCCTCTTAAAACTAAACATTTTCCCTTTTATGGCGCATCATCCAGGATTTTACGCGTCCACCGGGGGCTGAAGCAAAGGGAATCTCCTTTCTTCCCTTTCATAGCTGCTTCTCGAGGTTTTTCAGATCTTTTCTCCCTTACAAAGCCAAGCTGACCCTAACAAAACCTAAAAGCGAAAATGTAAATACGAGTTTTGTTGAATATTATATATTTATACAAAAATACAAATAAGATAGGTGGATAGGTAAGTCATATTTATTTTGAGATTTATTACTAACTTACTTTTTACTTCCGATGGCCATACAACTCTTGCAGTTTTAGCCTCCATGATGATGCTTCGCCACTTCTTTCGGTCTTGGGTCTTTTGGTGCCAATCTTCTCTTTCCCCTACTCTCTCTAGGTCTTTGAAATTTATTAATTAAGAAAAAGTGCAAATTATTTTTATATAAAAAAATAATATGGAATGATTCCTATCTTATAGTATTTTTGTGTTAAATTAAACATGGAATTAACCCCTGGAGTTATTAAAAAATATAATTAATATAATATTCAATTGTTAATATTTAATTATTATATTTAATATTTTATATTAATTAACTATTACTTGCTCTCCATACAATTAATGAGTTTATGTCCAATTGGCAATTTATTTCAAATAAATATTTTTCTAGTCCAGAGAAAGAACAATTGAATGAAAAATATATTTAAATACTTTCTTTTGCAATTCTCGCCATTCAGGACTATTAAAAATAATGGTGAGTTAGAGATCCAAGATAGGTGAAAATGCAGAACAGCAATACACTCGCCACTTTTACATGGTGCAATGAAGTGTTCTTACATTCCCTAAATTAAGCATATATGCTTGTGCTATAGGTGAACGAAATCTGTCGAGGCAGGATTTGAACTCGCGTCCACTAGATTACTAGTCCAGTGCGCTAACCGCTCCTCCATCGACCCATCTGTTAAATCATTTTAACCCATCCATTATTGACCCACATGACCCATCCATTATTTTGATTATTACTTTTTGTGGAACTGTATTATGTACTTGTACCTACTTGATTTTTTTTTGTCTTTTTCTTACTTATGTAACTATATGCAATTGAAATATTGTTTTTATCGCACATATTTTGTTTTTTTTTGTATAAGTATTTTTTTTGTAAATAATCTGATGAGTTCTGAAACTGTAAATAAATAAATGAAAATCTAAGTGTAATATACTTTGTTGAGAGATGAACAATAAACGCCGTATATAATCACAATATCTATTTACTAGTTGCATGTAACACACGACATCCAACTGTCGATGGCGATAGTATGTAGGTATCTATAATTGAAGAATACGTACCAGACTATGAACATTTAAACACAAATTAATAAATGTTTCTAGATATTTTGTTTTCTATGTATAAAACATGTAGTTATGTATGTCAGGATAAGATAGTATGGAGGTCCTACCCAGAATATGAAAACAGCATGATTGTATGTATGTACCTAATATGTTTAGAGATAAAGTATCAAACTATTGAGTCCCCGTAAATATTGTGTAGTGTAGGTATACTGTAGGTACTTAAAAATTGTATGAAACGAGACTAAGTACAAGGAGATTAAGTATCAAATTATTGGGTCTTCTTAGATATTGTGTATAGGCGATTGCCATACAAATTGTATGAAGCGATGTCGTCGCTAAATTCAATTTTTATAAAAATTGTTAAAAAAGTTTGAGATGTAGGTAGTAGGTACCTACTACTACAATGTTCATATTTTTTATATATAAAATTAAATTATCTAGTTGGCGTGTTGCGGTTTTATTGGATATTTTTAAAAACTTAGGCAGTTAAACACATACATAAATTTATCATTAGTCAAAAGAGACCGGCTCATACCATTTGCGGTTATATATTTATACCTTTCGTCCATCTCTGTCATACTACGTTGTCTCATTCGCACATTCCAATATTACACTCCCCCAATTAATCCAGAAAACACATTCACACCTTATATCCATCTACATCTTCGTGGCTCAGTTAACATCGTAAGTCTCATCGTAAGTCTAAGTGTTAAATTAATTTTTGACATAGTACCTACCTGTTAGTTGCCCGAGAAGCAATAAAAAAATATTACGATACATTTTAATTACAATACCATATTATCCATAATTCAACTTCATTATACAATAACACAATTTTCCTTGATAATTTCTTCCTTTTCCATATCTGGTATATGAGGCTATCCATTTCGTCTAGGTCGCGTCAGTCGCTTTCGTCGAATGGTAAGCGTTCCACCCCATGTCGGTGGTGTTTCTTTGGGCGGTAAAGATGTAATAATTACACAGACCCCAGTGAGGACCTGTGACCGACATTAAATGGATGTAACGACCGCTTTATTGGCTATACACATACGACCAAACTGCCATTTGATGGCTCGTAAACTGGCCAAACAGAAATATACCCGATTATTGATTACCGCCAACAAACGTTACCAACTCTCATATCTTACACACAGAAAAAATAATCACCGTTCACCATCATACAGCATCCCTTCAAATTATTTCCAGTAAATTAGATTCATCAACGAAATCTAAAAATAAAAAAAAAACTTATGCAGCTAAATTCAAAAATACACTGGCTTATTGCTAAAAAACGCAGAATGCCAAAATTAGGTGTCCGTCATGCTACAATAATATTAACTAATTAAATATTTTTATTCTATTTATTTATTTAACTTTTTGTACATAACATAAACAAATATAATGCACACTGGCGGGCTTATTGCCATTAGGCAATTTCTTCCAACCAATCAGATTACAGAGTGACAGAATTATACATGTACCTACATCAACAAAAAATGAAATGAAAAATGAAAATAAACTAAATCAAACACATTATTCTTAAGAAAGTAGTCAAAATATATTTATACTTACAAAATAATGTACACTCTAGCACATGCCCTTGGGCTAGTAGAGTGGATACATCCATGTGACTCCAATGACTCTTATTAGCATTTTATTGGTTTTTATATATGTATTCTTTTAATTATTGTTTCTCATAACCAATGTTCTTGTAATTGAATGGATTATAAAAATAAATAAAAAAATACTTTTTACTCCTCACTACCCCAAGAGAATATAGTGGGGAGTTATGAATTCGCAATTTCAAAGGTTTTTTATTCCAGATTATTAACTAAATAGTATAATGCGGAGACTATATTTAGAAAGTTTCATCACAATGTATCTGTGTATGTGTTGTGTAGGTAGGTACTACATACTATGTACGGCCGGCGTATTTATTCTAATTTATCGATTATAGTTCTCATTCGATTCTTTTCATATTTTGCTAATTTGTACATATATCTAATTCTCGCTTAGACCCAAACAGATTTTGAAGGATATATAATAAGTGCTTCTAGATTTTTTTAACTGTCAAACATTTCAAATTGACCCCAAGCTCAGGAAACTTAAAATTTGATATTTTCATATTCAAATTGCTAAAAAGGCATATCACATTCGTAAATTGCATTGAAGAATTATCAAGATTTCATAGTAAAATATTTAAATCAAAAATAATTTAACAAACTCATTTAATGAAGATGCTGAAATTTCCATACAGCATTTGAATACTTATGTAGGTACTTTTATATACGGTTATGTACTTTTATATACCGAATACTTTTTCATACGGTTATAATAACAGCCTATCCAACTAATAACCAATCATACAAAAATACATACTCTTTTGCTAGATGTTCCTCAGGCCTTCAAATTTTTGTTTGTTTAACTTCTAGGATAATAATACTAGTAGGTACAGGATTTCCTAGTTGGGCAGCAGTAATCTACTTATTTTTGTCATTATAAATATGGCGTAATAAAAAGTAAATAAATAAATCTAAAGTAATAAAGCAATCAATATGTTAGTGTGTGTGTGTGTGTGTATGTGTGTGTGTGTGTGTTTGTCTCACGCCTTTTGAAAAACCAAGAGCATCTAAAAATCTAATTTATGTGCGAACGTGTACCAGTATACCTGATGCAGTGTCACGCTAAAAATAATGCTATTAAAATGCTGAATTTTAAAGATATTTCAATAATTATTTTTTTCATACAAAATTTTCCAAGTCATATCTGTCAAAAAAGTGTACATTTTGCACGCAAATATCTGTTAGTTTAAAAGTTAGAAGTACGTATTTACACGAAAAAAATATATTTTCAAGTATAACTTAGCTTTTAAGTGAAAAACATGGTGAATATTTTGTCTAATTATAATGTTTAACTTATTTTTAAAGTAAGCGTTTTGTACAAATGTACATATAACCCCGCCATTTTAATATCTTTTCATACGATATTTAATTTTCCTACCGAATGAATATGTTCTTTAAAATGATATACCTTTGAAATAAATGTGGTTATGAAATAATAAAATGAAACACAAGACATTACAGCAAGTTTTAAGACATATATTGTAAAAGTCTGTTAATTATTAGTAAAGATATAGGCGTAATAAAATTGCATAATTTGTTTAAAATATTTGATTTTTCTGACAATTTTCATTTTTATGGCATCGAACAAACCAATGTAGGTACCTACATATTCAAAAAATGTCTCCATAACATTTGATATTTTTCACATGTTGGAACATGGTTACTATGGTAACGGACACATTCTGATATTCAAATAAAATTTGTTATAAATCGAATTCGAATTAATTTAGAACATCATTGTAGGTAGGTACCTACATACCTAATACTTACTACTTAAAAACCAAGAATATACTGATTTTGTATAGGAAAATTATTAAACTATTTTAGGTTAACTACAATACACATTCAATATACCTACAAACTATTTCCTATAGTAAAATTCTTCTTTTTTCTATGTAGACCTTTGGGTGATTTTTTCTACAAACTATTTCTTTGGGTTTAAATCTTCTTCCTCTTCTTTTGTGAAGTCATTTGGGACAGTTCATAAATAAACTATTTCCTATAGTCTAATTTTTCTTTTTCTTAATTTATGTAGACCTTGGGTGAGTTTTTATACAAACTATTTCCTATAGTCTTATTCGTCTTCTTCTTCCTTTATGTAGACCTTTTGGTTAGTTTTTAAACAAACTATTTTTATACAAACTATTTTTAAACAAACTATCCTTTAGTCTAATTCTTCGTTTTCTTATTTTATGTAGATGTTGGGTGAATTTTATATAAAATATTTCCTATAGTTCAATTCATCTTCTTCTTCTTCTTTTATGAAGACATTTTGGTCAGTTTTTTATATAATACATTTCATAATGTGTAATTCTTCTATTTCATCTTCTATGTAGACCATTGGGTCAGTTTTTATTACAAACTATTTGTTACAGTTTTATACTTCTACTTCTTTTTTTATTTAGTCTTTTGGATTAGTTTTATGTCTAATAGTCTATTGTAACGAAATATTATAAACAACATGCATACTTGATGAAAATACATAAAAACGAATGGGATGTGACCAACACTAGAATCTTCTCATTACTTTTGTTCAATCAAATTTACACCATTTATTATATCATCATATATTGCTTAATTTTCAATAACTACACATTTCATTTTGATGACAATATATAAAAAATCGGGGTTGTGGCCATTGCTGGATCTTCACAACGTTTATATTCATATTAAAAACTATTTAACATAGCTTAAGTCTTCTTCTTCTGTAATGTAGACTTATGTGTCAGTTTTAAGTCTATCAGTTTTATTGTGCAAAACTATAATAAACTATATGCACACTTGACGAAAAATATAAAAACGAATGGGATGGGACCAACACTAGAATATTTTCAGTACTTTTGTTTAATCAATTTTTAAACCATTTCCCATCATCCAAAATTACTAAATATTTAAAACACATTATTTGCGTTCGATGACAATATATAAAAATAGGGGTTGTGGCCAAATCCAAACTCTTTACGACGTTGTCTTTTTATAATAAGTCATATTTAAAATCATTTCCCATAGTCCATGTGTGCAGAAATTGTATGTGCTTATATATAAAAGCAAATGGATTGTGGCCATCACTTTAAGATTTTACACCGCTTAAACTCAATTAAATTTCAAACTACTTTTCATACTACGGTTAAAAAAAATTATGTGTGACAATATTATGTAGGTATATAAACGATTGCTTATTCCTTCACTAATTTACATTCTTGGCCAACGGCGGGACATAAAAGCTAGTAAATAGATAAAATACTTTCCTTTGAACACCTTTTAATTTCAATATTTTTCTAATATCTAAATATATGCTATATAAATGGAAAAAATATATTTTATATTTTATTTCTTTTCTGGCAAATAACATGAATTATATCAAATACAAAATTTAACACGCACCCAATAACAAGTTGCCACATTCTAAGCATTTAATAGTTTAATCATAATGGTCGATTTATAGGTTAAAATTCTTAAAATCTATTTAACACAATCTTGTTTCGGTCTGTATCGCTGACTTTCTTCGGACACTTTTCAAATTAATTTAATGTCAATTAAATTAAAGTCAAACTTAAATATTTAATTGTTTGATTTACCAAAAGCAAATAAACTATGAACGAACGAACGAACGAACGAACGAATTTATCCATTAATGAATGAATTATTTATTTCCAGTGGTACAAAAAATACAAATGTATGTACATAATTACGATTTCTGTTTAATTTATACCTAGTTACATTTTATTTAGTAAAGGAATAATAATTTAAAAAACAAATATTTTTCTGTTTTGTCTTTGCGTTCTTTCAGAGATCTTTTGAAGATCATCCGTGTCAATAAAATATCAATTAAATTATTTATATCTATACTTAAAACTGCTCAATGTTTTGGTTAATTGTTTTATTAACCAAAAACAAATTAACTTAAAATGTACTGTGGGGATTCATCAAAGTTTTCCGATGAAAAGATAAATTAAGAAAAATTTCGATCAGTATATTTTTTCCACAAACGATAGCATATCGATATCGGGCGATATTTTGTTCACGGGTGTGACTTTGTTATAAATTTGCATTCAGTGATTGTATGTAGGTATGTTTTTTTTACCCATAACAAACATTCAGTATGTAAGTGAAGAGGTTCTGAATAAATTACCCAGAGCTGTTTGTTTCTTGGACATTATGGGTGTCTGGCGAAACACGAGAAGTGCACATCTTATTGGTTACATGGACCCATGGCCCTTGTTGTGTGGCAAATAAGGAGCCTGTGTCCATTTAATTTCCCACCTTTTATTCTGTTTGGATTACAACATGAATAACCTACCTACATACATACCTCTGTAAATATATATAATACAGCAACATGTAATGTATACGTAGGTACCTACACGAGTCAAACCTTTATGGAATGGATGCTGTGTTTAAATGCTTTCTCAGTAGGTACCTACGTACCAACATTATTATAAAATCATGTTCTCCTGATAGTTAAAATATGTAAAATGTTTCTACACATCTGGGGGGCAAGTCTGGTCCAACCTGCGAAATCAAAACCCTCACAATTACCCATATCACGGATATAATTACTAGTTGCATGTAACACATGAGATCTAACTGTCGATGGCGATATTATGCATAATGAAAGAATACGTACCAAACTATAAACAACACAAATTAATAAATATTTCAAGATATTTTATTTTCTATATAAAACATGTAGGTAAGTTTGTCAGGATAGGATAGTGTGGAGGTCAGTCTGTTTTTCCTACACAGAATATGAATACAGCATGATGGTATGTATGTATGTTTGGAGATTTAAGTATCAAACTATTAAGTCTTCTAACATATTGTGTATAGGCGACTACCATACAAATTGTATGAAGTGATGTCGCCACTAAATTCAATTTTTATAAAAATTGTTAAAAAAAATTGAGATTTACTTCTACAATATTAATATTTTTTATAGAAAAATAAATTATCTAGTTGGGGTATTTCGGCTTTTTTCGATATTTAAAAAAAAATGGAAATATAGGCAGTTAAACTCATAAATTTATCAAAAAAAATATTTTTCTTAATAAAAAATGTTTAGAGAAATTCTGGAATTTTTTTAAAAAAATAATTTTGAGATTTTGTATTTGTCTATGTCTATACCAATTTTCAGCGTTCTAGCTTTTACGGTTTCTAAGATATATGTGGAAAAATAAACCAAAATTTAAAGTTGATAACCCCTGACTGAAACAAAAATTCACAATTCTGAGTATAAAAGTTTTGTAGGCCTATAGTTGTCTATACATTCTGAAAATTTGGACAAAAAACACACACACACACACACACACACACACACACACACATACACACACGCACGCACGCACGCACGCACGCACGCACGCACGCACGCACGCACGCACGCACGCACGCACGCACGCACGCACGCACGCACGCACGCACGCACGCACGCACGCACGCACGCACGCACGCACGCACGCACGCACGCACGCACGCACTCACGCACGCACGCACGCACGCACGCACGCACGCACGCACGCACGCACGCACGCACGAACGCACGCACGCACGCACGCACGCACGCACGCACGCACGCACGCACGCACGCACGCACACACACACACACACACACAACACACACACACACACACACACACACACACACACACACACACACACAGACACACGAAATGTTCTACTCCGAATTCTGAGTAAATATTTTTAGTTTGTTATTATTTCATTGAAATTTATGACTTCTGAGAGGAAACAAATGGGTTTTTTCGTGAACGTTATAAAAATTACAGGACTAAAACCGAGACTGTGAATGTAAGATCTAAACCATCCTGGTTTTGCTATGCTCATCACTAACGGCGTGATATTGAGTATGGTGTTGGTGTATATTTAATATTCTAAAAACAAGTGACATAATAATATTTCAGTTGTTACGAATAAATATGCTGGTCAGTATTGTTCATACGATAGGTATAGAAAATTGATTTGATCGGCCATTATGAATAGATGTGTGAAATGTGAATAGTTTGTAATGGAAAATAAAGAATGCCAAAGAAAACAACATAACCGAGGCCAGCCGTAATGTTGGTTAAAATAAACAGTATACAATTTCACGCTAGTTATGAACTCCTTCAGATGTTTTACCAATTTTTTGTACGCATATCTTTGCTTTTGAATATAATTATTGACTCGCCACCTTCGTTTACATATACTATTTGCATGTAACACTTGAGATCCAACTGTCTTTTTATTTTATTTTATTTTATTTTATTTTTTAATTAACACATACAACATTAGATAGTTTATTACATGGATTAATACATATGATACATCAATTATCTAAATCTAATGTCAGTTACATGTGTCAAATACATTTTGGTTTGTGTGTGTAGTGTAAGTAGTAAAGTATTTTTATTATTTATTTATTTAATTATTATTCCGCTTATGTAAGAGAGAGGGTGTGTGTGTGTGTGTGTGTGTGAGGGTGTGTGTGTGTGTGTGTGTGTGTGTGTGTGTGTGTGTGTGTGTGTGTGTGTGTGTGAGGGTGTGTGTGTGTAAAAGAGAGTATGTGGACTTAAGAGTGATGGGCCATGGTTAGCTATTGTTTTCTAATTTATCTATTTGGGATATTTTCCGTCGATATTCGTTTGGGGAGTCGTAAAAAATGTCCAAGTTTAAAATATCCACATACCTTGAGTAAGCATCCATGGCCCTATTGATTGGTGAATTTATTGCAGCATTTGTTTTATAATATTTGCATTTAAATAATGGTGTATGTCTTGTACGTCTTATAGGTATATTAAAGTCAATAAGTGTGAGTATATCGGCGGAGTCTATATGGTTATTTAAAACATTATAAATAAAAGATAAATCAGTCATTGTTCGTCGGTTCGCTAAACTTTGAATATTATTAACCGTTGTATTATTGTTGTATTTATAGTTGAGTCGTTTCAAAAATTTGCGTTGGATGTTTTCAATATTTTTTATATGGATTTTATACAGCGGGTTCCAAATAAATGATGCAAACTCCAGTGTACTTCTGACAAGTGAGAAATATAATATTTTTAAGGTTTGCGGATTTTTAAAAGATTTACCTATTCTAAATATGAATCCAAGTAGTTTGTATGATTTTGTAATAACAGTGTTTATATGTTGAGTAAAGGTAAGTTTAGCATCAAGGTGCACTCCAAGGTCTTTACATTCATTTTTATGTTTTATGTTCACATTATCTAGAGTGTAATTGTGGCAAATTTTATTCCTTTTTCTTGTGTACGATATGACAAAACATTTAGAAGCATTCAGAGAGAGGTAGTTATTTTTACAGTAAATCATAAGTCTGTCTAGATCTGATTGAAGAGCGCAACAATCGGCACCCGACTTAATTTCTTTGTATATTTTCATATCATCTGCAAACACAGAGAATTTGCAATGTTTGAAGCATTTCCCAATGTCATTTATGTACACAAGGAAAAGCAATGGACCGAGATGAGAGCCCTGGGGTACACCTGATGTAACATTAACTGGCAATGAGGAAAACCCTTTAACAACAGTTGTTTGGTATCGTCGATAGCGAAAGTATAGTTGAAGAATAAATACCAAACTATAAACCCATAAATACAAATTATTTAATATTTAAAGATATTTGTTTTTCTAAACAACACATGTACCTAGGTTTGTATGTCAAGATAGGATAGTATGGATATCAGTCCTTTGATCCTACCCAGAACAGCATGATAGTATGTATGTATGTCTGGAGATTAGTATCATACCTACTATTAAGTCTTCATAGATATTGTGTATAGGCGACTGCCATACAAATTGTATGAAGCAATGTCGTCACTAAATTCAATTTTTATAAAAATTGTTAAAAAAGTTTGAGATGTGCTAATACAATGTTAATATTTTTTATAGAAAATTAAATTATCTAGTTAAAGTGTTTCGGCTTTTTTCGATATTTTTAAAATATTTGGAAATATAGGCAGTTAAACTCATAAATTTATCATAAAAAAATATTTTTCTTAATAAAAAATGTTTGAGAAACCCTGGAATTTTTTTGAAAAAAACAAATTTGAGATTTTGTATTTGTCTATATTTGTACCAATTTTCATCGTTCTAGCTTTTATGGTTTCTGAGATATATGGAAAAATAAAGTAAAAATTCTGTTCTACTCCGAATTCTGAGTAAATCCGTGTATGGAACATATATGCTACGAAGCCTCTAAGTTGGTGTTTTTTGACTTGAAAGTTGGAAAAGCCGTGAAAAAAGTAGACCTCTGCATACAATTCTCGCGTATCCTGGCTTGAAACATTGTCGATATGTTAAGGGAACAAAGTTCTCCTGAACAAATCGACTGTTGGATTATATCCATGAAATGGATAATCACGAGTGTTTTGATTTCGCCGGTCGGACCAGACTTGCCCCCCTGATTTAGTTGGTAGGTAGGTACTAATAACTGTTTAAAAAATATACCAATAAATAGCTTCTTACACATTATTAGGTATATAATATTTTAGTGCAAGATCCCGCGATTCTAGACTTAGTGGTGCCCATACTAAATTTATACTTGCATTTACTTAAGTCATAGTAAAAAGGCTGTTTTTTTCTGTTAAATAATACCACAGCAGATAACAACGGTTGGATAATATGAATCCTGAGTTGTGCATGGTGGCTTTCGGAGATAACGGACTTCATAGTGTTGAAAAATGATATATTAACACGTCAGTAAATAGAATGAAGTATCGTAGTATGAAGCGTGATTTGATTTTTTTTATATTTACTACAGAAAACTATTAGAAATCACGCCTTCCGTTGACAGACACTTTAATTTTAGTTTCCACTATTTAATATGTGAAGAATACTTTAAAAAGGGTGTTTTTAATTTTACAAAGTACAAAGGCGGGTAATTACCTATAATACAAAAAAGTAATATCTTCTAACCAGCAACCTCGATATCTATTATACAATTACATAAATATTATATTTTCAATAAAGCATGTAGGCGTATCTAATGTTAATTATTTTTATTAAAAAGGTGTACCTATGTATGTATGTTTTTTTTTTTTTTATTATTTATTAATTTCCATAATACAATATAAAGTAAAATATAAAACATTGTTCATGAAATATATAAATGGAATTTATTACCTCACTAGGCAAAGCCTGTTCTGAGGTAATACTAGGCAATAAGTAAGCATAAATTTCAGCTACGTGAATTCTTAATATCTAAGGCACAAAAAAATATAAAAAATACAAATAATAAAGTACAAAAGTACACATTTTAAGTCATAAAAAAATATAAAAAAGTACATATAAAATACAATTGTAGGTACATGAAAAAAATTATTAGGTGTCTTTGTGTTTTTGTTAATGTGAGGGTGTGTTTGCATGTGTGGATATGTGTAAAAGGGTGTATGAAAAAGATTTTGATTGTAAATTATATTAAAATTATCTTAGGACAAACGTCAAGTCTCTCTCTGACTCTTCCCTGCCTCTCCGAATCAACCAATCAGTAACCAGTTTTCCAAAATTATGCCCACTCGGCTGTACTAAGTCCAAGATATCAGACATAACCATATTATATATTCTGGGTGCTAAAAATGTGTAGTGTCTCTGGGCAAAAGTAGTCTGTATGTATGTATGTAGGTACTTTATGAGCTTAAATCTCAAGATAACGTGTTCTTTAAAGCTTAACATAACAGGAAGCGAAACGTATTTTTTCTTGTATATTTCAATACGATTACATAGCATAAACAAAATTTGTCGATTTAGAAAATTTCAATATTCGAGATAAAAAAGCTTCTGGTATGAACAAGACTAACTTCTTCTTCTTCTTGTGTCATAGACGACCACCAGAAAGCCTCCCTGTCATGTGCAGTGCGAAACAGCTCCTCCACAGTTCTTATACCGGTCTATTCGCGGATGTTTCGCAGCCAGGAAAGCTGCCTTCTTCCGACCCCTCTACGACCCTCAATCTTCCCCTTCATGACGAACGGAAGGATGGCATACTTTTCACCTCTTAGAATATGGCCGAAGTACAAACACTTTACGGAGCTTAACATTGGTGAATAATTCTCTTTTGATGTTGGCTCTACTTCAGTGCTACTGACCATGTCAGTACACGATATTATTAGCATTCTGCGGTGGATCCACATTTCAAATGCTTCAAGGAGGTTTATAATATTAACTTTGAGAGTCCACGCCTCCACCCCATAAAGCAGAATTGACCACACATATAACACTTGACCATTCTTTGTCTCAGCTTTAAGTTGATATTGCCGTCGAGGTGAAGATTTTTCATTTTGTAAAATGCCGATCGGGCCGCTTCTATTCTGCATTTTACTTCAGTGTCAGGGTCTAGATTCTCAGTAATTATACTACCCAAGTACTAAAATTGTTTTACCCTTTCGATACTTACACCCTTAAGTTGAAGATTTGTTTTTGGGTGGCTAACTAGACAAACTAATAAAGCTTTATTTTACTTAAAATAAAACTATTATTATTATTTCGAAATATATTTCTGAATCCATCCCATCCTATTAGTGATATAGTATCGAGTGCTGGGCATTATTGAAAGGTATGCCACCACATCTGAGAGCTGACGTAAGCTACGACTTTAGGCCAGGGGATTGGTACACAAAGTGAGGTGGAACGGGGGTATCCCAAACAATTTTTTTTAAATATAGTTAAAGTGGACATTATAATGACACATTTATATAGCAGTAAAATTATTTGCTTTTTGAGATAAATCTCTTTGTTAAAACATGTAGGTACTTTTTGTTATTAGTGTTGTGAAACCTACTGTTTCAATTTTCATTCCGAACCATTCCGAAAATATTCTAATACGTTATATTGATTGCTTCCTGAATTTTGGTGGCACAGTCACCATGAAATTTAGCTTTTGTGTATTGATTTTTTTTATTTTTATATTACCTAAATGAATATATCCATGAAAAAAATACATATACCTACATCCTACATTCATTCCCTAAATTAAGCATATACTTGTACAATAGTTGAAAGAAATTGGTCGTGGCAGGATTCGAACTCGCGACCATTGGATTACTAACCCAGCGCGCTAACCGCTCTGCCACCACCCATCTAAACAAACCAATACACACAAGTTCTCAATTAAACATTTTATTAATAAAATAATTACTGAAATAAATCACACGAATTAGGCAACAGTCAGTATCATCATTTTTTTATCTAATATATTTATTGAGGGAAATAAACCTAATTTCAATAATAATGAAGGTGATATTATTCGTTTAATTTGATTTTAAATTCGACCGTAAATGAAAGAATGAGCGATAAATGACCACTCCATCTTAACAATATTCAACCAATGGCAACTATCTTCACGCCACTAATCGCCATTGAAAGCGTTCATTTTAATGCAGACGTAACAAACCACACCACGTAGACCAAAAACTTTTTTATTTTTAATAATTCGCCATTAAAATAAATATGCTCGAAATTTTGAGATTGCTGATTTGAATGGTTGAGATCGAATAATTTTCAAAAGTTTTATGTTCGCTTAGGTCTATAAAGTAACGTTCCACTACATTTGGACGATCCAACAAATCTATTACGACACGAAGTCCAAAAATACTTGCTATTTTTAATCAACCTTTGCTTTTGTTACACATTTGTTAAATTAAGTTTATTTACTGTTTTATTTAAAATATTTTCGAATATCACAGTCCAATATAAAAGTTTTCATAGAAAAGTGTTTAATACTAATTTTGAAGTAAAAACTACGATTTTTTTAAATTTATTTTGTCAGCGGATGATTCTTGGTGAAACTTTATAACTAGGTAATTATATATGTAATTAAATCACACACTGTTTCTTTTTTTGTAATTAATACATACATAATATATAGGCACTGACCGTGATCGGTGTGCTGAAAACCATTGTCAGTACTCTGACGATGAAGGCATAATTGGTGAATGTTGCGCAAGCGCATAAAGTGATCACGTAAACCAGCCGATAACAGGTCATAAGCCCTGTAGGTGCCTTGAATTCCTGGTTCTTCTACAATCCCAACTTCGTCTCTAATGAGACGTTAAAAAGTTTGTCAATAAAAATATCATCGTCAGAGTGTTATAGATTTTTTTTACTTATTTAATTAAGTGTTATTATATTTTCTGATTTTAGTAAAAATGCAGTTATGTTTTTTTGATTTAGATCCGAAAATAACTTAATTTTTACTTTTTATTCTCTAAAAGATGTTTACTAATTAACATTTCTTTTAAATTAGAAACGCCACTAATTAAAATGAAGTTTAAAATCTCTGTCTCCCATCGAACTCAGTGGGGTCCCCAAGATGTCCGCTGTGCCGAGGCGGGCCCCTGGGGTTCTCTGCGGGGAAGGGCCCCCTGGGACCCTGGAACTAATAGCACCTGACTCGCGACACAACACATTCACATATACACACATACGCACACAACTACAATGCGTTATAATTAAATGCAACGAAAAATATTGTTATTCAAAATAATAGGTAAATTTTCAAACTATACAACAACATAAAGCTGGTCTGACACGAGGTATTATTCCAATTCATGTGGAATATCTGATTTAAATCTGCAAATAGAGCATGCAGTAAATTTTCAGATAACGTGACACGAATTTGTTTACATACATACCTATATGGATTCCGGACTAACTCAAGGCCATTTACCAGAAGGTGAATTAAAATTTTAATTTAATTCACCATATAAACAAATATAATTGCACACGGGCGGGTTTATTGTCATTAGGCAACTTCCTCCAACCAACCAGATTACAAAGTATGACAAAAATTTACATATATGTACATCAACATAAGAACACTAAGATAAGATTAAAAAAACAAAACAAAACTTTATAGAAAAAATATTGGGATAGGACAAGGAGAGGAATTCGGGATCAGGTGTTTAGGGATAAATACAGCTCCTAAGCATTACAAACTGGAGGACGACAGCTGAGGACAGACGGGGTTGGAGGCAGAAGTTGAAGGAGGCCAAGGCTCGACTTGGGCTGTAGCGCCATCGAAGAAGATTGCTTCTTTAGTTTTTTCTTGAAATTACACAGTGGATTGGATAACGCAATATCCGGACTTAGGCTTTTCCATAGTCTTGCTGATTGTACTTCGAACGACGAGCTGAGAAATTCTGTGTTATGGGGATTGATAGTGTTGTACGTTCAGCAGATCGGAGTAGAAAAAAAAACAAAAATATCAATAAACTAAAACAATAACTTATACACTAGTGATATTCTTTGTCATTTTGATCTTATTCAACTTCCTTTATTTTACTAAAACTTTAGCGTAGCAAAAAATACTTTAAAAGACTAAATTTGACATTTCATTAAAATTTTAGTTTTAGAATCAGTCCGATTTTAATATTAAAACTATGCGTAATATACAGAAACAACATTGTTAATTATCTTCATCATATCACTTATTGTAGATACCTAGGTACAAAAAATGATAATTGAGTACCTATCAAAATTATACCTACAAAAAAAATTATATCATCGTGTAAAGTTTATTTATTTATTTTTTATTTATTTATTCTTTCTTTCTCACAATACATGCATATATATAAATTGATCAACAACGCCCCACTAGGTATTACCTGTTCTGGGGCTGCTGTTAGGTATATTACAGTATCGTCAATTTGAATATATACAGCAATATAATTTACACATCATAAATATAAACACAAAATACAAAACAAAGAAAACAACATGAGAAAACAACATGATTTAAAAGTACAACACAATTTTAAAAAAGTAACATAATTATTTAAAAACATCAATAGATTCACATTATGAACTCACAGAATAAAAAACAGGTCGGAAGCTATCGGTGAATAATCTCCTCTGCATAGTGTCTGCCTTTTAGCCATTTCTTTATTTTAGTTGTAGGTACACACACAGATACATTGGGGTAGGTATTATATAATGTAATATTATGGGATATCTTACATAAACTCTTTTTGTATTTCGGTCAATGTAAAACATATCGTTTACTCCGCCCAGAAAATAAATGTATCTACGTTGGTATTTGCAAATAATGAAATTTAATTGATTTATGTAATTGCCCTTGAGTTTTGAGTATCGACATAATATTGGTTGATGATTGTATACCTAAGTACCTATACTTTATTGAAATAAATTTTATACTTTAATTCGCCTTAAACACAAAAAAATTTGCTTTAGAGGCCAAATAGTAAATTTTGAAAAATTTTACACCCCTACCCTCAAAAGATTCGCCTTTGTAATAAAGAACAGTTTATTTTTACATCTTTATTATATTGCTCGAGTTTTTGTGAAAATTAAATTTATTTAATACTTTTCTTGTGAAAATAGTTTTTTGTAAAACTTTTTTTTTATTTTTTTAAACTAACTAAAAATCTACAAGGCCTATTACGTAGATTTTTACTTTTTAATTTGTTTCATATTACTTTTAAAAAAATCATTTTCATATAACCATTTTTGATTGTATATTTTATGTAACTAACAAACTGCAAGGCCAATGAAGTGGATGTTTAATTCAATCGAAAAAGAATATGAAAATCTACAGGTTTTTTAATATTTTAATGAATATTCTTGCTATTTAAAAAAAAACTCTAAATTTTATCATTTCCTAAAAAATCTTGTAGGTATATGTATCGCAGATTTGGTGCGATACAATATTTACATATTCGTAAAGAAATCTAGTGTGTATATTTGCGTATATCCGTACATATGTAGGTATGTTATAAAAGGGCCTTAATGGCTTTCTTATTTGATAGTCATTACATTGTTTAAAAAGGTGGTACAAAAGTAATTCCGATAATATTAACAATATAGATTTTTGTCGTTGCTTGGTGAGTATACCTATATCCAAAAATTTAGTATCAAAATTAATCCAAACCAAGAATTATTTTCGGTAATGCCTCCCTGACCAGCCAGGATAGCCTAGGATATACACCGATTTTTTAAACTTAACCTACAAAAGTTTGGTTAAAATAGGTTGGTTAGGTTTATTTGTAGTTATAATTGAGACAGTTGCATTATATATTTAAAAAAGTAACTAAAATATTCAAATAAAATAACTAAATTGGTGTTGGTTTAATAATTTTTTATCAGGGAGGCAGTACCATTATTTTCTCACACAAATCAAATATCTATGTATGTAGGTATAGGTATGCCAAAACTTATACAGCTGGGCCGGATGATTTATTTGATCTCAAATGTATTGCCAACTGTCAAAGTTCGTACGTCGCTCGTTCCATCTTTTCTCTGACACAACATTCCCGCTCAGGTAACCCTTAATCTGTTTGCAAGGAGCTGCATCATACAACTCTCTGTCAATGAGATGATCTCTAACATATTATAGAGTCATACTTGGTGTTTTATATAGGTGTTTTATTTTATTTTATCCGAACGTGATTGGGACATAGCAGCCGTCACAAACTACGCCACTGGATATGTCACGACCATAGAATAACAACTTCTGTCAATCATGACCGATATGCCAACAACATTTTATCTTATTAATAAAGCACATTGTCTGTTTGGCTGGTTGTGCATCTGTATTTCTGTATGTGCCCGCTATAGAGACAAAACTATATATAGGTAAACATTTTATGGAGCTCATTCAACGGATCGTATGTTTTAATGGCATCGACTTCAAAAAGAGATTCGATGAAATAATATTTTGAAACCTATAAGTTTTTTTGTCATATTGCTAGATGTAAAATTAACGTGCTTATAAGTAAATAGGGTAATTATTTTATACTTTTATGTGCATTTTCTTCGTTTTTATTTTTTATGTTTTCATTGTATATAGTTTTTTTTTAATTACCTACTCTTATTTTTCCCTTTTCTGTGAAATTGATGAAGGTATATTTTCAAATATCGCATAATAGAGCCTTATATTTCACGAGTGTGAATTTTGACGAGATATAAAATCTCTGACGCTCCTTAGATAGGTACTCCCACTTAAACATTGAAAATCTTACTTTTCATAGCGATTTTGAAGGGTCATGGAAGTGGATCATTTGACGGGGTTGGTGACGTGGTAAATAATTATTTGTCCATATCTGTAAGACATGTTTGTCGTAGATATAGATCGCAGGCACCTTTGCAAATTGAAGAGTTTGACGATTTTTTTCTCACGAGTCCCATCATCATAACTCGATGAAATTCATATGTGTGTTCATCTCTGAAACTCTGAAGCATTTCCTTTATATATAAAAAAAAATCATTAAAATCAGACAGTCGATCAGACAATGTTGTAAAGAGATCTTATAGCTTAAGTGCAAATTAAAGATGTTGTTGATTTTCTCATGGATCCCATAATTAGATCTTGACCAAATTGAAATGAAACTAATTGGAAGATACCTTCTTTCTACATAAAAAAAATCGCCGAGTTCGGAAAACGTGGTATAAATTTATCGCTGAACATAAATATAATTGAATAATATAATACTTATAACTGAATATTAACTTCAACTTCACCGTGACTCAGATTTTTTTAGTATCGTTTATACACGATGAAATTCAAACGTAAGTTTTGAAAGATGTGCATCTTGATTCCTCAATTTATTTTACCTATTTAATTTATTATGATTTGTTTTCTATATAATGTCGTTTACTGTATTGTTTAATTGATTTATTGTTATTTACTCTATCGTTTTAGTTTTGTTTATTTTATTTCTTAATACTTTTTGTACCAAGCATTAAATAATAATGTAATAATATTTCACGTGTAAATTTGTATTTGGAATACATTTATATTTAAAGGATTATTTGCACAATGTTATGTAATATATCCTGTGAGTTTACAACAAATAAAAATAAAAAGTAAAATGATAAAATAAAAAAATCCTATTCAGTTTTTGGAAGTCTTTTAAAAAGAGACCACGGGGTCATGAAAAATAGTGTCCGGGTAAGGCCATGCGGGTCAGCTAGTAATCTAAATAATATATTGAACATTTGACAAAATGTCTAAATCCTTTAGGTACTCGCTTATCGACGTCGGTCAATCTGAATGAAATCGTGTGTCGGTTCTTAGGGCCATTTTGTTCAAATTGGACATTGAATATTTATTTTGAATAGGCATCGAATACCTTCCTGTGTATTGGACAACCATCTTAAGGTAGTTTCAAATATACCATCATGCTGTGACCGAAACGAATACCGCACATTCCTGTCTTGATGTACATTGTTCTTCCAATTTTAAGATCTCGTTTGGATGAATGATCTTTATTGATAGCGAAAAGCTAAGAGAAAAATGAAAAATATGGGTATGTGGACTGATTCAAAAACGAGAATTCTGTTTAAAAAATCGAGTTTCGTATATTAACATAGTTATATCTACTCTACATACTTTGCTATCAGGATGGTTGAAAAAAAAATGCTGAATGCTAATTATATAATACTGCGAAGATAGGTATAACAAACAGCCATCATCACTTAGAATTAAAAAAATCAAAATAGCAGGAACAAAGATGGGTGGTTGCAGAGCGGTTAGCGTTCTGGATTAGTAATAACACGACTGATTTCATTCACCTATAGCACAAGCATATTATTAATGGAATATATAAGGATGTATGTACTTGTTACGAGGACATATTCATTCTTTAAAAAAAATTTACTGCGGAAACTGAATCAAGACTTAGATTTGTAAAAAATGTATGAAAGTTTATGTAATGTATTCGTGGTAATACCTATATAATGCGATTTGCGAGGTGGTTTATACAGAGTAAAAATAATGTAGTTATATAGGTATTTATATTATTTTCAATTGTGGTTTTTTTATTTTATTATGTTATTGTTTTAATATATTTTGTTTATTTTTAATGAAAAAATGTACATACCTACATAGATGTGATTTTCTAAAAATTATCATAAGTAAACGAATTTAATGTTTCAACTCATGTCTTTCTTTTCCTGATTATATTTTTGCAGGTTGTTATTTTTTACTGTATTTTTTGTATAATATGTAGGTAGGCATGTGCATTTTAGAATTATAAAATACAATATCTATATAAGTAGGAACATAATTTACAGGTAATTGCTTCGGAACAAACTCTGTCTAGTGAAGCAGCTATCTTCCATATACATTATTTTAATATTATATTCTTAATAAATAAATAATAAAATAAATATTTCCATTACTATGCCCTAACATTTCTCATTTTCTAAAGCTTTTCTTACATGTTATAATTGTTTTCATCGGTGGATTATGGTGATTAAAACAATCATTCTTGACTAGTACCTACATAATATTTACATGGGTGTTCGTAGTGAAAAACAATTATGACTTGGTTCTTCAACAAAAATAATTTTTATTCTTTTATGTGTAGGGACACTCATTTCGCATTTTTTTAAATTATTTTTTACATTATCTAACAAAATTCCGTACACGTACATATACTCAACTACTTTGAATGCGTCAGTCTCTTTTTTATTTTATTATATTTAAATTTTATTTGTTGATAAATTCACAGAATGTATTAGGTACATAACATTATTCACATAATTTACACGTGAAATATTACAAATTTAATGCTTGGTACAAAAAGTATTAACAAATAAAATAAATTAAACTATAGTGATAGAGGAAGTAACAATGACATAACACTTGAGTAATAAAATAGGTAGATAAATCAAGATGCACAATCTTTCATGACTTACGTCATGAATTTCATCAAATATACTAAATACGATACGTTTTATTATATTTAGTATATTTGATGAAATGTATTAATTTAATTATTAAGTTATGTATTAATTATTTTTCTAAGTAAATATATTGTATATTTTTGATTTACATAATAACAATTTATCTAGGTAGGTACTTAGGCAGGTACAGGTATTGCATTTATTGTAATCTTTTCAGATGGACTCAAACATATTTATAACCTCGTTGTTCTGAAAATACTCCAATGGTATAATTCATTTAATCAACATTTTGATTGATTATAATGATTATTTTAACACAACTTGTAAAATATTTTCCCTTAGTATTTTGGGCAAGCAATTAATTATTGCTACCTGATTAACATTCATATTTTATTGTGAAAGCTATTTAAAATATTAATTTTAATATAATTCTTTTGAATTTATCATAACAATTCGTTGAAGCGTTCACAATTCACTTTGTGACACAATCTATAGATCAAAAGTCATGTGATTAATCAAAATGGCCTACACCTGCCTAACAAAGTCCTTACAAATGTTTTTGTAGTGTAAATTCGAATGGATGTTAATTTATTAAGTGGCGTAATAGGCACCTTTGCATATTGTCATTAGATATGTATTTTTGATAAAAAATATTTTATAAAAAAAAAATCAACATTATAAACGGGTCGAGAAATTTTTGCAACCAAAATGGCGCCCTCGTTTTTTATGCCATAAATTATAAAATCATTTCTTCTGTATCAATGTTTAATGACTATCAACAATCCCTGCTTTTTACGCAAGCTTCAGAAAAATTAACCATTGCTGTTTATGAAAAACTAATGCAATTATGATGTGAAATAATCGATTGAATTTATTGTTAGAACTTTAGGAAGGGGTTTTACATCTTTGCTTAAAAAATTTTATAAATTGTATAATATCTCGACTCTATAAATTTTATAACATCTATAGAGAAACCAAGCTGAAATATTATGTAGGTAAGTACTTTCATCACTGAAGAAAAACCTGCCATTTGTTTTGCTGTTGTATTCTATAAAATAAATAAAATAAAATTATTCGCCACTTGGGATTTAAAGGGAAACTCAATAAAATATATAATCGATGAACGTTACTCAAGTGATCACATAATCCACCCGATAACAAATTGCATTAATTTGTATAATTCGTCGAATAAACTTTATTCAAAGTACCTATATCTAATATATTCAAGATAGATACCACCTGTTGTATTTGAAATGAACTATTTTATCTGTATATCCAAATGTTATCCAAAATTAGCACCTTTTCGTGTTTAGGTCACATTTATACTATTTTTAACACGTTGAATTTTAATAAGGGGGAAGGTTTGGAATTTTAACACATTTTTGAATTAACATTTACTCTTAATATATTCAAAGATATACATGATATTCGTTCGTTTGTATACTGTAGCAACATGAATATTTTATTTGAAAAAATGATTTAAGTAGGCACCTACCAGAAACAAGCCATAGATAACTGTAGAACATTTATTTAAAAAAAAACATATTTCAAAAATAGAACATACTTTTGTAAACTGCATACTCAAAATAGAAGTAAAAGGTCGGTACACCTTCACTATCAGAAAGGCGGCAAATAAGTGACGTAGAAAAAATATGGAGTAGGTAGGTACCTACTCAGATTCGTGTCAACTAAATAAAAGTGCACGTTTATTTTTAAAATCATATTGCCTACCACATGATTTGATCTAAATAATTTTATATATAATTTCGTGTCACGCCTGCGATGAATAAGTACCTATACCTATATTGTAAATTCTATATTAAACGAAATAGGTACCTACTTATATACAATTTTATTAAAATTATATGCCGCATTGCAGATATAAGAACCTATATGTAAGAAGTTTGTACCTTATTACATACTGCGAAAGAAATTTGCATAATATGCGATTGCCGAGGTACAAAATAAACACAGCGTTTGAAGTTGAAAGTCACTCAAGAGAGATAGGTAGGTATGTAGTTAAATACCTTCAAAGTTCTATATATGTAGATACCTCATCATTTCCTTTAAAGGCGGGGGGAGGGCTGGGTTCTCTCTCATTGGCTCACACATCATCAAGATATCAACAACAATAAGGGTCTTTCGTGACACTAAACATTTTCTTGTCATAGTTACCTAAACACTTTACCTAGGTATAGATACCTATCTTGAATATTTTCAATGATTGTCTTTTACCTACTTTAAATAAATAGGTACCTACCTACTCTTTCACATACGAATATAATCATAGATTTTCATATAATAAATTTACATCTATATTATCTGTGCATATAATATACTAAACTAGCGGACCCTGCAGACGTTGTCTTGCTCGAACTATTTATGAAGCAAAAAAATATATGTTACATATTATTTGAATCATATTATTGATGTTATTATTCGCTGAGCAAACTTACATTTTCTTGTTCGATGAGCCGCTAAACACTTTGAGGTTAGATTGATTGTCATTTCGTATATAATTCCAATACAGCATATTATGGTCAGATTGCGTAGTGTTGTCAGATGGAATAAACTATACATTGCCAAGTCGACATTAACGACACCTATTGTAATTTATAGTTATAAAAAAACATGTTTTTTTATTTTCCTTTTATTATATTAATGTTTAAAATTCCATTTTGTGAATCTAAACCATTCAGGGACTCACACAAACACACACAAAAAATTTCATCAAAATCGGTTCAGCCGTTTTGGAAGAGTTTAGTGACATACACACGTACAGAAGAATTTTATATATAAAGATGTCGCAGTTAGCAAATTTTGTATGAATCGAAGTGAGGATTTTTGCCACGGGACTTTTGACAACAAGGTGGGCAGGAATCGTTTTTGAATAGAGAATAACGACTAATGTGAATTGTTTTCGGATTTATTTGTCGAAAAAAACGCTTTGTTCATTAAGATTTGGAGAACAGTTATCTAGGAAGTGTTGAAATGTATGGAAAACTGCAATATGTTGCCAACCAAGAAATCAATCGCGCGATAAACCATGACTCACTCATTGCACGGAGTACTCCATGGAAATATACGGAAATCTTTGAATATATTTATATCTATTTATTTCATCTATCAGAAATTGCCTAATAGCAAAAAGCCCGCCAGTGTGCAATGTATATGTGTATATATTACCTACCTATGTACAAAAAGATAAATAAAAAAATATTTTGAAGACAAGTGCCTATTTCGAGCAGCCACTTTGCATTATTCGCATTTCACCAGAATTCTTCGTATTTGTCAAATTCGGCAAAGGATACAATATGAAGATAGTCTCTTTGTATAGGATTCACTAGGACAATCAGTCAGTTACGGTGACTCTGTGACGGAAAGAGTGACGATATAGAGGTAACTGGATTGATTGTCAATAAGCTGATAGATGACACGGGATCTTGATCTCGAGTGATCGAAGACGATCCTGAATAAATTCATCGTGACGAATTTCACTAGCCATTTTATGAAGATAACCGGTTTTAAACTCATATTATACGCATAACTACTTTTAATATTGTGTATTCACTACTATAATAACTCTTTTAGTGTTTTTGTGTTGGTAAGCTTGAATAGTTGACAATCTGGCGAATTTTGTTCTAGGGAGTTGCTAACATTTTAAAAATTTCGCTACTTTGTAAATTTACCGAGACTTTTCTTTTATAAATAATTTTAATACTCGTTTATTGTTCTTAGGTATAAATAAAACAATGTTTTATTATTCTTACTTTGTGGTGTAGACTCCAGAATTATTTCATCCGCATCTGGTCACATCTGCCAAAATTTAGTTTCTTACATCTGACAACACTAAAAAATCTTACCAATACAAAAACACACGAAAGGAGTTATTATAGTGAACGCACAATATTGCTTGTTACTATAGTAAGCTTGTTAATTTGTTGTCATTTTGTATAGGTCAGACTTACGTCATACTATAAAGGCAGATTTTTTTTTCTGTAAAAGGTTACCACAGCAGGTAACAACTATAGAAAAAATGGAACTTATATTATTGGTATTTACTTATAAACCAAGATCCAGCTACAGCCAAATTTACGTCATAGTATAAAGGCTGATTTTTTTTTCTGTAAAAGCATAACTCAGCAGATAACAACGATTGGATAATATTATGAAACCTGAGTAGTGAAGTGAAGTGAAAAACAGACTTCAAAGTGTTAAAATTGCAATTTCAGCGCGTCAATTATACTAGGAACATGCCTTCCATTTACAGATGCTTTGGTGGTGAAAATCCCCCAACACAGAACTTTAAAGTTTATAAAATTGTTATGTCTATTAAAATTTGTCTGTCAGGGTGGAAGGGAAGGGTTTCCACAAACCAAATGTCTGTAAATCCATACTATAATATTTCATAGTATAAATGACATGTTAAAATAGCAATTTTCAACGCTTTGAAGTATGTTATCTCCGAAAGCCACCACTACTCAGGGTTCATATTATCCAATCTACAAAAAATCAATCAGCTTTTATACTATAAATTTGGCAGTCGCTGGTTGTTGGTCTATAGATAAAGTAGATAGGTACCTAGCTACCTACTGAAATTGTTTTATGTAAACACCTTTATGTTAATCATATTATTATTGCCAGAATAATGAGCAAATACACAAAATGAAATATTAAATACCTAAGTATTTATCATGGCAATGAAACTTTAATAAACAGAGTAGGTAATGAGCAAATTAATGTAGGTAGGTACCTACGCTATATTCTTGGTTTGTGACTATGTTTTTTATGCCTTTTTATTCTATTTTATTTAAAAAAAACAATTAAATAGCACAGTATTTTTCCACAGATTCGATTTGAAAACGTTCAGTCGTAATAAATCGAATCTGTATAAAAATACCTACTGTGTTCTATTTTATTTTCTCTGTTTACACAAACACTTTAGAAGTAGTGATTTTATTTATGAAATAAACCACGAACTATCTTATCCGACCGGTTTCGAAGAAACAGCTTCTTCCTCAGGCCGGATGATAAGTTTTGAAGAAAGAATGAATGCAAAATGTGTCACAAAGTTAACATTTAAAATATTAATAAGTAAGTAGGTACCTACTCATTACACATTCGTTTTGAATTTTATCTTTTTTTTTATTAACACTCTCGTCACTCACAAATTCTAATCTTTAGCTGTAGTACCTACTGATTCTATAACGCTGCAACATATGATTTGAAATAATTTTAAATCTGTCGATTTGAACCAGAGCACAGAGCAGAGTCATTATGTACCTACTTATAACTAAGTACACAATTGTAACTAAACTGCGATATTTTATTGTTTTGTTTAGGGGTCTGGTATAAACCATATGGAAATTTAAGGATTTCATAATTGTGACAAGTTATAGGATATCACATTTATTTTTATTTCAATTTGCATTACACCAAAAATTATTGTCTGTGAATAAAAATATTAACATTGAAAAATATCGTTTTCATATTATTGATTGAGTATAAGTTATTTCGTTATTTCTAATTCCTTATCCTTAACTCACTGAGAAAAAAAAATTAAAAACCAGAATTCCATTAAAAATCTATTCCTGATTTTTCAAAACGGAATTGAGATTGGAATGTAAAACATCTTTATTTTGGTTTTTAAATAAGTAACTTTTATTTATTTATTTATTTTATTTATACATCTTCTTGTACATAATATAAACAAATATAATTGTACACTGGCGGGCTTATTGCCATTAGGCAATTTCTTCCAACCAACCAGAGTTTTAGTTTTAATAAATTTTTCTCGGTATTGTTGAACTATTTACCTACTCAATAAAAATTTATATAATGATATTGGTTGTCTTCATGAAACATCACTGCCAAAATGAACTAATATTGACAAGAACGAATTTCTTCGAATAATTTGCTCAAACTATGACTTTCCTTGATCATATAGATATATTTTATTTAAAATTTGGTATACCTATTATAAGAATATTTATATTTACCAACGTGAGCATTTTTGTAAACACCCTCGTCACTCACCGATTCTAATATTACGCTGTGGTATTGATTCTACAACGCTGCAACATGTGATTTGAAATAATTTTAAATCTGTCGATTTGAACCAAAGCACAGAACAGAGTAATTATGTACCTAGGTACATCACTGACAAAACGAACTAATATCGGTAAGAACGAATTGATTCGAATCATTTGCTGTAACTATTAGGTACTTTCCTTGATCATATAGATATTTTTATTTTATTTACTAGCTTTTATGTCCCGCCGTTGGCCAAGAATGTAAAATTGTGAAGGAATAAGCAATCGTTTTTATAATATTGTCTCCCAATTATTTTGCAATATCGGGCTATGAAAAGTGGTTTGAAATTTGATTGAACTTAAGCATTGTAAAATGTTCAAGTGATGGCCACAACCCATTCTTTTTTATATATTGCTATAAAGTGTGAATGAAGTATAATATACAATTTCTGCACGCATGGACTATGCGAAATGGTTTTAAATATGACTGTTTATCAACGTTGTAAAGAAATTGGTTTGGCCACAACCCCCATTTTTAAAAATTATCATCGAAAACAAATTGTAATATGTACCTATTGAAAATTTAGTAATTTTGGATGTTGGAATGTGGTTAAAATTTGATTTAATAATGTACTGAAAAGATCTAGTGTTGGTCACATCCCATTCGTTTTTATATTTTTTTCATCAAGCATTTTTGCACAATTAGACTGACACAAAAGTCTACATTAACGAAGAAGAACTATAGTAAATAGTTTTTAATTTGAATATAAACGTTATTGTGAAGAGTTCAGTAATGGCCACAACCCCCATTATTTAAATATCGTCAACGAAATCAAATATGAATGTGTTGAAAATTATTCAAAATAGGATGATATAAATGGTTTAAATTTGATTAAACAAAAGTATTGAAAAGATTCTAGTGCAGGTTACATCGTCACATCCCACATCCCATTTGTTTATACATATGTATTTTCATCAAGTGTGCATATCGTTAATAATATTTCTGCACAATAGACTATTAGACTTAAAACTTACCTAAAAGTCTAAATAAAAAAGAGAAAAATAAGTATAAGACTATAAGAAATAGTTTGTATAAAAAACTATCCCAATGGTCTACATAAAATAAGAAAAAATACATAAAATAGAAGAATTAGACTATTGGAAATAGATTGTATAAAAACTGACTAAAAGGTCTTCATAAAAGAAGAAGAAGATTAATCCATAGGAAATAGTTTTGTATAAAATTCACCAAAGTTCTACATAAAATAAGAAAACGAAGAAAAAGACTAAAGGAAATAGTTTGTGTAAAAACTGTAAAGTCTACATAAAATTAAGAAGAAAAGAATAAGACTCCATGAACCGTCGCTTCAGACCCTTCAGTACCTCCCGTCCCTTCAATCCATCATTACGTCCCTTCCAATCAGGTCCTTCAGTACCTCCCGTCCCTTCAGGCCCTTTTATACCTCCCATCCCTTCAGGCCCTTTTATACCTCCCATCCCTTCAGGCCCTTTAGTGCATCCCTTCCCTTCATTACATCCCGTCCCTTCAGCCGCTTAAGAAAAGTTTAAATCCAGAAACCATCCTGGAAGAACCGCGAAGAGATGAAAGGACCTTCTTTTCCCAGGATACTCCACCTTCAAAGGTAAAATGACTAAATACACGAAGAAGAAGAAGAAGAAGAAAAAAGTTTAAATCCAGATACCTGCGAAGATATGGAAGGAAAATTGGACCTTCTTCTCCCAGGATAGTCCACCTTCATAGGTAAAATGACCAAATACACGATGAAGAAGAAGAAAAAAGTTTAAATCCACAAACCGTCCTGGAAGACCTGCGAAGAGATGGAGGGATAGTCGGACCTTCTTTTCCCAGGATATTCCCCCTTCATAGGTAAAACGACCAAATACACGAAGAAGAAGAAGAATAAGAAAAAAGTTTAAATCCAAAAACCATCCTGGGCATACGCTCGACAATTCACCAAAGTTTCATTATAATCGGACAAACGGTTGATAAATAAATAAATAAAATAATTTTCCTATAGGAAATCAGTATAGGTATATTATTGTTGATTTGTAAGTAAATAGTATTAGGTAGGTACCTACCTACAACAACCTTCTAAATAAATTCGATTCCTAACAAATTTTATTTGAATATCACATTCTTTCTGTAGCCATGGAAACGATTCGAACACGTAAGTAATATCGAATGGTTCGGATACATTTTTTGAATATGTAGGTACCTACATTGGTTTGTTCGATGCCATAAAAATGAAAATTGTCAGAAAAATCAAATATTATTTACAAATTATGCAATTTTATTATGCCTATATCTTTACTAATAAATAACACATTTTTACAATATATGTCTTAAAACTTGCCGTAATGTCTTGTGTTTCATTTTATTATTTCATAATTACATTTATTTCAAAGGTTTATTATTTTCAAGAACATATTCATTCTGTGGGAAAATGAAATATTGTATGAAAAGATATTAAAATGGCGGCGTTTATGTACAAAAGGCTTACTTTAAAAATAAGTTAAACATTATAATTATACCAAATATTCACCATGTTTTTCACTTAAACGCTAAGTTATACTTCAAAATATATTTTTTTTGTGTAAATACCTACTTCTAACTTTTAAACTAACAGATATTTGCGTGCAAAATGTACACTTTTTTGACAGATATGACTTGGAAAATTTTGTATGAAAAAAATAATTATTTAAATATTTTTAAAATTCAGCATTTTTATCGCATTCTTTTTAGCGTGACACTGCATCAGGTATACTGGTACATGTTCGCACTTAAATTAGATTTTTAGATGCTCTTGGTTTTTCAGAAGGCGTGAGACAAACACACACACACACACACACATACACACACACATACACTAACATTTTGATTGCTTTATTACTTTAGACTAGCTTTTATGTCCCGCCGTTGGCCAAGAATGTAAAATTGTGAAAGAAAAAGCAATTGTTTTTATAATATTGTCACCCAATTATTTTGCAATATCAGACTATGAAAAGTGGTTTGAAATTTGATTGAGTTTAAGTATTGTAATATGTTCAAGTGATGGCCACAACCCATTCTTTTTTATATATTGCTATAAAGTGTGAATGAAGTATAATATTTATACAATTTCTGCTCGCATGGACTATGCGTAATGGTTTTAAATATGACTGTTTATCAACGTTGTAAAGAGATTGGTTTGGCCACAACCCCCATTTTTAAATATTATCATCGAAAAAAAATTGTAATGTGTACCTATTGAAAATTTAGTAATTTTGGATGTTGGGATGTGGTTAAAATTTGATTAAACAAACGTAGGTACAGAAAAGATCTAGTATTGGTCACATCCCATTCGTTTTTATATTTTTTCATCAAGTGTGCATTATATTTTTGCTCAATTTGACTGAAAGTCTTCATTAACGAAGAAGAAGAAGACTTGAACTATTGTAAATAGTTTTTAATTTGAATATAAATGTTGTGAAGAGTTCAGTAATGGCCACAACCCCCATTCTTTAAATATTAGGTGTTGAAAATTATTCAAAATAGGATGATATAAATGGTTTAAATTTAATTAAACAAAAGTATTGAAAAGATTCTAGTGCAGGTTATATCGTCACATCCCATATCCCATTCATTTCATATGTATTTTCATCAAGTGTGCATATCGTTAATAATATTTCTGCACAATAGACTATTAGACTTAAAACTAACCCAAAAGACTAAATAAAAAAGAGAAAAATAAGTATAAGACTATAAGAAATAGTTTTTATAAAAAACTATTCCAATGGTCTACATAAAATAAGTAAAAATACATATACCTAATAGAAGAATTAGACTATTGGAAATAGATTGTATAAAAGCTCACCCAAAGGTCTACAAAAAAGAAGAAGAAGAATATTTAGACTATTGGAAATAGTTTGTATAAATACTGACCAAAAAGTCTACATAAAAGAAAATGAATAAGACTATTGGAAATAGTTTGTATTAAAACTCTCCCAAAAGTCTACGTACTTAAATGAAGAAGAAAAATAATTAGACTAAAGGAAATAATTTTTATAAAAAAATGACCCAAATGTATACATAAAAGAAGAAGAAGATGAATTAGACAATAGGAAATAGTTTGTATAAAAACTGCCCTAAAGGTCTACATAAAATTAAGAAGAAACAGAATTAGACTCCAGGACCCGCCGCTTCAGGCCCTTCAGTACCTCCCGTCCCTTTAATCCCTCATTACGTCCCTTCCCATCAGACCCTTCACTACCTTCCGTCCCTTCAGGCAGTTTTATACCTCCCGTCCCTTCAGGCCCTTTAGTGCATCCCTTCCCTTCATTACATCCCGTCCCATCAGTCGGTTAAGAAAAGTTTAAATCCAGAAACCATCCTGGAAGAACCGCGAAGAGATGAAAGAACATTCTTTTCCCAGGATGCTCTACTTAATAGGTAAAATGACTAAATACACGAAGAAGAAGAAAAAAGTTTAAACCCAGATACCTGCGAAGAGATGGAAGGACAGTTGGACCTTCTTCTCCCAGGATTCTCCAACTTCATAGGTAAAATGACCAAAAATACACGATGAAGAAGAAGAAGAAGAAATAAGTTTAAATCCAGATACCTGCGAAGAGATGGAAGGAAAATTGGACATTCTTCTCCCAGGTTAGTCCACCTTCAAAGGTAAAATGACCAAATAGACGATGAAGAAGAAGAAGAAAAAAGTTTAAATCCAGAAACCTGCGAAGAGATGGAAGGAAAATTGGACCTTCATCTCCCAGGATAGTTCATCTTCATAGGTAAGATGACCAAGTACACGTTGAAGAAAAAGAAGAAAAAAGTTTATATGCAGAACCCGTCCTGGAAGACCTGTGAAGAGATGGAGGGACAGTCGGACCTTCTTTTCCCAGGATACTCCCCCTTCATAGGTAAAACGACCAAATACACGAAGAAGAAGAAGAATAAGAAAAAAGTTTAAATCCAAAAACCATCCTGGGCATACGCTCGACAATTCACCAAAGTTTCATTATAATCGGACAAACGGTTGATAAATAAATAAATAAAATAATTTTCCTATAGGAAATCAGTATAGGTATATTATTGTTGATTTGTAAGTAAATAGTATTAGGTAGGTACCTACCTACAACAAACTTCTAAATAAATTCGATTCCTAACAAATTTTATTTGAATATCACATTCTTTCTGTAGCCATGGAAACGATTCGAACACATAAGTAATATCGAATGGTTCGGATACATTTTTTGAATATGTAGGTACCTACATTGGTTTGTTCGATGCCATAAAAATGAAAATTGTCAGAAAAATCAAATATTATTTACAAATTATGCAATTTTATTATGCCTATATCTTTACTAATAAATAACACATTTTTACAATATATGTCTTAAAACTTGCCGTAATGTCTTGTGTTTCATTTTATTATTTCATAATTACATTTATTTCAAAGGTTTATTATTTTCAAGAACATATTCATTCGGTGGGAAAATGAAATATTGTATGAAAAGATATTAAAATGGCGGCGTTCATGTACAAAACGCTTACATTAAAAATAAGTTAAACATTATAATTATACAAAATATTCACCATGTTTTTCACTCAAACGCTAAGTTATACTTGAAAATATATTTTTTTCGTGTAAATACGTACTTCTAACTTTTAAACTAACAGATATTTGCGTGCAAAATGTACACTTTTTTGACAGATACGACTTGGAAAATTTTGTATGAAAAAAATAATTATTGAAATATTTTTAAAATTCAGCATTTTTATCGCATTATTTTTAGCGTGACACTGCATCAGGTATACAGGTACACGTTCGCACATAAATTAGATTTTTAGATGCTCTTGGTTTTTCAGAAGGCGTGAGACAAACACACACACACACACACACATACACACACACATACACTAACATTTTGATTGCTTTATTACTTTAGATTATAAGAATATTTATATTTATTAACGTGAGCATTTTTGCTGTCAAAAAAAACCATCTCCCCACTTCATCCTTTCTTCGAAACCCTAGTCCCTCTCCCGCCACCTGTCCTTCTACTCATTTTTTTTTTAAATAATGAATAAATAAAAAAAATACTACGAAATAATTTACTCATCCTCCCCTCGACTTCAAACACAAAAATGCAGGAATTAGGAAACCAACAAACATATTGTGCAATGAATACAACAAAACCTTCCCAGATACCTACACACATCTTCTCCAAATCATACGCAGCGCTCAAACATGAAATAAGACACATTCAAAAATCATCACCACAACACGCGATGACATAATACACATTACACATACACTACTTGTACTATTGATTTATAGCTCCTTAATTTTAATATTAATTTTTAACTATTCTTATATTTATGTATACCTAATTATTATTAATTTTCGCCCCTTAATGTTTTTGTATAATCAATTTCTTAACTAGGTATCTCATTTCCTTAATGTTATTTTTTTATTACTTTCTAATTTATGGCCTTTTATTTTTTATTTTTTAATAAAAATGAATACGTCTTTGTTAAACAAGTACATATACATCTTCCTACGTTCCCTAAAATAAGCAAATAAATGCTTGTGCTATAGGTGAACGAAATCGGTCGAGGCAGGATTCGAATTCGCGACCACTGGATTACTAACCCAGCACGCTAATCGCTCTGCCACCGACCCATCTAATTTTTAATTTTTATTTTATTACTTTGCAAACAATCACTTATATGTATATACTGTGAATAGTGTAAGGTTGCAGATAAACGTTGACTTAATATATTGCTATTAGTTATGCACACACTTATATTATGTAACTGTAACTGCTTGTATTCTTGAATGAATAAATAAATATGTTTTTATATGCTTACAATGTATTAGGTACTTCTTAATTGAAAACCTGTTATTAGATTTCTTGTTTATATTATCTAAAATGTAGGTACCTACCTATATATATTTTTTTGTAAATTAAAAAAAACTGTTGGTTGTAAGATATAAATAAATAAATAAAAATAAGGTAGGTAGGTACATATGTATATTATGATGTAGTGTATGTACATACTCGTATATAGGTACCTCTCCATTCCAAAATAATAGTATTAACCCGCCACAGTAGCGAGGCTCGCTCCGGCGAATAAAAAGTCCGAGATTAAACAGGCAGCTTCATCAGTTCCTCGTCCATTTCCCATCTCCCATCTCGGCTTATCTCTCATATCTTATTTATATACGGCGACCTGCCCTCGGCTGAGACAATAGTTGGAGGTACCTATCTACAGCAAAGCGAAAGACCGCTCGTATTCAAATCAAGTCAAGATTTGAATACACACTCTTATGTCCGAACATTCGCTGCTTACCCCACATAAAATACTTGTACAGACGACTCGATAAATTGAATTGAATGCTGTGAACGAATAACTTTCAGAGAAGCGATCATTTAAAGTTTCAACTGTGCGTCGGATCTGTCCGCTGTTATCTTTGAATCACGATCAACAGGCCCGGATCCACGAAATGTTCAAATGTTGCACTTGAACAATACCTAGATACGTTCAAAATTCAAAAAACTGGTAAATCATATAGGTAAATATTTTATTTTTTATTTTATTTCATTTAAATGTAAACAAAACAGTCATAACAGAGTAGGTACAATTAATTATATATACAAAACAATTCAAGGACCAAAAACTTTTTACAGCTTATTACTAAATAGTGAAGTGCACTTTAACAATTATAAACAAACACTATCATAATATATATATATATAGGTATGTATACATTATTAACCCTTTCTTAACCGATGATTCCAATTGGAATCGTTGATGTATTTTACGTATATTTCAATGAAAATTGATATCAGCTGTGTTATTTCTCTTCTAAAATTATTAATCACAATATTTTTGACCGCATTTTGACAGTTTAAAACTTGGTTATTGCGAAATGTGATTTTTTTGCTAAACACGGTTATTCAAAATTTAATAAATGTGAGTTTTATTTTTGTTTTCTAGCATGCTATTTTTTTTCATTCTATAGGTAATTATATTTCCTTCTATCTCTAATAATAATTAAAAATGAAATTTTTTTTATTTTATGAAAAGTATATAGTTTTACAATATATGAATGATGACAATTGGATTCGTTAAATTTCCAAAAAAAGGAAAAAAATAGTGTATTGTGAAAACTTTTGTCCTCTGGGAATCCTATGTACCTACCTATATTTTTTAAGGATCTAATACAAATAAACTTCATAAAAATGCATTTAGAGATTGTCAACCCAAAAACACAAAATGTACACTTGTACTTACTATATAGTGGAGAGCTTAGTGTTGGCCACAACCCACTGTTTTTTTATAATGATCGATAAGTATTTGCAAATATTTTAATGAAATTTTTGTACTAAGAGATATCGACGTATGGTAAAAAAACAAAACTTTCATTGTGTTCCAAGAACAATTCAATTGGACAGGGTTAGTCTGTATTCTTAAACAATAAAATGGTAGGCAAGGACGTTTCACATTAAGTTAAAATTTGGAAAATAATACCTATGTACCTAAGCAATTAAAAGGACAGACTATTTATTCCTTATACTAGAAAAGTATTTATTTATTGAATCACCTTCAAATTATATCATCGAAAATGTTCGAAATTAAGAACCTACATACTCGTAGTATAAAAAAATATTTTTATCAATTAGGTCCTTTACCTACCTCCTTTGTCATTGTAAAATAATTTTTATATACGAAGTATGAATGTAGCAAAAAATATTATATATTCATATCATCACGTCATATCCCACAATGTGGGGTAACCAGCGATAGGTGTGCGGGTGTGTATTACCTTATAAAAAGAAGCACGACACGTGCGTGTATACCCACATATCAGTCTCGTCTCACCTAAAAAGGCAGTACTTTCAGAATGGGTTCATTGCTGAACTATGCAACATGTTATTTTGCCTGTTGTAGGTATTTACGAATAGGTACCCGGCTCTTGGGAAAGTAAGAGAGGCGTCGGAAGACCTCAAAAAAGATGGTCTGACGACATAGCCGCTGTGGGGGGGGGTAGAAATTGGCTGCAAGCAGCAACCGATAGAAGGAAGTGGAAGAATATGGAAGAGGCCTATATCCAGCAGTGGAAGACAGAGGGCTGAAGAAGAAGAAGAAGAAGACCCGGCTCTGACGGGATTCCCGAAAACGATGACAATATAAAATATTGGAAACACTATTCTAAGCCGGTTCCTCGCAGTAAAAATATTATTCATTGTATATTGTGCCGATATAACAAGTAGGTACCTAATCGCACTAATGTTGAATATTACATAATGTAGGTAGGTATATCATATCAAGTAGGTATGGGTATAAATTTATCTAAAAATAACAACATGTTTCTGAAAAAATGATTGACAGCATAGTTTTTGGCAATTCAAATATTACTTCAATAATATACTCGACTATACAATTAATATTTAATTGTATATTCGAGCTATCTTGTTAATTTAAAAAGACTGTTCAAATGCACATAGAAATTGAATATAGAGAAAACACATTCGTTCTATATGGGCAACTCAGAGTTTGAATTGTGTTGAAGAATAATAAAATAACATTAGGTACTTACTGATTATCAAAACATAAGTAGGTACCTACCTACCGGCCTACAAATCTAATGGTTTAAGTTTAAATACAAACTAAAATATAATTAGGTATTATATGTCCATAACCAAAATGTGATAAATAACTACATTTTGACTACGGAGAATAGAGTACTGTTGCCTATCATCATAATATGCCCATGAGACAAAGCGAAGATGCAGGTCGATAAATTGCAGCATACAGAGTAATTTGTCTTCCCACGGCACTCACGGTTGAGAGCAGGCGTTTGTCCTTCCTCGCAGGTGCTCAGGTTGAGCGGGTCGCTGGGGCCACGTGGCCATGCGGAGCAGCCGCAAAAATAAGTACAGTGGTAATTAACTGGAGGCCTTCACCTTGTGGAGTCCACCGGACATTGTGACGTCCACCAGGCGTTGAGGAAATGTGTTGTGTATAAACATTGCACCAAATATATTTTTTAAGTACCCACCTTAAAAGCTTCGCTTCATTTTGTTGCATAAACCCCCGGAGGCGGCCATTTACCGTGCAGCGGTAAAAAGTTGGCTGAAAGCCCTAGCTTAGAAGGTGAGCATAGCGATTATTAATATAATGATTCTAGTAGGTAGGTGTTATAAAAGTTCAAATATTATTTCATTGCAGCTCTAAATTTTAATCTTATTCTTTAATGGCAACTCTAAACCACAGATATTTTTGATTTCCTTCCAGCTGTTAGTATTAAATATATCTTTTCTATGGCTATATTTCAAATCTTCAAATGTCAGGCGACAAACGTTGGAGATAAGGAATTTATGTTTTGTGCAATAATTATCATATTTTGTTGGTTTTATTTATTAAATATAGTCTAATTTATTTAACTTATTCACTGTGTAAACATGGATTCAAGAAAAAAGACAATTGATGACTACGAAAGTGTTGATGAGCTTATAAACTGTCAAAATACTAAAAAGGAATACATTGCGGATATGTTGGAACTTATGCAGGATCAAAAGTTTTTGGAAAAAGAAATAAAATATGCTTTGTCGTTAGTGCGAAGAATATCCAGCAATATAGAAGTGGCTAAAGAGGAATATGAAACAATTAAGAAAATTTTACCTAAAGTGACTGAACTCAATGAGGATGCTCAATATTTAGAAAACAAAATGAGTTATATTGAAAGTAATCTTCCTGCTAAATTTAATAAACTCTTACGACTGGACGATGACGGTGACAAAGAGAATGAATCAAATGCAGTATGTATTTTTCATCGAGTTATTAATTTCTTGACTAAGTACAATATTTTTCATTATTCAGATCCACTACATTTTACATGTCTCTTATTTTAATCACTATTAGTAAACTTGTACCATAATGCAATTGATAAGTTAATAATACTAGTTGCATGTAACACATGAGATCCAACTGTCGATAGCGATAGTATGTATAGTTGAAGAGTAAGTACCAAACTATAAACACAAATTATTTAATATTTTAAGATATTTGGTTTTCTATACAACACATGTACCTAGGTATGTATATCAAGATAGGATAGTATGGAGGTCAGTCCTTTGATCCTACCCAGAATATGAAAACAGCATGATGGTATGTATGTTTGGAGATTAGTAACAAACTATTAAGTCTTAGATATTGTGTGTAGGCTACAGCCATACAAATTGTATGAAGCAATGTCGTCACTAAATTCAATTTTTGTAAAAATTGTTATAAAAATTTGAGATTTGCTAATACAATTTTTATATTTTTTATAGAAAATTAATTTTTCTAGTTGGGGTGTTTCGGCTTTTTTCGATATTTTAAAAAATTTGGAAATATAGGCAGTTAAACTCATAAATTTATCATAAAAAAAATATTTTTCTTAATAAAAAATGTTTGAGAAACCCTGGAATTTTTTTAAAAAAACTCTTATGAGATTTTGTATTTTTCTATGTTTATACCAATTTTCAGCATTCTAGCTTTTATGGTTTCTGAGATACATGGAAAAATAAACCAAAATTTCAAAAGTTGATAACCCCTGACTGAAACAAAAATTCACAATTCTGAGTATAAAAGTTTTGTAGGCCTATAACTATTTATATATTCTGAAATTTTGGGCTCTGTAAATTGAACGGATCAAAAGTTATAAGGGGGGACGGACAGACACACAAAACTCACATAAAATGTTCTACTCCAAATTCTGAGTAAATCCATGTATGGGAACAACATATATGCTGTGAGGCCTCTAGTTGGTGTTATTAGCATGCAAAAAGTCCACTACGCCATACAAAATGTTCCTTCGTACGCGCATCTTGGCTTAATAATGTCGATTCATTCAGAGAATTGAATTCTCATGATCGAATCGACAGTTGGATTAAAGGATTTGATAAGAAAATCAAATTATTGAATAACGTTTTTAATTTTTGGCTCCCAAGAATACATTTTTAACTCAATATTTTTCATTAGTTTGTCGAAAAAAATCAGATGATAAAATTTATAATATACTTTTGTAATTATATCCAACTGCAGAGAATTAATCAGGGGGGCAAGTCTGGTTTGACCGGCGAAATCAAAACCCTCACGATTACCCATATCATGGATGTAATTATTATATAGAGTTCTATAATATCTTCATATGTCATACAACTCCATATGATAATTATATCCATGATATGGGTAATAATAATAAAACTGGCTTACTTATATAGCGCCGTTTTTGTGTGTCCACCTCAAGGGCGCTTTACAATTACAACTAGGAATTAAACAATATAAGTTTTTTTAAACAGATGAGTTTTTAAATGTTTTTTAAAACTAAATTCACTATTAATTACTCTGATGGTTGGTGCCAGATTGTTCCACTGAGTCGGTGCCCTTACAGCAAAAGCACGTTCACCGAATTTAGTGAAGTGACACCGGTTTTTTTCAGATAAACGTCCAGCGGCAGTTGCTGCAGATCGAAGCCTTGTCCTCCGGTTTGTCATCTGCTGTGGTATACATAGCTCCGTTATGTATGATGGTGCCTTTCCATTTACCGCTTTATGCACCATCCAACAGTCTTTGAACAAAATACGCCCGGAACACGTAGCCAGTGCAGGTCTCTCAATAATGGAGTGATATGTTCATATTTTGATGAGCCCTTAATTAATCTGGCAGCAGCGTTAAAGACGGATTGAAGACGATCCAATTGGATTTGTGGTAGACCACCATATATACTGTAATCATGAGGGTTTTGATTTCGCCGATTAGACCAGACTTGCCCCCCAGATCTGTTGCTAGTAACCTTTATTCACTTTTACCAATAATCTTAACTCCCCCATTTATTCGTCATAAAGTACTTTGATATTTCGATGGGTAAAACATTGTTGCCCACGGACTTTAGATAGTTATGAGAAAAACAGTTTTGAAAGTTTATTACAATTAATAACCTATTATTATTATATTATATTGTTTCAAAATTTCTGCCCACAATACCTTATGTCTGTCCATCAATCATATTTTTGATGAAAAACTACAGTTTTTAAGGCCATGTGTAGGCCAAGCATGGACATAAAATATTTTGGAGCCAAAATGTACAGGCCAAGCATGGACATACAATACTTTGGAATAAAGATATCTTATTGATGGACACACTTTAAGTGTGCTACATTTTAAACATTACTTTTATTAATATATTTCATAACTCACCATAATAATTCCATATTTTAGTCTCTATTTAATATATTTCATTTTAGATAACATAAAGTAATTATTAGTTTAAGTTATAGAATAATAATAGTATAGAATACTCCTTAGCCTGCAGTAAACGCAACATTCTGCTTTATGTTGACTAATTTGGTCAACATTTTGCTATGAGCATTCAATAATCATTTGGCCGTCTGCGTGATACATTCTCCAAATAGGGAATTTTTTAACTGCTTGCAAAATTATTTACGCAGTCATAACGAGTAGTACTATACGAACAATGTCTACCAGCAGAGTCATACATATATTGACACGAGCCAGCCAATAAAACGGCTTCACTATTTCAGTGAGGTATTGTATGTATATTGTATTCTATAGTTTTATTATTAGTCTATGGTTTAAGTATAAAAAATCATGAATCTGCACTAGTAGTGAAAAATAAAGATGAGTAATTCTAACACACTAAAAATGTGTTATTTAATTTTATGTTGAATTTTCTTAGAATTCATTTTTATCCATTTTTAAGTAACTTTGTTTTTTTTTAGAACAGATTAACTTGTTGTCTTCCTCTACATTTCGGATATATTTTACCTGAAAAGCCAGCATAGAAAATAGATTTATTCGGGTAGAAATTTGATAAAAAAATCGCATTAAATTATCACAATCATCAAAACCACTACAATATTGAAGTATAAACTTCAATTATCACGCCACAAGACACAAAATATCATTTTAAACGCCACACGAATACAGTTTGTGACATTCTTTGGGGCACAGAATAACTCTGATCAAAATACCAATTTATAATATTATACGTGAACATCTAGCTTCCATTAATTAGTTAAAGAATGCTTCAACTTTATTTTTCAGATGAACATGAATCCATTGACTCCTCTGCCAATCAGAAGACATTTGGATTTTATGGAAGGAACCACTCCAAATGTGCAAAAAAAATTTGTTCACAAGGATTTACTTTACTTGACTCAAGCAGAATTCTCAAAAATTCCCAGGTAACAAGAATAACAATCATTATTTTAAAATAATTGCAACATTAGATCATTTTCCATATAAATCTTATTGGAATCAAAACTCTTTGTTACTAATTAACTTGTAAGAGACACATAATATTTTGAAACAATCAATTTGAGCTGCCTAAGAAGCAATATAAAAATATTTTTTTTTTATAAATGAACCATAATATTATCTCACAAAAAAAACCTATGTAATTATTTTTTTACTCCTCACTAACCCAAGGGGATATAGTGGGGAGTTATGATTTCGCAATTTTTAAGGCTATTTTTTTATTGCAGATTATCAACTAGTATCATGCTGAGATTGTATTCTGAAAGTTTCATCACAATGTATCTGTGTGTGTGTGCTATTTGCTATGTACGGCGTATTCATTTTACTTATCGATTATAGACTAAAGTACTCATTCGATTCTATTCAAATTTTGCAAATTTGTACATCTAATACTCACTTATACCCCATTAGATATTGAAGGATATCTGAATAGTGCTTCTCAATTTTTTTAAAGTGACCCCAAGCTCAGGAAAAAATTTAAAAATTATATATTAATTTGGTAAAAAGGCACATCACTTTCATAAAATGGCATTGAAGAATTATTAAGTTTCCATAATAAAATATTAAAATAAAAAATAATGTAACAAACTCATTTCATGAAAATGCTGAATAATTTCCATACAAAATTTGAATACTTTATAGAATGACTTGTTAGTGAAAAGTTTAGCATTGGCCACAACCCAATTGTTTTTTATTGCAATCTAAACATACCCCTACCCGAGTGGTCTTCGTGGGGAATTAGACCAATACCCTCCAACAAAGAAATATAAATACAAGAAAATCTGTATCTATATAATGTCAGATCTCTCTCATCAATTGAAAAAATATTAAAACTTATACACTCTTTCGAAAATATTAACTGTGACATTTTAGGACCTCTCAGAAGTAAGAAAAATAAAATGCAGAATAAAAGAACGTAGCAAACATATTTTATGTTACATGGGAGAAACAAAAGATTCATACTATGGAGTTTGTTTTCTTATTAACTAATTATACAGGAACAATAATATCATTACTATCGTGTTTGGAGGAGGCCTTCACCCAAGAAGGATCCATTTCATAAAAGAAAAAAAATTATATAAATAAAATTAGAAATAATAGCTTTAAAAATAATAGTGTAAAAGAAATTGAATAGTAAAAAAGCTTTATTATTATTACTATCACACAATCTTAGAAACACTTAAAAAAGCTTTATTATTATTATTACTATCACACAATCTTAGAAACACTTAAAAAAACTGTGACCTACTCGGAAATTATTATTATAAATTATATAACTTAGACTATAATATTATAAAATATTCTTCACTTTCACTTACTGATATTTAATTTCAGTTATATGCGAGGAAGAGTATCCTATGAAACAATAAATGCATTCATCGATAAGTTCAACAAATGTTTAGAAGAAAAATATATCCTCCTGTACACAGCTAAGTCTGCAATTAAGAAAAAGGGTGATCAAGAAAAGCTAATGGTTTTCAAAAGACAAGAATGTCCCAAAACCAAAGGTAAGATATTCAAAAAATAAAAATATATTAGGTAAAATTGGTAAACGTTGTGCAAGCACATAAAGTGATCATGTAAACCAGCCAACGACAGCTGTTGGTGCTTTGAGTTCCTGGTTCTTCTATAATATTCCTTCTTCGTCTCTATGAGATGTTAAAAATTTGTCAAAAATATGTTATTATATTTCAATGATCAAGGAAAGTGTTAATTTGAGTATATGTGATGAAATCCTCCAATCATTCTATATTAAGAAAATATATTTACTTGGAATGGAAATAGTAAAACCTGTATTTAAATACAATTTAGTTTTTAGTCATTGTAAAAATATTATTTTGTGAAAAGTTTTACTGTATATCCAAAGTACATAAATGGATCAGTGACAGTCGTTAAGTACATTGAACTAGCAATCCAATGACCCAGAGTTTGAATCCTGCCTCAACCAATTTTGTTCATTTGTAGCACAAATATTGCTTATTTTAGAGAATTGATGAGTGTTTACTTCTGTGTACCAATGAGTTATTTTTATTTATTTTTTTAAAATTTTTTTTTTTTAAATATACATGATGTGTATATTCAAAATCTCAATTCACATAAGTCATATTTATTTAAATACCAGTATGACATTTATTTTTATTTTCAAATCTATATTGAAACTACTATCATAATAAATATTTTAAGCTAAATTAAAACAAAATCCCTTGATAATTGAATTTACAACATTTGACAGTATATTTCTAAAGAAATTAAAACATATCTAAATTTGTCAATTAATCAAATATTTAATAATTAATCAAATATTATCTCATTTATTTCAGGAAAACGTTTTATAACTCAGGAAGACCTAAAAATTGCAATGGGTGGTAAGATTGATAAACATACATTAAATCTTATACCGATGCTAAGACATACAAGTAGAATACAAGAAATTCGTGACAGTGGAGTTGTCAAGTATATTGCAAATATCTAAAACATATTATTTAGTATTATATATTGATCTTATTTGATCTGTTAAAAAATATTATTTACTGTACAAAAGCTATTATTGCTTGTCAAAGATTGAATTTGGTATGACTCATCATAAAAATATGCTTTACATTTGACACCTGTCTATACTTTCGTATTTTTATAACATATTTATTTTACATGTTATTAAAATGTAAAACATTTCACATTTACATGTCGATAACATTTTTGCAATAAATCATACCAAAGTCAAGTGTAGAAGGCTTATATTTAAATAAATAATCTAATCAATTTTCAATTAATGATCTAGTAAAATTACATAATATATTATTATTAGCGATGCAATGGAAGTGTCATAACGGACACAGATGTCAAAAGTAAATTTTAACGGAAACGGATGTAGAAGTGGAATTGTAAATACCATGATTTTTTTTTTAAATATACAATGAATTTTTATATTAAATCTTTATTTATTTATTACCAAACGGCAATTTCTTCCAATCAACCAGATATAATGCCCCTGAGTCAAATCGAAAACGCTTAACGATATCGCCAAACGCTATTTTTTTTATGGGATTTGACGTTTGTTGTTTGTTATTGTAGTAAAAAATTCTACAACAAACGTTAAATCCCATACAAAAAAAATGCGTTTGGCGATATCATTAAGCGTTTTCAACTTGGCTCAGGCCCAATGTTAATTACTATACAATGTTTACTATGGCAATAAGGTTAATAAAAATTAAGTAGCAATAAGTTATATTTATGTTGAGCCACTTTTATACCTACCACCTGCTTCGGTGTTCTTTGTATATAAAACTTATCTTACACACCCTAACATCACATTGTATAATGAAGTAAAAAATGTATGGTATACAAACACGTTGTGATAAGTGTCAAAAGTATGCGCCTGGCTTACTGGCTAGAATACCCCACCCCACTCACCAGTAATAGAGTTCCAATCAAATTTCCGTCATAAAAGTTGCAGAAACGGATGTAAAAAAGCGCGCAGAACTTCCTCAGTTGCGGAAGCAGGGGTCTGTTGCATCATAACATATTGTTTTTTTCACCACAAATCAAAATTTCCTTTTTTTTTAATTTTGAATTTTTTTCTGGCATTACTGCATTTTTGCTTAATATCTCATAGCATTTACTTCCTTTGTATTAAATACGGTATTCCTTCTACATTTTTTTTCCTTTATGCTTTGATCAGTATATTTACTGTAGTTATATTTTTATATTTCATTTTAAAAAAGGTCATGCCCAAGTATATCCCATTTACTTAAGGCTTTATATTATTTGGGTTTGTTGGTATAGATAACCTTTTGAATACAGAATAAATTAAATATCAAAGTGAGAAAATATCTTTTAAATGGATTCAAATACTACTGCATTGATTCTAGAAACAAATAGATTAAATAAAAAAAATCTTATGTAATACATATTATTTTTTGATTCCCTAGAACCAAGCATTTTTTCACTGTTGTAAATTGTGAATCATCATGTGTATTTCACTGTCAAGGTATTATTTTCTACTTTTTTCAGTACAAAATAAAAATGTAAATCCTACGACGATGAAAATACTCATATTACACTTTTGAAAAAACATTTATTAGGAATTAGCACTTCATGAATTTCAAATTAACACTTAAAAAACTATTTACAAAAATACTGCCATTTGAAATAAGGTATAAATAATAATAATCAACAATATCATAAATTATTTACACGTTGTATTTATTTGATTGGTTGACTAGTAAATAGTCACGATAGATTCACACTTGAAACACTAAGCACTTTTGGAATATCTCTTCCAAAACTTTTTTACATCGTCGTGTCCCTGTTTTGTAACTACCATTGTTCTAGTTCTTTCACTCTCCCACACCAACACTCCCAATTGTTGGGCATGCTCCTTTAACACCACATAATCGGCCTGGAACAAATGAAACAGATTGAATCAGTTGCTGAGCTGTGCGTATATTACTAGAAATTTAACAGACCCAATTTAAATCCAACCTTAAATAATTGATCTATGCATTTATAACAGCATTTTGGTTTAATTCAGGAATGGAAATAGAATATGTAACTCTCCGTGACATATTTAAATATTTTTTAAAGTTACATATACGGAAAAATTTTAATTTTTCCCTGTCGTGAGTCAATAATATTTGTATACGCACTTTTCAATCTTTCGATTGTGACGGCTTCTAATTTGTAGAATTCCATTATGACAATGATTAATATGAACACATATATAATTCCACAATTTATTTTATTTTTCTCCCGACGACCGTTTCGGCTTATAAGGCCATAATCAACTGGTGTTGAATACACAGTTCACATTTCTTTTATACAAAATTAAACAAAGGATTTGTATAAAAGAAATGTGAACTGTGTATTCAACACCAGTTGATTATGGCCTTATAAGCCGAAACGGTCGTCGGGAGAAAAATAAAATAAATTGTGGAATTATATATGTGTTCATATTAATCATTGTAATAATATTTGTTTTTACAAAAAAAAAAAAACAATTTCTCAATAGATAGTGTTAAAAAAAGTTTCTTCATTACTTCATAGTTGTGTCACTTCGATGTTAAAAACAGCTTATTTTAAAACGATCAATTTCTCATTATTAAAATATATAGAACTTTCAAAATAGCATTGTTAAGGGAACTCAATAAGAGGGCATAATCGGTTAACGTTGCACAAGCGCATAAATTGATCACCAGCCAATGACAGGTCATAAGCCCTGTAGGTGCCTTGAGTTCCTGATTCTCCTATAATAATCCAACTTTGTCTCTATTGAGATGTTAAAAATATGTTAAAAACATATTACTAAATGTGCAGCGGCAATAAGTCCTTTGAACCACATGCCGGTGTCCTTAATTTGATTCCTGATGGAAAGAAATTTACATAAAATTATTTCTCAGACAATTCTCGCATGTTTAGGCTGACAACACTAATTAGTCATAAGAAATTGGGATGAGGTAATACTCTTGGGAATTTCATGTAAAAAATTGGGATTGGGTAATATACTCTTGGGAATTTCATGTAAAAAATTGCAAAAGCAACTCTTCAAACTACAACATAAATGAAGTGAAATGGACAGAGAAATGATGTAGAAATACATACGCAATGATGAATATTAATTCATTTTCAATACATTTATAAACGGTAAAAAAATGCTTATTTACCTGTGAAAGGAACTGATTATAGACAACACCCTCTGTGTAAATAAAACGATTTCTCTCATTCTCCCAGAGCTTTATTTGATCGACTACTGTGGGTGGAATCGGTGATGGAGTCTTGGTGTAACTCTCCGATGTCAGCATCTAAAAATTTTACAAGTAATGTTATTTTGTTGAAATTTCAGAAAATAACTTTGCAGCGCCATTATAAATTATTTATAATATAGTAATGTTATTATTTGTTGTTACCTGTGGGTGTGAATGCTGTTCCAAATAATTAATGATCTGTTGAGCTGTTATTCCACCTCTGAGTGCCTGCCTCACAGATTCTCTGGTCAACACACCAACCACTAGATTTGGAAATCTATCAAAATAAAGAACAAATTCATAAATATTACACAAATTTCAAAGAATGTGAGTATTGGCTGTTTACATATAAATTAACTAGATATAATTTTTCTTGTAAAGCCTGGTATGATCAGGAAATATAGGCACTTATTACGGTTGGACCACAATTGATTGAGTTTCAAAATGAAAGCATTAAGTTCAAAAGGAAATTAAATTTTATGTTGCATATTTCGTGTAGGCTACTAAATATTAAATGTATTTTACATTTTCTGTTCATATTAAGCGTCCTGTCAAATGTAACTCAAATAATAATTATACTCTACAATGATTTATGGCTATCCACTTGTCCATGAGTGATCCTAGATGTAACACAAATAACCTTATAACAAACTCGGAACATTATTAAAATCAAACATTGGAGAAAACTTAATCCTAGTTTGTTATTACAGAAGTCTTTCAACTTAATTTTACGCCACTCTAACTTAACTGAGCATGAATAAATTATAAAAGCAAATATTTCAAGCTACTTCTATAATTATGAAAAGTATTTTGAAAAACAAACCTGTAAAGTAATTCAGTGAATAAACCTAAGAGAGCCACTTGTAAACTGCTATCAGTGTATGCGTACACTCTATAATTTGTTTCTACCACAATGTATCCAGCCGGGGATGATGAAGTGGCTATACTGATTGCCTTGGTTGTAGCACTGCGCGCACAAGCAATGTTCAGGGCTAGACGTGTGGGATAGAAACGTCCAGCTTTACGCTGAAAATAAACATTGCTAAAATGTAATTTATACATACACCACAAACATTAATTCATTGCACGGGTATTTTCTAATAGATTAAATCAACATGAAGAAACATTGTAGTATATATTGTTGTTTTTCAATGTAAGTATATATTTTATTTATTAAAAGAACTGCAGATTGAAACAACATCACATAATCTTTTTTTTATTCAATTATTTCAAATAAAACTCATAAAAAAATCAATTCAGAGTTAAAACAAAAAATGTATATTGTGGATATTGAAATTAAAAAGATAGGGAAGATGGATGAGGAGAGGAGAAGAAGCTTGTTTAGTTAATAACTATATTATAAGACTAAACTAGTTGATAACTATAGACTTTTTAATCAACTAATAGTTTGGTCGAGTTAGACTGCTTGCTTTTTTGTATTTCAGATCGGCCGACACTGAATCGTTGTAATATACACACTTGCGTACATCATCATACTGATAGAGAGCACGATCAAACTATCGGCCAATTTTCAATTATAAAATTCTTACCTTTCTCTGATAAACAAGTCCAAATTCTCTCAAATGTTGTAAAAATATTAACATGTTGTTGCTCATTCCGTCTGTACTGTAATCCTAAAAACAATATTTAAAATATTATTTTATAAAACGGAACATATTACCAATTAAAATGTTTTCAACTAAATTTATCATTTTCAGTTTTGGACTATTATACCCATAAATTAAAACAGTACTTTACTAAAATTTTAACTTATATCATGCGAATACAAAATTATTACCTTTGTATCACAATTATTCAATCAATTTGTTTCAAAAACCCAATAAAATATTGTTTATGATACACTTATTACTTCACAGCTGGCAGTATTGACTATTTGATACAGATTAAAATAATGATTGAAATGATTTATTTTAGCTATTTTTTAACATTATTTTATTTTAAGTACACAAACAATGACTGGACAATTAAAGAGGTGTTACAAAACATAAAAAACATAGTCACTCCCAGCATCTATTACATGTCTATTGTGAATTATAATAAGGTATACCTTATTATAATTCATTTAATAGTGACTTAAAATTTAAAACTACAAAATGCAACCATGTGTGTGTGAACTTTTATGCGATTGGGAAGTTAAGATTAGAGTACAATGTATAATAATTAATTCTTTATTGTAATCAATTGGAAGTTAAAACGATCTGCATCACTAATGTTGGAGTTATAAAAATTGGGAAGTGCGGTTTAAGAAGGAGTTCTGTATGCCATTAGTGTTGCGGATGGGTAGGTAAAGTAATTCAGTCAATCTAATCGGTCTTGTTGGCACTCTCAGAGTCGAGCGTTCTAGCAGATCAAGGCAGTCAACCATTGAATTCGCAATTTTGAATAAAAAAATATCTGCTATAGTTCTGCAGCTTTTTCAAGTGGTCATTTTGTATCATAATAACTGATGTGGTCTCTATGCGCACAAAAGTCAAGATTATACACATACTAATATAACAAATTCATTTACAAAAAACAAATATGGTAAATTTATACCTTTCCGAGAGTACTAAAGCTTAGCTGGAAGAGGAAGGCGAGGCACTGAGAAGGATCCAGTTCCCTCTGAGTAGCAGTGTGAAGATAATGAAGTAAGAAGAGCCACACCTGTTGGCCTGTACTGAGCAACAGAAACTGGAAACCAGCACGAGTTATCACTGTCGAGCCGTCCTCGGCATCTCTGAAACAATTTGTAATGAAAACAAAAATACACAAATTAATGAATGAATAACATATTTCCAATAGTATAATTATTTAAAAGGAACAAAATACAATTTAATTTATACCTAACTAGTAAAACCCGGCAGACGTTGTCCTGCCTGTATAATTATTTACCTCCAAATATATAAAAATGGTTGATCGGTATGATTCCTTTTTTATTTCCTATTCATTCATCATTTTATTAACTTATTCAAACAAAAAACTTTTACCATCATACCATTTTTAAATAATATACCATTTTTTATATATAGGATTATAATTTTTTGTAATCAATATTAATTATCCTATTGAATAATGCATGGAGTTTTCACTGGTCCACTAATAAAGCAGTGCACATTGTCTGTTTGTTATATTGTGTAGACTGCATAACTCTCTATCAACCAATAAAATAAATATTGTTAGCACCCCTTTTCTGACTATCACAAATATAAGACAAAACTTTTTTTCTCTTTCTACCCCCTCTTACATATTGGATAAAACCAGCGGGAGAGAGACTGAATGCATTATTGTGATAATAAAGATTATCACTGTGAGGCACCGGCTTAGAATAGTGCTTCCATTCTTTTAAATCATTGTTTTCGAGTGTCCCGTAAGAGCCGGGTAATAGAAAATACAACAGGCAACAATAACATATCACATAGTTCAGCAATGAGGTTCACCACTCATTCTGAATGTAGTGCCTTTTTTGGTGAAATGAGACTGGTGTGTGGGTATACATAGATGTGTTGTTCTCCCTTTTATAAGGCAATGCACACCCACACACCTTTCGCTGGTTACCCCACATTGTGGGATATGCCGTGATGGTATGAATGAATAAATGAAGATTATCACAATACTGCACATAAACAAAATACTAAATTACCTGGCCATCAACCCTGCATGAAGAAGTATCCTGACTGCATCCACACTGATGCCTTCCGTTTGCTGACTGCCTACCATGTAATGGAGTACACATTCCCACCTCTCCAGGGCGTAGCCATCTAAAAATGCCTCATCACGAGCATGAGCATCTCTTTCTAAACTTGTTGACATACTCCATGGACGTCCACTACAACATAACACATTTATTAGGTCTATTAAAAAAATATCAAACCATAAATGAAAACATATTAATGTTATTTTTTTGTTAGGCAATGAATGAATGTTTTGTGAATGCCGACCGCCGTGGCACAGTTGGTAAGCCGTTCGGTTTCTGTGCAGGCGTCCTGGGTTCGATTCCCAGAAGAGGATAAATTTATTTAAATTCATTTCTCACGCAAATATTGCTTCTCTGGGCTGGAAACACTGGTTAATTGGAATAAATTGCAATAAACTCGCCACTTACGTAGGGTGCAAGGAAGTGTTCATTATTATTATTAATGTTTCACCCATTTAAATTCTGATAGAAAAAGGCAACTCTTGTGAGTTCAATAATTCAAACTGCTATTAACAGGAACAGCAATTTCTTTAAAGTTCTTATAAGGCACTATAAACACATTATAAGATGAAATTGTATATAAATCTTTGAGAGACCATTAACATAATAATATAGTAAAACTAAATGTTAATTAGCAAAACAAAAGTAAGCATTTATTTACCCTCCGAGTAATGCAACTTTGAGATACTTTTTAAAAGAATGCGAAAGTATCCACCCGGGAAGACCACCAGGAATAGCGGCTTCTTGCCAAACAGACAATTCATTCAACGCGCTACATACTTCATTGTGTTCTCTGAAAATATCAATAAGAAACAATTAATAAATCTATACATATATAATGGTAATTGATTGGAGTCATTTAATATTTGGTAACGTATCCAAAATTTCATAAAACCACATTGTGACTACCCTATATGAAAGCATTATTAAACAATACTAACTTTGAAAAAGCTTGCGAAGCCCATGATGCAACAACAGCTTGGGGTACTGGTTGTTCTACAAATAGTAGTCTAATCACATAATGACGGGCTAACTCTGGAAGATCTCTGCAATATTTAAATGATTATAAATTAGGTGTTTATCAATTGCTAATCAAGCCGTATAAATTAAAAAAAAATAGCAATTCATTAGTCGAATATTACCTATAGACGGCTAAACAAATAGTTGGATAACTATAAAGGGTATCAAGCATTTGTGGAGTACGAGTTTTTAAATAATCATGTAGATCTTTACATTGTAAATTGGCCGGCTGATTGGCGATAGAGCCAGATTTAGATTTTGATTGTTCAGTCATAATGAAAACAAATTGAATAAAGATATCTAAATAATTATTGCTTTTTCATATCAAAAAATTTGAGACTAACTACACAACAAAAATTACAGAATATATTTAAATACATTTCATCAAAAACACAACATTTAACGAAGCTACACAATACCCAAGTTCATAATTTGATAATTTCTATTGTTTGACAGATGTACTTATCTATGATTAAGCATGGATAAAAATATCTGTTCCCATAGATTTTCATTATAAAGCCGGATTTATACGTTGGTATAGGCGCGGCCAACGTCTCGGCGAGACGAGCGTATATTCGCCAATCTATTCCCCCCACTCTAACGCTAAGTATAGTGTTGCCATTCAATAAAAAAAATCCTTTTATTTTAAATAAAATTCTCGTTATATGGCAAGGAACGAATTGTATAACGCGGCAAGTCAAACAAAAATATTCTGTTAACTGACATACATAATAATATCAGCTTTTTTGTGTGTAAACCAAGGAATTGTGATGTCTTTAACATGTGGTATCTGCCAAAGAATCTTTCAGAAGAAATTTTTACTAACTAGGCACATGAAAGAAGTACATAATATTATGCCCAATACCACAAAATCCAAATATAAGTATGTTTGTCAGGAAATTAACTGCAATGCTTCATACCTGATGACAAAGGATTTGATATGTCATCTCCAAAATGAACATAATCAGGTTTTTGAAACCGAAAAATTTACTTTTGCTAACATAGCTGGTAAGTATGTTAACAAATATACCAACTTTTATTTTTGTAAAATAACATAATATTACATCAACATAAGGGTTAGTGAAGGCCTGAATCTAGAGACATTAATATAAAATTAGATGGGGGTGTAGGATGGTGGTTTTTTCGCAAATTGTCTGAAGCATGATGAGATGAAGATGTGTTTACGTACCTAGAAACTATATATATATATATATATATATATATATATATATATATATATATATATATATATATATATATATATATATATATATATATATATATATATATATATATATATATATATATATATATATATATATATATATATATATATATATATATATATATATATATATATATATATATATATATATATATATATATATATATATATATATATATATATATATATATATATATATATATATATATATATATATATATATATATATATATATATATATATATATATATATATATATATATATATATATATATATATATATATATATATATATATATATATATATATATATATATATATATAAACATTTTAATTGGGCTCAGGAGTACCTAGGGTAAATGATATATTTTAAAAAATATTGTTATAATATTTTTATCCAACAGGAAAACAATCGATATCGACAGGAAAGCGGCTTTCTAAAAGTCAAGGTAGCTGCAAATTAAATTATGGTTGTACAAGCCAAATAAAAGTATTGTACAATGAAGAAGAAAACAATCAGGTGACAGTATTTTGGCAACGGAAACATTATGGCCATACTATGGAGTTAGAGCATCTTAGGCTCTCCACTCAAGATAGAGACAAAATCGCTTTAAAATTAATCAACGGAATCCCCAAAACAAAGTATGTTGCATAAAAACCTTTTTTTATGTGTATTTTTTTAGTACTTACTAATTTTTTTTTTGTTTGTTTTTTTATTGTTTTCTTTCTTTATAATTGTTAAGTATGTAATTGTGAGATTTTTTTTTGTAAATGGTCTGATGAGCTTAAAAAAAATAATAACTATTATATTAAATCAACTATTATTTTACAGGATTATTGATCAGGCACGAGATGAAATAATTATAAAAGGAGAAGTGAAAAGAGAAAACTTAATAACAAATAGAGATTTGACGAATATTATTAATTCTTACAAAATAGATGTACAATATGGTAAACGTCATGAAAATGATGCAATATCTATAGATTTATGGGTTCAAGATGAAATTAAATCAAAAGAAAATAATAAATCTTCTATATTGTTGTATAAAAAACAGGGTGAAGTCTCCAATTTGTTAAAATCTACTGATTTTTGTTTGATCATTATGAACAAATTTCAGGAGTCAATGTTAAAAAAATTTGGAAGCAACATAATAACTATCGACGGCACCCATGGGTTGAATAATTATGCCTTCGAATTAACAACAGTGATGGTTGTTGATGAATTTGGGGAGGGATTTCCAGTCACCTTCATGTTTAGTATCAGGAAGGATACTTATATATATAAAGTATTGTTCCAATCTGTGAAAGATAAAGTGGGAACAATTACAGCCAAAACATTCATGTCTGACATGGATGAGACATTTTATAATGCATGGTCTCACATTATGAATCCTGTTACCTACAGACTATTTTGTTCTTGGCATGTTGATAGGGCATGGCAATCCAACTTGTCAAAAATAAATAACAAGGATAAGCGGAAGGATGTTTACAATATATTAAAAATGCTGCAACAAGAGATTGACGAAAATCAATTTAAAATAGACATTACAAAATCTTTCAAATTAATGTTAAACGATAAAGATACACAGAATTTTGGGAGCTATTTTAAGTCAAATTATTTTAGTAATTGTCAACAATGGGCATATTGTTATCGCAAAAATACGGGGATTAACACCAACATGAGACTAGAATCAATGCATAAAACTATAAAATATTTTTATTTGGACCATAAAAAAACCAAACGATTAGACAAAGGGTTACACGCGGTCTTAAAATTCTTACGGAACGAAAGTTTTGAGAGGTTGATAAAAATAGTGAAGGGAAAGAATACTATCTATAAGAGAGACATTTTTAAAAGACATAAGTCAGCAGGTAAAAGCAAATTTAATGTTACTGCACAAAGTGGTGATTCTTGGGCAGTCGACAAATATTTAGTGAAATATGTTTCACCCTTACGTTGTTGTGAAGTCAGTTGTTCTAGTTGCAATATTTGTGTTCACATGTATTCTTGCAATTGTTATGGCTATGCACATTTTTTAAGCATATGCAAGCATATACATTACATAATAATAATGAAGTTTGGTCCTCAAAGTAGTGAAGCTGATGTCTCTATCACAAGATCTTCTTCATCCAATAAGGATGATGATGAAATTCAGAATTTTTTTTCATGTACAAAGGCTAAATCTAAAAATGAAAGTACAAAAGATAAATTATACAAAGACATCAAGAAAATATGTCATGTACTAGAAAATAGTAATAATTTAGATGGTGATACTATGTCTTTAATTGCTGAGCAAATACGTGTAGCAAAGAATTTAGCAACTAATTCAGCAAGTCGTATTTCTTTTAACAACATGGAAAATCCCAAAGAACCATCAAATAAAAATATAAACCCTCAATTACGTTTTATATCCACCAAACAAAAAGCAAAACGTGGTAACAAAAGTATTTGCAAACCTAATAAAATGGAAATTGTTAAAATTAAAGCCATGTTAAGTGATGAATCAGAACTATTTATTTCTAATTGTGCAAATAATGACCACTGTTATTGTTAATTCTCTTCACTACTCACATTTTATTTATTTGTGTATTTATGTGTACCTTAATGTGAAGTGTACTATTTATGTGAAGATACAGTTCAATGCATCGAAAAAGTCGCTGCGTGGATGTCCCACAATAAGTTAAAGTTGAACCCAACAAAAACAGAGTTCATGTGGGTAGCATCACCACAACGACAACACCTTATTGAAAATACTCCCATACACATCAATGGAGAAAAGCTGAAGCCTGCTGCAAGCGTCAAGTTCTTAGGTGTTTACTTGGACAACAAGTTGTCACTTGATCTGCAAATTTCTAAAACGATCAGCTCATGTTTTTTCCAACTAAGACAGCTGAAAACCATTCGTCGAAGCTTGCCAAAGAATGAGACAAAAACACTCATAAATGCATTTGTCGTATCTCGGCTTGATTACTGCAACGGAATATAAGTATCAGCTCGATAGATTACAGATGGTGTTTAATGCAGCGGCTAGGTTAATTTACAGCGCAGATAAGCGATGTCATATAACACCTCTTCTTAACGAACTGCACTGGTTGAAGTGTCCAGAACGAATCGATTACAAAATCTGTCTGATGGTGTTTAATGCTTTGAATGATCTAGCACCGAATTACATACAAGAACTATGTCAAAGAAAAGAACTCTCTGGGAGGCACCTCACACTCAGGTCATCTGGATCACAGAGTACCAACTCCTTAAAGGAGGTGGACAGAGCCAACAAAGCGGCTTACTATGATCGATGCTTTAGTGTGAGTGGTCCATTAAAATGGAATAAACTACCTCCTGATGTTCGCGGTGCTCAAAGCTAAGACACATTCTCAAAAAAATTTAAAACAACTTTGTTTCGCAGAGCAATACAGAATTGAGCTATCAGCGCCCTTGGAATGATTTTAAATCATTAAACGGTGCTATATAAATTACAATTTATTATTATTATTATTACCTATATGTGCACATAGTGACCACTGTTATTGTTTATTTTTCTTCACTACTCACATTTAATTTTTTTGTTTATTTATGTGTACCTATATGTGCAAATAATGACCACTGTTATTGTTAATTCTTCTTTGTTACTCACATTTAATTTTTTTTTTTAATGAAAATGAATATGTCCTTGATAAATAAGTACATATACATCTTCCTACATTCCCTAAAATAAGCATAAATGCTTGTGCTATAGGTGAACGAAATCGGTAGAGGCTGGATTCAAACTCGCGACCTCTGGATTACAAACCCAGTGCGCTAACCGCTCAGCCACTACCCATCAATTTTTTGTGTATTTCTTATTTTTTTTTATCTTACCTTATTTTTAAATACATTTACAGACAGAATACTGAATAATACTCAAATGACATTATTATATGTATTATGTACACTTTTCTTCACCAGTAGCAATAAACGTTTAGTAATTTTTAAATTTTATCACATACATACATATATGTTAAAACAATTATCAGTTATGTGTCTTTTTATAGTATTATTAAAATAATATTAATGTTTTACATTGTGAACAAATAAAATATACCCATGGGTATTCAAATCTTGTGAGGAATGCTGTATTTAAATACTACATTTGAAATATACTTTATCCTTCCCGTGTTTGTGCAGTCTTGATTTGATCCGGAATTTGTGTTCAAACTCCGCCGCCAAATCACTGTCTTTCAGTACAAATAGATATTTTTCTCCTGTGAAGTATTATAATATATTATGTACACTGCTAGCCCTAGAACAGGTATACCTAGTTGGGCAGCAGTTGTCTATTTTTAATGACGCATGTAAAATTTGGTAAGATAAATGAAATAAATAAAAAATTAGGTGATTAGCAGTTTTTTTCAATATGTTGTTATGATGAATATTTTTTTAATTTCATATTCTCTTACAAAAGTGACCATTATTCAAAACCCACTTTAAATAACTTTTTTTAAAATCATAAGTTATATTTTTGTTTACTATTTATGATAGAGAATATTTCTGCATTCGACGCACCATATTTCCAATTTCGATTAAAGAAATTACAACAAGATTCATTTTAATTTATCAACAACATTTTATTTACATCTTACTTGTCGGCCTTCGTGACTCAGTTGGTTAGATATCTGAATTTCTGAGCCAAAGGTCCCGGGTTCGATTCCCATCACTATTTTCAATTGTGATTTCAGTCTAAATCTGTGAGACGATATATAAATATCTCAAGTCTCCAGAATGTGGCAACTTGTTATTGGGAGTGTGTTAAATTAATATTTGACTATAGTACCTGCTAGTTGCCCGAGAAGCAATACTGAATAAATAAATCTCACATTCCAAAATATATGGGCTATTGCTTTATAATGGGTGTATTATATTATTGTGACATTTGTGTTATATTTATAATTAGGTGAAATATTTAACTACTTACCTCTTATTCTCTACTTACCAAATTAGAAAAAAATAATGTTTTCGCAATGTTTTTATAAAAAATACTTTATGAACCTAGAATTACATACATTTTTAATATATATTATCTAATGGGAAGAGACGATTCAATTACAAATTAGAGGCACTGTAGGTACACTATGGCGAACCTAACATTATACAGTTCATTAAAATAAGAAGACTGCAATAGTTGGGCCATGTCCACGGGATGAGTGATGATCGTACTCTGAACAAGGTTCTAAACAAACACCACACCAGACGGAAGAAGCAGAGGAAAATCAAAAATGAGATGGCTGGACGTTGTGTTATTATTATTATATATTTATTTTGTATTATTATATTCCTTTTATGTTTTTATTGTTAAGAAAAGGAAAGAAATATATATTTTTACTTACACAATTTGTTTCTATAAGAACTAACTTGTGTAAATTTGCCACCCATTAGGCAGTGGCGTGTGGAAGACCTGGATTGGGTTGATAAAAATAATATTTGATGAATGTACCAAACTTGATTAGAATGAGGGCTATCAATCTTAAGTGATGGTATTTGTACATGGTGAAAATAAAACAAAATGTTAATAATGTAAAATTGGATGTACGGTACATTAATATTAGATCATGAGTGTATTTCAGCATGAAGATAAGAGGACTTTGTCCAAACCATAGGGTTTGACATAAAGTAAAATTCCAACTCTTATGAAAAACAGATCTTGTGTGTAATGAACCTGATTACACCATTTATATAAATGCATAATAAGACATTTATTTACATTTTGACATGTTTTGTTTTTTTCACGATCATATTAAACTATTTAATGCTTTGTCTATCCACGATCTTAGTATCTTTTACCAATGATATATAAATACTAGATACGTTACTAGTCTTTAAATTCGGTCAACAAAAATCAAGGCAATTGCCTGAATTGATTCTTACCATGCATTAGTTGAATGCAACATTTTGTAACGAACGGACGTAGTCAAAATGCCTTCTTGCGTGATGAAAATGTGTAAAAACTACACTAAAACTGTTAAGGACCGATCAAATATATCATTTCATGCGAAGTAGTGCATATTTATTCAATAATTTAATATATTTATCCATATTTGTCGAAAGTTATTTTTATTTTCAAATATTTTTGCGAGTCGTTGGTAGTGAATGAGACATCTATACATAATATTCTGTGGAGTAAGCGAGAGAACGACAGTAACTGCCGCCATGTCAAGTCAGCATATTTTACAAATCTACCATCGCGTTGACACGGGCCTATTCGACCCTTGAGTATAGTCAGTTATATTATTATACTAACCATTTTGTGGAAAAAAAAAATAACGTCATATAAGATTGATACACAATATAAAACGACACATTAATGTTATTATTTCCCTATAGTTTTCCCTTTCATATTTCTTTAGTTTTATTTATTTATCAAGAGGAAAACATGCAGCGTATAATAAATTATATAAAATAAAGTTGATGCAAGTAAATATTAAAGCCTATTACAGGTTGTCACTAGTTACTGCAATATATTAAGATAAATTAGGAATATTTTATAATCTATAATAAAATATTTTTGGTGTCTGGTCTTCCTCCATACGATGAAGGAAGACCACATATTTCAAAATACACATACATTTATTAATTTACTAGGCTTATAGTGTGATAACATGCTAACAAATGAATTTAAAATTTTAAGAAAATAATTTAGATTAACGCTTGCTCTACATTTGTTTTTGCAGAACCGATTGATGTAGGTGAGGATATAAATAATAATTAAACAATATTCACAGTCCCATCCGAAGACTAGAAGAAGTTCTGCCGATCGCCTTCTCGGTACTAAAAAATAAGTATATTCTGCGTAATAGAAGAGGCCACACCAGAATGACTAAAAGAATACGAAACGCATACCTGGTGAAATGCTGGAACATATGTGGATTAGGCCTACAGGGGATACCACAATAAAAAAACGCGCCATTTACTCTACCTCATGGTGGTGTGGAAAAGAGTATATAATGAAAATGAACTGTTAGAAAAAATAATAGTTAGAATAGTATGATGTACTGTCTACATGATACCTGTTGAGAAATTGATGTAAAAAATCCTTTAACAACAGACGAGCACATATGAGAAGATGCATGAATGTTGATGAGGCAATGGATGTGTCAAGATAGAAGAATGTGGTGTTCGGTTTTCTCTGCCTACCTAGTGATGAAGATGGCATGATAGTACATATTATGTAAATGTAGATGATGTAAATAAAATACCTATCGATCGGACTTATAGTTTGGACTGTAGAGAGGACATAAAAAGGATAATATGCTGTACGTCATACATACAAATTAATAATACATCACGACGAAACTCATAGTGTGCAGTGTGCACTCTCTACATAATACCCGTTGAGAAATGGATGTAAAAAATACGTTTAAAAATTGTTAAATCATGTCTCCATTATTCCATAGAATGTAGTGGAGAGTAAAAATATTGTGAAAAATATTTAATTTAAATAAGGATTGAACATTTTGTAAATATGCGTCACGTAATATTCCTTTGTACATTGAAGAGATGATTTGGTTGGTGTTTTCAATGTTTTCGCACATCTACAATTTCATATAAGTTTGTCTCTTTCACAGACCGCATATGATCTCAAGATATAATATTATTCATACCATATTGCACAGGACTGAAAGAGAAAAATATATCTGCATTGTTTCCGTTATTTATCGGTATAATGCTCTAAGGAGTTCATTGGTAACGTTTTTTGCAGAGCTATTTCTTCCCGTATAACGTGTCTATATATAATACGTCATTGTCTTTTACACATTTATACCGACCTTTAAGAAACTTATAGGTTATGTATTGTGTCCTATGTCTAAAACTAGTTTTTTTTTTCAGAACAAAATGCGTTGTATAAAAACATAGGCGTCTTCGATATTTTAGAAAGTAATACTACATTTAAACATCTAACACCTGGAACATCAATAATCAACACAATTACGTGAATTCCATAAGTGAATAAATTCATCTGATTCACAGATTATATAGAAGTAAACTTTGATTTTTGATCTGATTAATCAAATATATTTTGACATCTGGTATGGTCAATATTTCCTTGCCATAGGTATAACATAAATTTGATTTAAAATACAATGTTTTATCCTATTATGGCAGTACTATCTGCGTACGAGTGGGGGGAATAGATTGGCGAGTATACGCTCGTCTCGGCGAGCGTGATATATACATAGGTATTATGATCAAAATATTACCATGGGTTATGGTAGCATAGAAGCCAAACATCTATTATTTTGTTTCAACAAAATACCTTAATTCTTGGAAAACTTTCTCTTATAATGGTTTTATCAGATTAACGGGTCTTTGGGTCCTTAATGTGTTTAAACAATGCTTATATTTTGTAAATATGTCATTTCTAATAATTTTATATTCAATGCATATTCCTGGAACTTTATACTTTCTAACTTGGTAGGTGAAATGGAGGCTTCCTATTGGTAGATGGTAGAACGCGCCCCGCCGCGCGGTGGGGTAGCTCCTCCCCCCCCCCGTCTCCAGCGGTGGACGCGATAGCTGGTTTGAATCAGTATTTGAGTGGACGCTTGGTCGGGATAGACGAATTTTAACTCACGCGTACGAAAGATAACTTATATATATTTTTTAAAACAAACGTAGACCGCGAACGTTGAAAGAGAAAATCTTATCTCTGCGAGGCGTCTGCTTGATACTCAGCATTAAATTTCATATTTGCATGGTAGTGCATAAGTGTGTTTCAGGTCCATACATAACCAACGAGGGGTGAATTTAAGATAGTTTAAGTTACTATTAAAAATAACTTTTAAGAATAAACATAACTTAAATAATCGTATAATAGTGAATAAGTGTGTTTCAGGTCCACATAACCAACGAGGGGTGAATTTAAGATAGTTTAAAGTTATTTTCAATTAATAAAAAGTGATATTATGTAGTGTAAGTGTTTCATCTATAGACCCGGAAAGATCTTTCTGATTTATTATTATTTGTTTTCTTCGCTCTGAACGTTTCGTTTCGTAATTTATTTTAGCAAGATTGTCATCAATATTACACGTGCATTTCATGTATTTGATTATTCTTTTCAGCACTATTATTCTCTGTTCCACGTGTATTTCCTGTATTTAATAATTCTTTTCAGCGGCCGTCATCACTGGTTTTTCTAATTTATTTTCTTTTTAATTTTACAGCAAATTTTATTAACCGATAATTACTATTACGCTTGTATTTCTGTCAATTTAAGCATTGTTTTATTTTATACGCTCAACACGTTCTTTCGTCTCCACCATATTTAATTATTGTATTGACTAGCCGGCATGTAAACACTTTTATCAACGCTCTTCTTTGTTATATGCGATAACAATTTGGCGCTATCCAACGTGTAGCCATTTTTAAAAACAGTAGTTTTTATCGAACCACCCTGAGGTTTTGAGCGTTTTCTTTTCGTTTGTTTTTTTCTCGTATTAAAAAATGTTATTTCATCTTATTTTTCGTTTATTCAAATATCTTATTTTCGGAGTAGTAGAGCGTGAAAACGATGGCGGCGGAGGGGATAATAAACGGGTTACTAGGGCTAGAATAAATGATAATGCAAGCCGCGATATTCCAGAACCCCCAAGAAACGATAGCCCGGGAATTGAACATTTATTCCCATATTTACAACGTCGCGAACTGGAAGATACGTTCAGCGGTCTTCCAGAAGAAGACCCTGTTTTATTTATCACGGCATGCGAAGCGTTTTTCGGCCACATGTTTTGTTCTCCTGCGTCAGTGGTCGGCCGTGCGTCTCAGAGGTTGCGAGGAGAAGCCAAGCGTTGGTGGTCTCCTCATGCGCAGGGTAAATGGACATGGGATGAATTCAAAGGTTTTTTAATTGGTAGATACGGAATAGACGTTGCCCGGTCTTCGCTTATGGCTAATTATTATGGTGACCGTCAGCGTGCGGATGAGGGTGGAATCGCATCCCTTAAGCGGAAGGAAGCGGTTCATATGCGGCTCTTTGGAACGGCGCCGTCGGATGCTACATGTGCTGACTTAATATATCTGATGAGAGACACGTATCGCAGTATTTTAGACGTTGGAGTGATTTTCGGAAATTTTACGTTCACGTCGCTTAAAGAAAAAGTTATGATGATTGATTTCCCCCGACAAACGTTATTTCAGCCAGTTGCCGAACGTAGTCATGAAAATAGAAATACCCAACGTGATAATTCTCGCGAAAGCAGTGTTAACTATAATACCCCAACGTACCGGCAGGATAATTATAATATGCGTCCAAACAACAGCCGTAATGCAAATTCGCGCCCGAATAATAATAACCCAGTAAATAACAGAAAACAGTTACCAAAATGTCAATTTTGCCCTGGTCGTCATTTTAATAAAGATTGCGTGGAAAGAAACGAGTTTATCGCATCGGCATCGGGAAACGCTCGCCGCCCCGACAGGTACACAAATTACGGACCTCGACCTGTCGCGGGCTCCCGAAGAAATTAAACCTGCGTTCCACCAGGTTAACAAACGTGGAACTGGCGCCCTGTACTAATAATGAGAATGCTATTAATATGATTGAGTCTGTTAATGAAGTAATTGTAGAAAGAGACGATCAAAAATCTGTAGGTTTTACTGTGATGGTGGTAGAAGCTGATGTGCATAGAGAGGATGATGCCGAGGATAGCCTTGAGACCGTGGAGGCTAATAATGAGAAGATTGAATCTGTTGAAGTAATGGTAGAAATAGGCGATCAAAACTCTGTAGGTTTTACTGAGATGGTGGTAGAGGCTGATGTGCATAGAGATGATGAGGATAGTATTGAGACCGTGGAGACTAATAATGAGAAGGCAGTTTACATACGAGATAGTTCGAAATTCGCGTCGGAGGTAGAGTTGGTAGATGTGTTGAACGATAGGGATTTGATAGTTGCGTCAGGTACGTCGTATGTTGAGAAGCTGGTAGTTGCGTCAGAGGAGTTCGAAGAGAGGAAACCGGTTGTCGCGCCGGATCACAAGTTTGGTACTGCAGTAGTTGCGCTGGGTAGTAATGAGATGGCGAAAGTGATGAGTAGGTACGAAGAGGAGTACAGTGACGGAATTTGCGAACTAGAACATAAAGTAGACGGTGTATGTGCGATCGGTAAAGTTAGCCTCCCACGGATAAGCGTGACGATCGATGATCGTCTCTATGTAGCGTTAGTAGACTCTGCCGCCTCTCACAGTTTAATTCGTGCAGATTTAGTACACAAGTGTAGAAGAAAATTTTGTGATGTAAAGAGTTTAAATCTTGCACATGCTTCGGCCAAAATGACGGTAGTAGCGAAAGCGGAAATAGACTGCTCGATAGCAGATGTTAAGATGAAAAATGAATTTTTAGTAGTAGACGGCCTACGAGATGACGTAATATTAGGTATAGATTGGTTAATAGCGGAACACGGCGTGATTGATTTTATTCGTGGAGCATTGTATTTCGGTAAGAAGGAAAGAATTACGGCATATTTTCATTCGACGAAGCGTCAACCAAATTTAACTAACGTACAATTACCAAATATTACGAACGACTTATCTAATGCGAAAAAAAAATGAATTACATAAAATATTGCGAGAATTTAATGCTTTATTTACCCCATATGCAGGCCCTGCTCGCTTGCAGCCGCACGTTATCCGGCTGAAAGATGAGACACCCATTCGTATCCCACCGTACCGTTTATCAGACGCTAAGAAACGTAATTTACATAAACAAATCGAAGAAATGTTAACTGATGACGTAATAGAAGCGAGTAGATCTCCGTATTGTTTTCCTATCGTGATGGCTCCGAAAAAGGGAGATAATGATTATCGTATCTGTGTAGACTTCCGTCGGTTAAATGACGTCACTGAGGGCGAGGTCTCCACTTTACCGGTCATCCACGAAACATTAAAGGATCTCGGAAACGCAAAGATATTTTCCACGTTAGATTTAACAAAGGGGTATTGGCAAGTGCCTCTCGATCCTGCTTCTAAACCATATACGGCATTTTCTACTCCTGACGGTGCGTTATATCAATTTAAGGTTATGCCCTTCGGACTTAAGGGAGCCCCGAGCTGCTTTCAGAAAGCGATGTGTCAGCAGGTTCTTGCCGGTTATTTAAGAGAATTTTGCATTGTATATATAGACGATATTGTAATCTATTCTTCTGACTGGGAGAGTCATCTTCATCACTTAGGACTGGTTTTTGAAAGGTTAGATCAGTTCGGGTTGAAATGCTCGCCTGATAAATGTAAATTAGCCACGTCAGAAATAGAGTATTTGGGACATGTTGTTACTGCGGAAGGAAATTATCCTCAAATGTCTCATTGCAAGGAGATTTTCTCTACACCAGCTCCGCGAACTCGTAAAGAACTACGTGGCTTCTTAGGACTGTGTAATTGGTTACGAGAGTATGTACCGCGATTCTCTGAGATTGCTGCTCCTTTAACCGATTTATTAAAGGTTAATCGGCCGTATCGGTGGAATAGCCAAGCCGATACCGCTATACGTAATATTAAGTTGGCTATGTCACAACCGTTAAAATTGTCACGACCCGATTTTAATCGCGAATTTATTTTACAAACAGACGCGAGTAAGTTAGGTATTGCGGCCGTATTATATCATCCACGCTCTGACGGAGAACGGGATGTTATATCATATGCGAGTATGCGTTTTTCACCGGCCGAACAAAAATGGCATTCGAATGAGCAGGAAGCGTTTGCGGCCGTATGGGCCATTAAAAGATATCGTCCGTATTTAGAAGGACGATCGTTTAAGCTACGCACGGATAATAAAGCATTAACATGGTTGAATACGGCGAAAAATGATAGGGCAAAGCTCATCAGATGGGCACTCCTCTTACAGGAATTTGATTTTACAGTTGAACATTGTCCCGGTCGTAAAAATGAACTCCCTGATGCGTTATCCCGAAATCCCGAATCGTCCCCAATAGTAACGGAGGCAGACACAAAAGATTTAAGTCGCATGATGTACCCATCAACGGAAACGAATGAGATAACGGCACAAGTACATCAAACGGAAGATGATGCGGTGACGGAGGACCAGCCGGACGCGGTTGAGTCATCCGACGATGTTGAGGTATTAGATGTAAGTCTTGCGGAAGAAATACGGTTACGACAGAAAAGAGATACCGACGTACAACGACGCATAAATAGGTTGCGTATCTTATTATCTCGACCAAATACATCGACGGCACGTCACGAACAACAATATTTACGTGATTATGCGTTATTGGGTGATTATCTTTGGAGAAAATTTGCGGATGATGATATGCGTTTATTTGTACCCCGATCGATGGTTTTGAAGGTTATATCTACGTATCATGATAATCGTGTGGCAGGTCATCCCGGAGCTAAAGAAACGACTCGGGCTGCGGCACGCCATTTCTTTTGGCCGAACATGCGTACTGACGTTGAGCAATATGTGAGAGCGTGTATGACGTGTGCTCTATCGAGAGCCGTACCGACTCGTCCTGCGGCCCCATTAGGTAATACTCACGTACATAAACCATTTGACGTATGCGCAGTCGATTTGATGGGACCATATCCCATATCCACACACGGCAAGCGTTTTATTGTAGTAGTTACGGATTTATATACACGATGGGTGGAAGCGTTTGCGGTACGATCGAGTAGAGCTCCGATTATAATTAAAATATTAGAAGATGACGTATTCTCTCGTTACGGATATCCAAAAGCGATCTTGTCGGATAATGCCACTAATTTTAAGAATCGTTTGTGGACCAGCGCACTAGATAGATGGCAATGTTTGCACTGGACAACGGCAGTGTACCATCCACGAGCGAATATTACGGAACGTAGAAACCAAGAAATTAAGAAAGCGTTGCGTATTTATTTACAAGGTCAACCTCATAATCGTTGGGATGAACATTTACCGACTATTTTATATGCGTTACGTGGTCGTCGTAATGAGTCAACAGGCGTATCTCCTAGCACGGCATTATTAGGTTACGACATTCCCCGTCCAGGTGAATGGATGATTCATTCTCCCGATGGAGATATCTTCCCAACAGCGGGAGCACGTGAGCGTACCCAGTTAGATAACGAAATACGAGCGTCTCAGGAGGAACATCGACAACGTTACGCACCTGATAATGATACGGTTTCGAAATACGATATAGGGCAGGCTGTATTAATTAGAGAACACCCTCAGTCTGATATGAATACCGGTTTTCACGCTGGATTTGCTCCTAAATGGAGTGGTCCGCATCGGATCTTATTGCCCATCGGAAGAGGACACGTATACTGGGTAGAACGTCGCGGGAAGCCTGTTAAAGTTCATGCCGATGAGATTCGTTCAGCTCCGGCATAATAGTTTTGTCTACTTACATGATGTTTGGTTTCTTTGGTCTTCACATGGTATATCTTGATCAAAAAAGAGGGCCGATTGATATATACATAGGTATTATGATCAAAATATTACCATGGGTTATGGTAGCATAGAAGCCAAACATCTATTATTTTGTTTCAACAAAATACCTTAATTCTTGGAAAACTTTCTCTTATAATGGTTTTATCAGATTAACGGGTCTTTGGGTCCTTAATGTGTTTAAACAATGCTTATATTTTGTAAATATGTCATTTCTAATAATTTTATATTCAATGCATATTCCTGGAACTTTATACTTTCTAACTTGGTAGGTGAAATGGAGGCTTCCTATTGGTAGATGGTAGAACGCGCCCCGCCGCGCGGTGGGGTAGCTCCTCCCCCCCCCCCGTCTCCAGCGGTGGACGCGATAGCTGGTTTTGGATCAGTATTTGAGTGGACGCTTGGTCGGGATAGACGAATTTTAACTCACGCGTACGAAAGATAACTTATATATATTTTTTAAAACAAACGTAGACCGCGAACGTTGAAAGAGAAAATCTTATCTCTGCGAGGCGTCTGCTTGATACTCAGCATTAAATTTCATATTTGCATGGTAGTGCATAAGTGTGTTTCAGGTCCATACATAACCAACGAGGGGCGAATTTAAGATAGTTTAAGTTACTATTAAAAATAACTTTTAAGAATAAACATAACTTAAATAATCGTATAATAGTGAATAAGTGTGTTTCAGGTCCACATAACCAACGAGGGGTGAATTTAAGATAGTTTTAAGTTATTTTCAATTAATAAAAAGTGATATTATGTAGTGTAAGTGTTTCATCTATAGACCCGGAACGAGAGCAGCGGTTGGTAAGATCTTTCTGATTTATTATTATTTGTTTTCTTCGCTCTGAACGTTTCGTTTCGTAATTTATTTTAGCAAGATTGTCATCAATATTACACGTGCATTTCATGTATTTGATTATTCTTTTCAGCACTATTATTCTCTGTTCCACGTGTATTTCCTGTATTTAATAATTCTTTTCAGCGGCCGTCATCACTGGTTTTTCTAATTTATTTTCTTTTTAATTTTACAGCAAATTTTATTAACCGATAATTACTATTACGCTTGTATTTCTGTCAATTTAAGCATTGTTTTATTTTATACGCTCAACACGTTCTTTCGTCTCCACCATATTTAATTATTGTATTGACTAGCCGGCATGTAAACACTTTTATCAACGCTCTTCTTTGTTATATGCGATAACAAGCGTGTAAACGGCTTAAAAGTCGACAGCTCGGACACTATTTACATGCTCGCGAGACTTGAAAAATTGTCAATCAGAATCAGAAATGACAGAAATTGAAGTTATAAGTTATAGTTATATACTCGTTATACTCACTTTCACCAACGTCCCCTAACTCTTAGGTGCTACCTAAGAATTCTTATGTAGCACCTAACGTGAATTTTCGTTTCACCACCTACATAAGAGTTACCTAAGACGCTAAGAGCCCCCTAATTCTGGGGAGCCGATTTCCGCCACCTAAACGAATACTTAAGAAACAACTGTCAAAATGACAGTCAGTATATAGCGATTTAGTAGCACAATATTGTCAATTGTGTTTAAAATTTTAATTTTTCGTCGATTTACACGCATTTTGAAAATAAAAATGAATAGGATTATAAATGCCGTAATGTTTCAAACTCTCATCGACGGTTAAATTTGGTTGCCGTTTTCTTTCGATTGGCATTTCCTAAAATACAAGACAAAATTGCTAAATGATTTCCTCAATATTTATGTATAACATTATTGCATTTTTAGGCATTGAACATACATTATATTAGTAACTAGCTGAGAAGCATCGCTTCGCTCAGCTTCTAAGCTAGGGCTTTCAGCCTACTTTTTACCGCTGCGCGGTAAATGGCCGCCTTCGGCGGTTCATGCAACAAAATGAAACGAAGCTTTTATGGTAGGTACTTAAAAAATATATTCGGTACAGTGTTAACCAACACCTGGTGGACGTCACAATGTCTAGTGGACTTCACAAGGTGCGGGCTTCCAGTCCATTGCCAGTGTTGTTTTTGCGGCTACTCCGCATGGACACATGGCCCCAGCCACACGCCCCATGAACATGCCCATGACGATGCCAATAGTCCATGAAGACTTGGCCACGTCAACCTGAGCACCCGCGAGGAAGAACGAACGCTTGCCCTTAACCGTGAGTGCCGTGAAAAGATAAATTACTCTGGATGCTGCAATTTATCGACCTGCATCTTCGCTTTGTGTCTCATGGGCATATTATGATGAGTACTCTATTCTCCATCATCAAAATGTAGTTAATTACCTCATTTTGATTATTTTTAAATACATAAGTATTTTTTTTATTTATGTTAGTCCAATTAATCCAAACTTTGGGTTGCCCATATAGAACGAATGTGTTTTTAAAGTTGTAACGTGCACAGCATACATTATTTTATAATAAATAATCAATAGTTGTTGATAATAATATTTCATTTTGATGACCTTTTTATTATTTCGATATTATTCTCATCGGAAGAAAACTTATATTTTTTAACGCATTGCGGCGCTTTTGTGATGTCATTCAAATAATACTCCATAGTTAAATAATAATTAAATTTCAAGACCTGACACGAAAGTAGAAGGTATATAAATATTTTGTAATCTTATATATTTTTAAACTGTAATCAATAATCAATAGATGTTGATAATAATATTATTTCATTTTGATGATCTTTTTATTATTTCGATATTATTCTCATCGGAAGAAAACTTATATTTTTAAACGCATTGCCGCGCTTTTGTGATGTCATTCAAATAATACTCCATAGTTAAATAATAATTAAATTTCAAGACCTGCACGAAAGTAGAAGGTATTTAAATATTTTGTAATCTTATATATTTTTAAACTGTATCCCTGTTTTACAAAATTTCGTAGAAATAAAAATATTTTTTGTAAAAATGATTTTATATTGTGTTTCCATAAGTTTGAAAATTTTCCGATAGATGTCGAAAACCAACCATTTTATATATTTTTTCGTATTTTTTAAAAAAAAATTAGGCGTTACCACAAAAAAAGAATATTTTTCCCGAAATATGTATAATATTGACTATCTTTAAACAAAAAATCAATATAATTGGCGTTGTAGACCACTTGTAAAGAATCACCATTTTGACAGCTAAATCGGTAAAACAATGCAAGTAAAGCAAATCTGACCCACAATGCAAAAGGAAACACTTGTTCCGTGTAAATTGTTCCCTCTCCCTATGTAGGATTTTATTATTTCGTGCCTTTTGAGCTCTGGCTATGACGGGAACAAACAAAATTTTACGTTGGCATCAGTGTGCATTATAATAACCGTAAGGATATATTCTCATAAATCAATTTTGGCGACTCGGCGAGTAATGCAAAAAAGCATTCTATAAGTCTTATTATATAACATTAAAACATACTTTCTTTTGAAAATAACATAAAAAACATTAGCTCGCGAGGCTTTGTGTTTTTATACTGTTTCAAATGTTATATTATAAAAATGTAATATTATAAGATTTTTGCTCTACTGTAAAATTGACGATTTTGACATAGTAAGGTTTCAAACGAAAGACAGACAGACAGACTGACATGAATTTAGCCGTGCACAAACATGTGCAAATCCAGAACGACAATCTTACCAGGTCTCTTTTATTTATATGCAGATAGCACAAGTAATAGTTACTTATTAACGAGAAAATAACTAAAATCAACTAAACGAAAACTGAATTATTTGGAAATGTTGAACGAAATCACAACGTAATTGACAGAAAGTGACAGTCATAGAAAAAACATGATGCAATATGATGCATTCCAAATACAAATGTTGCCACTGTATAAACAAAAATAATCGTTTTGAATTCCTAGCTAGGGAACAGATAAAATAGACTGGTGAAAACCAAACGATACGTTAGGGGCTACCTAAGCTTAGGTGATACCCAGCTATGTGACAGTTTAGGTAACATTGGTGAAAGTCACCATAAAATACTCTACTACTCTAGTTTCTACTGAAATACTCTAGTTTTGATTAAAATGTATGGGAAAATTGGCAAAAAATACGGAATTCTGTTTTCGGTCGGAATATGTTAGGTTAGGCTCTGACATGAATATTATGTTTGTAAATGGATGAATATCACGGCCGCAAAAACCGAGCAGACCCGAAATTTGGCGGGGAAACGCAAAATCGCCAAATTCTTTATAACCACATACCTAAGTATTTTTGGTTGGACTGCTTGCTAGTTTTTATGTCAGATCGGCCGACACCAAATTGTTGTAATATGCTCACTTGCATCTTCATACTGATTAAGAGCCCGACCAAACTATCAACCAACTAATAAGTCTGTAGTGTGCGAGTGTGCCCTAAACTAAATTTTTTAATTATTGTATGTACTGACATGATATCAAGAATATTCAATAATGTCTTCAATGTGTTTGTAACAGTCCCTTTGTGATACTCCATAATTAACTCCATAATTACATAAAATTATGATTAAAAATATTAAATAGTATTTTGTTCAATTAAATTTAACCTGCAAATGCGACTCCCATTCACTGGTATCGCTCAATGACAAGCATCGAACACCATTCTGACGATGCACGTCACAGAGCAATACCGGTGAATAGGAGTCGCGTTTGCGGACTAAATTTAATATAACAATCACAGAGTAACAACTCCCTAAAGGAGTTGGACAAAGTCAACAAAGCGGCTCACTACGACCGATGCTTTGGTGTGAGCAGTCCAATTAAATGGAATGCACTGCCTCCGGATGTTCACAGTGTTCAAAGTATGTAAGAGCACGTTCACCAAAGGACTGAAAACAGCTTTGTTTATGAAACATATTTATGTCTCCTCCATATTCATGAAACTTGTCACACATATTTTATTATAATCATTACAGACACAGTATGACGTACAGATCTTGCTCATACAAATTAATACATTTCGGTAATTATTCTCACATCAAATAAATAGTTATACCCATTTACCTACAAAATAAATTGAAAATCCTGCAAGTTGATATATACATAGGTATTATGATCAAAATATTACCATGGGTTATGGTAGCATAGAAGCCAGACATCTATTATTTTGTTTCAACAAAATACCTTGATTCTTGGAAAACTTTCTCTTATAATGGTTTTATCATATTAACGGGTCTTTGGGTCCTTAATGTGTTTAAACAATGCTTATATTTTGTAAATATGTCATTTCTAATAATTTTATATTCAATGCATATTCCTGGAACTTTATACTTTCTAACTTGGTAGGTGAAATGGAGGCTTCCTATTGGTAGATGGTAGAACACGCCCCGCCGCGCGGTGGGGTAGCTCCCCCCTCCCTGTCTCCAGCGGTGAACGCGATAGCTGGTTTTGGATCAGTATTTGAGTGGACGCTTGGTCGGGATAGACGAATTTTAACTCACGCGTACGAAAGATAACTTATATATATTTTTTAAAACAAACGTAGACCGCGAACGTTGAAAGAGAAAATCTTATCTCTGCGAGGCGTCTGCTTGATACTCAGCATTAAATTTCATATTTGCATGGTAGTGAATAAGTGTGTTTCAGGTCCATACATAACCAACGAGGGGTGAATTTAAGATAGTTTAAGTTACTATTAAAAATAACTTTTAAGAATAAACATAACTTAAATAATCGTATAATAGTGAATAAGTGTGTTTCAGGTCCACATAACCAACGAGGGGTGAATTTAAGATAGTTTTAAGTTATTTTCAATTAATAAAAAGTTATATTATGTAGTGTAAGTGTTTCATCTATAGACCCGGAACGAGAGCAGCGGTTGGTAAGATCTTTCTGATTTATTATTATTTGTTTTCTTTGCTCTGAACGTTTCGTTTCGTAATTTATTTTAGCAAGATTGTCATCAATATTACACGTGCATTTCATGTATTTGAGTATTCTTTTCAGTGGCCGTCATCACTGGTTTTTCTAATTTATTTTCTTTTTAATTTTACAGCAATTTTTATTAACCGATAATTACTATTACGCGTGTATTTCTGTCAATTTAAGCATTGTTTTATTTTATACGCTCAACACGTTCTTTCGTCTCCACCATATTTAATTATTGTATTGACTAGCCGGCATGTAAACACTTTTCACCGGCATACATGTATGCATGCGTACATACATACAACATGCTTGCATACATACATAGATGCATGCATACACACATATGCACACATATAACTAGGTAAGTAAAATAGTATATACAACTAGTCTGTATATACTATTGAATTAAATTTTTCAATAAATCCATTATTTGATATTAATTTTATGCATATGGTGTATTAATAAATAAATAAAATAACATAATTGAATAAATTTATTTTATTATATAACATACAAATTAATATAAAAATATTTAAAGGAATGTTTTCACATCATAATATAATATTTAATCCTACATATTTCATAATCATTTTATTCTGATACGCCTTTCCAGCGCCAGAGCTCAAACGATACTAATGTCAGGGCCAACGTGTAAATGACTCGCAAACGTCTACCGCAAATCCCCTTTGACTCGTGCCAAAATACCGACAGTCGATCGGATCGGGCGCGAGCCCGGGCGAGACCACGCGAGCCTATCCAAACACCCTATTTACACGTTGGAGCTCGGGATGTCTCGCCGAGCCAAGGCGAGCGTGGAAACGGCCTATAATATACTAAATGTCGTAGTTAGCCAATTTTGTATGAATCTGATGAGCCCTCTCTCCGACCACGAGGAAACATCAAAGCCAATGAGAGGAAGAAAAGGAGACAAATGATGGTGACACTATGAAATTCTCTTAGTATGGCGCATTTTTTCAAAATACCTATCAGTATAGTTGGTCCATGGCAATTAAATCATAAATAAAACAAACACAACAAGCAACAGAGTCAAAAAACAGAAAAACAAAACGATGAATAACACAATATGGCATATAACAATCAACTTCTCAAACACATGAAGAGACGCCAACCAGAAAGTGCAACCCCAGGGTACAGCGACATCCCTTCTCCAGGCATCACTGTCTTCCACGTGGTGGCTGAAAGTCCGGCGGGGCACAGCCTCTGCGTCAAGCTGGCAGGTCCTTGTCTTACCCGGCATAGTTTCCTCTTCACCTCTGCCAGACAGTCACCCATGGCTGGTTCCGTGCCACACGGCAGCGACATGACGGCGCATCTCGACAGAGGTTGCAGGCCAACTGGGAGCCTCATCGGAGGCGAACCGATGTCCCAGACGACACGACAAACCCCTCGTGGTCCAATCTGTGAGCCGCCGCGTTCCCTGCTGCGGTGGCCCAACACTTCGCCCTGAGTTTTCTGGCTTTCTCCGAGTTTTCATAGATATTGGTACATGCTATTTTTGCCAATCTCAATTCTCGAATCGTTAAAACTTGACTAAGAATGTTGTTGGTCAGGTAGAATTAGTGGTGCTTAGGAGAGAGGCTTGATACCGGCCCGCCTCGGCCCCATGTCCGCGAGAGAGATCCACCGTCCTATTCGAGTAGGTTGGGGCTCAAATTTCTCCGCGGAACCTACCCCGACCGTCAGCGGGATTTTGGGGAAATATTATTTACTTTTTTTTATATGGCAACTTTTTTTGACAATTAATGGACTTTTTTCAAAAGATTTTGACAGCTATGAACAGCTCGTCAGCTGACTTTTACTCGACGACGGCCGGACATTCTCCGGAACAAAATACCGATTTTACAACTAAAAGAACCCTTGGGATTCCGCCAGAGAATCCCAACGGATCGAACTCTATCGGTCCTGCAGCGAAAGAAGCGAAACTGCCGCGAAATCGGCCCCCAAACTGCCGCTGAACAAGATACCTCCGCCACGCGGTAAATTTTTTTGTAAATCTTTTGGCAGCATTTTTTGTAACTGTAGAGGCCTCTTTCAGACTGAAGCCGAAAGATAGAAGTAGCTTCTCAGGCCGTCGTAGAGGTGGTGATTCGCGATAGGCTGGAGGAGAATCTCTCTCCCCCATCGAACTTGCAGTTTGGGTTCGTGCGTGGTCGCTCCACTGAGGATGCCATTCTTCATGCGCTGGAGTGGAAGAATGAAAGAAGGGAAAAGTATGTCGTGGTGTCTTCCTTGATATCTCGGGAGCTTTTGACAATGCGTGGTGGCCTATGATACTGGTAAAACTGAAGGCAAGGGGCTGTGGCCCGAGGCTCTACAGCATTGTCAAGGGTTATTTCTCTCAGCGGAGAGTGTCGCTGATGTATGGTGCGACGGTGGTGTCGAAGATTACGACGAAGGGGTGCCCGCAGGGGTCTGTCCTGGGCCCATTCCTCTGGAATGTGCTGATGGATGACTTACTGAGGCTCCCTTGGCCTGGGTCCGGCATGGTTGTCGCCTATGACGATGACGCTTTCCTACTGATGGCCGGTGACGCGCGGGCAATAATCGAAAGGGACACTGAAGCAGCGTTGAGTATGATTGCTGACTGGGGCGCTAGAAATAGGCTCTCCTTCTCAGCGGCGAAGACTGTTGGGATGGTCCTGAAGGGCTCCCTGAGCGTCAGGTGAAACCCTTGCATTCGGATGGGATCGGGGACTGTGAAGTTCTCCGAACAAACCAGATACCTGGGAGTCAAAGTCGACCGTTCGGGCAACTTCATGGAGCATGCTAGACACGTCTCGCTGAAGGGCAGGAACCTATTTATGAAACTGAGGAGAATAAATGCGTGTGATTGGGATATGGCCTCCGCCGAGATCGCGCGGGTCTACAGGGCAACTTATGTTGCTCAGGTGACCTACGCGGCCGGGGTGTGGGCACATAGGTTGGATGCAGGTGTGGTGAGCCTGAGAGTTTTGAGTGGACAGAGAGTCCCTTTGATCGCGGTCACCGGGGCGTACAAGACGGTCTCCACAGATGCTCTGCCTGTTCTCGCGGGCATGCTGCCTGCGGATTTGGAGATCAGGGAGGCGGCAGTAAGGGGCCGCCTTAGGAGGGGGCTGAATGCTTCCCATCTGGGTTCTGCACGTTGAGGCGACTGCTAGTAGCGGGGATTTCCGCGCGCGTATGGAGGCTTGTAGAGTGAGATCATTGCAGGTCTGGCAGGGGAGGTGGAACAGGTCGACCAAGGGCCGACTGACCCACCTCTTCCTGCTTAGTGTTGCTGATCGCCTCAGTATGCCGCATCTCAGACTGGACCCCGCGGTAGTGCAGATGATCTCGGGCCACGGTGAGTTTAAAGCCAAGCTGTTTCAGCTCGGCCTCGCTGCGGATCCGTGGTGTGTCTGCGGTGGCAGGGCCCAGGATGCGTTGCACATACTGTGGTCCTGTGAGTGTTTAAGTGCTGAAAGGGAACGTATGTTGTGTGCGCTGACGGATGTCTCGAGACCGGTTTGCATGTCGGAATTCCTGCGTTCTCGACAAAGCTTTGCGGCTTTTCGAGAATTTGTGCATTGTTGGAGAGAAAAGTGGGAACTGCTTAGAGGAGATGGCGCTGAGTCCACCGAGGAGTCTTTCTTTTCCCAGTGATGAATGTGGTTATGGAATGAAACTCGTATGTTTCTGTGTGTTGTTTGTCCCCCTGGGACGCGGTGGTTGTTCGGATGTGCCCTCAGCCATGCATGCTTCCGTGTGCGACTGGTCTGCGTGTGCTCTGAGTCTGACTATTTAGCATATTTCATGTTCTTTTGTTTTTATTTTGTTATTTTCTTGTTGCTATATATTCGTTTATTTTCTATTTCGTGCACTATTCCTATATACTTTTGACTTCTTGCAGTGCTTTAATTTATGCATTTTAAATCTGATATTATATTTCATTTGCCTTTCGTTATTTAAATTTGTTTGATACCTATGTATAAGGAGTTGATGCCTCTGTTCTTCTTATTTTGCCTCTGTTATTTGTATTATATGTTTAGCTTGCTTATTATGCATTTATGTTTTAACTTGCTTATTATGACCTTCTTTATTATTTTAATTTTTTTTTTTTTTTTAATTTTTTAATTTTTTTTTATATGTATAAGGAGTTGATACCTCTGTTCTTTTATATTGCTCATCTTATGTTATAACTTGCTTACTATGCTTTTCTCTATTTATTATTTGTTTTGCTATGTATAAGGAGTTGATACCTCTGTTCTCTTATATTGCTCATCTTATGTTATAACTTGCTTACTATGCTTTTCTCTATTTATTATTTGTTTTGCTATGTATAAGGAGTTGATACCTCTGTTCTTTCATATTGCTCATCTTATGTTATAACTTGCTTACTATGCTTTTCTCTATTTATTATTTGTTTTGCTATGTATAAGGAGTTGATGCCTCTGTTCTTCTCTGTTTGTTTTCATGTCAAAGAAACAAGACATTTTGTGTCAAAATAGGTAGAAACTGTGGTGTATATAATATGGTATACAAAAGAGATAGTATACGATAGTATATGCAGGGCTTTTGAGGGTAAACTGATTCTTGGGGTGCGCATTCCTGGAGGCCGCCCTTCTGGTGGTTGCGAGGGGATGCTGGTGGGGTGTTGACGTGCAGGCTGCCCGGGGGTAGCTGGTAGCTCGTAGGTCACACTCCTCGCACCTATACGCATCTTTGCCGGCGTATTATCAGCGGACTCGAATAGGAGACTTCTTCTCCTGGAACGAGTCTGGGCGGATGGTGGGATCGCTTTCTCAGGCCGTCGTGCGTCTCGTAACTTGCCATTTTTTATTTTAACGTCTGACTATTTTATTACTGACTCGAGGCGCCGACGGCCTGGGAAGCGTTTGCCCTAGCGCAAGCAAGGGCCCCCCCCCCTTTGTAACCGTGTGGAAGGGAGGATCACCATAGCCTGTCGCGCCCTTGACCCAGAATTTCTCTTCTGCAATCTCTTCTCTGTTTTCTTTTTGTTTTGTTCTGGATCGAGGACCTATACCTGAGGACGTCACCCACCTGTAGCTTCCTGCTGGTCTACGACGGGGTTATCTGCTGAGCGTCTCCCTTAGCAGACGGTCGAAGAGGAAAGGACCGCGTCCTTGGGGTGAGTGCCTTCAAGTTCTCTCTTCTCGATCCAAGACCGAAGCTGGTCACGTTATTTAACTAGGACGCCTTGCGTCCATAGGACTGACGGCCCTCTGTGCGACCGCAGAAAGAGAGCTGGTGTCAGGCTCATAGAGTCAAGACCATCTTATGCTCACCAACTTACCTTCGAAATCTTAGTTAGAGAAATATGACGGTCATCAGCAACCCATTGAAAACATTTTGTTTTTCAAACTCACCTGTCTGTTAAAAATGATAGATTATTGCATCACATAACAACCAATCGTAGACAACCGTATACCCGTGGATAAGATGTTGTTTTATAAAAAATGTACCCTGTTTTTTATATTTTTATGCTTCATGGGTATAAAATTTCTCCAGCACTATTTTTAATTTGTTTAAATCACTTATTTTTGTTTGATTTGAAAACTCTTTTATTCTTTCTCCACGTCCGCTTTAATTTGACTTTCCAATAGACGAGAGATTGCATCATATTTATTTTTCTCTATAAACGCCTTTCGATGTAACTTCCTTGCAAAAGAGAAATTCTTTTCACCATACATAAATATTGATAGCTATTTAGAAAAAAAACAAAAGGCATTTAATGAATAATATAAAAAGCATACATTTTTTTCGTTAAAATCGTAGACAATAAAAAGAAGAAGAAGTTTAAATGTCAAATTTGACATCTGTCATGACAGTACTTGGATCATGACTAGAATCATGAAGAAGAACCACTGATTAATAAAGGTATTCTCAGGTATTCTTCTTACTCCCCACCACAAATAGTCTTCGAAACCGGATTTGGTATTTGCTTTCACAATGGTAAGCTGAATTCATTAAACAGCATAGTGTGATTTGGATTCTTGGTGCGTTTACTCATTAAATTGACTTATTTATGATTTCAAATCTCGATTATATAGGCCTCACAAATGTTCGCTCGTGTCACCTTTTACCCAACTCTGGTTTACAATGTTTTTATGGAAAAAATGACAAGCAGAAGATGGTATGATAGAATAGATGACACAGTTATATTAGGAGCACTACCTTTTCGTGGAATGACATCACAGGTAATCTTTCTAAATTAATTATATAATGATTTTGTTTGTATTATTTGTTGACAGAACTTTTTTGTTGTTTCATTACTCATATACTCATATCACAGTGACAACACAAAATGTTGTATATACAAATGAAAATATTCCAAAGTTCAAACTTCGGTTCATGAATATAATCTGTTTCTTGAACTTAACCATGAATTGAATCGGTCATGAACATTACATATAAAGGTTATTTTTAATTCAATTAATCCATTCTAGGCTATTTTTAATGTGTATTTTTGTTTAGAATTCATATAATTTTTTTTTTTTAATTAAAGGTATGTCCTTGTTAAACAAGTACGTATACATCTTAATACGCTCCCTAAAATAAGCATAAATGCTTGTGCTATATATTTACATGTTATGTTATTGTTAAGTTAATAACTATTGTGACTATCTAAGTGAGTTGCATTTTTTAATTTCACAAAATCACCATCATATTATTAATACCAAATAAATTATTATGACCAAATTTATGGCGGGAAAGATTTTGGGGCCTAAAAGAAGACTTTACTTTTTGATTCATTTTTATCGCTCACATTTTCACAATCTTTACCAACAAAAGTCAATGCTTTTCTAGAATATATATTCATGTTAGATATTCTGATGTATTTTGACATTTATTTTCAATGCCTTTTAAATTTTTTGTTTTAAGCAAGTAATATAAGTGCATCAGATTTTGGGTACATATTATGATTGAAAAGCAATCTGTGAATTATTGGTATTAATGTTTTATTGTTTCATTTAACATGTAGGTATAGATGCCACCAAACTTCTTGAGCCTTTTCATCGTGGATGGGGGCAGTTTGTACATAAACCAACCAAGCAAAAAAACACCCATGTGATTTATTTCAATTATATAAACAGTTTGTAATGTTATATATTTATTAATTGGCATTAAGGGGGCGCCTGCTGCCAGCGTACCTATTTTTCAATTTGATATTCCATCATTATTACTAATCAAATCATTTTGAAAAAAATAACGTACATAGTTTGGGTATTAATGAAAAAAAATATTCTTGAACTTTTCAATATGTTCTGTATACCATTATTTTTCTTTGCAGAAAAATAATGGTATACCCCAATTTTCAACGTTTATTTAGCATTTTTAATAAATTATAAGGCGTAAAGCAATATATATTATATTTTTAAATTAAAGATGACAAAAATATCTGGAAAAATATGTCTTGACATTTGCAGTAATGCTTCAGGTTTATCAAAGAAACCTAAAAAACATTTATTTTCAATTCAGCGCCTTTTGAAATAATAGTTGAGGTTTCTTTACTATACCTGAAGCATCAACATATATGTCATGACATATTTTTCCAGATATTTTTGTCTTCTTTAATTTAAAAAAATATATATTGCTCTATGCCTTATAGTTTTTTAGAAATATAAAATAAATGTCACAAATCGGGGTATGCTTATAATTTTCTACAATAATATTTAAAGAACATAATTAAAAAGTTGATGAATATTTTTCTTTATTAATATCCAAACTATCTATGTTATTTTTTCAAAATTATTTGTTTTGTAGTAATGATGCAATATCAAATTGAAAAAATAGGTCAATTGGCAGCAGACACCCCCTTAAGTTGTAATTTAATATGTTAATTACTACAAGTAATTAACATATTAAATAACACTGTACCTCAGGAAGAAGAAATATTTTAATTTGGTATTTAATGATACACCTAGTTATTGTGTATTATTATTTTACTTTTATTAACTGGTATTTGTTGTTTTCCATGTTATAGCTTATCACTGAAGAAAATGTTAAAGGAGTTGTATCTATGAATGAAACATATGAGTTGAAAATTTTTTCAAACAATGAACACGTAAGTTTAATTGTTTTATATTTTTAATAGTCATAATATTTGACGCTAACAAAATTTTGCTTCATACTTAATTCAAAGAAGGACTATAAAAACATTAATTTTATTTATTTATTTACTTCATAATGCCTACAATGGTGGGTTTATTGCCATAAGGCAATTTCTTCCAACCAACCAAAGTGAAGACATAAATAGTGCAGTGGTAGGTACATTAATTTATATAAAAAAAACACATAACATCATTAAATGTAAAATCACAGCAACGAAGAAGGTTGTGGGAGAAAAGAGAGGATGAAGAAGAAGTGTCAACTAAGAGTTTTTAAACAGTTTTAGTCTTTTTTTTTGTAAAGTTGAATCGATTGAGACGTAATATTATCACTTAACGTGTTCTATAATCTTGCTGATTGTACCTACTTCAATAGAGAAACTAAGAATAGCTAGTATGGTATGACTGTATGAGCAGCAGATCAAAGAGGGCAAACTGTGATTTGTTATTAAATAAATATTTGTCTGATGATAAAGATAAAATTCTTAAATAAATTAATTTACAAGTATTAAATTCTAGAACTTAAAAAAATACTTTTCAAGCATTTAATAATAGATTACGCCTAATAACATGTTGCCACCTATAGATAGACTCAATGTAGAATTTAAACAGTACAACTTAGTATGCCAAAAAAATAGATTTTTTTTTACATTAAAATAATAAAATTTACATTATTGTTTTAATATTTTTCTAGTTATGGAAGCAGTCTAATGTTGATTTTCTTCAGCTCGCTACTACCGACATATTTGAAGCTCCTTGTCAAGAAAAATTAATGCAAGGAGTAATATTCATAAATAGATTTCTTCCGCAAAACTCAAAATTACGTGATATACCAGTTGAGTCCAATGAAAAACCAATAAATAACGGTTCCGTGTATGTTCATTGTAAGGCAGGAAGAACGAGAAGTGCTACACTTGTTGGTTGTTATCTTATGATGGTAATTCTTTTTCACAAATACTTTGAACTTGATACTTTGTATTGGTATTCTTAAATACTTTGAACTAGAGAAAATATAATAAACAGTAGACCCCTGTTAATCCGGCCTCTGTCTAATTAGGCACCCCTTGTAATCTAATATACCCCTTCTATACATACATATATGCGACAATGCTTCATCAATGGATGATTGAACAGGTTGCAACTTGTTCATTCAAATTTATATGTATCGCCGTTATCATAATGTCAGAATACAAGGTACTCCTCTTTCAAGTATTCCGGACTATAATGGCACTTTATAGTCCAACAAATTGGATAATCTGAATCCGTCATGCAAAATGTTTGGCAGATTATCGTGGGTCTACTCTATTCATATTTTCAATATTTGATATCTTCATAATTAAAACTGATTATAATTTATATCACAAAAACAAAATATTCATTGTAAACAAGCAAAAAATAAAAACAGGTCATATTTGCAATTTCACCAGTTAAATAACAGTATCAATATTTATGTTATGTGCATATTAAATCAGTAAATGAATAAATACAAAGGTAATCTTTATCAAATCTCATAAAACTGTTAACTCTTGTTTCTTTCATCTGAGACAATTGAAAACTATCTGCCGTAGTTTACCCAAAAACAATCCTAAAACGCTAATAGATGCATTTGTTGTGTCAAGGTTGGATTACTGCAATGCTATTTATGCTGGTTTTCCCAAGTATCAGCTTTATTGCAAATAGTATTCATCGCATCTGCGAGGTTGATATATGGAGCTAACAAAAAACCTCTTCTTAACACACAATCAACATTTTTATTTCTAATTTTATTAAGGCATACCCACAAACAAGCTAAGCCTTGTGGGATTTTTGGTATGTGTAATAGATGTATATAAGTGTACCAAAAATTTGTTAAATAAATAAATAAACGAACTACACTGGTTGAAATGTCCAAAACGAATAGACTTTAAGGTATGCTTGATGGTATTTAAGGCTCTGAATGACTTGGCTTATTCAAGAACTGTGTCAAAATAATGTTCCATCACGAAGACAGCTTAGATTGACATCATCTGGATCACAGAGTACCAACTCTTTAAAAGAATTGGACAGAGTCAATAAGGCTTCTTACTATGATCGCAGTTTCAGCGTGAACGGGCCTTTAAAGTGGAATAAATTGCCCCTTGACATGCACAAAGCATTGAAACCTTCTGTAAACTACTTAGGACTGCCTTGTTTCGTAGAGACAGCAAATAAGCTACAGCACTCTTGGAGTGATTTTGTTTCACCAAACGGCGCTTTATAAATTATTAATATTATTTATCAACAACTGCTTCCAATAATTTTTTGTATTAGTTGCATTATATGCCACTATGACAGTGTCAAACTATGTACCATGCTCCTTTAACAATATAGTACCTACTTTTGTATTAGTTGCATTATATGCCACTATGACAGTGTCAAACTATGTACCATGCTCCTTTAACAATATAGTACCTACTTTTGTATTAGTTGCATTATATGCCACTATGACAGTGTCAAACTATGTACCATGCTCCTTTAACAATATAGTACCTACTTTTGAAATCAACAAATCCATACAAATTCCCTAAACAAAGAAAACAATTGTACTGAGAAATTGATAGGATCTTCATGCAAATTTGCTTTTATTGTTACAGAAGAATGGATGGACCCCGGATCAAGCTGTTGAATATATGAGAGAAAAGAGACCTCATATTTTACTTCACACAGCACAATGGGATGCTCTCTCTATGTTTTACAAAAATCATGTCACGAAAAGCTGAATCTTATCTTTAAATGTATGCACGTTTATGAAAGATCTTGTTTAAATTGTTTGTGAAATTAGCGAAAATAATCATAGCCATTTTAAATGTACCGTTAGAATGACTTCTGACACTAGAATGAATGAATATTACAAAATAAACACATATATTATGTGGTTATTTGTATTTAATATATCATCAGTATTTAAATTCATAGATATCTAACTAATTTTTATAATTCATTTGTATGATATAATAGATAATCAAATTTTAATTTACCCAGTCAAAATAGAGCAACAGCCAGTTTCATTTAACTTTTCAATGTGGTAAATTTTTATACGATGATGATCATATTATTTTATAATCAAGTTAACTAAATAAATGTTTTTTATACAATATCACTTATGCGAATTAATATAATTTTGCAAATGTAACGAATTGTCGCAGTATAGAATTACAAATAATATGCACTTGGCAATAAAAATATATCCTCTCTATTTTAAATGTCGATATAATATAATGCTATTTATTGGCCTATAACAAAACCATCTATTTTAGATATTAATTATACTGGGTATTTTGTTTGAATATTACTTATTGACATAAAAAAATGCAATGATTCATTATTCAAATGGTTTTAATTTACGCAGTTTCATAAAATACACAGTTTATTTTTTGTTACATAATTTATTTTTCATGTTTATCAAAGATTTATTGATACATACTCTTACATTCTTGGAAGATAGGGATGCTATTTGTCTCATAGAATATATTTTGTTTTTTTCTTAAGAGGGCATATTAACCTAAAAATCGCATTATGAAATCAAATTTCTCAAATATGTTTTTAAGTGTTTTTCTAAAAAAATACCGTATGTATTTTCAACATTTCTCTAGTGAATGTTCGACACGCAATTTTAAAATTCAGCACAAATTCCCCTAGAAGAGAATATTAAAAAATCCCTTTTAATATATATATTTTTTAAATTACTCCATAACTGGGTAGGTATATGTCGTAGAGAAATATTTTTTATGTGCTTAAAGGATGCATAAAAACTAATTGAATGACTGATATTTTTTTTCATTTCAACACACATTTGTTCATAAAATGCAAAAAATCAACAAATTTTGGATTTCCAATAATTTAAATCTCGTATAAACCTTTTTTAATCCATGCTATAGTTACCATTACTAACATGTAACATCATATTGTATTATGCGGTGTTAATATATCATGTTTTCAGTCACTAGATTTAGTGTTATATGCCCTCTTAAACCATATTAGTTTTATTCTAGTCGCATCTTTCATAATATTTACATATAAACACACCTACATAGAAATGATTATTTTTTGTAAATATTTACCATAACATAATTCCCAAAACAAGAAATATATTTTAACATATTTAGGAATAAAAATAAATCAAAAATGTCACTCGAAATTTATACTTAACATTATAGACTCCATTGTCTTAGGTATATTTCTATTACGGGTAAATTATTCTTAAAATATTTTCTATTTTGTGGTATTATTTTTATAAAAAATAAATATTTGTTTATTTATGAATAATTTTATTTCATTCTTTTACATATTATTTATTTTATTTCCTGCATAAAATATCATATTGTAAAACTGAAATTGTAAAATGAAAAATATTTAGTTTTTCGGTTTTATTGACCAAAATTTGTGAACAGCATTCATAAAACCAATGTCGTCAAATATCATATAGAAAAATCCCCCTAGTGAGACCATTGTCAAGATTTTAAAAGTTATCAAAACAATCTTCGGGATTAAAGGACCAAATAAAATCACTCTTACGTATTCTGTCAGTACTCCACCCAAACCCCTGAAAATGAATAATAAATATTTGTTCATATTTAACTATTCTTATTGGGAATTTGATCTACATATATTGAAATATTAATAAGAAGTACTCATAAAGAAATATTAATATTAAAATACCTTAAATACCTCTTAAATAATAGCAATAATAATAATACCTTTAAAATAAAAAAATAAAATAATGTAAAAAAATAAAACGGCCAGCGCCGTTTAAAAAAAAAAAAAAACTGCGCAAGTGGTGAGTTTATTGCCATATGGCAATTTCTTCCAACTAACCAGTGTTTCCAGCCCAGATAAGCAATATTTGCTTGAGAAATGAATTTAAATAAATTTCTCCTGCTGGGAATCGAACCCAGGATGCCCACACAGAAACCAAGCGGCTTACCAACTGTGCCACGGCAGTCGACCTTTCATTTTTATTAAATACCTTTTTTTACCAACAATATTTTTCAAATATAAATATGCACATTCATACATACTATCACACCATGTCCCTAATGGTATATACAGAGAAAAACAAAAAATATTGCTAACCTATCATACCATACAAAAGTCCACAATTGATTTATGACATAGTAAACGGAGCAAAACTCTGCAGAGCCATGGATGAGTTAAGTATCTCTAGAAAACTAGTAAACTTAGTGAAGCTCACAATGTAGAATGTCGAGTTAAAATACAGCGGAACACGTCAGAACCCTCGGGGACCTTCAACGGAAGGCAAGGAGATGCACTTGCCTGCCCACTGTTTAATTTGGCATTGGAAAAGGCCATACAAAACTCCCTGGTGGCCATGTCTTCAATAAATATGTGAAACTCCTTGCCTTTGCAGATGATATAGATATTGCAACCTCAGAAAATGATTTCAAAACTGCCTTTAAACCCTAGCCGCATGGGGTTGATGGTGTAGATTGGTTAGGTTAGGATTGGCCTAGGACAAATTAGTTTCGCTGGTAACAAATATAAGTACACGTATAAAAATTTCTCATCAAGTTTAGATCTGATTTGTCAAAGCTACAGATTTCATCAAGTATCATATCATGTTATATTTTGAAAAATATGTGATAATAAACCTTCCGCCAAAAACATTGATATATGTAGGTAATTATATTTTATATGTACCTAGTTATGTTGATTGCCTGTTATTTTATTTCTAAAAGTCACTGTTTTACTGTCCATCCATCACACCCAAAAAAATGCCTTGAAACAAACACAGATTTGTAGCGTTCAATAAATGTGTATGGTAATATAATTTTTATATACCTACTTCATAATATTATGTTTATATACTTTTTATGTATACCTGTTTTGTTTCCTTGTCAAATTAAAATAGAAGTAATTACAAACCCGTTCATGATTAAACGACGCGTTCCTTGAATTGAAAATGAATTTGTAAAGGGAATTAGCGCAACAAACCCATGCGTAATTTGAGGCGGAACTACCTCCTATTATTATTATTTTTTAATTATTAAAAAAGCCAATTGACTCATGACAATAATTCTTAGTTTAAAAATTTTAAAACAATAAACATTAATAGTATACAGCAACACTTCACTTCAGTTCTTAATAGAGCCTTGTTTTCAATTCCCGTTGGAATGATTTTTCATTGTTCTGGTAATTTATTGTAGTCAGACAAACCTTTGCACATTATTCTTTCGTGTCCAGTTTTTTTTGTAGCTTTCTCAGTATCAAAATAATTTTTAGTATGTGTGTTGTAGTTGTGAATTTGTATTCTCTGCTAAAGTTTTAGTTCTGGTCTTCTATTTTTATCTTGTGTTTTAGTTTTAATGTTTAATACTGTGCTATCTTCTGTATATTTAATTGTTTGGTTTCTTTTGTGTATAGGTATTCCGATGGTGTATATGCGTTTAGTCCGTAGGACATTTTTATTATTCTATTTTGCTTTCTTTGTAGATTTTCGATTTCTATCTTATTGCCATTTTCCCAGAAAGGTATTAGGTAGGTATGTTAGTTTGCTTTTGATGTATGCGTTATATACCAGTACTTTCATTTTTTTATTGAATGCGAAAAATGAAATAAGCGACCTGGAAATGAACTTTCGAGTTATAATTGAAATATTTACCAGTAAAAATGAGTGACAATACTGAGAACCACTAAAACATCCAATGCCTTTGATGGAAACACATAAGCGAGTGGTAGAGTTAACAGCATGGATATCGCATTTACTCTTTCGGCAACCCAATGTATAGTTTGCATAGTTTTTGAAGTTTTAGGTGGTGCACTCGAACAATAATTCTGAAAAAAAAAAAAACATTTTAATTTCTCAAACATTGAATTTATCATCTAATTTATTGTTATACCTAGTTTTTACTATGTAAAACTGTGTGATACAATTGATTTAAATGCTTGCTTATATTATTATGGCATTCTTATGTTAAATTTTACTAGTGAACTTTTCAGTGTGCATAAAACAAACAAAAAATATCTTACCATTTTTATAAAAGAAATATTTTTTTCATGAAGTACATTTTTTTGAACAGGCAGGGAACTTGCATTTATAAAATGAGAAATATTTAGTTTTGCTATTCCACATAATGGTCTCATGTGAGTAAGAAAGTTGTAGGATCCTACAATGTAATCATCATTACACATCATTATATTACTGAGCAATATAATAGTGACATTAACTTAATCATCATTTAATTTATTTGATATAGCTACTTACTATTCAATCTTAATGTTGTATTAAATAAAATCATTCGAAGAGCCATCAAAATAAAAGTTTAGTTGTGTAAATAAGTAGATATTTATTTGATATGGAATGTGACAAATACCAATAAAAACAACAAAATATATCAATTTCCTGATTTGAAATAAGAATGTGTAAACATAAATCAAACATAGACATGAATAGACTATCCGTAGGTATTATATACTCTTTGGAATAGACTTCAACATAGATTGGTGAATAACCTATTCTACTAAAGCCAAAAATAATTATATAGGTAGGTTAGTCGTAAAAAAGGTACTGTCTCCCTGACCAGCCAGGATAGCCTTATCCGTAAGGTATTATATACTCTGGATAGGATGTACATAGATTTTTTAAACATAACCTACAAAAGTTTGGTAAAAATAGGTTGGTTAGGTTTGTTTGTAGTTATAATTGCGACTGGCATGAGCCAGTTGCATTATATATTAAAAAAAGTAACTAAAAGGTTTTGGTCAAATAATTTTTAACCAGCTGGCTGTTCAGGGAGGCAGTACCTAAAAAAAATGTCTTGAAAGATCACGTGGAATGCGCACACTGCAAAGTTGTGTTTTTTCTTGTTTGGTAGTCGCGAAAATCATCACCTTCTCCGACCAAAGATATAAAGATTTTTGCTGATTCAGTTACAAATAGGGATTTTTACCTGTGTAACTTTTAATAGTTTTTCTTCAACAAATACCATGACATGGAGTATAAAATCATAACTATTATAACATTCTTGCAACCTCTGTGCGTATTAGTAAAATCTTTAATCAACTCTCCTATAAATAAAAGAAAATTATGGTTATCATTCCTTCTTATTTTTTTTTAAATGAATATGTCCTTGTTAAACTAGTACATATACATCTTCCTACGTTCCCTAAAATAAGCAAATAAATGCTTGTGCTTAGGTGAACGAAATTGGTCGAGGCAGGATTCGAACTCGCGACCACTGGATTACTAGCCCAGCGCGATAACCGCTCTGCCACCGACCCATCTAGTTATTTAATGGGCTTTTCACCGTAATTCATTATATTATTTTGGGGATGATTCTGAGCATTCTCATGTGCCTCCGTGCAAACTGAGATGGGTTAAGGGAGGTCTCTGGCACTGCCACTACTATGAGACAGCACTGTAGGGGTTGACACAAATTAGGTTTGAAGTTTTACTGAGCATTTTTAACTGTTTGACATTAAATGAAACACAGAGTTCAAAAAATCAAGTACATAATTCTGTCAAGATGACACTGTTTCAAACATTAAAAAAAGCCATATTTCTAAAGAGTACTTCTTTAAATAAAAAACATTTTGTTTACGATTTGACTATATTTCATATAATTTATAAAATGAATTTGCCATATATTCCATAACAATAACTTTTGTGGTGTGGTAACAATATTTGAACACTAGCATATTTGCATAAAATTATTGTAAAATGGTATCTAACGTTTGAACTCATAATAACGCTATTTTGAGATATAATATTATAATTAAGTACATTAACCTATACTACAATCAATAAATTAACATTGTGATAAATTAATAATAATAATTTAGCAAATGGTAGGTACATGTTTTTATTTTGTATTACTTAAATAATTACTCACATAACATAAATATGAAAGACATGATATTTTTACTTACAGATGATAAATATATAAAACTTCTATGTTTTATTTGAAAAATAATATGTTAAACAATTGATTCCTCCAAGCACATTAAAATAACAAATCATTTGTATATGGGGCTTACAAAGAAATACACAAAATACAAAAAAAATATTAAATAAATAGTGCTTTTTGGATCCTGACTAACGTATAGCATTATATTTTGAGTTTATTTTTTGTTCCCTTATGGTTAAGTAAAATATTTTATAGACAACATCTGTATTTCAAAAGAAGGCATGCGTTTTATAAGTGTAACACTTTTGAATAAATTCATTAAAAATCACTACTTATATTCATATAACTTTCTTTATTAAATTAAGAATACGTCTTACAGACAAACTGAACCTTGAATATAAAAAAGAAACAAAAGCTTGATAGACAACAAAATAGATGAAAGAAATTTCAAAATAATCTAAAAATAATAAACATGGGAAGTTATGTCCATATACTATATAAAAATTATAAAAGAAGAAAGAGTTCATAGATGAGGTAAGTGACAGTTATGATAAAATTAATAGAAAGATAATACAAATAATATTCTTATAATACAATATCATACGTATTTCATAATATATACAGCTAGAACAATAATGGTTATAAATGTCACAGACTAATTATAAAATTCCGCAAATTGTATATCAGATACATATGGTGGCTTAGGGTAATAAGGGTGAAACAACAAAAACTCTGTTTTGTAGTTTCGCCCTTATGACCCTAAGACTCTATGAATGGATCTTTTATACTTCGACATACCATAATTTGCCATATTTTACAATCTATCAGCAACCTATACATACATATTTAGTAAGGAAACAAATATAGAAAAATAGTTCAATATTACGCACTTTTTAACAAATCATTTTTTAAAACAAACAGGATAGAGTAAATAATTACAAAAAGCTTGGTAAAGTTGCTATAAGAAAAAAAAAATAGCAATAAACACTTATTGCACAACAAAAGTATAGATATAAATGTATATTCATCTAGTTCATTTGCAGATAAAAAAATCTCAAGATAAAAATTACTTCGCCATATTTACGGACTTCTATAGAAATTTATACTTTCCAATAGTAATTGAAAACATTTCTTCTAATATTATCATTAGTCATTTCAATATCCGCAAATGACATCTTTAATTAACACTTATAGATAGCACTAAACTTATTTAACATGTTATCAGATCAATAAAATAGATTTATAAATGATAATTAAAAACTCTACAAAAGAAAGACGAAAAATGTAATGAAGGTGAAAGAATAGAAGGGCTATTAGCTAATCTTAATAATATTGTCAATAATAATAACAAAAAAAAATACAGGTACAAAATGAAGAAGACAAAGCATTTTCTATGAAGTTTACAAGGATCTTATTATGGTTTGAGGTGGTATAAAAAAATATTTTTATAAAAACTTTGTACTGTGAAATGACAAAATATCAGTTCAAAATCATAATAGAAATATGATTCAATTTTCCTGTAAACTTCAAAATTAAACACTATGTATCCCTGTATGGTAAAATAAATCTTTATAAAAATGATTCAACTTGCATCCGGTTTTATATAAAACTTGAGATGTTAAATTGGAATGCAAGGAGGAATCAACGAACCAATGATACAAAAATTAATGACTTTCTTTCTTAGATTTGATTGACCATAGTCTCTTGATGGAAGCGGCCAAACCAATGTCATCAAAGATAATATAAAATAATCCTCCGAGGGTCAACATCATTACAACGGCAAGAACAACGTGAAGAATCTTGGGAAGCAAAGTTCCAAAAGTAAGCGTATTTATATATTCCATGATTATTACTTCAAAGCCCCTACAAAGAAAAAATAATGAAGTAATGAATGTTTGGTATGTAGCGGAAACATTTCTTAATGATATTTTAATATCATTAAATTGACTAAATTTTCAATTCACTGATTACATATTGTTGCAATACTTGCAACAATAACTTTTCTAGCCTGAAGATATTTGATTCCAGCCAATTAGTGTACAGAAACGGTTTGAATAAAACTATACATGCTCAATAATTAATATTTACTAATAAATAACAATGAACAAAATGTTTTTGAATCATATCAAACATTAAAAAAAATATTTACCAATATGTATGAGCCACCATGGTTACAGCAAGTAAGATGTCTAATGGTTTTGAAGGAAAAGCAAATGCAAGGGGAATAGAAAATACTAATGAAGCCGAAACAGCTCTTTCAGCAATCCATAAAGTTGTTGATGAAGAACTTTTTCCTGGCGCACCCATACTTTGTGGATTTGTAGCTGTACTGTAATCCTACAGTAGAAAAAAAAAATTTATAACTTTTGAAAGTGCTTGTACATTAACGACTACAATATTACAATGTTGTGAGCCAATCGGCTTTTTATATTATTATTATGAATAAAAAAATATATACATAAAATTGTAACCAATTGATATGAATAGTGAAAAATAAAACATGAATAATATTTTTACAAACAGCAATTATATGCTCAAATCAATAAGATATTTGGTAATTGCTTAATATTTACTGATACCTCACACTCGTATCCATACCTTTCAACTTAATGAATAGGTAAATTATTTAGATAATGCAAAAAAAACATGTGCTGTTATACATGTTTCGAAAAAAAATAATTTTAAATACATTTTTATTATGAAACAAGCACCCATTTAATTCTAATAATACCATGCACAAATGCAAGTTTTTAATTTATTAACATATTTTAAAAAAATGGCATAAGATCGTGATAAAGAGATTTAAGTCATTTCTCTACTTTAAATCCTCATCAGATCAGCAAAATAATGTCAAAAAATCATAATAGTAATTTAAAAAATATATCAAACCATTTTCAATGTTTGTGTTTGTATTTTAGACTTGTCGAATATATCATTTGACATTGATTGGACAGGTCGAATCATTCTGAGGGTCGATATACTTTGTAGAGGTGATGTATTTAATCTAATAGCATTCTGGCAAATCCTGCTGGGACATCCTGAAAAATCACACAAATATCCAATTATTATTTTCGGAGATGAAAAAAGACAATCGTAATAAAATTTCTAGAAATTTTAACTTAGGTATTTAATATTTTTTTTCAATGAAAAAAGTTTCTCTAAGGAATACAGACAGACCTACCTATAAACACTAGTTACAATATGGAACTTATGGCTGCCAATACACAAAAATGAGTAATATTTGTGTTATTAGCTGATATTCAAGTAATATCCTCTTTATAAATATTTGCAAATAAATGTCATAAATTTTAATTCGTCCGACTTATATAACGATAAAAGATGTAAAACTTAAAGGAATATCTGTAGAAGCGATATTTCTGAAAGTACATTTAAAATTTTCTAAAAATGAAATATTTAATGAAAAAAAAACAGTACTACTAAACACAAAAAAAAAAACAAATTCTGTGAATAGATAGGACATAATACTGAAGATATAATATGCAATTTTGAATAAATCCATTGGTTTTTTTATGACGTCGTTGTGTGAAATATAAAAACCATATTTAACAGGTTTTAATAAGAAAACAATGGAGATAGCGCTCTAGTATTATGTCACAATACCTTAATATATATTATAATCTGCTTAAAAGAAAAACGCGAGGTATAAACATTTATTTAAGTAAATAATCATAAAAATAAATCCACATTCCTAAACATGATAAATTTTAACAATTATTAGTTACGTAATAACATCAAATAATTCAAATAATGTGAATTATAGTCATTTGATAATTATGAAATACCATTCAATTTAGAAGAGGCTCCACGTAAAAACATTGAAAATGCCATCGTTATCAGAAAATCTAAAACTCAATTTACGATCACCCTCACTAAACGACAAAAATATAAATTGTCCAAAAAACGAAAACAGCGAGGGTGGCCAACTTTACGTCGTCACATGTCGGGATGTCAAATTTGAACATTCATAAACAAGAAGTTTTACAATAGATAATTTGTTTAAATACTGTTGCCTGCATTGTCATTATAGAAAAAAAACAGCGTTGCCAATTTGTGGAAAATTCCCCAAATTACGGGGAATCTAAACTCAATCGGGGATTTTGTGAGAATAGGCTTTTTGTGGGGAATCTAGCATTTTACCGTTTATCGATAGCTAATACATAGAAAATTTGATGGTTAGTGATTAAAACGTCTTTTTATTAAAAAAAAGATGAAAATGTACACCGTTCAGATATTACAGATTTCTTTAAAATGTGCCAAGATTTGTGTAATGAATCAATATCGGACATTTTTAAGAGATTTGAATTTAGAAATCCTTTTTATTTCTATTATATCTATTGTGAATCTTTCAAAAACTCAACAAATCTAAGTTAAATCACTGATACAAATACAAAAAATAATGACGAATAGCGAGTTCACGCTATGCTGGATTTTAATTTACATGGTCTTGATGGATATGATGGAGAGTTACTGGGGTAAAGTGTAAGTGTTTAAAGTGTATTTTTTTTTAAACTTGTATTTTTCTTGTGATTATAATTATGTGGGGAATTTGTGGGGAGTCGGGACTTTGTACTTCCCCAATTTGGGGAATTCAATTTAGATTTTTGGGGAATTTGGTAAATTGAGATTGGCAATGCTGAGAAAAAGTGCATTAACCATAGATATTATTTTGATGACGGATGACATTTTAATTTTGATTTGAGTGTATTCCAGTGTATTCAAACGTAACCTAAAATATAAAAGGCTTTGTCATTCCTTTGAAAATTACAAATTTTATTAATTTTGTTTGTGTTTAAGTGGTAAAATGGCTGGAACATTAGAAGATATATCTATTTGGGAAGATGGCGAAGATTCCTTGGGTGAAGAAGTTCTTAGAATGCCAACGGATGAGATTATTAGCCGTACAAGATTAATGGATAACGAGATCAAAATTATGAAGAGTGATATAATGAGAATTTCACACGAACTTCAAGCGCAAAATGACAAAATCAAAGAAAATACCGAAAAAATTAAAGTTAACAAAACCCTTCCCTATTTAGTGTCCAATGTCATAGAACTTCTCGATGTAGATCCTCAAGAAGAAGAGGAAGATGGTGCAGTTGTAGATCTTGATTCACAGAGAAAAGGAAAGTGTGCCGTGATAAAGACCTCCACACGTCAAACTTACTTTTTGCCAGTTATTGGTTTGGTAGATGCGGAAAAACTCAAGCCTGGAGACCTCGTTGGTGTAAACAAAGATTCCTACCTTATCTTAGAAACTTTACCTGCAGAGTATGATGCTAGAGTTAAAGCTATGGAGGTTGACGAAAGACCGACAGAACAATATTCAGATATCGGTGGTTTGGATAAACAAATCCAGGTATTATTTACTTACAATTATTTTGAACTTGCATTTTAAATTACAGTCAACCTGCGGTAAACCGACAAACGTTTTGCAAGTCGGTGTCAGGTGATTTAATTTGTCGGATTATAGAGTACTGCCACAGACCTCCTGTAGTCCTGAACTTTTTGAAAAAAATACCTTGTAATTTGCGGAAAGAGAAGATTTGCAGAAATAAATGTACATACATACTACATTATTATTTTCCCAGGTATTATTGTTAAGTACCCTTGAGGTGAATACACAAAAATGGCACTATATGGATTATCGATTTAATATCATTATGTTACAGGCATGTCCTTTATAATAGTCAGAATGTACTCTTATAATGGAGAATAAGGAGGCAGGTAAGTAGATTCTAAGCGTAGATTGAAATTTGATTTGGAATCTAGTTTCTAGAACGCCACTGATCTTATAAACAGAATGTTATTCAGGCTGCATCTAGCTATCAACATTTTATCGAGTCTAATAACAGAACTAATTATACCTAACATTGTTATATAGTACAAATATTGTTATTACTCACATAATGAGGGCTTTCAATAGTTCAACCTCAGAGGTGAAAATTAGAACTTAACACTTGAGTTTTGTTAATAAATGCTCATTCAACTAAAATATTTTTTCTTTTATTTCAGGAATTGATTGAAGCTGTAGTATTGCCAATGACTCACAAGGAAAAATTTGTAAATCTGGGCATCCACCCACCCAAGGGAGTGCTGCTTTATGGACCCCCGGGAACAGGAAAAACTCTTCTGGCAAGGGCTTGTGCTGCACAGACAAAATCTTCATTTTTAAAATTGGCTGGACCACAACTTGTCCAGATGTTTATCGGTACATCATATGTTTATTTCTCTAGTGTTTGACTTTTATTTTTACTGTGAAATATTTGTTGATTGGATTTACAGCATATCTATTCAGTTTCAAGACCATCAGAACTGTAATATATCACCCATGATTCATAATAACTTAAGGAACAACTAATGAGCAAAATAATAATAATAAGTTTTTATTTTATATATACATCAAAAGAGGGGCTTAGATATCTGCAATTAATTGGTTGAATGTAAATTAATTAGAAAAAAATTTGAAACTCACTATGGCAACAAGTTTAGATTATATTAAATTAACACTAGTATACTGCTCTGTTAAAATTTTTGACTTTTGAATTAAATCGATGTGCTTACTTCTAAATAAATGCAAATCTCGCTAATCATGAACAGTGTTATTTGTCTGGAATGTTATGAACAGTCTTCCCAAGAATAATCTAGAAAATATCTATCATCTTTACCTACATAAAACTTTGTGTCAATATACTTTAATTTGATTGCTTTAACTAAGTTTAGTTTGTCGATCGACAATTCTTGATAGAACTCCATTGTACGTTGATATGTTATAAAAAATATAAAAATACTTGGTAATTGTTCTATTGTGTTTATTTGATTATTGACGCGTTTCGTGCAAAGCACATCGTCAGAATAATGCTCTACAAGACTGAGACTAGTGGTTATATACAAAATTTACATGGCAGGTGTATAAAAATGTTGGTTTTTGAACGGTTGAAAAGAAGTTATATAATGCAAATGAATCTATACAAATCTACGTTTTAATACTATGAATGTAGTTGGGTCACTGGTTGTAGTCCCCTGTGTCCATTAGGCCTGTAACAAAAGGAAACGACAGCAGTAAAATTCGAAAGGTAAATAATATTGTATTTATTGGTTTATTGTTATCTTTTAAGTGTGGTTAAAACCAATGTATTTCATAGATATTTGGTAGTTATAATTACAAACAGCTTAATTTTAATCTTAATGTATTTAACAACAAAGGAAGGTATATGTCTGTCTAACCTATCGGTTTCAATAATGGTGAATATATATGATCAATTTGTTTATTGATGAGTAATTTTTGTGGATCCTTTTTTACTCTGTTTATTTCTAATATTTCTAGTCGGTCAAGTTTTCTCCCTTTTATTGCCCGATGTATTATATTTATATTATGGTCACTATTAAATTGGTGGTTGTTTTCGTTTATATGTTCTGCAAAATTTGAGGTGTCTTTCTTTAATCTAATGCATGCCATGTGTTCTTTAATTCTTGTTTTAAAGGCACGGCCTGTTTGTCCAATATATGTTCCCGTACATGAGTTACAATTTAGTTTATAAATTCCGCTGTTATCCAACTGTTCAACCTTGTCTTTATTATTAATTAACAATTTACCTAATGTACTTGGATTAGAAAATGCAATATTTTTGCCAGTTTTTTTAATGACTCTACTGATATCCTACGTCGGCGATGTCACAACAAATATCAGTAGAGTCATTAAAAAAACTGGCAAAAATATTGCATTTTCTAATCCAAGTACATTAGGTAAATTGTTAATTAATAATAAAGACAAGGTTGAACAGTTGGATAACAGCGGAATTTATAAACTAAATTGTAACTCATGTACGGGAACATATATTGGACAAACAGGCCGTGCCTTTAAAACAAGAATTAAAGAACACATGGCATGCATTAGATTAAAGAAAGACACCTCAAATTTTGCAGAACATATAAACGAAAACAACCACCAATTTAATAGTGACCATAATATAAATATAATACATCGGGCAATAAAAGGGAGAAAACTTGACCGACTAGAAATATTAGAAATAAACAGAGTAAAAAAGGATCCACAAAAATTACTCATCAATAAACAAATTGATCATATATATTCACCATTATTGAAACCGATAGGTTAGACAGACATATACCTTCCTTTGTTGTTAAATACATTAAGATTAAAATTAAGCTGTTTGTAATTATAACTACCAAATATCTATGAAATACATTGGTTTTAACCACACTTAAAAGATAACAATAAACCAATAAATACAATATTATTTACCTTTCGAATTTTACTGCTGTCGTTTCCTTTTGTTACAGGCCTAATGGACACAGGGGACTACAACCAGTGACCCAACTACATTCATAGTATTAAAACGTAGATTTGTATAGATTCATTTGCATTATATAACTTCTTTTCAACCGTTCAAAAACCAACATTTTTATACACCTGCCATGTAAATTTTGTATATAACCACTAGTCTCAGTCTTGTAGAGCATTATTCTGACGATGTGCTTTGCACGAAACGCGTCAATAATCAAATAAACACAATAGAACAATTACCAAGTATTTTTATATTTTTTATAACATATCAACGTTGATTGCTTTATTTTAAAACAGGTGACGGTGCTAAACTGGTTCGAGATGCGTTTGCTCTTGCCAAAGAAAAATCTCCTGCCATAATATTCATTGATGAGCTTGACGCTATCGGAACCAAAAGGTTTGATTCTGAAAAGGCTGGTGACAGAGAAGTGCAGAGAACCATGTTGGAACTATTGAATCAATTGGATGGCTTCAGTTCTACCGCAGACATCAAAGTAATTGCTGCGACCAACAGAGTGGACATTCTGGACCCCGCCCTCCTGCGTTCTGGACGTCTCGATAGGAAAATTGAATTCCCACATCCGAACGAAGAGGCACGAGCACGTATTATGCAAATCCACTCAAGGTATTATACAATTTCTTCACATTCATATGGCACTAATGTTAGATTCATTCAATAATAAACAATACTGTTTACTGTCATTGCTTGCTTTAGCGTTAATCATTCATCAACATTGCCAATAACATAAATCCGTGGCGTTCCAACCGAGTATGAGTCTTGGCCTCTTCAAGTAATTGTAACCACTAGGGGCTCCGCCCCTGGCCGGTGTCGTGGCCCAACCCCCAACAGCCGCTGCGCGACGTCTTTGCCGCCGCGCGGCAATTTTACCGCCTCGTGGCGGTTGTGCTGCTTCGCAGCCGCACAACCCTGTTTCACGTCTCAGTTGAGTATTTATCCAATCATGCTGTTCTTCTGATAACACATTCACTCTATTTTGAATATTTATCCTTTCATACTGTTCTTCAGAAAAAACATTCACCCCACTCAGCTCCATTCTTTGTTCACGTTCTTCGAGGCTCAAAGCATAATCCATTTTGAATTCTGAAACAAAAATTAATTCACTTTGAAAAAATCTATTTACGTATCGACTATTATCAACTTACTTGACATATTGTGAAACACAAAAAAATATGTTTAAGCATAATACGTATTTATAACCTCTATTTTACAAATATTCATTGTTTCGACGGTTACTTGTGGTATTCCATAATTCAATTTTATTATAATATTAAATTGCTATAACCACTTGAATTGAGTTTAACGCGACTAGTTTCGGGAGAAACTGAACTCACATCGACAGGCGAATTACAACTTTTACAACAAAGTTGTAATTCGCCTGTCGATGGGAGTTCAGTTTCTCCCGAAACTAGTCGCGTTAAACTCAATTCAAGTGGTTATAGCAATTTAATAACTCTATTTTACAGTTCAGGTGGGATTTTTGACAAACACTGAATATCTTTTTATAATAATACAATAATAATGATAAATTATATGTATATATAATTAAATAATGTGTTTAAACGAAAACATTACCTGTCGTTATCTTTTTGCATAAAGCTATAATACTATCTTTTTGCGTATTATTATGACATATTGAAAGCAATGTTGTCAGTATTCAAAATGGATATTCCGCAGATTATTACGGTTAAAATTTATTCTGAATGTTTAAAATTCCTTTTTAAACAATAATATTGTCAATTTATGCAGAAAATACATTTTAAACGATTAATTTGTACTTTTTTGCATCAATTTATTTTTTATTTTAAATAAAAATTTCGAACGCGAAAATTGATTAAGGAAAAATTATTTCACTGGCAATCTGTTGAACGACGAAAAAACATGGCGTACAGTAATTATATTATAGATTCCCTTTTAGTCATTCTGTGATGCAAAGATGACAAGTCCCTTTCAATATTGTCGAGCCATCTTGATTTCGGTCTTTAATTTGGTTAATTATTAAAAGTGTTTTTTCAGGATAGATTGTTCATTCATTATTTCTGTGTGCACCAAACAACAGAGTCAGCATATTTTGATGAACTTCATTACCTTTACGTATAATATCGTACAGATGGTACAGTTCATCATTATATCAACCAATACAAAAATATAAATTTACCGACCATATTTCATTTTGCACTATATTTCATCCGACCATAGTATAGTTTCTTGGTACTTTGCAGCTATGACTTTGTGGCTCATTTTAAGTAATGAATTAAAATTATAACTGTATTGTTTACACCTTTTGTTGTTCCTCGAGAAACTCAAATTAAGGAGCTTATGAGGTGCTTAAAGAGCGACAACTTTTTACTAAGTTTGCCAATCATCTCATAAATAGTAATCATTCTTTTGAAAAACAAATTGGAGTTGAAATATTACACGTAAGTAAGGAGGGCCTAAGACTAGATAATCTGGAGGTTTTAGAAATACAAAAGGCTATAAATAAGAAAGAGAAAATAGTAAATAAACTTAAATAGAACTCCTCTGTTCAATATGTTCCCGTTACCTGTCCGTACGGTAAAACCCACCACCCCTTCTAGTATAAACTTCGCCCACCAACGACAGTAGCAATACACACGATTTATACATCATTTTAAGTTTAGTATAAGTTTGTTTGGATGAGGGAGCAGGGCAGCTCTGAAACCGGTTAACATTAAATACTAAAGAATTGGTGTAAACAAAAAAGTTATAATTTTAATTTATTACATAGTATATACATATATATAATTAGTATATATTTTAATTTATTACATAGTATACATATAGTTATCGGCATATATTAGTAGTGCAATTTTTTTTAATAGGTACTGTTTTATTTATTTTCTAACATTAACCAAAAAGCAAAATATTTCAATTTATTTATGATATTTTTTGTGCTTTTTTTTCACTTATTTAATATTATGTTTATCTCGGCTGCAGGATGAAACTCTTTATCTGTTACAAAAACATATTATATCATGATGTTATATTTTTATCGTGCAACCAACGGTAGGCATATCAGCGGAGACTTCTAATTGGCTGTTAAATTATTATATTAAAAGTAACACTGATATATAGTCTTCCAAAAAATTATAAATCAATAAATAGGTTTGAGTTTTTTGAGCGCAAATTTGAACTGTCCCTTCCACGATAAATATTCTAAAGTTATTTGCCAGATACTATACCTGCTTTAGTTTAAATTATAAAGTTGAAAATCAAGTAGTTGTTGTAAAATCTGGTTTCATTTGTAAATCTTCTGTCTACTGTGTATGTGATAAATTTTTACATCTAAAATGCCAGAACCTGCTATAGTGTTTTTTTTTTACAGAAAAATGAATGTGAGTCCTGATGTCAACTTTGAGGAATTGTCCCGCTCAACAGATGACTTTAACGGAGCTCAATGTAAGGCAGTGTGTGTAGAAGCCGGTATGATTGCTTTGAGGAGATCCGCAACAGCCGTTACCCATGAAGACTTCATGGATGCCATCCTTGAAGTTCAAGCCAAGAAGAAAGCTAACCTCAGTTATTATGCTTAATTTACTTACGATTTGGAATCACTCAAAAATAATGTTTTTCCGTTTGACTCCTATATGCATCTTGTTCGAAACTTTTTTTTTATTTAAAATAAATACATATGAATAAAACTTTTACATATGAAAAAATAAATGTCGTATCTTATATCACTTTCATATTTTTACTTTTTCTATCCCTCTATAACTCACAAATCAATAACCAATAAAACTTTGGAACGAAACATTGGCTATAGCTATAAGAAATATAAATGGAAGAGAATTAATACATAATTACTGAGTCAAGTTGCAAGATCCCATATAAATTTATCAACACATTTATTTTCAAGTTTTCTGTCAGAAGGTCACTGTTTAAAGCATTAATACTGTTTAGAGAGTATGTTGTTCACTCGACGATGAATCTGTTCCATTTGAACTAGTGTTGCAAACAAAAATATTTTAGGTTTTTTTTTACAAAGCTTATTTATTCAACTCTCATTTGTTGATTTGCAATAATAAAAATATAAATGGATAATTTGTTAATATCTTGTCCTGATGTAAACCTAGAGGAAGACGAATTTCCTTTGAAATCAGTCCCCTGAGTCAAATTGTAAACGCTGTATGCTTTCACCAAGTGCTATTTTTTGTGTGGGATTTGAAATTTGTTATAGAAAGTGTTTCTACAACAACAAACTTCATATCCCATACAAAAAAAATAGCGCTATGCGAAAGCGAACAGCCTTTACAATTTGACTCAGGCTCATTTTATGGTTTTAACAAAGTCAATTGTAATAGTTAAAATTTGCCACTACTGAAAACATTAGTAAACTTGCACTCAAGAAATTAATCACCACAATATTTCTAAAAAAATGTTTGAATATCAACAGTACTTCATAACAAAATTTTGTAGCAAAATAAAATAATAAACGAATATTTTTATTATTGCATATGCGCAAACATTGGATTTTTTTTCCCTGTCGGGTGTCAATTAAAAATCTGTTATAAGATAATAAAAATCTCCTGTTAACAACAATAATTTATTGATATAAATAATATTACAAAGTACCTAACAGTTAATTATTTTATTCTTTGCATACAACGTAGTTGTTATAATTAACGCAACACTCACTCGTATGTTTTATATTAAAAAATATCATGACTATGTACAATTACGCATATTGAAATTTATTGCACCTAATGAAATTTTTTCCACATTTTTTTATTACACTTATACTATTGACATTTTTTTTTTCAATCATATGGACATATTATTTATATGCTTAACGTTATATATTACACACAGGCCTATGCTTTTACACAACCTGACTAGTTCAGAGACCTTTTGGAAATCATAATTAATGCTGAATAGTTAAAATTATTCATTTATATTGAATACAATCAAACTTTTTATTAAATTTAAATTATTAAAATCGTTAAAATTTTAATAAATAACTTTATTTATCAATTACCAAAAACATTATCCATCAAAAATATTTTATAGCGAGAATAATAATGTTGTTATGTTTCAAAGTTTAGTGAAATACTTTTATTAATAAACTTAACGAAAAACTCTGTTAAAAACAACACAGATTAGTTTAAAAATGATCTAGTAAACCAGAGGTTTCTAAAAGTGCATGGAATGAAATAAATTAACTTATATGTGACGATGCTGATAGAAAAATAATAAAGCATATTTTCTCAACTAATCAAAAACTGAGATTAAAAAAATATTGACAAAAGTCCAACAAATAATAAACATAGTAAACAAAATTACCACTACATAATATATCAATGTAAAAAAAAAACAAATGTACCCTCAAAAAGACAAAAACAACATAAAAACATTGATAATAACATTGTGAAACTTTCTTGTGACATGTGCCAAGTGGAAGAGTTTATTGTCAAATCCAATTTCATCAAACTAAATGGTGTTTAAAGCTCAGAAAATCTATCTCAACATAAAGTATCAAACAGATTGATCCAAAGTGTTTTCATTATTTTCAAAAACTATAAATAAATATTTTAAAATAATACTTAATAAACATAGTACATATTAGTTTGAAATATTCAGCTACAACTTTTAAAAACAATGACAAACAAAAGACCCACACTTTCTACCTCATTTCAATTCAACTGTTTGATACAGTACCTAGGCTGTTGTATTTATGTATTTACTCTATGTGCAGCAGTAAGTATCATCAAATATTATGTGCATATGATCATATTTAAAAGAAAAATTTTAGGAGCCCTTATAATAAAGTTTTGGCGTGAGGGTCCAAAATGTCCAGCTACGCCACTGAATCAACTAACTTATTTGCCACAGCGGCCATGATATATTCTAGAAAAAATATCATTACATATAGAATCAGAAAATTAATATTACTCAAGCAGAAGACCCAAACATTTTATATAACTTAATTTATCACATTTGGTATAAAAAATAATATTTTGATAGAAGAGAATAAATTATAACAAATGAGTATAGTACATCATAGCGAAAAATCGCAATCAATAAGATTTATCGATTAAAGAAAAAAAGTCTCTTTAATTCACTGCATGATTCAGTACATTGGTCACAATACGGCTTCATATCAGGTAAGTCTACTATAGATGAAATATAGACAGCGAGAATATTAGTTGAAAAATATTGAGGTGCCATAAAAGACCTACATATGGTATTTATAAACCTAGAAAAGGCATTTGACAGGGTACCTAGAAGCCTGATATGGGCAGCATTTAGAGCTCATGACATACCGGAAGAATATGAATAAGAATACCATACAAGACATGTATATCAATGTCAAAACACAAGTATGATGCACATCGGGAATATCACAAGAGTTTCCAATTAGAGTTGGGGTACTCCCAAGGCTCTGTCCTCAGACCACTGCTGTTCAAAGTGGTCATGAAATACTTAACAAAACAATGTGTGAATGGGAATCCTTAAGACCGTGTTTTTTGCAGATGATGAGGAACTGATATCAAATAACGCTAATGATCTACAGAACAGCCTGGAAATACGGAGAAGGATCTTGGAGGATAATGGCTTAAAAATTAGCAGAAAAAAGATGGGATATCTGTATTTTTCATTCGAAAATCCAAACGCAGAATCTCCTTCATTGCAGCTAGATGGAAAACGACTGAAAAATCTGTGATTCATTCAAATATCTGGGCTCTTTAATACACAAAGACGGGACATGTGCAGCAGATGTTGACGGACGTAGGATGGATGAAATTCCAATCACTGTCTGAAATCCTGTGTGATCCAAAAATGACTATAAAATAAAAAGGCAAAATTTACCAAATAATTGTCAGATCCGCAATTATGTATGGCTCCGGATACTGGACACTGTACATTTCCTACACTTGGCATCTTGAGACCACGGAAACGTGAATGCTTAGGTGGTTGGTAAGAGTATCATTAAAAGATAAAATAGAGTTCACACATTTGTGGTAGCCTGGGAGTCACTGACATTAACAGAGATGGTATGAGCATGTAAAAAGGAGACCACAAGACCATACCATAGACAATATAATAATACGATAATGTTCCAATAAAATTAGTTACATATTCGATGATATGGTCGTGAGTTTTCTACACATAAAGCATTTGATGTAATAAGTTGATTTGTAAATTACATAAACTTAAAATCAGAAAAATGTGCTTATCCATGTAAATTTCATATACTTACACATATAAAATCAGATTACTTAGCCCTCACGTTATTGAAAAGTTTAAATTATCTTGTATGTTTGAACCATTATGAAAAACATTGGGTTCAATTCTGACATTGCACTAAAATTTTAATGAAATGTCAAAGTAATTAATTTTATGTATTGCTATTCTGAAGATTGAATAAAATAAAGGGAGTTAATAAGATTAAATGACAAAAGAACATCGTTAGTGACGGATCGGATTTTTGTTTCCTAGCAACGACGTCGTCGTTGCCGACGATCCGATGCGCGTGCATGTATTTCTATATAGAATACAAAAATCCTGTCTGATGCGCTCCATCTGCTGCGCTTATGAGGACACTAACCCTTAAATGGATATAGTTTAAAGTGACAATTCTGGTGAACATATTTTTGTTTTAATATAATAAAAATGATGACAAATATTTAAAAAAAACATATGAGTCACTAAAATGAACACACTCATAATATATGTGCATAAAATTTTATTCTTTTCAATTGATCCATGAATTGTGACACCACTTATTTTTAGAAATCTTTTTTTTAAGAGGGTGACTGCTGCCAACGTACCTATTTTTTCAATTTGATATACCATCATTATTACTAAACGAATCATTTTGAAAAAAATAACCTAGTTAGTTTGGATATTAATGAAGAGAAATATACCTTAACTTTTTAATTATGTTCTGTATACATTCTTGTAGGTAAATAATAAGCATACCCCGATTTTAGACATTTATCTTAAATTTCTGAAAAAATATATGGTATAGAGAAATATTTTTTTTTATAAATTAAAGAAGAACAAAATACCTGGAAAAATATGATGCGACGTTGCATTAATGCATCAGGTTAAGTAGATAAACCAAAAAAACTTTTATTTCGCAATGGAGCTGAATGGAAAATAAATGTTTTTAGGTTTATTTACTAAACCTGAAGCATTATTGCAACGTCACATCATATTTTTCCAGGTATTTTGTTCTTCTTTAATTTATAAAAAAATTATTTATATTGACTTAACAATAAGACACTATAGTTTTACTTCCACTCAATAAATTAACTTTTATAAATTAATTATTGTAACGTTTTCGGACTTTCGTCCATCATCAGCAACGTCGTTACTTAAACTATTATTCAAAGTCTATGTTATGCGTTGCGGGGGAGGGTTTGGCGGAGGGGGGGCGGGGGGGGACTTCAATAGATTCGTAGCAGGGGTGTATTGGTTTTTTGTCAAAAGGGACAGAAGTGGAGAGGTGATGGGAGGTCTGTGAATATTTAAAAGATGTATGTTGTGGTTTTCTTTTCCGATTTCGATTTTTTCCAATATGTCCAATTTTCTTCCTTTGTTGCATATGTGTATTGCTTGTGCTTCCCCTCCATTAAATTTGTGTCCTGTATCTCTTATGTGGTCCGCCATTTCGGAATTTAGGCTGAAGTAAAACTATATATATATTTAGTGGAAGTAAAACTATAGTGTCTTATTGTTAAGTCAATATGAATAATTTACAATGGCATTCCACAGTGTGAATAATAAGAACTTTGAAAACTTATATAAAAAAATATATTTCTCTATACCTTATATTTTTTCAGAAATTTAAGATAAATGTCTAAAATAGGGGTATGCTTATTATTTTCCTACAAGAATATATACAGAACATAATTAAAAAGTTAAGGTATATTTCTCTTTATTAATACCCAAACTATCTACGATTTGATTAGAATTAATGATGGTATATCAAATTGAAAAATAGGTACGTTGGCAGCAGTCGCCCCCTTAAGTTGTTAAATCGGACTGAAGTGTTTAATAGATGATTTGTATTTGATAAACATGGAAAATCACATTCTTTTGCTTTTAGGTTATGAAATATGACTATAACATAAGTACACTAGATCTTTCCGCAATGATTACGTCAGTCTGGCCAGTAAGATTTTTATTTACAGACAAATTGTGGCATCAGTCAAAAATTGTTGTTCATCATCACTCGGTTTAGTTCATTACAAAAACATTTTCACACTTGTTTGTTTTGTAAACTCTTCGTAATATCTATAATTTGGTAAAGAACAAACTTTTGCCGGAAAACGGTAATTGTCTTTCGCACACGATTCGTATCAGTTCCTTTGTTGAGGACCCCGTGGCCTCCGGAAGTATATGACCACTCCGAGTATGCCCGTTAATGCCGTTATCAAATAGATGTCCCAGTTTGTTATGAACTCTTCATCCACAGAAAAAAAAAGTGAAATTGGACTCTGAAACAAATTTACAATAGTTTAAAAAATAATATTATGCATATTGAATATAAACTATACACGTTATGAGACTGCCACAAGATAATATGATAAAAAGAACGATGGACATAGAGGTGGGACCTAGAAGACCAGGTAGACCATTGACCACTTGGATGTCCACAATAACCAGAGATCTCAAGGAGGCAAGGCTTCGTTCTTAGGACGCAGAGGACAGAAGGACTTGGAGGATGAGGACTAGGAGAGCCGACCCCTAGTAAATGGGACGAAGGCTAGGGCGAAGAAGAAGATTGAATATAAACTATACATTGAATACCTGCATACACAATATTATGTATATGCATATCACGATGACTCCAATTCCATTTTTTAATCTGTGTACAATAGTTAAGTTTATATTGTTTAGATACTTTTTAAAAATGCAAATATGTACAACCTATATGTCTCCTGTGAAATATAATAATATGTACACTGCTAGCCCCAGAACAGGTATACCTAGTTGGGCAACAGTTATCTATTTTTAATGAAGATTATTTAAATGGTGTGATAAAGAAATAAATAAAATACATAAAATTTCTATTCCTCCCAAACCACGGTTCCACGAAAAGGGCATGGCCAAACAAGACGTGCCAAGTATATGTCGCATCAGACTATGACACAGCCTTATTAACAGTCACTTCTACAAGATACATGTAAAGGATAGCCTTTTGTGTGTTTGTGGAGACCCTCAATCGTGTGTTTTTTGAATGCCCAATCCACACTGAATACAATTTGTACTATACACTTAATACTCTACTACCTATCAATATGTCACAACCTCTATGTTAATTGACTTATCCCTCAATTAAAATAGAGGGATTAAGTCAAGACAAAGAGACCATCCTCTGGGATATCTGCAAAGATATAGATATAATGATGATACACGAATCACAGACCGAATATAGAAGGCATGAGATTGGTACTGGATATCCGTCGCTGCCTATTGGAGTGACAAGGTGTAAGGTCTGGACCCGTGAAGTAAGTATCATCTATGATCAAATTACCTACATATTAACTAACACATACCAAAATTTCTTCACCTTTAATCTATAATGTAATAACCTCAAGTCTCAAAATAATTTAATAACAATTATATACTGGCAGAAATCATCCTAATAATTGAGTGGAATGCCATATAAGATATAAAAAAAATACATACATATAAGGTAGCCCTCGACTTTTATTTGTGATTGGTTCTTGAAAATGTAAACTACGTTATATCATGGGAGAAAGTAGAACAGAGTGAAAAAATATATAAATCATGGTAGGTACGTACAGTTAAAAATTGTTTTCTAAAATCTGTATATTTATTATTTAAAGTAAATAAAATAACCGTTAGTTTTGTTCTATTATTTATTGTGACTATTGATGCGTTTTGTGAGGACATTGTCAGAATAACTACAAATCACAATAAATCTATAAAACAAAACCAACAATTATTTTATTTAAATTTCTTCCCCTTAGCGCTTTTGTCCCGTTTCTATCGGGGTACGCTTTGAGCATGATCCTGGAATTGGCGAGTCTGGTTATTTATTTAATATAGCTTCTCGGGCAACTAACAGGTACTATGTCAAATATTAATTTATTACATTGAAGCGACTGCCATCTGACCTTCGTAACCCTTAGAAAGGGGAACCAGAAAAATTGGATCATGGCTTTTTTTATTTAAACTAAACAAAGATATATTATTTTCATTATAAAATTAAAATACATTTTTGGAAGAATACTTTTAGAAGTTGAAATAAATCAATTTGTTATTAAATTGAATATTTTTTGAAAGTTGCATAAACGCAAACATTGGATTTTTCCCTGTTTCCTGGTACTTCTATAATATTCCAACTTCGTCTCTATTGACATGTTTAAATTATTTTTTTTTTTTTTCGCTACTCCCACCACCACCCGCTCTGCCTATGGGACTGTAATCGGCCCCTTCACAGAACGCTAAGTGAACGACAAAAAAAAAAATGCATAGCACGAAAAGTAGCTCATGGAGCCCTCTAGATTAGCAATCTCGGCACCATAGTGCAAAACATGTTTAAAAATTGTCAATTTGTTATTATTCATATTCTCATTTCATAAGGTCATGTCATGGCTCAGTTGGTTAGATATCTGACTACTGATCCAAAGGTCCCGGATTCAATTCCCAGTGGAGACACAGTTTTTAATTGTTTTGTTACCCAAGAAGTAATATAAAATAAAATAATAATATTTTTTTGTTTTCAAAGTTATGGATACTGTTTTGACGTCAGAAAATTGTGAATGTAAGAAGCCGAAGTAGTATTATTCTTACCTCTTGTAATGACTCTAAATAAAATACGACAAACAATTTGAGCAATGCCAAAGATACAGGAACTTTGGCGTCACTGCTTGTCTCCGCAGCAAGATCGTAACATCGTTTAGCCAAGTGGACATCTCGTCTCATGCCCAAACCCTGCTCGTGCATGTATCCCAAATTGAACATGGCCTGAGCGTTATGTTGTTGATCCGAAGCCAACCTGTAAAAAATATATTATTTTGAGAACATATACTGGTTAAAACTATTAAATGAAATCAGTCTGAAATCATTAGTAGAATGAAAGTGAACTAGGGGAGAATAAATGAAGAACGCTTGAAAATATACAAAACTGATAAGAAGTTGGGGTTGTCCGAGAAAAGGATAATTTCCATTACCTCCATTTAAATTATCAATTATCAAAAGAATTGTTCACCCATATTTTATGAATTATGTAACAAATTTTATAAATTATGCACCATGTGCAGCAGATATAGGTCATAGAACGGTTGTAGGATGGATGAAATTCAGGTCAGTGTCTGTAATTCTATGTGACCCGAAAATGCCTATAAAATTAAAAGGCAAAGTTTACCAAACAATTGCCAGACCCGCAATTATGAATGGTTCCAAATGTTGGACAATGTACAATTCCTATGCAAGGCATCTTGAGATCATGGAAATTAGGTGGTCGGTAGGAGTATCATTAAAAGATAAAATAAAGAGTTCATGTATCTGTGGTGGCCTGGGAGTCACTGACATAAACAGCAAGCTAGAAGAGCGTTAGCTGAGATGGTATGGGGATGTAAAAAGGAACCACCAGACCATACCGGAAAAAAGACAATAAATAATAATCTTCCTCATTTATCATCCGGATGAAGTACAAATAACACCTGGATAAACGTTGCTCTAAGATCATACAAAAAGGCTTGCATGAAAGTGATACCCAGAACCGCAGAGTATACGGCCTGAGGACAAGAAGAGCTGACCGCAATAGCCAATATAGGCAGTAAGTTGGGACAGTTGGGCAGTAAGTTGGGACAGTTGGGTAGTAAGTTGGGACTGTTAAAAAAACATGTAACAATATATCCTATTCTTTTTATTGCTATTATATTTTTATCTTAATGTAATGTTTTATCATCTTTTTTAATCTTTATATTGTATGGTTGTATTTTAGTTTGTAATGTATTTTGGTGTAATACAAGTATTTTGTGTTCTTACTCTGTATGTGACTGGTTTGTTGGTAGGCTGGTTGAAAGAATTTATCAAATAGCAATAAGTCCGCCAGTGTAAAATATGTTATATACAAAGATAAATAAATAAATCACAATCATAACAATGTATTAAGATTTTAAAATGAAAATTTTAACTGTTCATAAAAATAACTTATAGCAACAGAATATATATCTACAAAAGCATCAAACCTGTAATGGCTGGCTGCAGTTTCATAGTCAACAGATGTTCCCAAGCCGTAGTAATGATAATCTCCGAGCTTGACTTGAGCCGAGGAGTATCCCTGAGTCGCTGCCCTGCTCCAAAATGTTAATGCTCTGACATAGTCTTCTTGTGGACCGCTAAACAGTCTAACCTCTCCTGTAATACCAAGTAAATAAAAAATAAAAATGTTTTTTTCAATGCATATATAATTTTGGGAACTTTTCAAATACCTGTTTTCAAAAAATCTCATTTAAATGTAAACGTTGTGTCAAACTGACAACAAGAGTGATAAAAACGTAACGAAGAGAGTGATAATAACCCTAAGTTCAAGTAATATAATAATATATTGCTTCTTTGGCAACTAACAGGTACTATGTCAAAATAATAATTTAACACACACCCAATAACAAGTTGACAAATTCTGGAGACTTACGATATTAACCGTCTCACAGATCCAGACTATAAACACGATTAAAAACTGTGTCTCCACCGAGAATCGAACTCGGGACCTTTGGATCAGCGGACAGATACCTAAACAACTGAGTCACGAAGGCCGACAATATACTATGCTATCCATCAGTGGCGCTATAGTCTACTGCAGATCCTGACTTCCTCCAGAAATTGTCTCCATCCCTCCCTATCGATCGTCAGTCTTCTCCAATTGGTTAGCTTCATTATTCTGACATATCGTCCAGCCACCTCGATCTAGGTTCACCTCTATTTCGTCTTCCTTCAGGGCAGGTACCTAATACTATACTTCACAGTAGTTTAACACACTGAATATTATTCAATATCTGTGTCCATTTACAATAAATTCCTTAAGAAAATACTAAAAGAAACTGGCAAAATTATACTGGGATAGTGTTAACAAACAAAAACAAACATAAAGATATGATTGTAGATAGAAGACATCAAACCTCACCGCATAGCTTCTTTGTGCATATTTGGTTTTGAATTTGATAATGAAACAGTTGAAGGCATATACTATTTGTGTTAGGATATTTTGTAGTCATTAATTTTAAAAATAAAATAATAAATTTCTGTATCATTATTACCTCTGTCGAGTAGAAAAGCCGCGTTGCTCTGAGCGACTTCATACCCAAGCTGTCCCAAAATCGCATATTGTACGAATGCTCGGTCGCTTTCAAACTGCTTATAATCGTTGTAAGCCAGCATCAACTGTTCGCCCCATTTTCCACGCTCAGCTACATTTTTAAATAGCTATAACACAATGAAATAACATTAAAAAGAATACACAGAAAAATCACTACACAAAATAAACAATTGATAATTTTGTAGACGCATTGAATATGGATTGAATAAGTCTTATCCAGTTTGTTCTAATCTTTTTTCTTTTAAACAGTCTGTATTAGAGGTATTAGTGTCAGATTATTTTTAAATGCAATAACAGTGAAAAAAATATTAATATACAACACTTACTACATTTGTCGACCATTAATAAACATGTACTTACTTCAACGGCAGTTGGACACGATGCTAGCATGCCCATGCCTTGAGCGTGCATCTGTCCAAGATAATAGAAAGCAAGGACATGTCCAGACTGTGATGCCAGAGAAAAATATTTATTTGCCAACTTGAAATCCCGTCTAACGCCAATTCCCCCTAAAAATAAATAAGAGCACACGTTAATTATGATTCAAAACAATATTGTTTATTTATAAACAGGTTTTTTTGCTGAATAATTATTTTTTTTGCTTATACTACTTACCATTTTTAAGATAGATATGAAATAATATAAAATAATAGCCTCCAATTTAACCAAGGTTCAAAAAGAAAAAAAAACGCACTCAGCACAATATTTCATTTCACAAAAAAAAAATCTGCTTATTGACAGTGCATCAATTCTTAAGTGGGTGTATATATTAAACTAAACTAATCATTCACACATTTGAGCACAATACCGTATTGCAATTTTGTATATATTTTATGTTTAATTAACATTAGCAAAATATAAAATAAACTCAAAGCTTAGAAAATTCAAGTAATGTAATATACTTCTGAATTAATGACATACCAAAATACATATTTCCAAGTTGCAACTGGCCATCCACCCATCCTTGATCGGCAGCCAACTTAAAATACTTCAAAGCCATGTTGATATCCCTAGGAACTCCTCTTCCATGCAAATACATCAAACCTAGACCTGCCTGTCCAACTGCGTTATTCAACTCGGTTGCTTTACGGAAATATCGCAACGCTGTTTCGTTGCTTGCTTTCACCGTGTCACTTCCCTCCAGATAAATCTGAAAAATAATTCAAGTTTACAATCCCATAAAATCTTATAAAAAAATAATACGCTAATTGGAATCAAACCTCAGCTAAATTGTAATAATGATACAAACATTGACAATTATTGGGAAATTTCAACAACAAACCCTGTATTTTAAAACGAACTTAATCGTATTATCAAAGAAATTGCTCTTACTTTTAAGTACCGCAGACATCTGGTGAATACCAATTTAAATTTGATTCAATTAAGTTTGTTTTTAATCTCATTTATACTAATACCATTTTCTTTTTAGTTGCCATTCTTTTGTAAAGAATTTTGAGCAAGAATTTAAATCAAACATCTTGAACAAATTAATCTATATTTATATTGTTCCTCTTATAAATGTTCCTCAGAATGTAAACCATAATTCCACTGCACATTTAAAGAGCTGATGCATACATAATAACTACTATAGATACATACCTTCCCCAGGTAAGCCATAGCTTCAGCGTTTCCAGCATTAGCAGCTTGTGTAAAGTAGTGCATGGCTTTCTGTATATCTAAAGGAACACCTCGTCCTCCCTGATAATGCAACTGACCAAGACCAACCTAATAAAAAACATCAAATAAATAAATTAACGAAATTCAACTCTCTTTGTAAAGATAAAATAATATAATGGAAACAACTTGTTAATTTTGTCGACGGATAATTCGTGGTGAAACTCCATTATACTAGGTATAAATGAAAACACTAATTAGTTTTAGTTTCACTATTTAATTTTAACACTGGCACTGACCGGTATCGATCTGAAGATCATCGTCAGAGTGCGCGAAAATGAAAGTAAACAGAGTTTAAATAGATATGACTGAAATATTGGTACACAACCTTTTTTTTTTTTTTTGTAAAGTTCTATCAGTTCGATTAGTATTGCCAGAAAGAACTGATGAAGAAAACTGGCAAACAAAACAGTATGGTAAATATGTGTGATGTATACAAAGTTTAGTAATGTTGAAGTAGAAAGAAAAACTGATTTTACATTATACAATATAGAAACGAATTATAAGAAATATAAATATTATTGAGTATCCAGAGGTTGTGTATCCATGTAGTGAAGACCAAATGTGTGCAGGTATCTGAAACAAAGAGAGTGGCCGGCAGTAAAATTCTTTATATCGAAAGTAAACAAACAATAAAGGATAAGTGTTGGAATAACCCCACATTAACTGCATATAATGTAGATTGTTTAAAATATCGGTTTTAATAACGGTGAAGGGGAGAAGTCTGTCTGTAAATTTATCAAAGTTTTGCTGTTATCACATTTCAAACGATTTATTTCTAAGATCTCCAAACGATCTAGGAGACATCACAACTCTCACAAATTGTCTACATTCCACTCATTAATACACAGACTTTTTAATGTACCTATGTCAAAAATAAATTATGATAACGAACTCAATATTATTTATAATTTAGCACTAAACAACGGATATAAAGTTAAATTAATTAATGACTTAATAAGAAAAAAGAAAAAGAAAAACCTTCTCAGAAACATAGCCCCTGGATTAACTATAAAATCTTTAAAATCAGATAAATGGATTAAATTAGCATACATAGGAAATTCGTCCGTAAAAGCAGGTAACGTTATTAAAAAATCAGGGAAAAATATAGCTTTTTATAATCCAAAAACATTAGGCAAAATGCTCATTAACAATAAAGATAAAATAGACCCCATTGAAAATAACGGTATATATTCTTTAGCATGTGGTTCCTGTCCAAGTGTATACATCGGCCAAACGGGAAGACAATTTAAGATCCGTATTAATGAACATTTACGTTGTAAAAGACTTAATCAGGACTCATCCAACTTTGCTGCACATCTTAACGAGTTTGGTCATGACTTCTCCATCGATAGTAATACCAAAATTTTACATATTAACCCTAAAGGTAAAAAACTAGATCGTTTGGAGATCTTAGAAATAAATCGTTTGAAATGTGATAACAGCAAAACTTTGATAAATTTACAGACAGACTTCTCCCCTTCACCATTATTAAAACCGATATTTTAAACAATCTACATTATATGCAGTTAATGTGGGGTTATTCCAACACTTATCCTTTATTGTTTGTTTACTTTCGATATAAAGAATTTTACTGCCGGCCACTCTCTTTGTTTCAGATACCTGCACACATTTGGTCTTCACTACATGGATACACAACCTCTGGATACTCAATAATATTTATATTTCTTATAATTCGTTTCTATATTGTATAATGTAAAATCAGTTTTTCTTTCTACTTCAACATTACTAAACTTTGTATACATCACACATATTTACCATACTGTTTTGTTTGCCAGTTTTCTTCATCAGTTCTTTCTGGCAATACTAATCGAACTGATAGAACTTTACAAAAAAAAAAAAAAAGGTTGTGTACCAATATTTCAGTCATATCTATTTAAACTCTGTTTACTTTCATTTTCGCGCACTCTGACGATGATCTTCAGATCGATACCGGTCAGTGCCAGTGTTAAAATTAAATAGTGAAACTAAAACTAATTAGTGTTTTCATTTATACCTAGTATAATGGAAACAACTAAACATAACATCAACCCATGTCCCTATTGGGGGTAGGCAGAGAGAATTAAAAATCACACAGTCCTTTCTCAATGTAAGTTCTTTGTTTCATTTGTGTATCACCTCATACATTCTTTATTATTTTATTTTTTAATATACATGGATTTTTCACAAAAAAAAAAAAAAATGTTTGACTACAAAAAAAAAAGACTTAAAACAGAAATCACAATGGAAGCTACACATTCATATTAATACCTTCATGGTACACGTACACACCAACAATAGGCAAGACACATGTTGTACTTTACCTTCTTTTCAAGATATTATAAATATGGAAATGAGTATGTTTTGAGATCAAACTTTACCTCTTACTATTAACTGTATATTCATTCTTACCACGACGGTATATCCCACAATGTGGGGTAACCAGCGACAGGTGTGCGGGGTGTGCATTACCTTGTAAAAGAAAGTACGACATATGCGTGTATCCCCACACAACATTCAGAATTGGTGGTGAACCTCATTGCTGAATTATAGGATAATGTAAATTTTTCAAATATTTTCACCTGTGTTTGAATGTCCCCTTTCTCAGCGAGAAGTTGATAGTAATCAATCAAATTGGTGTATAGGATGCCGGAACTAAATCCAGAGTTTTCGTGTTCATCCAACAAACGTATTCTCTGTATTGCGGCGCCACCACTAAACGATACTTCATTCGCAACTAAAATATTACAAACAAATTAACACTAGAAAAAAATACACATTTTACTCAACACAATACATATTTTTTTTATTGTCAAAATGGAGTGATACAGCATAATTATAAACACTACACTAGTTTTCAAAATTAAAAATGAAATTGAATGAATGAAATTAAAAATACTTCATTACACATGTCAATCCATTTAGATCATATTTTGCATCATGTTTACATATTGGAGTTTGATACGTATCAATTCATATATTGTCAAAGGTGCGTATGAATTAGTAAAATAATATAAGGAAAACAACTACACAAAATAAATAGAATATTGACCAAGTTTAATATTCCCATTTACACAGTGTAAATTAATGATGAATATTAATAGAAATATAATCAAATAAAATTAAATAATACTGATGTATTAAGTAAATTGACAACCTTTGGTGGCCGCTTTTCTGTAATAATCCAAGGCCTTTTCACAGTTGACGGGTACCGTGACCCCTGCCCAGTAGCGATATCCTAGTGCCATTTGAGCCCATGTGTTGTCTCCCAATGCTCCGAGGGTTAGATGTATGAGAGCTTTTGGTTGCGAGACATTTACACCAATTCCAGATGTATATAATAAACCCATACCCTGTAATTTAAAATGTTATGTATTTTTCCATTCATTAAAATACTATACCATCACGCCATTTCCCTATATGGGGTAGGCAGACAGAACTGAATGCCAGACCTCTCTCTCTTGACATACATTTCTCGTTTCGTTCACGTCCATGCGTTGTCTCACACACACTCTTCTGTTATTCTTACTTCTAACGTCTCTATCTTTCAAAATTCTATTTATGTGATTGTGCCAACTTTTCTTTGGCTGACCTCTAATTTTCCTCTTTTATCAGCCTTATATACCTTTTTTGTCAGACGGTCATCACTCATTCATTCTATGTAGCCAAATCACCTTAGAGCATTTATTTTCATCTTACTAACGATTCCTCTCGTTCATACATTCTCGTCTAATATCCTCATTTCTTTTTCTATCATACATTGTTTTACCACACATTTGTCTTAGTGACATCATTTCAATCGCGTTAATTATACTTTCATGCGTCTTCTGCCATGTCCATGTCTCACTAGCACAAATTAGAATTGGTAAGACGATACCATTGTGTACCGCTAGCTCTGCTTGCCTCGAAATAATTGGGTCAGCTGTTACAGATCTTAATGCACCATTCACTCTATTACCTGCCGTTACTCTCCTTTCAATATCTTTTTCCAGTCTTCCATCACGATGATCCATGCTTCCTAAGTATAAATACTCATCCACTTGTTTTGATTGTACATTCTCCACTCGTATCTTGCATTTTGCTCGTTTTTCGCTCTTCTCAAATACCATCACTTTAGATTTGATTGTATTCATTAAAATAATTTATAATAATTATCTAGAAATAAATGTAGCATAGAAGTAATCCGATTGACTCTGGACTGGAAACATTGGTTATTTGGAAGAAATTGCCGTTTGTCAATAAACTTATCACTTGAACAGGGTGAAAGTAAGTGTTTAATAGTAATAGAAAGATGTTTTTCTGATATCACATTTTTTAAAATCTATTATGAAGCCAAAAAATACATAGCCCTAAAGAGCATCCCATATAGTCCAGTTCTTAAAGCTTCAATCAAGTTGCAAATGAATTATTTCATGCTCAAATCTGTCAGTAAATCAGAATCATCAGTAATTATATGCTTCAATTTCTTTTTTTTCTTAATTGAAGCTGTTTGTTTTCTAGATATGAATGAAATAAAACAAAGAAAACATATTTTTACCGTATGAGCGTCTGCGTTTCCTGCTTCGGCCAATGTTGTAAATATTTCTGTTGCACGTGTGATGTTTTGATCAAGAACGTTCCCAAAGAGGGTTCCCCAAGCAATTTTTATCAAAGCTCCTTTGTGACCTGCCTCCGCTGCTTTGTTCAAGAAGCTGTAGCCAATGACTTTATCGCCGCGACTTTTGTTCAAGTGCACCATACCCAACTGATAAATTACTTCAACTACAATTAAAAAAAATGGTTTATCAGACTTTCAATCTTTTGAAAAACTTTTATGACACCGTGATGTTTTAAATATGCAATAGGTGTAAAATGAATGTAGCAATATAAATGTTAAATCTTCATTGATTGAATTCATTAATGATACAATTCAATTTAAGCTGAATTGAGAGAAAAAATGAGATATTTACAGGATGGGGAACATGAGTAAAAATTCAGTATATAGATAATTAAACGAGCTCTCTATAGAAACACAATACAAGATTTTCGCATATCTACAAGTGAATAAACTTGATCCATGTTAAATCACAAAACACACAGTTTTCTATAATACAACAAAAATGACACAGGAAAAATGTAACATAATACTCACTTTCCATTTCTTCTGGTGTCAATACAACTTCGGGTTCTTCTGGAAGTGATGAAAGCATCTCCAGTGTTTCTTCAGGATTCTCTTCATTTTCCTTTCAAAACAAAAAAAATTAAATTCAAAAACATAATTTTTCAAGGTCTATTTTGTAGTAATCAGGTTTGCATTTTCCACAGGCAACATTGTGTAAATTCGAATGAACCAGCCGACAAATTATCATTAGACCAGAAGGTAACAAATAATTTTACAGATTTATTTTACGAAAAACTATGTAAAACGTGTTCTATTTTTTTTCCACCGCGTTGTAAAACCTGTCGAAAACCTTAACCCCTTTGAAAACCTCATCCGTCTAAAGCGCACTTTAGTTTGTTTATTGCTAATTTTTTATAAGTACCATTTTTTAAGTAGGTATAAAATTTTCTTGAGTCTTCACATCCCTTGAGTTTGTTTAAACAGATTTCCTTACGGCGATAACTTTGTGTACTTAATTGTACATAAATTAAATAAATAAATAAGACTGATATAAATTATATTCACTAATGTTTTTTCTTCTCCTATTTAATTAAATCTAATACATATTAGGTGTTTCTAATAAATTCAACCAAGTATGAATAGTTCACATAATGCATCTTTACCTCTGAGACCATTCCGTCCAATTCTTGTCCTAAATCCGACAATGTTTTCATCCATTTATGCATTTGAAGTATTGCCAATTGAGCAGCGCTGTCGGGATCTTTTTTTATTCCATTCATAGCATCAGATTCATTGTTGTCCTCTGAAATATAAATATAAGATGTTAGTCAGAAATGTTTTAAATTTGATCATATAAAATATTTTTTTTTTAATTTGTAAAAGGAAAAATAATACGCGTTTGAAATAATGAATTTTTATGTACTTTATTTGCTCACAATATTAAATGTAAAATAAATCATTTTAAGAATCTAATCCATTGATATTTTAAGTATCTGGATAGGTGAATTATTCCCGATTGAAAGCTTTATCGATGCGTTTGTTGCATTTTATTTTAATCTTATAAATAATTTACAATTTACGCATTTGTCTACTAATTCTTTTGAAGAAGTACATATTGGTGATAACAATAATTGAGTACTTACAATATGATAAGTAAATGTGACTAGAAAAATTTGCCAAAACAACTAAAAACTATGAACAAAGTCATTCCAACGGGAATTGAAAACTACGCGACGTCCTACGTAGGCGATTCAAAGCGAACGCGATTGAGAAGCGATGCGGTTACACACGAATTCAATGCGGTGCGAAGCGGCGGTTCTGCCCTACGTACGCGCGAATCGCGCTTCTGACATTATACTTAACCAAAAAAACTATGGCACCGCTACCAATTCGCGCGAAAATATCAAACCAACTGATCGCGTTCGCTTTGCATCGCGCCGCATCATACCCTTAGACTTTGTTGAAGTTGAAGTGTTGTTGTACATGAATAACTACCATATATCTATTACAATGTTAACTATAAATTATTGTCATGAGCAAATTGACTGTTTTAAAAATAATAAAACCAAATGTAAATTTTATATTAATAAATGATTAAAAAAATAAAAAAAGTAATACAAATAAAAAGTATTATTATAAGATATTTTTTTGAGAAATAGTGACATTATCCAGTTTAAAATATGGCCATTAGTTTTTTAATAATGTTTTTTTTATAAACTCAAAACTTTAAATAAAATGTTGCTTAAAACAAGTAGCCTTTCACCACTTGATTTTATTTTTACTGAAATATAGGTGCGAAAACCTAGAGTTTATATTCATGTACTTTTTATATACAAACAAAAAAAATATTTTATTAAAAAAAATATTTGACAGTGATCTGATTTATAATACATACTTATCAAAGTGATCTGATCTAGCTGCAGGTGAGATTAAAATATTAAGTAAAAGAATTTAATTACATATAATATTCATATGTGTAATATCAAATAAAAAATATACCTTTAGACTCAGATGTTTCAGAGTTTTTTATAGTGTTAAAGCTATCATCGTCGTTTTTCATACTGGAAAATAAACTGCTCATTCGCTTTTCCATGGAATCGAAATCTTTTAAAATTTCTCCTTCATCACTGGATACATCTTCTGCTGGACTCTCTTCCTCTTCATTGTCCGTTTTTGAGGCTTTTTCTTTGGATAATTCTTTTTTAAGCGTATTCAATGGTCCCGATAATTCTCCGAGTACAATCGACAGGAAAATAAACCATAATGATACCCTTAGGAGCAATCTCATCTTGACTAAAAAATATTGCACATTAAAAATTACCATAAAAAACATATGTTTTTTAAATAAACACAAATAATTATAAATTGAATTAAAACACATTTAAATTTTGATAATTGAGATTGAAATACAAAATAATATAACATTGTATTTAACTTACGTGTCCTAAAAACGTCAAATTGACGAATAAAATATAAAGTATATACGATACCGAAAGAATTAAGATAGGATATTTTAAAAATAATAAATAATATTTTAATTATTTAACTGTGGCACATTAAATCATTTATTAATAATTCATCAAATATCGACATAACGCAGTTCAAACGAACCTATAAAAACTTCAACTCTAGAATAACACAGAAAAAATAATACAAAATTAGCTGTCTCTCTATTTGACCACAGAATAAACCATGAAGGAATGATACTAGAATAAACACTGTTTGACAGTAGACGATTCAACAAAATATTTTATGTGTTCTCCAAGTTGTTATCGCATATAACAAAGAAGAGCGTTGATAAAGGTGTTTACATGCCGGCTAGTCAATACAATAATTAAATATGGTGGAGACGAAAGAACGTGTTGAGCGTATAAAATAAAACAATGCTTAAATTGACAGAAATACACGCGTAATAGTAATTATCGGTTAATAAAAATTGCTGTAAAATTAAAAAGAAAATAAATTAGAAAAACCAGTGATGACGGCCGCTGAAAAGAATTATTAAATACAGGAAATACACGTGGAACAGAGAATAATAGTGCTGAAAAGAATAATCAAATACATGAAATGCACGTGTAATATTGATGACAATTTTGCTAAAATGAATTACGAAACGAAACGTTCAGAGCAAAGAAAACAAATAATAATAAATCAGAAAGATCTTACCAACCGCTGCTCTCGTTCCGGGTCTATAGATGAAACACTTACACTACATAATATCACTTTTTATTAATTGAAAATAACTAAAAACTATCTTAAATTCACCCCTCGTTGGATATATGGACCTGAAACACACTTATTCACTATTATACGATTATTTAAGTTATGTTTATTCTTAAAAGTTATTTTTAATAGTAACTTAAACTATCTTAAATTCACCCCTCGTTGGTTATGTATGGACCTGAAACACACTTATGCACTACCATGCAAATATGAAATTTAATGCTGAGCTTCAAGCAGACGCCTCGCAGAGATAAGATTTTCTCTTTCAACGTTCGCGGTCTACGTTTGTTTTAAAAAATATATATAAGTTATCTTTCGTACGCGTGAGTTAAAATTCGTCTATCCCGACCAAGCGTCCACTCAAAAACTGATTCAAACCAGCTATCGCGTCCACCGCTGGAGACGGGGGGGGGGGGGGGGAGCTACCCCACCGCGCGGCGGGGCGCGTTCTACCATCTACCAATAGGAAGCCTCCATTTCACCTACCAAGTTAGAAAGTATAAAGTTCCAGGAATATGCATTGAATATAAAATTATTAGAAATGACATATTTACAAAATATAAGCATTGTTTAAACACATTAAGGACCCAAAGACCCGTTAATATGATAAAACCATTATAAGAGAAAGTTTTCCAAGAATCAAGGTATTTTGTTGAAACAAAATAATAGATGTCTGGCTTCTATGCTACCATAACCCATGGTAATATTTTGATCATAATACCTATGTATATATCAATCGGCCCTCTTTTTTGATCAAGATATACCATGTGAAGAACAAAGAAACCAAACATAATGTAAGTAGACAAAAACTATTATGCCGGAGCTGAACGAATCTCATCGGCATGAACTTTAACAGGCTTCCCGCGACGTTCTACCCAGTAAACGTGTCCTCTTCCGATGGGCAATAAGATCCGATGCGGACCACTCCATTTAGGAGCAAATCCAGCGTGAAAACCGGTATTCATATCAGACTGAGGGTGTTCTCTAATTAAAACAGCCTGTCCTATATCGTATTTCGAAACCGTATCATTATCAGGTGCGTAACGTTGTCGATATTCCTCCTGAGACGCTCGTATTTCGTTATCTAACTGGGTACGCTCACGTGCTCCCGCTGTTGGGAAGATATCTCCATCGGGAGAATGAATCATCCATTCACCTGGACGGGGAATGTCGTAACCTAATAATGCCGTGCTAGGAGATACGCCTGTTGACTCATTACGACGACCACGTAACGCATATAAAATAGTCGGTAAATGTTCATCCCAACGATTATGAGGTTGACCTTGTAAATAAATACGCAACGCTTTCTTAATTTCTTGGTTTCTACGTTCCGTAATATTCGCTCGTGGATGGTACACTGCCGTTGTCCAGTGCAAACATTGCCATCTATCTAGTGCGCTGGTCCACAAACGATTCTTAAAATTAGTGGCATTATCCGACAAGATCGCTTTTGGATATCCGTAACGAGAGAATACGTCATCTTCTAATATTTTAATTATAATCGGAGCTCTACTCGATCGTACCGCAAACGCTTCCACCCATCGTGTATATAAATCCGTAACTACTACAATAAAACGCTTGCCGTGTGTGGATATAGGATAGGGTCCCATCAAATCGACTGCGCATACGTCAAATGGTTTATGTACGTGAGTATTACCTAATGGGGCCGCAGGACGAGTCGGTACGGCTCTCGATAGAGCACACGTCATACACGCTCTCACATATTGCTCAACGTCAGTACGCATGTTCGGCCAAAAGAAATGGCGTGCCGCAGCCCGAGTCGTTTCTTTAGCTCCGGGATGACCTGCCACACGATTATCATGATACGTAGATATAACCTTCAAAACCATCGATCGGGGTACAAATAAACGCATATCATCATCCGCAAATTTTCTCCAAAGATAATCACCTAATAACGCATAATCACGTAAATATTGTTGTTCGTGACGTGCCGTCGATGTATTTGGTCGAGATAATAATATACGCAACCTATTTATACGTCGTTGTACGTCGGTATCTCTTTTCTGTCGTAACCGTATTTCTTCCGCAAGACTTACATCTACTACCTCAACATCGTCGGATGACTCAACCGCGTCCGGCTGGTCCTCCGTCACCTCCGTTTCATCTTCCGTTTGATGTACTTGTGCCGTTATCTCATTCGTTTCCGTTGATGGGTACATCATGCGACTTAAATCTTTTGTGTCTGCCTCCGTTACTATTGGGGACGATTCGGGATTTCGGGATAACGCATCAGGGAGTTCATTTTTACGACCGGGACAATGTTCAACTGTAAAATCAAATTCCTGTAAGAGGAGTGCCCATCTGATGAGCTTTGCCCTATCATTTTTCGCCGTATTCAACCACGTTAATGCTTTATTATCCGTGCGTAGCTTAAATGATCGTCCTTCTAAATACGGACGATATCTTTTAATGGCCCATACGGCCGCAAACGCTTCCTGCTCATTCGAATGCCATTTTTGTTCGGCCGGTGAAAAACGCATACTCGCATATGATATAACATCCCGTTCTCCGTCAGAGCGTGGATGATATAATACGGCCGCAATACCTAACTTACTCGCGTCTGTTTGTAAAATGAATTCGCGATTAAAATCGGGTCGTGACAATTTTAACGGTTGTGACATAGCCAACTTAATATTACGCATAGCGGTATCGGCTTGGCTATTCCACCGATACGGCCGATTAACTTTTAATAAATCGGTTAACGGAGCAGCAATCTCAGAGAATCGCGGTACATACTCTCGTAACCAATTACACAGTCCTAAGAAGCCACGTAGTTCTTTACGAGTTCGCGGAGCTGGTGCAGAGAAAATCTCCTTGCAATGAGACATTTGAGGATAATTTCCTTCCGCAGTAACAACATGTCCCAAATACTCTATTTCTGACGTGGCTAATTTACATTTATCAGGCGAGCATCTCAACCCGAACTGATCTAACCTTTCAAAAACCAGTCTTAAGTGATGAAGATGACTCTCCCAGTCAGAAGAATAGATTACAATATCGTCTATATATACAATGCAAAATTCTCTTAAATAACCGGCAAGAACCTGCTGACACATCGCTTTCTGAAAGCAGCTCGGGGCTCCCTTAAGTCCGAAGGGCATAACCTTAAATTGATATAACGCACCGTCAGGAGTAGAAAATGCCGTATATGGTTTAGAAGCAGGATCGAGAGGCACTTGCCAATACCCCTTTGTTAAATCTAACGTGGAAAATATCTTTGCGTTTCCGAGATCCTTTAATGTTTCGTGGATGACCGGTAAAGTGGAGACCTCGCCCTCAGTGACGTCATTTAACCGACGGAAGTCTACACAGATACGATAATCATTATCTCCCTTTTTCGGAGCCATCACGATAGGAAAACAATACGGAGATCTACTCGCTTCGATTACGTCATCAGTTAACATTTCTTCGATTTGTTTATGTAAATTACGTTTCTTAGCGTCTGATAAACGGTACGGTGGGATACGAATGGGTGTCTCATCTTTCAGCCGGATAACGTGCGGCTGCAAGCGAGCAGGGCCTGCATATGGGGTAAATAAAGCATTAAATTCTCGCAATATTTTATGTAATTCATTTTTTTTCGCATTAGATAAGTCGTTCGTAATATTTGGTAACTGTACGTTAGTTAAATTTGGTTGACGCTTCGTCGAATGAAAATATGCCGTAATCCTTTCCTTCTTGCCGAAATACAATGCTCCACGAATAAAATCAATCACGCCGTGTTCCGCTATTAGCCAATCTATACCTAATATTACGTCATCTCGTAGGCCGTCGACTACTAAAAATTCATTTTTCATCCTAACGTCTGCTATCGAGCAGTCTATTTCCGCTTTCGCTACTACCGTCATTTTGGCCGAAGCATGTGCAAGATTTAAACTCTTTACATCACAAAATTTTCTTCTATACTCGTGTACTAAATCTGCACGAATTAAACTGTGAGAGGCGGCAGAGTCTACTAACGCTACATAGAGACGATCCTCGATCGTCACGCTTATCCGTGGGAGGCTAACTTTACCAATCGCACATACACCGTCTACTTTATGTTCTAGTTCGCAAATTCCGTCACTGTACTCCTCTTCGTACCTACTCATCATTTTCGCCATCTCATTACTACCCAGCGCAACTACTGTCGTACCTAATTCGTGATCCGGCGCGACAACCGGTTTCCTCTCTTCGAACTTCTCTGACGCAACTACCAGCTTCTCAACATCCGATGTACCTGACGCAACTATCAAATCCCTATCGTTCAACACATCTACCAACTCTACCTCCGACGCGAATTTCGAACTATCTCGTATGTAACCTGCCTTCTCATTATTAGCCTTCGCGGTTTCAATGCTATCCTCATCATCTTCTCTATGCACATCAGCCTCTACCACCATCTCAGTAAAACCTACAGAGTTTTGATCGCCTATTTCTACCATTACTTCATCAACAGATTCAATCTTCTCATTATTAGCCTCCACGGTCTCAAGGCTATCCTCGTCATCATCCTCTCTATGCACATCAGCTTCTACCACCATCACAGTAAAACCTACAGATTTTTGATCGTCTCTTTCTACAATTACTTCATCAACAGACTCAATCATATTAATAGCATTCTCATTATCAGTACAGGGCGCCAGTTCCACGTTTGTTAACCTGGTGGAACGCAGGTTTAATTTTTTCGGGAGCCCGCGACAGGTCGAGGTCCGTAATTTGTGTTCCTGTCGGGGCGGCGAGCGTTTCCCGATGCCGATGCGATAAACTCGTTTCTTTCCACGCAATCTTTATTAAAATGACGACCAGGGCAAAATTGACATTTTGGTAACTGTTTTCTGTTATTTACTGGGCTATTATTATTAGGGCGCGAATTCGCATTACGGTTGTTTGGACGTATATTATAATTATCCTGCCGGTACATTGAGGTATTATAGTTATTACCGCTTTCGCACGAATTGTCACGTTGGGTATTCCTATTTTCATGATTACGTTCGGCAACTGGCTGAAACAACGTTTGTCGGGGGAAATCAATCATCATAACTTTTTCTTTAAGCGACGTGAACGTAAAATTTCCGAAAATCACTCCAACGTCTAAAATACTGCGATACGTGTCTCTCATCAGATATATTAAGTCAGCACATGTAGCATCCGACGGAGCCGTTCCAAAGAGCCGCATATGAACCGCTTCCTTCCGCTTAAGGAATGCGATTCCACCCTCATCCGCACGCTGACGGTCACCATAATAATTAGCCATAAGCGAAGACCGGGCAACGTCTATTCCGTATCTACCAATTAAAAAACCTTTGAATTCATCCCATGTCCATTTACCCTGCGCATGAGGAGACCACCAACGCTTGGCTTCTCCTCGCAACCTCTGAGACGCACGGCCGACCATTGACGCAGGAGAACAAAACATATGGCCGAAAAACGCTTCGCATGCCGTGATAAATAAAACAGGGTCTTCTTCTGGAAGACCGCTGAACGTATCTTCCAGTTCGCGACGTTGTAAATATGGGAATAAATGTTCAATTCCCGGGCTATCGTTTCTTGGGGGTTCTGGAAAATCGCGGCTAACATTATCATTTGTTCTTGCCCTAGTAACCCGTCTACTATCTCCTCCGCCGCCATCGTTTTCGCGCTCTACTACTCCGAAAATAAGATATTTGAATAAACGAAAAATAAGTTGAAATAACATTTTTTTTTGTTAATACGAGAAAAAAACAAACGAAAAGTAAACGCTCAAAACCTCAGGGTGGTTCGATAAAAACTACTGTTTTTAAAAATGGCTACACGTTGGATAGCGCCAAATTGTTATCGCATATAACAAAGAAGAGCGTTGATAAAGGTGTTTACATGCCGGCTAGTCAATACAATAATTAAATATGGTGGAGACGAAAGAACGTGTTGAGCGTATAAAATAAAACAATGCTTAAATTGACAGAAATACACGCGTAATAGTAATTATCGGTTAATAAAAATTGCTGTAAAATTAAAAAGAAAATAAATTAGAAAAACCAGTGATGACGGCCGCTGAAAAGAATTATTAAATACAGGAAATACACGTGGAACAGAGAATAATAGTGCTGAAAAGAATAATCAAATACATGAAATGCACGTGTAATATTGATGACAATTTTGCTAAAATGAATTACGAAACGAAACGTTCAGAGCAAAGAAAACAAATAATAATAAATCAGAAAGATCTTACCAACCGCTGCTCTCGTTCCGGGTCTGTAGATGAAACACTTACACTACATAATATCACTTTTTATTAATTGAAAATAACTAAAAACTATCTTAAATTCACCCCTCGTTGGATATATGGACCTGAAACACACTTATTCACTATTATACGATTATTTAAGTTATGTTTATTCTTAAAAGTTATTTTTAATAGTAACTTAAACTATCTTAAATTCACCCCTCGTTGGTTATGTACGGACCTGAAACACACTTATGCACTACCATGCAAATATGAAATTTAATGCTGAGCTTCAAGCAGACGCCTCGCAGAGATAAGATTTTCTCTTTCAACGTTCGCGGTCTACGTTTGTTTTAAAAAATATATATAAGTTATCTTTCGTACGCGTGAGTTAAAATTCGTCTATCCCGACCAAGCGTCCACTCAAAAACTGATTCAAACCAGCTATCGCGTCCACCGCTGGAGACGGGGGGGGGGAGGAGCTACCCCACCGCGCGGCGGGGCGCGTTCTACCATCTACCAATAGGAAGCCTCCATTTCACCTACCAAGTTAGAAAGTATAAAGTTCCAGGAATATGCATTGAATATAAAATTATTAGAAATGACATATTTACAAAATATAAGCATTGTTTAAACACATTAAGGACCCAAAGACCCGTTAATATGATAAAACCATTATAAGAGAAAGTTTTCCAAGAATCAAGGTATTTTGTTGAAACAAAATAATAGATGTCTGGCTTCTATGCTACCATAACCCATGGTAATATTTTGATCATAATACCTATGTTTATATCAAAGTTAATCTTATTTATGCACAACTACCATAAAATAACCATCAAATCAAAAAAAAAATATTAATTAATTGGACATGGAAATGCAAATGAAAATGTGTTTGAGAGGGGCAGTTAGTAGAAGCGCAATTATAAAAGAGCCTTTCATGCTAGCCCGTTTATTTTTTAGCGAGATAAAATGTTAATTAGGTAGAATACCAACAATTGTCTAATACCTTGCAGTTATTACCATGCTCAAAATAAGAAGACGAAGAACGAATCAGTATTATCAACCGGATATCGCGACGCTATGGAAAATACGACAGCATGGAAAGAAAAGCGAAGACTGGGAGATTGGCGAGAAATTAAAACTTATTTGGGAGAAGAAAGTTCGCAGATCCACGGCCACCTTGCCTTGCCTAAGTTACCAAAATGTCATGATTCAAAAATAGAAGGCATTGCAATATACTATGTTACTTAGATCGCCATTTATGAGAGAAAAACGCCCGCTCGAGATTTAGGATGAGGATCTTAGATAGCCTACAACCTTTGTTACTATAGAGGCGTGGTGTTTTAACTTTCAAATAAGCAACAAACATATGTACAACCAAATAATCAAACTATTTTGTTCTTCCTTCACTTCTACTTATCTATATATGTTGCTTCCCCACTGAAGAAAAAAATGATAAATTCCATTGAATTGATACAGGCGAATGCTTTTCAATTAAGAACCATGTTAGGCGGATATTGTCAAAGAAAACCAAAAAAACCTTAAAACACAGAAAACTGTGATAGTGTGATTGCGACCATAGAAATTGCGACAGATAGATTGCGAAATTGCGATTTAGTTGTGACATTTGGAGAATCAAAATTTGTACTTAACAAATTTATATATTTTTTATATTTATTCTCTTTGTCAATATTGATTATTATTAGAAATATTTGCAACTCTACGAAAATATAAAATAAACTCCGTCTATGTAAGAATATTTCACTCTTAATAATTATTGCACAATGTTTTTTTAGTAGTGCATTATTTAGGTTATAAGGAAAATTATAATTTATATATTATTGTTTATATATATTTTTAATTAAAATAGTGGAATACAAGTGCATTCAGAAGACAAAGTTGATTTTTTATAATCATTTCAACGTTAATAACGATTGGTCATTCCTTCTTTTAGGGTTTAAGCATTATTAATGTAATAAAGAAAAGTTATATTGATTTCAAAAAGTTATCTTCGTATTTCAATAATGTTGGCAGAAGTATCTACACATTCCCTAAGGAAAATACTGAATAAACAAATATTTAGAAATCAGTGCAAGTATTGCAAATATTCAACAGCAAAAAGTAGTGAACAAATAAGGAATGGATTCTTGACTTACTTTGTTAATGATAATTCTCATAAATTTATTCGTTCAAGTCCTGTTGTACCATTTTGTGATCCTACTGTTGCTTTTGTAAATGCAGGAATGAACCAGGTTGGTTACCAGTCAAATTATTGTATTTAATTAATATATTTTGTTACATTTAATTAGGATATCTATAAATTACAAAGTGTTAAATAGTGGATAAAAATGTATAATAATTTAAAAGGAATATTAAGGCGGTTGTATGGACAGAGGATTGTATGTAAAAGTGTGTTTTCTTCCTTGACATTCTTTGCTTGAAGTGATATTTTTATTTTTAACTTTTGTTATTTTTATTATTTTATATTTTTTATTTCTTTTATATTTTTTCTTCATCTGTATTAATCATGGTCAATGGTCGCCCTATACATTTAATACATTTTGTTCTGTATCGATATATACCTATATAATATGTACATACTGTTGATATCTATTATTGTTGTAAAATGTTAGACTAAGTAAATTCTGTATTTATGTCTCTCACAAAAATGTGATTATATTTAACCTCGATACAGGTTTTTTCCTAGTGAGGTTGAATACATTTGTTTTGTATAGATATATACCTATATAATATGTACATACTGTTGATATCTATTATTGTTGTAAAATGTTAGACTAAGTAAATTCTGTATTTATGTCTCTCACAAAAATGTGATTATATTTAACCTCGATACAGGTTTTTTCCTAGTGAGGTTGAATACATTTGTTTTGTATAGATATATACCTATATAATATGTACATACTGTTGATATCTATTATTGTTGTAAAATGTTAGACTAAGTAAACTCTGTATTTATGTCGCTCACAAAAATGTGATTATATTTAACCTCGATACTGTTTTTTTCCTAGTGAGGTTGAATACATTTGTTTTGTATAGATATATACCTATATAATATGTACATACTGTTGATATCTATTATTGTTGTAAAATGTTAGACTAAGTAAACTCTGTATTTGTGTCGCTCACAAAAATGTGATTATATTTAACCTCGATACAGGTTTTTTCCTAGTGAGGTTGAATACATTTGTTTTGTATAGATATATACCTATATAATATGTACATACTGTTGATATCTATTATTGTTGTAAAATGTTAGACTAAGTAAATTCTGTATTTATGTCTCTCACAAAAATGTGATTATATTTAACCTCGATACAGGTTTTTTCCTAGTGAGGTTGAATACATTTGTTTTGTATAGATATATACCTATATAATATGTACATACTGTTGATATCTATTATTGTTGTAAAATGTTAGACTAAGTAAATTCTGTATTTATGTCTCTCACAAAAATGTGATTATATTTAACCTCGATACAGGTTTTTTCCTAGTGAGGTTGAATACATTTGTGTATTAATTTTCAAAATATTATTTGTGAGATGAAATCAATAAATAAATACAGTACAATCTCGCTAATCCAATACATCACTATATCGACACATGCAGTAATCCAGCAATGTGTATTATTCAAAATACATTGATTTAATTTGTATTTTAATAACAAAAAAATATGATTTTGTACTCATTTTACCTACATTACAGTAATCCTAATTGTCCGCTGATCTTGTGCCTTCATTAGTACCAGAATAGTGAAATTGTACTGTAATAGCAAGAATATAAGTATTTATTGAAGACAAAGCTTTTAATACAAAAAAAAAAAAAACTAAAAACATTTTAGATGGGTGGTGGCAGAGTGGTTAGCGTGCTGGGTTAGTAATCCAGTGGTCGCGAGTTTGAATCCTACCATGACCGATTTCGTTCACCTATAGTACAAGCATTTACGCTTGGTTTGGGGAGTGAGGATGTATATGTACTTGTTACTACAAGGACATATTCATTCTTTAAAAAAAAACTGGGACTTACAACCTCCGTGACCCTGAACTTCTGAGCAACTAACTGGTAAAATGGCCACTTTTAAAATATAATGGGGAAATTAATGTTATATATGTAACTTGTTATTATAAAAAGATGATCGTTGATGGCATTCAAACATTTGAATTGTACACATCAAAAAAGTTATTTTAATCCCAGAGCCAATGCGGACCCTCACCTGATTTATAAACTCAGGCATTTTAGATTAATTCATGTATGTATGTCGGCCATAGTGTCTCAGTTGGTTTGGTATCTGACTGCTGATCCAATGGTCCCGGGTTCAATTCAGTTTTTAATTGTGTTTTCAGTCTGGATCTGTGAGACGATTAATATCGTAATTCTCCAGAATGTGGCAACTTGTTATTGGGTATGTGTTAAATTAATATTTGACATACTACCTGTTAGTTGCCCGAGAAGAATACCTCCTAAATAAACAAAAAGAATATAAACAAGTTGAAAAAAAAAAACAAAGGATGCACATACTATCTTAAAATATGTTTTCTTTATATATTCAACACCTAGGCGACGAAAAGCGTGGAGACCAGATGATCCTTCATTCACAAATTCTGGCAAATCATTATACAATTGATGTACTTTGTAATTCATACTATTTTGTGTATCTGCTAGGTTAATCTAAGGCAGTCTAAAGTCCCGCCGACTGCTTGTCGGGTAGGTGTGAACTTCAAAATTATAAAGAACATTTTTTTGCAAATAATGCGGTAATAATCCATTTTTTAATTTTTAAATAAAAGTTAACATATTTAAAATTATTTGCTGTTTTATTGTCAACAACTTCAACTGCTCAAGTATATATTTAATTTGGGTGAATCTGTCGCATTTTATAATTGTCCGCATTGCTCTGTTTTGTATAATGTGTCATATAGAATGTGTAAATAAGAGATTTATGTTGAAATATGTTGAAAGTTCTAATATCTTATATTTTATATATAAATATCCATACATACACATAAATGTTTATTTAGATATGAGTACATTAGATGATTTATTTGACTCTTGACAGCCAGTGAAATTTTTATGGCAAAGTTCAAACAATTGATTATTTTTGTTATTGTTCATTTTAATAATATAAACAATAGATAATAGTTTTAAAGTAAATTTATAAGATCTATTTTAAGGCAAAAATATTTATTAAACAATATGTAACATGTTCTCAAAATACACTCTATTAAAACCAATTGGATTAAAATTGGTGAATCAATCGTGTAGTGTTAATATATATCATATGAGACAGGTTTTAAGACCTATATAGACCTAATTTACTGGTTCTTAGCGGCGGAGTAAATATTTTTATAAAACAAAATTTTTCATGTTTAAGATTTCATCAAAAATTTTTGGCTAACTATCAATGCTAAGAAGGCTAAATTCTTATTCCCATGGTACAGAATAAACCGTTAATATTGTATTGTAAATACTCTCTTCCTGCCTGTACAAGTGGCAAGTTTATTGATGAATGATAGGCGTTTTTAAAACTCGCTGTGCGCACAACGTAATTGTCGTTCCAGCTATAATGTATGCAAGTGAGACATAGACATGATAGAAAATCCGTGAAAGTAAAATGAATGCTGTGGAAATGAGGTCCATAAGATGAAAATGACAAAACAATTTATGATAGGATAAGGAATCAGGATATCAGAAGAGAATGTAAGATTGAAAGAGATATTGTGAATAGAATGAAGATGAATGATGCTTTGCGATGGTTCGACATGTAGAGAGAATGAATGATGAATGCCCAACAAAGAAAATAAACATTGCTGAAAAAAGTGGATTGAGATGTAGGGGCCGACAGAGAAAGAGGTGGCATGATCATATCGCGGGCGTCAAGCCAGAAGGGCGTACAAACGAAATGACTACTTTACAGGAGAAACAAAAAACGGTTCAATTTATCCATGTAGTTTTTTTTGGAAAATTTAGCAAAAATGAAGCTTCATCGATGAGTATTATCTAAATTTCAATAACTAGTGAATTTCTTATATATTTTGCACATACGCCCCTCTGGCTCGCTAACGTTTCTTGATGTAGACTTGATTTTTGAAAAGAAAATTCATAATTATTGTGGGGCGTAAAAACAAATATTCTAAAAAGCTACGAATCATAGAGAAAAACATAGAGACAATTAGCTAAGCTTCTTAAGCTTCTGCCATTTATATCATATTATCATATTATTTTCTTTTATCTATCATTTTTTTCAGACACTTTTCTTTAAAAATATCTGTTTAATGTTCGGCGCATGCAGATTTGCTCATCTGTTTCGATAATATTTCAAAAAGATATTGGTCAAGTGCCATAGCATACGCCCAAAATAATTTTTTGAAATATCTCGAAAAATATGCAACGGAAAGCCGTGATTTTTTTAAAGATGGTGGAGGTCTTGATAAAGTATTGTTTGGCATAAAAATGAAAAATGGCATTTTTGCAGATACGCCCTTCTGGCTTTGACACCCACGATATAAATGAGATTTTGAATGATGGGAACTTACAAAGTCAGAATAATAGGAGAACATGTATGAAGGAAGTAAGTGTGGTAAAACATGGTATGTCAAGATAGAAGAGTCTGGCGTTCGGTTTTCTATGCCTACCCAAATAGGGAGACTGCTGATAATATGTATGTATGTAAATAATAAAATTAATTTTCATTTTGCATAGTTCAAGGGAGTATTTTTGGGTGAATTTTCACCTCCTTTTCCACGAGTGGCCAATTCACAAAAATGTGTTAGAGTCGGAGGTAAGCACAACGACTTGGATGTTGTTGGTGCTGATGGATATCATCACACGTTTTTTGAAATGCTCGGAAACTGGTCGTTTGGGGATTATTACAAGGTTGGTAGATTGTGAACTTTTAAATATTTTATGCATATATAATATCATCGATCGACATTCAATACCGCAAATGAAGCAATAACAAGATTTTACAGGAGGTCAAAAAACATGTGTTTTTGTATGGAATTAGTGGCGAATGTACATTCGCAGTATTGTTCTAGTCCACATTTCAGCCGTTTGAATGATTTTGTGGAAACGTTTTCTATACACAATCGTGTATTTGAACATTCTCTACTGATTTCAACAAAAAACATACCAAAATTGTTGTATTCGCGTTATTGAACGCCGAGCGACGATATATAAGTTAAAAATCCATTTAAATAAAATCAATTAATAATGATAATGTCAGTAGTCTCGGTAAAAACGTTCAGTCTTAATGAATTGAATTGAATACTCTTTTAAATTTATATTTTAATAAATATTTTTTTTTTATATTTCATCGCTCATTTTTATTATTTTTAGTTAGAAGCTTGTACAATGGCTTGGAATTTACTAACGGGACCATTTGAAATTGATCCAAATAGGTTGGCTATAACATATTTTGGGGGAGATAAGGACATTGGTTTACCAGCTGATTTAGAATGTAAGGAAATATGGAAAAGTATTGGGTAAGTCCATACAAGCAAAATGAGTGTTTTCTGTCTTCATGAATCCCAAATTGGAAGGTTTTTAATGTCATGTTTGTGGTATTTTAGGGTTCAAGAAAAAAATTTAATACCGGGCAATATGAGTGATAACTTTTGGGAGATGGGCACGATGGGACCTTGCGGACCGTGCACAGAAATTCACTATCGACGGGACGACAATACCTTGATGGAAATATGGAACATTGTATTTATTCAGTTTAATAGGTGTGCGTTTATTTATTAAAATTTCACACTCCTATATAATGACAGTGAACAACTGCTAATTTTTCTCAGATTCCGTAACGAAAAATATAAATCGTAATGCATTCAGTGCAAAATTCAATTTTACTTCCCCTTAGTTACAGCATATTGATTCTCGAGCAGCATTCTATACTTTGTATAAAACCAATCATCAACACGTTTGACAAAAAAAATTTGAGCACAATACGGTCTTGTAATTTTGTATTCATTTTATATTCCATTAACATTTGTTGATGGTTTATTCTGAAACAAAAACAATGGTGGCTTATGGTGTGTTACTGCACATGCCCCAATAAAAGATTTGAACTCATAAACTAAGTTGATATTTGATTTGAAAATAGCCTTTTATACGTTTTAAGTAAATTAAATTTTTAAATTAGAGGTTTCTATGGATGTGTAAAAATTTGATGTTATTATTTCAGACAAAGTGATCATAGCATAACTCCATTGCCCAAATGTCATGTTGACACTGGAATGGGTTTGGAAAGAATAGCAGCATTATTACAAAACAAGATGTCCAATTATGATACAGATTTGTTTATGCCGATTATTAACACAATTCATCAAGTAAGAAAAATCACCATCTAAATGCATAGTTTTTTTTGTCTTTGTTCACTAATTTAATCAAGGTTTTACTATGAGATTTGTTCATATTTCGTTGACAGTCTTCAAAAAATGAAGAAGTAACTTTATTATTTAGTGGACTTGGTTCATTGAATTCTTTCAAAAGCACTGTATAATTTTACTTTTATATAATATCTCAACAGAACTGAATTCTTGGAGGAACTCCTTAGCAAACTAAGATTCTGAATAGATGGTCATCCACTGACTGATACCTACTACTTAGTGTTTTAAATTCTGTAACATTGAAACTAAAAACAATTTATATTAATAATAATACATTGATTACACCACCTTGGAAACCAGTATAGTGCTGTTTATATATTTTAATGTTCATACTATATTCTTAAGAGATAGCAATGTCAAAAAACAATAAAATTTTTAATGGTTGTTTTTTTTATATTTTCTTCCTTATTGAATATAGTATCAATTGTATCTTTTTAAGTCCTTTTTGTGTTCTTATACCATCCATCTGGGGGGCAAGTCTGGTTCGTTCGGCGAAATCAAAACCCTAGTGATTATTCATATCATGGATATAATTATCATATGGAGTTCTATAACATCTTAGATGGGTCGATGGCAGAGCGGTTAGCGCGCTGGGCTAGTAATCCAGTGGTCGCGAGTTCGAATCCTGCCTCGACCGATTTCGTTCACCAATAGTACAAGCATTCATTTGCTTATTTTAGGGAACGTAAGAGGATGTATATGTACTTGTTTAACAAGGATATATTCATTTTTTTTATTAAAAAAAAAAATATTATAGAACTCCATATAATAATTATATCCACGACATGGGTAATCGTGAGGGTTTTGATTTCGCCGATTGAACCAGACTTGCCCCCTGATTACAATAAAACTTGGTGATTTGAAGAATTCAGAAAAAAATACATCATCTTTTTTTACATATTTCAGTAAGTACATATTTCACAAATTGACGGATTTGATTGGTACAAATAACATACAAATACAAATTATATTGAAATAATGTTAAAATCTGCAATTTTCATCTATAACTAGTTGCATGTAACACATGAGATCCAACTGTCGATAGCGATAGTATGTATAGTTGAAGAATATGTACCAAACTATAAACCCATAAATACAAATTATTGAATATTTTCAGATATTTTGTTTTCTATACAACATATGTAGGTATGTATGTCAAGATAGGATAGTATGGAGGAAGATCCTTTTTTCCTACCCAGAATATGAAAATAGCATGATGGTATGTATGTATGTTTGGAGATTAAGTATCAAACTATTAAGTCTTCTTACATATTGTGTATAGGCGACTGCCATACGAATTGTATGAAGCAATGTCGTCACTAAATTCAATTTTTATAAAAATTGTTAAAAAAAAATTGAGATATACTTCTTCAATATTAATAATTTTTATAGAAAATTAAATTATCTAGTTGGGGTGTTTCGGCTTTTTTCAATAATTGTAAAAGTTTTGGAAATATAGGCAGTTAAACTCATAAATTTATAATAAAAAAAATATTTTTCTTAATAAAAAATGTTTGAGAAACCCTGGAATTTTTTTGAATAAACTAATTTGAGATTTTGTATTTTTCTATATTTGTACAAATTTTCAGCGTCCTAGCTTTTATGGTTTCTGAGATATATGGAAAAATAAAGTAAAAATTCAAAAGTTGATAACCCCTGATTAAAACAAAAATTCGAAATTCTGAGTATAAAAGTTTTGTAAGCCTATAACTGTTTATATATTCTTAAATTTTGGGCTCTGTAAATTGAGCGGATCAAAAGTTATAAGGGGGGGACGGACACACAGACACACACACAGACACACGAAATGTTCTACTCCGAATTCTGAGTAAATCCATGTATGGAACATATATGCTGCGAAGCCTCTAATTTGGTGTTTTTTGACTTCAAAGTTGGAAAAGCCGTGAAAAAAGTAGACCTCTGCATACAATTCTCGCGTATCCTGGCTTGATACATTGTCGATATGTTAAGAGAACAAAGTTCTCCTGAACAAATCGACAGTTGGAAGAGGATGCACACTGGTAAACGCAACCACTCCCAGGTGCAAGACTCACCTTTTTCATACCTATATTCAATAAGAAAGAAAATATTAAAGAACCAGCCATTAAAAAATGATTCATCGAAAACATTGCTATCTCTCGGACTGCTATAGATGGTTTTAAAAATTTATACTTTTTAGTTTTTTCTTTTATTTTTTTTTGTTTACATAGAATAAAAATGCTTATTTTTTTCATCTTCTTTTTTAATGTTTATTTGTGTGCTTATTTTTCACTTAGTGTTTCTACTTATTGTTGTGACCACATTGTAATTATTTATACCAACCTATCAATATGTTCAATTTAAATGCCCCATTAAGAGCGTACATGTATGTAAATAAATAAATAATTAGTTTTCAAATTAATATAATTTGTAATTTATTTGAATGGTTGATTATTTTAACCAATACTGATTTGTCACTATTAGAAGATTGTAAAAATGTGTTGGTATGTTAGTCAAACTTTAATTTATGTGTCTATGGCGATGATGTCTGCTAAAATAAGTATTGTGGACACTGGTATATAGAACTGACATTATCTTGATCGTAACCAGCTGTGTCCACTGTATTATGCAGATCTGTTTTTTATTAACGTAAAACAATAGGCAAATAAAAAAAAAACAGTCAGTAATCTTTTTTTTAATATTATAGTTCCATTTATGGTACTGCAACTTTGATTGCAATAAGTATCTCATGCTTAGATTGTCCGCTAACTCATGAATAAAAGAAAGTTGACGTATAAGTCTATGTAATACTAGTTGCATGTAACACATGAGATCCAACTGTCGATAGCGATAGTATGTATAGTTGAAGAATAAAAATCAAACTCCAAATTATTGATATAATTATTGAAAATTTTAACACATGTTGGTATGTATGTCAAGATAGGACAGTATGGAGGTCAGTCCTCTTTTCCTACCCCGAATATGAAAACAGCATGATGGTTCTGTATGTATGTTGGGAGATTAAGTATCAAACTATTAAGTCTTCTTACATATTGTGTATAGGCGACTGCCATACGAATTGTATGAAGCAATGTCGTCACTAAATTCAATTTTTATAAAAATTGTTAAAAAAAAATTGAGATGTACTTCTTCAATATTAATAATTTTTATAGAAAATTAAATTATCTAGTTGGGGTGTTTCGGCTTTTTTCGATATTTTTAAAAAATTTGAAAATATAGGCAGTTAAACTCATAAATTTATCACAAAAAAAATATTTTTCTTAGTAAAAAATGTTTGAGAAACCCTGAAATTTAAAAAAAAAAACTAATTTGAGATTTTGTATTTGTCTATGTTTATACCAATTTTCAGCGTTCTAGCTTTTATGGTTTCTGAGATATATGGAAAAATAAACCAAAATTTCAAAAGTTGGTAACCCCTGACTGAAACTAAAATTCACAATTCTGAGTATAAAAGTTTTGTAGGCCTATAACTGTCTATATATTCAGAAAATTTGGGCTCTGTAAATTGAGCGGATCAAAAGTTATAAGGGGGGGACGGACACACAGACACATACACACACACACAGACACATACACACACACACACACACACACAAAACTCACAAAAAATGTTCTACTCCGAATTCTGAGTAAATCCATGTATGGGAACATATATGCTGCGAGGCCTCCAGTTGGTGTTATTAGCATGCAAAAAGTCCACTACGCCATACAAAATGTTCCTTCGTACACGCATCTTGGCTTAATCATGTCGATTCATTCAGAGAATTGAATTCTCATGATCGAATCAACAGTTGGAAAAGGGATAATGTGAACATTTATTACTTTATTTAAAGCAGGGCAGCCCAGACTTGAATGCATTATTTGATTTTTCTACAGTCTGTTAGTCTGCAATAATAGAGTTAACAATAATATAAAATTATTTGTTTAATTTTACAGAAAAGTGATAGTGTTCCCCCTTATAAGGGTGAATTTGGAATGAACACACAATTAGATACTGCTTATAGAACTTTAGCGGATCACTCTAGAATGATAAGCATCTGTTTAGCTGATGGAGTATATCCATGTCGCAAGTATGTTTTTTTAATTTATGGTCGTTTGGTACATAATGATACTTATTATTACACACTGATGGGCTTATTGCCATTTGGACATTTCTTCTACCAACCAGGTATAATTTAATATAACAAAGTGTGTGTACCACAGGAAACTATTGTAGAAAAATATTTTTTTTTTTGCATTAAAATGGTAATGATAATCATTGTAAACTAAAGGGAGCATAAAAGAAAGGGAAAGGATCAATTAAGGAAACTAAAAACTATTTAATATCCGATTTTAAGACCATTCCATAATCTTGTTTATTAAATACCATTCTATGTAATGTTAATATTTTAACTATTTTGTTTACATTTTTTATTCAATGTTTATTATGGATTTTTTTTAGCTTGCGGCTTCGGAATGTTCTTCGGAAGTCTATTTCATTAAGTAATAGTATTTTCAAATGTCCTACTGGAATGTTGTCAACGCTCTATGACAAGGTTGCTGAGAGCTTGGGGTCTGCTTATCCCGAATTGCACAAGAAAGAAAAAGAAGTCAAAGAAATAATTCATCATGAGGAAACATTATTTAATACATTAGAAAAGTCAGTAAAAAAGCAACGAAAAGAACTATTAGAACAATATCCTGAAACTGTGCATCTTAGTCAAGAATTTACACCGGGATTAGCAGAAGGCTACAAACAATTCAAACAGGTTAATTAACATTTCACTGTTCATATTTACTAAAGCAATGTGAAGTCTTAAATACTGTTAATTGTCTTAAAACTGATTAAATTTTTTCAGGCAGTAAAAAAAATTGACAGTAACAAAATACCAGGCAACCTAGCATTTAAAATGTATGATACATTTGGATTGGACGAAACTATGATTCACAAAATAGCAGAAATAAACAAAATGTCCGTTGACATGGACTCCTTTAGAGATTACCTCCTAGAGCACAAAATGAAGCACAAAGCTGTGTTCGTAGAAGCGGCAAACAAAACTATCAACATAGCATTCAACTCCGCAGTGGATCAGCTAGTATCAAACGGTTTGACGACCGATGATTCGTGCAAGTATAAATATCTCTTCAAGGACGGAGTGTTTAGCTGCCCGCATTTGAAATCTCGACTGGTTGGTATATTGTCTAGCAGAGGCGACATAACTCACAACTTGGAGATTGACTTTGACAATGATTACAATTTGATATTTGACAAAACAAACTTTTATTGTGAGGAAGGTGGACAAATATATGATTCGGGAAAGGTCAGATTTAACAATGCTGTTTTCAAAGTCAACAGTGTGTCTAAAGTGCGTGGTCTAGTTTTACACACGGGGAGATTCAAAGAGAGAGAAGGTTGTGAAGACAACCGTAAGAAAATAAGTGTCGGTGATTTGGGCGATTTGTATGTTAATTGTGAAAAAAGACTGAGTGTAATGCAACACCACACAGCGACACATCTATTGAATGCTGCTTTGAAACAAGTACTTTCCAACAGTGTTACATGCCAATTGAGCTCGAGGGTCACCGATTCGGGACTCGTCTTGGAGTTGGCTGTTTACGGTGATAAATTGTCACCCCAATCCATTTTGGATGCCCAGGAGCTAGTAAGGTCAGAGTATTTTAAATCTATAATGATGATTTTGACTAATTGACCCCTCCTACCCATACAAGAGTATGTTTTATACCAGGGGGGCAAGTTTGGTCCAACCGGCGAAATCAAAACCGTTACGATTACCCATATCTTGGATATAATTATTATAAGGAGTTCTCTAATATCTTGAGATGTCATAGAAATCCATATGATAATTATATCCATGATATGGGTAATCAAGAGGGTTTTGTTTTCGCCTGTTGGACCAGACTTGCCCCCCAGATTTGATGTGAATTTTATGTAACTAGTTATTAGTTTTATATAACTTACGTATGTGATTGAATATGAGCTCATATAATTTTGTGTGCATCCATAATTGGATGTCCAGCAATCATAATAATAACCTATATTATTTTCTTTTTATGAAAATTGTAAGCTGGATGTCTGTCGATGTACCCTTTTAATAAAATAAATAAATAAATTATTATTACAGCCTCAGCAAATTTTCAGAAATTAAAAATTCTAACGGTTTGTATTTTTGGACATAAGGAAAGAAAGATAAAAAAGGCATTATTACTAAAGTAAAATTGAATGCTCTGAGGTTGTTTAGGCATATGGAAGGAATGAATGATGACGGTTGACTAAAAAATATGCAAAGGTGTAAGGGATGGCATAAATGTAAAGAAAGCCATGAATATTTGCAAGGATAGAGGTGTGTGACTTCATGTTCTCTCTAGATTAGTGTTAGACCAAACCTTCGGCTTTGGTTTCAGCTTCTAAAAACAGTAAAAACTGAATAGCTTAAATGGTAAGAACTGGTTGTAGTGTTATACCAATAAATATGTACATAATTTGTATCGATGTTTTTATGGTTTTTAAACAGTATAATTATAAATTTTCTTAGTTGTTAAACCTTCAGCTCAGATAAAATCTGACCTTCGGTCAAACACTATGAGGGACATGTTGAAATGATATACATATATGTATTATGATGCATACACATGTATCCATAGTAAAATTTCAAACCATTTAATATTTAATTGAGAGATATTAATTCATTATCCCATTTTTTTTTAATAATTTAGAATGGCTTGCTCGAAATCAGCATGTGTAAAGACAACTTTAATAGATGGTCAAAAATTATTATCTTACGATGATGTTACCACAGTTCCTGGTGAAATATACCCTGAGATTGGATTAAGACTTGTTGAAATTGATCTTCTTGGCACGGGTAATGTCTTCTCCAGGTTTGCATCTTTGAATTATTTTGTAGATTATATTTCAAGAATATTTAAGTTATTATACAAATTATTGTTTAATAAAATTAATTAGTGTTTCAATTAAAATTAAAAGGTGTAAATGTTGAAAGGGTGGAAAAATTAACATATCTTGGCAGTGTCATTACGCAGCCTTTAGATCCCGATGTTGAGGTAAAATAGCGCGAAATACTTTTAACAAGATGAGAACACTATTCCGCAATGATAACCTTAATTTGAAACTCAGTCAGAATGGTATGGTTGCGATACTTGGACACTTAAGGTTAATACAATGAACCAGTTAGAAGCGTTTGAGATGTGTATTCATCGAAGAATGCTTCGAATATCGTGGACTGATATAGTATCCACCATACAAGTTTTGAGTCAAGCACATACAACCAGAGAACTCCTGACAAATTTAAAAATTTGTAAAATATCATATTTGGGCCACATTCTTAATTATTGACAATTATTTAGTACAATACCATGTACACTAGTGTACATGTATTATCTTTTCTTTTGACAAAAAGATTGTTTTATTTATTGCCATCTAAAATTGTAATCAAGTAATCTCTACAGGAAAGAAGGACAAGACATGAAGATTGACAAATATTTTCTTACTAATTTTAATTATATTTACCTTAATTTATTATTATACATATGAGTCATATATCAAAGTCAGCTCAGTTAATTCAGCTGTATTTTTCACACACTCGAAACTTTTTTTACTCTATAAAATATAAATAATTTCAAGTGTATACACCATTAAATACTAAAACAATATGCTATTTTGTATGATTAAATAGTAATTACAATGATTTATTTCAAATTAATAGATGAAAAGATTATTTTTGTTATATACTTCAATTTTTTTCGAAATTGAACTGAGCTGTTTTTGATACTATATGACTCATATCTAGTAATCCTTATAGTTAAATTTGAAAATACAGTTACCACTGAAAGGGTTTATTTTTTTCAAATTTTAGCTATGCATTTACCCATAAACCCATAGCAACCACTCAAAAATTGGTAGTTTTTATTATATTTAAGAGTTATGATGGATGTCGCTCATTGGTCAGTCATGAAATATAGTATAATAAAACTGTCAAATATAAAATACCGATTTATGGGTAGTTGCTAGGGGTTTACCGGCTAAATACATAGTAAGATTTTGAAAAAAAATCCTTTCTGTGGTAACTATAACTTAAAATCATGGATGTAACTGGATGGAAGCATAGGTAAAATTGTTGCAACCGCGGGGGGGGGATCACCGCCATCTTGCTCGAACCAAGTTTCATAGTGACCATGGATGTAACTAAAGTAATGGATGGATGCATTGATCAAATTTTTAAAGCTGCGGGGCGAATAAGAAAGTGCTGATTATCTTCATATGTATAATTTATTTTAGTAAATGAAGCACAAGATTGGTGTAAACTGGAGTAAATAAAACCATTATTTCCCTATAGAAAACTGCATATTTTCAAGACTTTACTGTACAGCTTCAAAAATATTACGAATGCCTCTATCCATCCAGTTAGTGTACATCTATGTGCTACATTTGGTTCGAGCAAGATGGCCGCCAGGGGGTTTCTCCACACCCCCTATTGGACTCAAATGTCTTAATACATATTGGTTCGAAAATTACATCCGTTACCTTATATACATCCATGCTTAAAATACATTATAAACTATAAATTAAAAAAACACCCTTTAAAATGTTTCTTTAATTATATGGTGTGTATTTTAATTTACATTTTTTTCAACTATAATATTTTAGGGAATTATGTTGCGGCACTCATGTAACTTCAACAGATTTGATTGGGGACTTTTGTATAACTGGAATTCGTGGAGCCGGGGGACATGCTCCTACAATAAGAGCTGTAGCTGGTTCTTTAGCTACTAAAGTAGGTAATCCATGTTGCAGAATTTTAATATATAAGTAAAAAAAAATGGTTTGATAATATACATTTAATATCACTCAATCTTCAAGGCTTGATTAAGACTTGTCATCAGTTGGTTTACAAGATTATTATATGCTTGTACAACATTCACTAGTTACCTTATATTTTATTGTTATAATATTGTACTACCAGATATAATAAATTGATCTTGAAAATGACAAATGCCATCTATTAAGAATCTATAAAGGTGACAGGAAAATTATTCGAATCACATTTTTTCGAAAAACAATTTTCCGAACACACAATTATCAGAATTTACAATTGTTCGAATTTTTATGACGTCATGTTGGTAGTATTGTGAGAGGAATAAACCATAGATTTTTATTATAATATACTAGATGTCGTAGTTAGCAAATTTTGTATGAATCGAAAACAAATGACTCATTTTTTGCACGGAGTAGGTACTACATCTACATAGTATATTATGTTTAGTAAAAATCTATGGAATAAACAACATGGCGACGCACCGCGCTGTCAGATATCCTAGGATGTACACCTATTTTTTAAACCTAAACCTACAAAACTTTGGTAAAAATAGGTTGGTTAGGTTTGTTTGTAGTTATAATTGCGACTGGCGTGAGTCAGTTGCATTATATATTTAAAAAAGTAACTATAATATTAAAATAAAATAACTAAATTGGTGTGAATACTAGATACACATAAACTGGTGTACAAACTAGGCTATCCCGCGCTGTCAAACATCAGTTATTAAAAATGTGCAAACATACGTACCCAACAATAATACAACAAGTAATAATAGTCTTCATCGAATATATTTTACTGGCAACAAATATGTCAAAGGAGGCAACATAATTTTACAAAAATATATTAAATTCGGTTAATTGGTTTTCCAACAAATTTTAGTTTGAATAATTTGCTTTCGGACAATTGTCATTCTGATAACTGATTTTCGAAAAATTGTTATTCGTACAATTGCGCATTCGAACAATTGTATTTCGAAGAATTTTCATGTAATCTCTATAAACAAGGTAGAGTATATTTCACTTAAAAGTGCAAATCATGGTAATGATGGCACAACTGTCAGTCAATCAAATAAACTGCCATATCTTCTATATCTCCAAATTAACTTTCTGTAATCTCATATTTGCATGTAGCATGTCTTCTCTTGTTATTAGAAACAAATTAATTATTTTTTTAACTATTTGTGCAGATTTATTAGAAATATCTTTACAAAAATTTATAAAAGAAAAAAATTCCCTAATTGTAGGGAATATCCTGTTTTTAATGCATAGCAACACCAAATGCAACCATACCAATGAAACACTATAAGTATTTCATTTTTGTCATTGACAATCTTGCTTGTTTAAAATTTTCTATTCTTCTTCACAAGAATAGTTGGCAGAAACATTGACAGAAGGGTCCTTTTTAGGACGAAAAGAAGCTAGAAAAATAGTTATTCATTCATTTGTATGTTTATATTATGCTTGGTGTTTTCACGGGTAAAATATGTTATGATATTTTTTGTGGTATTCCCCCACCAATTGAACTTGGAAAAGATTTTTTTTACCATTTTTCAGGCAAAGCACAAGTAGATAAAAGGTTTTTTCCAAAATCAATTGATGCGGGAAAACGAGAAAATAAACATAATATTTTTTTTTTTATTAAAAAATGAATATGTCCTTGTTAAACAAGTACATATACATCTTCCTACATTTCCTAAAATAAGCAAATAAATGCTTGTGCTATAGGTGAACGAAATCGGTCGAGGCAGGATTCGAACTCGCGACTACTGGATTACTAGCCCAGCGTGCTAACCGCTCTGCCATCGACCCATCTAAATGTATATATTTAGTATAGATTAAGTGCTCATGAAGAGTTCACATTTGTTGTTGTAGGTATACAAATTAGTTGATAAGGCCAGAAATTTGCAAAAAGAATTGGAATATAGTGATATATCTGATAAAGTAGAACTACAAGAAACAATCAATGGTATAAGAAATGAATTGAACGAGCTTTGCAAGGGGGAAGGTGCACCGTATGGCCCTAGGGCAGAATGTTTGGAATTGCTGTCATCTGTGGAAAAGAAAATAAAAAACAAAGACACAAAATCTCTAGTGTGAGTTAAATAAAAATTATTTTTGAGTCATTATATTGTAAAAAATCCATGAATACGCAATTATGTTATATTAGTACGTAACATTGGTGCATGATTTGGCAACAAATCTAAACAACTTTATCAAACTGTGGAATTGAATTTTATATCAATTATTTTTATTAAAGCTCCAACGGCATTTTGAGTTTGATTCATAGCAAAGGAAAAAAATATTAACAATTTCAAATGCAGTTCTTGATTATATGGACATAAAACTCTATTTAGTTAAAGAGTGCTTAGTTTTTTTTCACACATTTATATGAATAATCAAATTGTAATTGCAGAGATTTAGTGAAATCTGAAATGGCAATGGTGATGGCAGAAAATGCAACTAAACCATTTGTTGTTCATTTCTTGATTTGCTCTTATTTGTTGGAGCCGAGCAATCTCTCCCTTTCAACAGCCATTGAATGTGGAAAGGAAAAGCCTATATTTATATTGGGATGTGCTTGTGGAATCATCAAAGCAACATGCTATGTACCCCAGGTATGAATTATCTTATTCAATTGTCTATGATAAAGTATTTTATTAATATAACTCATAGTAAATATTTTTTAATATACTAGCACAGTAAATTATAAAATAAAAATATAAAATATAAATAGTAAATTATAAACACATTTCAAAAATTTTTTTTTTCAATTACAGCACTTCATAAGTTCCAATTTCACAGCGGAAAAATGGATGAATAGTATTTTACCCACGTTTGGAACACAGATTATTGCTCCCACAAAAAATCAAGATTTAAATGTCATCGCACATATGAAAGGAAAAAAGGTAAATTCAACATTATGTATATGTAGGTACCAACACGGTCCAAATGGATAGGCCATAATATCAGGCAGCTTGTTACTATCACTGAGGGCAGAAATTATAGAGGTCGTCCTAGAGACAGTTATATGGACCAGGTGGTAAGTGATCTGCGCTGTAGCAGCAACCAAGAGATGAAGAGGCTGGCGGACAACAGAAACATGTTGAGAGATGGAGTGTTTGGTGCAAATCAATCCTAGGATTGTGATCATAAAAACAATGGTACTTATTAAAAAAATTATGGATATTTCAAAATATCCACATCCAAAACACAACAGGGAATTTATTTTTAAGTCCACATTATTTATTCTATCATAGAGCATTTAGTTAACAGCGCTGGCCGATTTACCAATGATATTAATAACAATTAAGCACTACAAATAATAACACTCAATTATTATTATTACCATTATACACCTCCTCAAAAGAATTAACAGATCAATGCGTAAATTGTGAATTATTTAATAGAACAAAATAAAATGCAACAAACGCATCATCAAGCTTTCAATTGGGAATAATTCACCCATCCAGATACTTAACATATCAAAGGATTAGGCTCTGAGGAGATCTCTATACTACCTATCAACCCTTCTGATTCCCAAATATTAATGTTTAAAATATCTTTAACGATTCTACATATATTCATTATTACGTTTTTTGCATTTTAATTTTTTTCAATAAATCTAAAATTTCTAAATTACGGCTAAACGATTTTGAAATAATGCCAGTGGCTGACATAGTGAACGGTAATTATATTATTTTACGACAATTCCGAAGTCTTTTAATCTCGTTACCTAAATTATTAATTAATTTATATTATTAATATTTAATTTGCTATATTACCGCCGTGGCACAATTGGTAAGCCTTTTGGTATCTGTGCGGGCGTCCTGGGTTCGATTCACAGCAGAGGATAAATTTATTTAGCACGCAAATATTGCTTCTCTGGGCTGGAAACACTGGTTAGTTGGAAGAAACTCACCACTTGCGCAGGGTGCAAGGAAGTGTTCATTATTATTATTATTTGTTTCAACATGTGAAAACCTATAACTGGTGTATGTTGTAATTATTTTCTTCTGTATGTATATTGATTTTCCTTGCTATAAATAAATATCGTCATACGATTTTGCTATTACTTTGTGGCATATTTTTACAAATTATAAATAAATAAAAATATAAACAAAAAACTTTGTACTAACCACAAATTTGACTATTTTTGGTCAAACGTTTTCGAAGCTAACTACTTCTTCCTCTGGACAAACTTGTTTGAATTTGAGTATAAGTTTGTCCAGAGAAAGAATTGGTTAGCTACGAAAACGTTCGACCGAAAATACTCAAATTCGTGGTTAATACAAAGCTATTGTATATATTTATTTATGAATAAATCATAATGTATAATTATTACGCATGTAATGAATAGATAGTTTTTTAAATTCATTTAAAGACTATTTATTATTGACATTGAAATATATAATTATGCTAATATTATATCTATTTCAGGTTAGTTTAACAAATTGTGAAAATTTGGTAGCAGACGCAATTAAAAAAGCTACTACCTATGCGGAGATTCACATTCAGACAAAAAATGAACAAAATCAATCGTATGAAGTTTTTAATAAAATACACGAAAAAAGGAGTTAAATAAATAATTAATAGAAATAAATGTTATGTTTTTACAATTAATTTTATAGATGTAATATATTATTTTAATTAAAATGTAATAAAACATTATTTTTTTACACAATTTTTATTCAAATCATATTTAATGAATAATTTAAATACCTGGTAACTTAATAAGATATGCTTAGATATAACCTTTAAGTATTAAAATTGAATATTAAAAAAACCTTCAATACATCCCAGCCCTCTGTCCATTTTTGAACATATTTCCTTTCTACAAAAAAGCCCGTTTGTTTTCATTCACATACAACCTGTCTCTTATTAATTCTTAACTTATCTCTTTATTGTGAATCTAGTCCTTCACAAGTATTCCCCTACCTTCTTCACTAGTTCCTTGGACACAGATCAAGATCAGAGTATTGTCACCTCCAGTAAATTATTAGAGATTACTCTGTTTTGTAGAGCAAACAAATAAGCATAAGTGCCTTGGAATAATAGTTTAAAATTGTTGTAATGTTTTCTGAGCTTCTGAATTAGTAAATAATATAAAAAGAGATGTGAATTTTTATAAAATAATTTATTGTTCAATATATAAATAGTAATTAAAAAAATATAAGAACATTTTTGGCAATTAGGTAACAAAGCATATATCAATGCGCATCCATGAACAACATTTCTGACATTAGTAACATGGTGTTTGGTAATGGACGAGGTTGTGGAGATAAAACTGTAAATACTTGACGTTCCATATCAACAGCAGTTCTGAAACAGAAAATAAAATGTTTCGTTTTAAATTTATATTTAATTTAAAAAGTTAAAAGTTTTGTTGACAAAATGACTACAAATTTAATTAAATTAAAAGGTCTAATTTAGTACAGTGCCGTGTTAGTCAAGTGATAAACAACCTCTCGACCTGTACAAACTTGATGTCTACTAAATAAAGGTGTATAGTCACCCACGTTACACAAATATATATTGGTTGGATATTTACAAGAGAAAATACAAAAATGGTATTGGTACTCACACACAGATGAATCCGGCTACGTTGGTTCTAATGACATCTTCATCGGGGTTGGGAGCAAAGGAAACAGCAAGGACGTGGTGAACCAACGAAGGACTAGGAGTAACTGCAACAACCTTTGTCAGTGCGTCTGTTACGCGCATTCCGAGCGGCATACATGAATCTGGTAATGACGGAGCTCCAATCTGTTAACAATATTTCAATGGTTATTGTAATATTCAGTCATAATTAATAATAATTGGGTATATACCTAGTCATATTTTTTCAATGTAATATGAATTATCCATCTTCATAGCTTACTGACATCGAGCTTGTGATCTTGGTTACATGTGTTTAAGTTGTTGACAAAAAAACATTTCATATACAATAATGTGCAATGCTACGCCATCGACCTTAAGTTTGGCGTAGTATTAAGTATTTAGTTAGTGATGACTCTGCAACGTAATTGTTAATTTAATACTAAATACTCTATAGTGAGATTAGGAGTAGGTATTTAGGTACCTAGGACTCTGCATTCAGGTCATAGAATTTGCGATAGTCAGAATTTAAATGCGAGTATGCACACAAAAATATACAACATTAATGTATTCATGCAAGAATTTTGTTTGTAGCAAATACAAATATGTGTGTACCTTGTAAATTTTGGCATCTGAAAACTTGACATCAAAAGAGTGTGGATAGAATGGGGTCCTTTTTCCATAGAAATATTCTCTTATTTTCATATCTCTACTTTCCATTCTTTGCTTTTTCGTTCTCTCCACAACCTGGAAACAATAAAAAAACCAAGTAAGTATAAAAATAGAAATGAATATTTTTTTCTAGCCTGGTGTTTTTTTTCAGTCTTACTCTGATCAATTTGCTCATAAATTGCATTAAAGAATACATGCAAAATTAATGTTAGCAAATTTGGTGCCAGAACGCTCAACAATGCTCTGAACTAGCAATTTAGTTTACTCATCTTAACGTATTTTAGAGAATACATGATTACGTATTCTTTTAAAATGTAAAAAATATCACTATTTAGGCATTATCGATGGTAGGCTGAGTTTACATGTATCATAAGCAAATAAGTAGTGTCCGAACGAAGCTTCGGCTTCGGCCACCTTCGGCAAAAAAAAAACACCTTCGGCTTCGGCCAAAAATAACCCGTATTTTCGGTCGAAGCCGAAGCTTTTTGTCAGCCGCTAAAAACAGTTAAAACTTGTAAAAACATGCGCGAACATGACATGTGTAGCGGGTGTATAGATTCGGTCGGCCCAGTGTCGCGTGCCGACTGTCGACAGAAACAAAACAAGAGTAGTTCTGAACGCACGTGATAATTAATCATTATTAAAATTTGTGTTTGTGCACTGTGTTTTGTTGGTTTGAATTAGAAGAAAGTGTGAGTAAAACGTTAAACGTGAGTATGTTTTGTTGTTGTTAAAACAATGTATGTACTTATTCACATTAAAGTACCAATTAGTTATGTACTTCGGTCGTAAAATACTTTGGAAGAAATTCTCATAAATCCTATATAGATAAATTTTGAAAGCTCAATTTAACTCGCTAGTAGTAAGTTGTCGTATTGATTTTTAATCATTTTAATATGCATGTTATTGTGATGAAAATTTAATAATATCAGAATATAAGATTTAAGATATGTTTATACAGGGTGTCCCAAAAAGTATGGATAATCGGTAAACCAGGGATAGAGGACCCCTAGGGCTATATATTAGCGCACTTCCTCGTGATGGTGCCGCCTTGACGTGGCGAGGAGGCTTGCGAGTTTCGAGGAAGGATTAGGCTATGCCGGAGAGGGTCACCCATACCGGAAAGGCTATTCCTGAGGAACCAGACTAAGAGCATCATCCCCCCTAATCCAGGGTGTAATGCGTACCGTGCCCATTGGAGGTTTGCAGCCAGGGGGTAATACAGGCTGTATTATAACGGAGCCTTTTTCAGACACCTGTCCGCATCTGAAAGTGTAGATTAGGACTTGCCATGACGAGGGGCGCCGTCATGGTGGACGTTTATTTCCCCTCACACACAAAGGTCTGGAGGTTGCCTTGTCGACTGAAGGACCGTACGAACCAGAATGTACAAAAATATAAAGAATAAAACTTTACAATCGCCTAACCGAAAAGGGGGCAGACCCGACTGCAAAAGGGGGTCAACACCCACCATAACTGGTGGGAAAGACGCAAAGATGGGTCGGAGGAGCAGAGGGCCCTGCATGGGAGTGGTTCAGATTAATCTGCACCACTCCAGGGCGGCGTCAGCTGCGTTACTCCTCCGACTTACATCGAAAGGAGAGGACATAATTCTAGTCCAAGAGCCATGGGTGGTAAAAGACCAAGTGGCGGGACTAAAATCCAAAGACTACAAGATCTTTTACTTAAGGGGAACTGGTAAACCTAGATCTTGCATTCTCATTAAGAAAGAGCTCAACGCCTTCATGGTGACAGAGTTCTGCAATAAAGACATCATAGTGCTGGCAGTAGAACTTCAATCCCAAACCATATGGATGGTTTCTGCATACCTAGCACATGACCATGAAGAACCGCCCCCCCCGAGTATCCTTCAAGAAGCTATCGCAAAAGCAGGCAATGTGAAGATACCAGTGGTCATAGGTGCGGATGCCAATGCACACCACACGATCTGGGGCAGTACGGACACAAATGAAAGAGGTGAGTTGCTTTTTGAATATATCATGTGTAATAACCTTGAAATTTGCAATGAAGGTGATTCTCCAACCTTTATCACCGCAATAAGGCGCGAAGTTCTGGACATAACGTGTGTCAATGAACAAGCTGCCCAATATGTAAGAGATTGGAAAGTCTCAGATGACCATTCCTTCTCTGACCACCAGTACATAGAATTCAGTCTGGACCTTCAGAAGCCGGACAAAATTAGGTACCGTAACAGAAAGAAGACGCAATGGGATAAGTATAACACTGCCCTCAGCGAACTTCTATTAGAAATACCGCCCAGACCTTCCACAATAGAAGAACTGGATGATACGATAGAAACCTTTACCAATGCTTGTAATCAGGCAACCAGGGTATCATGCCCGGTTCGCACGGTTAAAGGAAGACAGAGACCACCTTGGTGGACAAAAGAGATCATTACCCTGAGAAAGGAATGTCGGAGATTATTCAATCTAGCCAAGGTAACCAACAATTGGGAAAACTATAAGGCTAGTCAAAGAGTTTTCAAAAGCAAATTAAAAACAGCGAAAAAAGCCTCCTGGGAAACTTTCTGCACTATGATTGAAACAATCCCTGAGGGAAATAGGATTCGCAAAATCCTAGCAACGGATCCAGTAATGCCCGAGTACATAAAAAGGCAAGACGGCAGCTGGACCACAAGCAGCTCTGAGACATTAGAGCTATTAACTAAGACACACTTTCCTGGATGTAAGCAGGAGTTGCCAAGAGCAACAAACCAAACCAGGAAACAAAGAAGCGCCCAAAGACTTTTCAGAAAAGAAGCAATTTCTTGGGCTTTATTTGGGTTCGAACCTTACAAATCGCCAGGTCCGGATGGAATCATACCGGCGGAACTACAGGCGGCCTCAGAGATTGTCATACCTTGGTTGGAGACAGTCTTTGAGGCATGTATAGAACTCTGTTATACCCCCAAAATATGGAGGGAAGTAAAAGTGGTGTTCATACCCAAAGGAGGTAAAACATCTAACGCTACAACCAAGGATTTCAGACCAATAAGTCTATCCTCGTTTGTCATGAAAACGCTAGAGAGACTCATAGAGACACACATCAGGAGTAAAATTGAACCTTCAATGTGGTCAGAGTCCCAGCATGCATACAGTAAAGGGAAATCTGTTGAAACAGCCCTACATACTCTAGTACAGAAAATTGAGAAATCGATGAAGTACAAAGAATATACATTGGTAGCCTTTCTAGATATAGAAGGAGCCTTTAATAATATTAAATACGAAAAGATAGCTCAGTCCTTGGAAAAACTAGGGATAGAGACTTCGCTTACAGAGTTTATCGATCATATGTTGAGAAATAGGGTCATAAACTCGGAACTTGGAGGCTCAAAGATAAGAAGATACCCAGTGAAGGGTACACCCCAAGGGGGTGTTCTATCACCTCTTCTATGGAATTTAGCCTTAAACGAACTGTTGATGGAATTGGACAACATTGGCGTTACGGTAATCGCGTATGCGGACGACCTCGCCATAGCAGTGTCGGGGAAGATTCCCAACATACTCACATCTCTTTTACAGAGAGCATTAGGTAGGATAACTCGATGGTGTAACAGCAGTGGGTTGGGAGTCAACCCAAGGAAAACGGAGTTAGTCCTATTCACAAATAAACGGGTAATCCCGACCTTCACGTTGCCAACCCTGGAGGGAGTGACACTAGAGATCTCAGCCCAAGCTAAATATCTGGGACTAATTCTGGATAGGAAGCTGAACTGGAAGCCCAATATGCAGGAGAGAGTACGGAAAGCTACAAATGCGCTGTACACCTGCAAAAAGATCGTGGGAAAAAGCTGGGGAGTGCACCCGAAGATAACCCACTGGATGTACAAGGCGGTCATAAGGCCAATCATGATGTATGGGGTGGTGGTATGGTGGCATTCCTTGAAAAAAGGGGCACACCTTAAGGAGCTGGCAAAAGTTCAAAGACTAGCTGAAGTGACAATCACTGGCTGTCTAAGAACTACACCAACTAAAGCTCTTGACACCATCCTGCACCTGATTCCGCTTGACCTCCTTGGGAAACAAATGGCGGCAAACGCTGCCCTAAGAATGAATAATGTTAACCCTTGGAAGGGGACTCATATTGGGCACTCCATGATTCTTCAGGAGTACAAACAACCATCCGAAGGTATTGACCACACCATTCCCAAACCCTTCTTCGAGAATGGGTTCTCCACCCAAATCCCCTCGAGGGAGATGTGGAAGGAGAACGCAATTCACCATGGTGAGGCCCAGATGGTGATATACACAGATGGGTCGAAACTGGACGGAAGGGTGGGTGGAGGGGTATTTTCGGAGCAACCAAATATCAATATTTCATTCAGGTTGCCACAGACCACTGCAGTGTTTTTCAGGCAGAGATCCTGGCGATTCAAGAAGCAATAGGATGGATACAAAGGGCCGCAATGCAAGGCAGCGAAGTCCGTATCCTCACAGACAGCCAAGCAGCGATCAAGGCTCTGCGAGGCGCATTAACGACCTCTAAAGTTGCCCTGAACTGCCGCATAGCATTAAACAAAGCAGCCGAGCGGTTTAACATACTTGTTATGTGGGTACCAGGTCACAATGATATAACAGGTAACTGTAAGGCAGATGAACTGGCCAGGGCAGGTACCCTGTTACCTTTAGAAACAATAAATCATCGACCCGGGGTTCCCATGGCAACATGTAAACTCCGGGTCGATGAGAAAACGATAACTCGTGCCAATCAAAGATGGTCTGAAGAAAGCACGTGTGCCATTGCCAAACAAACATGGCCAAAATATGATCTCAAGAGAACAAGGGAGATGCTCTCGTTCAGAAGGGACTCACTAGCCAGAGTCACATCGGTATTAACAGGGCACTGGCTCATAGGAAAACATGCCAGAAGGCTTGGTTTAGAGGCATTTGATTATTGCAGAGCATGCCAAGATGAAGAGGAAGAAGAGACGGTAGTCCACTTCCTCTGTCAATGCCCTGCTCTCTCCAGAAATAGGAGGAAATTCTTGGGAAGTTTCTTCTACGATGACCTGATGGACATAGCGTCTGCTGACATTAGCGACGTTCTGACATTTATTAACCACTCAGGCTGGTTCAATGTGGTTTAGTGAAGGGGAAGGACAACCCCACTGTGGTATCACAAAGGGCCAACCGGCCTAAGTGTGTTCTCCTTGGAGAGCTGCCACTCAAAAAAAAAAAAAAACTAAGTCACGAAAGCAGATTATTTATTAATTTAATCGATTTTTTTAGTAAAATCAAACCTTCGGCTTCGGCTATGGCTTCGGCCGAAGGTTACGGCCAAGGCCGAACAATCGGCTTCGGTCAAAATCTGACCTTCGGTCGGACATTATAAATAAGCTAAGGAAATATTTTGTATTATTTTAACAATCTGATTGGCTTTCATCGTTCTCAAAAACACAAAATTTTAATAAGTAATAAGAAATAATATGCTTACCCCCCCACTCTTTGGTAAAAATACAACTTTGACAAACTTTGGCATATCTCTGACTAATTCATTGTATAACCTTTCATTGTCCAAAACTAGGATGACATCAACTTCAAAGGCTTGAGCTGCGTGTGTTATTATTTTGTATCCAACTCCTTTCACCCAACCACACGTGTTTATTATACATCCTGAATGGCGTGCTGAAAATTTTAAAAATAATGAAAATGTGCAGTGCGTTAAATGAGGATAACATTAAGTTTCTCTCTCCAAAGTTGTTAACAAGTCCTGTATAGCTCGCCAAGCGAAAGAATGAGGGTGACTTCACCTGTGCACAAACAAATTTTTGTACAGGGACACACTGATTCAAATCAACCAATAAACATTTTATGTTGTATTACGTGTCACTTTTGCCTCGACATGCAACCATGCTATATAAAAATGTCACGCAAATTCTCTTACTTGTTGACCTCAACTCAGTTATAATTTACATTGCATTTCTAAGGTTTTTGCATTTTATGTTGGGTCATGTTGAAAGTATCATTTATAAAATAACTTGATATTAAATCTATGTAACCGAGTTCTTGATTTCACTCATCAAGGAATTGATTGTTTTAAATTTAGAGAAAATTAAAAAGCATTCATACATAGTAAGAGATTAATATTTTACTATGAGCTATATTATTAATACCAACAATTTTAATACGTAAAAACATTACAACAAATTACATTCAAGACATAACAATTATATGCTTCCTCGAGAATAGAAAAATAAATTGAAATCACAAATTATAAATAAATGACATTAAAAATATTTAAGAAAATGAAAAGAAAGAAGTGGAGAAATAATATGTGGAAGTTAAACCAAAACTAAAATTGAGTTATACTTTGTACTGTTTTAAGTTTGACTATACTTGAAGGACATTTGGATTTATTTAGGAAAAGGACTTAGATTATATATGATACAGATACCTAGTCAGCGCAATGAAAGTATGACAACAAAAACTACGGTGAAACACCGGAGTTTCACTCGCCCGGCCCTCAATACAGTCATAGAACACATAGTAATATACGTAAAATCTCTTTCCATGCAGTATACGTACACCTACCGATTCGATTAACAATCTACCGCCTCACACACACATGTAAAAAAAACTTGTGATACATTTGTATTCAAAAATTTTATAACACGCGGCTTCTGTAATTATAAAATAAATAATGCTAATGAAATTCGCGGAATTATAAAATAAATAATGCTAATGAAATTAAAATTGTTACCTTTTTTGTTAATTTCCATTCGATCTGAAATAACTTCAGCTAGTTTGGTTGTGATGGCATTGAATAGTTCTATATTATCGTTGGGAGTTTTGTGTCCAAAATGATAAACTAAAGGGGCTTGTTGACTGAAACCTTCTTCAACTGTGGCGGGTCTTTCCACTAACAAGGCTCCTGCGTAAAACAAATATATGAGTAAAAACAATATGTCATGTATTTAAATTGTTATATATTAAACACAGGTTAAATATTCTAGTTAAGAAAATTAAAGTGCATAATCGAACACACACACAAATCAATGAAATATAAACATTAAATTATTTATTTATGAAAAAAATTACATACCAACTGTTCCTGGAACACTAATTTGTCCTTGGCCGACATCCAAATCAACAAAAATTGGTCTTCTTCTCATGCGAACGGCATAATTGAGTAGAATTCTCGAAACTGTGCTTTTACCAACATCACATGGGCCAACTATCATTGTGATGGGACCTCTACTTCCTGTTTGCTCTGCTTCTAATCGGTGTTGTTCAAGAGCAGCATGAACATTTAGATAAATTACCTACACATTAATATCATTTACTTAGAAATATATAACATTATTCATTGAATGGAAGTGATAAGAATAAACTATTTTCAGAGTTATCTCTCTTATTTACTTCCTTAAATAGTTTTGGTAATTGTTTACAAGTACTGTCCATGGCTGATCGCAATAATTTTTATATCAATAGATAGATGAACGTGTATATATTACGGGAAAAATAAAAACTTTTGGCGGTAAGGCTTTAAAAAATTATAAAAAAAAAATAAACTTGGGAAAAATGTATGGAGGAATCCAATTTGTTAGTTTTCTGACACAATTTGAACTTCCGAAACTCACCAATTCTGCCACAAACTACTAGCGTTTTGAAAGCAAATTCTAAACACTAATACAATCGTAATTTGCCACATTCACACCCGTGGTATAAATATCATAATACAGTATATGATGCGACTCGCTCAAGTGAGTCGCAATAATAACTACATACTAACCTAACCAACCTATTCACACCAAAATTTTGGTAAGAATAGGTTGCTTAGGTTTGTATGTAGTTATCATTGCGACTCGCGTGAGCGAGTTGCATTAATTATCAAAAATTTTCAAGAAATAAAAATGTGAATATAATTTAAATATTATGTTGTAAAATAATTGAATTACGCTAGTTTTCAAGTCTGGTGGTAAATTTAGGAAACTTGAGTAGTCGGGAAAACAATCATTTTTATTATGGATACCTTCATACATTTCTCGCAATTTTATTTTATTTTTTATAATTCTTCAAAGCATGACCGTCAAATAAAATTTATTTTCCTGTAATATATATGTGTTTATCTATCTATTGATATAAAAATTATTGCGATCGGCGAGGGACAGTACTTCATAGTTTTTAAAGTAAAAAATTAAAAATAGATCAATAGAATAAAGAATAACACATTTATCCTTTATTAAATTACGAAACAAAGAAATAGGTACTAAAAATATATACATCATTAATAAAACGCGGAAGCATAAATGGACTAACAAAGTAAAATATTTCATAAAAATTACAAATACCCATTGAATTTTATCATTTATAATCTACCAATTCAAGATTGTTAAATAATCAGTTCCTCATACCCCATCTCTTAAATGTCATGTAATGAATATTCCTACATACCATGGGAGTTTCCTTTGCGATATAACTGACTTCAGTTTTCCCCCGAAGCTCAATGGTGCATCCGTGCCAAGAATATACTGCTACTTTGGCTCCAGTATGAAATTCGTATAATTTTCCTTTGAATAGTTCTGTCCCAAACATTTCTGCTAGTCCACTTTTAACCTATGAGAAAATAACAACAAATAAAAGAAAATAAACACGTGGTACAAAATAGTAATAACATGTGGCACAAAATTCACTAAATAATACACTGTTTATATATTGTTTTGCTATCAATGCAACAAGTATAAATTAATGCTTATAGAAATAATTCAGATAATTACAAATAACACAAACACACTAAACGTACATTTGACACTAAAACATATAAATGCTGAGTAAAAATGCAAAATAACAAGAAAAATTTAATATAAATAAAAGAAAAATACTAACCTCCAATATGACCTTTTCGTTCTTTGACTCAACTTCGAAACGAAGTTCACAATCAGGATCTAGCTTAAACTCTTGTAATTGAATTTCCGTCATTTTGAATTTTGTGAATAAAATAATAGAAAAACGGCTAAGCCTGTAGCGAGTTATATATTCCTCAAAATAATGTTTTGAAATGAAGTGTCTTTAATGTGACAGTGACATCGATACACTAAATATCACAGATAATGTAGATGAGCTATTAAATATTTTTTGTTTTTCTATGCCTATAAATATTGTCTATGGTTTATATTATGGGTTTTTATTAAAGATATTAATGTTTAAACCTAGATGGAGTACTTTTCGGTACATTTTGTAGATAGCCCCCCGTTTTTTGTGAAAAATTCATCGTTATACCTCATTTTATTAATCTTAATGGATGTATTTATTATACCAAGGACTTATTTGACTTATTTAGTGTTTTGCGTTAATTAGAATCCCGATTTGTTTTTTATTTGAAGTTTGATGTGATTTTTATTATTTTTGACATTTGATGGTTATATTGAGTTATTTCTAAGTTAAAAACAGTTTTTTATGATATTTTTAGTGTTAACATTAGTGGTTAAGTTTTTTATGCCCGAAAAAAATATTGCCGAAAAACATTGATTTTTATTTTTTTTCCACGGCAACATTTCTGAAAGCAGCTAGCGCTCGTTGCGGGCAAGCAACGGAACTTGCAGCTAGCACGCGCTATGGCACGCGCGCTCTCTTGGCATTCGACGCTGGTGAAGGACGGACGTTTTGGTGTGACGCCGTCATCGGTCGACACGCGCGTCCCGATGGCGGCCATATTTTCAAGAGCACGAGGAGGTCTGTGTGACAGGACCCGTCACGCGCATGGACGCTGATGGTGCCCCAGAACCAAGATGAGGGCATCAACAGGACAGGAGGTTGGAGGCAGAGCGCAGTGTGGGGCCACCGCGTAGGGAACGCGGCGGCTCGCAGATTTGACCACGAAGGGCAATCCGTGTCGTCTGGAGCGTCGGTTCGCCTCCGGTGAGGTCTCAACTGGTATGCCACCTCTGTTGAGATGCGCCGTCATAGCGTGCCGTGGGGCACAGAGCCTGCCATGGGTGACGGTCTGGAGGAGGAGATCAGGAGGAGAAGAAGAAACCACGCCGGACACGAGGAAGACCTGCTAGCCTGACGCAGAGGCTGGGCCCCACCGATCTACCGTCACCACGTGGAAGACAGTGACATGCCTGGAGTATGGATGTCGCTGTACCCTGGGGCGGTATATTCTGGTCGGCGTCTTTTCGTGTGTTCGCGTGTGTTTGACAGTTCGTTTCGGTAGATGCCACGTGTTTTTATTTGTTGTCTGTTGCTTTGTTTTTTTATTATTTTATTGCCATGGACCTACTATAATGATTTTTTGAATAAATGCGCCGTACTACTCCAATTTCATAGTGTCACCATCATTTGTCTCCTTTTCTTCCCCACCCCTTGGCTTGATGTTTCCTCGTGGTAGACGAGAGGTCTCATCAAATGGCTTGCCAACGTGTGGCTTTTGCGAATAGACATTTGCACGAATCAACACCCTGAGATCAAACACGTGGGGAAGAAAAGTTATGTTTATTTGTTGTGTTTTGAACTGTAAATTTGTGCTGTGCTAAAAAAACGAACCATGTGCATTAACCGTTTCCGAATTCGAGAAAAAATTCGGTGGCGCCTGTAAATTTCAGTGATATAAGAATGTAAAGTGACATTGTTTTTCGACAAAAAAGTGGGGTGGAATTGTTATGCCCGAAAAAAATATTGCCGAAAAACATTGATTTTTATTTTTTTTCCACGGCAACATTTCTGAAAGCAGCTAGCGCTCGTTGCGGGCAAGCAACGGAACTTGCAGCTAGCACGCGCTATGGCACGCGCGCTCTCTTGGCATTCGACGCTGGTGAAGGACGGACGTTTTGGTGTGACGCCGTCATCGGTCGACACGCGCGTCCCGATGGCGGCCATATTTTCAAGAGCACGAGGAGGTCTGTGTGACAGGACCCGTCACGCGCATGGACGCTGATGGTGCCCCAGAACCAAGATGAGGGCATCAACAGGACAGGAGGTTGGAGGCAGAGCGCAGTGTGGGGCCACCGCGTAGGGAACGCGGCGGCTCGCAGATTGGACTACGAAGGGCAATCCGTGTCGTCTGGAGCGTCGGTTCGCCTCCGGTGAGGTCTCAACTGGTATGCCACCTCTGTCGAGATGCGCCGTCATAGCGTGCCGTGGGGCACAGAGCCTGCCATGGGTGACGGCCTGGAGGAGGAGATCAGGAGGAGAAGAAGAAACCACGCCGGACACGAGGAAGACCTGCTAGCCTGACGCAGAGGCTGGGCCCCACCGATCTACCGTCACCACGTGGAAGACAGTGACATGCCTGGAGTAAGGATGTCGCTGTACCCTGGGGCGGTATATTCTGGTCGGCGTCTTTTCGTGTGTTCGCGTGTGTTTGACATTTCGTTTCGGTAGATGCCACGTGTTTTTATTTGTTGTCTGTTGCTTTGTTTTTTTATTATTTTATTGCCATGGACCTACTATAATGATTTTTTGAATAAATGCGCCGTACTACTCCAATTTCATAGTGTCACCATCATTTGTCTCCTTTTCTTCCCCACCCCTTGGCTTGATGTTTCCTCGTGGTAGACGAGAGGTCTCATCAAGTTTATTTACACAGTAATTGTGATAGTTAAAAGGACTTTTTAATTATATTTTACCTTAAAACGTTTTATGTGATCAGAGACCCAATACATTTAATTTTGTGAGACCTAAGTTGCTGGTTTAAAATGCCTACGTCCAAAATTTAAATAAATAAAGTTATTGTTTTTTTTTCAATAAATTTTTGTTTAATATTCTACAAATCCCTTGAATTAATATTGTTTTCTAAATCTTTGAAAACAAAAGATAAAATGTCAAAGCGTAGTAAATTTTAGAAATGTTGCTGATGAAAGAAGGGGAATCCATTTTTATTTAGCTGTGATAAAAATTATGAACTCATTTTTCACATTGAGATGATGTCGACTGCCATGGCACAGTAGTAATAAGCCTCTTCTTCTTTGCTGGCGTCCAGGGTTCGATTTCCGGTAGAGGTGAAATTTATTTCTCACGAAAATCACAGGTTGGTTGGAAGAAATTGCCATTTGGCGATAAACTCGCCACTTAAATAGGGTGTAAGGATGTGTTTAAATAAATTAAGAAAAATTATGAATTTTTATTCCTAGGGTTTTATTTCAGTACTTCGAGTAGGTAGATGAACCAAGCTATCAACAATGTATGAACCACCACACAAACAGGTAAAAAAGACAAAAATAAAACTGATACCCTCCTCCCAAGAGGCTTGGAGGTCGAGCTCACCTTTTTTTTCAATGTCTGTTATGGAATTAGATATTCCACACATTACCTCTCTGGACGAGATGAATAAAAAAGTAAACGATAATTGAAGCCGTGGTCTGACGACACACAAATGTCGAGTGCCAGTGCACAAACGACAGACAGCACGGTCATGTCACAATATAAAATGTTGAAAATGTCTTATTAAATAAATAATTAAAATAAATAAAATTGTCAATAAATTAGGACGTCACAAATTAAGATAGATAGTCAATATTGGACGTCACACGTTAAAATGAATAAAAGAAAATAAACAACATTAAAACAAACACAGCCGAATTATTGTCACACGGAGAAAAACAAATTGTCACATCATATAAGTATATAGTTTTTTGGGGCACACATAACTTCCTCTTCTCCGCCATGGGCGTGCTGATGCACCGCCAATGCTGGAATGGACCGTCGTCGATGGGCGAAGGGGCAAGGCTATCGGCGACAGCAACCTCGGGTCCCAGACACCGGCAGATGCCGGTTGGGTGACTGGCGGGAGCGAACAGCGGCGGCGCGAGTCTCAAGGAGATGCAGGCCGTTGCTCCAGGGTCCAGCGCGACCCAACTGCGTTTGGAACACTTTCCAAACTCAGCACACGCTTCGGTCCAGGAAAGCGGCGCTCTCGCCTAGTGGTTGTGCGCCGATCCATCTCGGCACTCCAGGTATCACATCCATGGCTGCTGATGTGGAGCGAGCCTAACCGACACCCTCTGGTGCGGTTTGCAGCTGCTCTGGCCACGAGGGAGCGCGGTCCATGTCGACACGACGCGTGTTCAATTTCGACTGTCAAAAAAATCTTTCACTCGTAAATGTCACATTTTGGAGATTATCTGTTATTGTCAAATTTTTCTTTTTATTCACACACTATACTTTTCATAAATGTTTGTTTGTGGTCAGCTGATTTAGCGCCGGATTTAAATAAAAATAACGAGAACAGGAGAGGTCGCGTCAGTAGCATGAAGAAAAGTTCTTGGAGTCAACAGTTATTTTAACACCCACGCTGCTATCAACTGTTGTATTGACACCAACGCCGAGCGCGGTCCGGAGACTTGAAGGGCTATGCCGCAGGCCAGCTCCAGTCAGCACCCAGCGCCAACATACAGTGGGGTGGACGTGAGGCGTCCTTCTCAATACGTCGATTTTCTTGGCGAAATATAAAAAAAAACTTTGGACCGAGCTAAAAGAACTTTTTTCAATTACCCTGAGGACGTGGTAGTCTCTTATATATCGCCTGTCGATGGGGACACGTCGTCAACAAGCCACCTGGCGTAATCCTAGTCCTAGGTTGGTAACTTCCTCGGTCATTCGGATAGTCCGTTTGCAGCCACCAAGTGCATGCAACACAGTAAGAGAATTGACCCGGTATCAAACGCATTACGGATTTCAATGTTAGCGGTGTAGCGGTGGTTTATTGTGACGGCGTCACAACAAATCGTCCATTTCCCATCAGAGTTAAATACCGAGAGCTTCTTCCACCACAAGCGTCGAATACCGAGAGAGCGAGCGCCGGCTGCAACCCTCGTTGCTCGTACGCTTACAGCGCTAATTGTTTTCCAGGAATGTTGTCGTGGGAAAAATTGAAAAGCATTGTTTTTCGTCAACAGTTTTTTTCGGGGATAACAATTTATCATAAGGAATAATCAATTTGGAAATACATATTCACACTGGCTAATATTATTCGTTTTCAGTGATAAAGTTATAACAGTAATTTATGCATCTTGAATGTTTATGTTTTGTCTCTTTCGTTTGTTGTTCACATACGTCATTCTGTGACATATGTCGTGTGCCAGTCTATTATTCGCTTTTATTTATGATAAATTCGTCAGTGAGTGATTCATATTGTTAATTGCTAATTGCTAATTAGTTATTCTGTGATTTAAATCAATGATAGATCCGGATATATCTAAAGATTAACTTTAACGAGATTAATCCGAAACATATCGTTCCTTTCAATTATATTACGTCGTGTAACATGTATTGAATATATTTGATTTTCTAATTATAATTCCCCACAATGTTGAAATTGTTGAGTTTTTTTTTTATAATCAATTTAACACCTGTTATATTTTCTGAACAAACGTATGAAAATGACGAAGTTACGAATATTAGGGATTTTGTGCAAGAAAGGGGTGGTGTTTTGTTAAATGCTGAAAAAAAGGTGAGTTTTATTGACCTTTTAAGTCTTTGTTTTTAAGATTACTACAGAGGTTATCAATACGAAACACTTTAATGAGAAATGTTTATCTGAATTGTAAAATGATAGTCATGTTAAAAGTTTTGGTGATTATTATTTGTTTACAAGTGGCCTACATGACTTATATTGAAATTAATATGACTATTCATTTTGAAATATGACTATTTTTTTCCCTATTGCCTTATGACTTCTTATTGAAATGAATATGACAGAAACCAACCATTATTGCTAGTGAAACTTATGGATTTATTTAAATATCTTGTAAACCAACGAAGCAAACAACACAAATTTGCGCTCTGCGCACCCGGAAGTTTGTTTCAAGATATTAGGTGATATTCATAGTTATTATTTTATTTCATAGTGAGCATTGTATTAAACTGAAAACGTTTTTGTAGAATTGTTTACGTAATGCAGGTATAAAATATGCCCAATTCAGTAGTTCTTATAAGGGCCTCATTTTGAAGTTGTTTTTTGAATTGATTACTTATTATGGGGCGCGTCATGGTTAATAGCCAAGAACAGTCTTACAAATGGAATTATTAATTGGGAGTGTATGATTATATATATTTATACATGTTTCCAATAGTTTTAATGCTTTATTAAGTGAACCATATATTTATATTAGTAAAAACAAAAAAAAAATTTAGTTTGGAAAGAAAATATTTATTTTGTACCTTAGTTTGTAGAACACTTGATTTTTTGAGATCATTGGAGACACTTACACATTAAAATAAAATTTATTTTCTTTTAAACAAAATTAGCCTTTTCTTCTTTGGTAAACCTATATTATAACAGTATTATTATTATGAAATACATATAAAATTTATTATTTTGAAGCGCATTGTATGCAAAGATGAACTTTTTGATCACAACTAATCACAGTGTGCATTTGGAGCAATAAGACTATTTGTCATGCGCCTTTTCTTGTAGGAACAAAGGCACAAACCTTTCTTTTTCTGTTTGGAGCCTCGGCAGGTTGAGGATCATTGTGAGATGATGACTTGCTTTTACCTTAACTTTCATTGGTCAACACTCCTAATGTATTTTTGATCTTGTACTACACGTGTTTCGATCAACATAGTATGAATTTCCAGCCGGAAGGCATCGTAGAAAGAAGTCGCATCTTTCTTTGCTCATGCATGACACATATTATCTTGTACCAGAATGCTCTGTATTGAACAATTGATCAAGAGTCAGATGATTATACCAGAATACCAATCTTCTTCTTCCGGTGCCATGTCAGGAACCCCCGACGTCGGCTATCACTCTGGCAAATCCCTCTCTGTCCTGTGCTGCTCGGAATATCTGTTCCACGGTCCTGAAGCCGGTCCATTCCATAATGTTGCGCAGCCAGGACATCTGTCTCCTTCCAGTCCCTCGGCGACCTTCTATCTTGCCCTTCAGTATTAGTTGGAGCAAGTGATACTTATCTCCCCTCATTATGTGACCCAGATATGTGATCTTGCGGACCTTTATTGTGGACAAGAGTTTCCTGGTTGTTCTGGCTCGGCTTAAGACTTCTGAGTTCGTAACCAGATCTGTCCAAGGGATTTTGAGCATTCTGCGATGCAACCACATCTCAAAAGCTTCCAGCCTGTTCATGGTGTTAACCTTCAATGTCCAAGTCTCACAGCCATATAGCAACACAGACCACACATAACATCTCATCATCCGCTGTCTCAGGTCCATATTTAGCTTTTTTTTAGAATACCAATAAGAGCTTTAATCTCTTCTTTGTCAGTGTCAATCTGCATCAATTTATTTTGATCATATTTTTGCCTTTTTATCGCAATTTCAGAGTTGTCCATTTCACATTTTGTTCTTATGTCTGTCCCGAGTAGGTTCTCTTGCAACACGTACACTATTTGTTGCAGCTGTTTTACTCACGCCCTTTGCTGCTCGTAGTCCAAACATGACGGGTCCGACTTCGAATATTGGTTTGGGAAAATGTCAAGAATTAATACCTGAGTTTTCTTTCGGTGAAATAGGAGGTGTTTGTGCCCCGGCAAGCGAAGCGATGAACTATTTTCATGATCGGAAACCTCATCTTGAGTGTCACTTAATGCATCATCCACCTATAAACTATCTTCTGTTTCGCTGCTCGATGACTCTTCTAATGCACTTCCATCTTCCTCATCTATCAATAAATGCGTAATATTTTCATCAGTCAGCGATCGTTTGAAATGGTTAGGGTTTGTGTAAGTATAAAAAATATACACAAACCCTAACATTCGACGAAGGTTAGGTGTCTAGGGTTAAGCAGTCTAAATCAAACACTGTTGATTTGTGTGTAAAATATATATTTAAATACAGTCAATAATGTATTAAATAAATTAATCATTTTGTGTGAGATTGTAATCCAGAGACCAGTGATCTCATGAGACTAGACTATCTCATTGGGCCTGAGTAAAATTGTCAAAAGCTGTTTGCTTTTGCAAACGGTATTTTTTTATATGGGATCTGACGTTTGTTGTAGAAAGTTTTTCTACAACAACAAAAGTCAAATCCCATACAAAAAAATAGCGCTTTGCGAAAGCTAACAGCTATTGACAATTTGACTCAATCCCTTTATCTATCGAAACTTTTAGATTTTCCAAACTAAAAAATGATTTTAAAATATTAATACTGAAATCCATGATTTTTTTTTTTGAATTGGCCTCCTCCAGCATTTCTCTTCATCTCGTTACAAGAAGATTAAGATACCAATTCTTTTGAAAAGGTATCTTAATTTATATTACTGTCTGTTTTTTTTATTTCAATAATTAAAAAAGTAGAGTTTTTTTTTTGTTGTTAATATTAAAATGTTCGAAACTACACAGAGCATGCGGGTTACCGAAAATGATTTGTATAAAAGTAATTCAATATTCTTACTTTTTAAGGATATATTCAACATTGTGTATAATAGGCATCAGTATATAATTATATTTTAATACTAGTGAACCCCCGGCAAACTTCGTATTGCCTGTATAATTAAAAATCGTCCTCCATAACCACCCGTCGCTTCAGACTCTTCAATACCTCCCATCCCTTTAGTACTTCCCGTCCCTCCAGTTACTCCCGTCCCCTCAGTTACTCCCGTCCCTTCAGATACTCCCGTCCCTTCAGATACTCCCGTCCCTTCAGTTACTCCCGTCCCTTCAGTTACTCCCGTCCCTTCAGTTACTCCCGTCCCTTCAGTTACTCCCGTCCCTTCAGTTACTCCCGTCCCTTCAGTTACTCCCGTCCCTTCAGTTACTCCCGTCCCTTCAGTTACTCCCGTCCCTTCAGTTACTCCCGTCCCTTCAGTTACTCCCGTCCCTTCAGTTACTCCCGTCCCTTCAGTTACTCCCGTCCCTTCAGTTACTCCCGTCCCTTCAGTTACTCCCGTCCCTTCAGTTACTCCCGTCCCTTCAGTTACTCCCGTCCCTTCAGTTACTCCCGTCCCTTCAGTTACTCCCGTCCCTTCAGTTACTCCCGTCCCTTCAGTTACTCCCGTCCCTTCATTTACTCCCGTCCCTTCATTTACTCCCGTCCCTTCAGTTACTCCCGTCCCTTCAGTTACTCCCGTCCCTTCAGTTACTCCCGTCCCTTCAGTTACTCCCGTCCCTTCAGTTACTCCCGTCCCTTCAGTTACTCCCGTCCCTTCAGTTACTCCCGTCCCTTCAGTTACTCCCGTCCCTTCAGTTACTCCCGTCCCTTCAGTTACTCCCGTCCCTTCAGTTACTCCCGTCCCTTCTGGTACTCCCGTCCCTTCAGTTACTCCCGTCCCTTCAGTTACTCCCGTCCCTTCAGTTACTCCCGTCCCTTCAGTTACTCCCGTCCCTTCAGTTACTCCCGTCCCTTCAGTTACTCCCGTCCCTTCAGTTACTCCCGTCCCTTCAGTTACTCCCGTCCCTTCAGTTACTCCCGTCCCTTCAGTTACTCCCGTCCCTTCAGTTACTCCCGTCCCTTCAGTTACTCCCGTCCCTTCAGTTACTCCCGTCCCTTCAGTTACCCCCTGTCCCGTCAGGTCCACCAGTACCTCCCTTCCCTTCATTACCTCTCGTCCCTTAAGTAGGTGAAGAAAAAGTTTAATTCCCGAGACAATACTGGGAAGACCTACGAAGAGACAGTTGGACCTTCTTTTTCCAGGATTCTCAGATTTCATAGGTAAAATGAACAAATACACGATAAAGAAGAAGAAGAAGAAAAAAGTTTTAATCCAGAAACCGTTCTGGAAGACCTGCGAAGAGATGGAAGGACAGTTGCATCTTATTCTCCCAGGATACTCCACCTTCATAGGTAAAATGACCAAATACACGATGAAGAAGAAGAAGAAGAAAAAAGTTTAAATCCAGAAACTGTCCTGGAAGACCTGCGAAGAGATGGAAGGACAGTTGGAGCTTCTTCTCCCAGAGTATAAGGTCATTTTACCTTCATAGGTAAAATGACATAATACCCGATGAAGAAGAAGAAGAAAAAAATTTTAATCCAGAAACCATCCCGGTCATATGCTCGACAATTCACCAAAGTTTCATTGTAATCGGATGAACGGTTCCCAGGATAGTCCACCTTCATAGGTAAAATGACCTGATACCGGATTAAGAAGAAAAAGAAGAATTTTTTTTTAATCCAGAAACCATCCCGGTCATACACTCGACAATTCATCAAAGTTTCATTGCAATCGGATAAATGGTTCTCAGGATAGTCCACCTTCATAGGTAAAATGACCTAATACTCGATGAAGAAGAAGAAGTTAAAATTTTTTGATCCAGAAACCATCCCTGGTATACTCTCGACAGTTCACCAAAGTTTCATCGCAATCGGATGAGCGGTTTAGGAGCGCATTCAACACATACATAGATACATACATAGATACATACATAGATACATACAAACATTCAAATTTATAATATAGATGTAATAGATGTGTGTAAATAAATATATAGGTAGGTATTTTTGATTTTGTATTTAACAGATGTGTTCGAAAATCATTAAATATTATTATTTGTTTATAGATGTGTGTAGAAGTAATTAAATATTTATATTATTATTACTAAGTTTTATTTTTTTCTTTATTTCCATAAACAAATCGATCTAATATTTATTGAAAGTACCTAGTACCTACAATATAATTTATCAATTTTATGCTTAGTTGTGTTTATATTAGGTACTCAATTGTTTTATAAAGTTCAATTGAACTAAGATTATTTTTTATTGTGTTAGATTGGTTGTGATCATTGTGGTTTGATGATGAATTAAATGCATAAACTTTTTAGTGTTATAATCATAACTATCATATTGATATTAGGTGATCTCAAATTAAACAATCATCATTATTATGATATAGTGACATCATGATTTAATATTCTATGAGTCATAATTAAATTATATATGTAGAGTTTGAACCAATTCAGACAACACTGCTCATCCTTTTGTATGACCATTTGAATGATTTTATTTTTCCTTTAAGTTAATCCCTCCCATATATGAAACGTTGGAAATCCCAACTCCAATAAAATGTTATATATAACCATTACGAATTTCAATTTATTTTCAAATCTGTTTTAAAACTACTATCTATCTATCTGTGGCTCAACAACCTAGGTCTGGTCTTAGCCTCCTGCAGAGCCCATCTCCATGACTGTCGGTCTTGTGATACATTACGCCAGTTATGGATGCCAATATTATTTGCATCCTTCACTACTCCATTTGTTTTAAAACTACTATATTATAATAATAAATATTTGTTATTATTTTTCTTATCCATTGTGAATTTAAAATCAATGAATACACTTAAAATTTGAAAATACTCACCCTCATTTAAATACAATAATGGAGACCAACTCTTAGAGTAATTTTAGATTAACTATTTCCATCTACTTACAGGACGACGGAATATATAATGTGGAAGCAATTTATGAGGAACCTTGCAGTACTACGTACTGTTATGTAAATAAGTTACTATGTTATTCTCGTATTAAATCGAACAGAGATTTTATGAAATGGATTCTAGTGGAGGGGAAAAGGGACTGTGAACCTTATGACAAATTCGATGACCAACAGCCCGTGGAAGAGGATGATTTTATCAAAACAGAGAATGAACATGCACCTGTTGAATTAGTACATGAGATTCAACTGAATGATGAATATGTAAGATTGTAAAGAAATAAAGATTTATGAATGATTTCATATTGTATCTTGCATGTGTGGGGTTGTATTCATACATTTCGCAGGGCTTAAAAAATAGGGAAAAATTTTTGCAAATATAAAAGGTTGGATATAACTTCATTATTTAAAATCTTTTAGTGTTTTAATAATTATAAAATACTAAATATCAAATGGGTGGTGGCAGAGTGGTTGCGAGTGATTTCATTCACCTATAGCACAAGTATTTATGCTTAATTTAGGAATTGTATGGATGCATAATATATGTACTTGTTACGATGACAAATTCATTCTTTTTATTTTTAATATAAGAATATAATTAATAGATACTATAATTATGCAAAAAAACTTTTTTTTACTAAATGTGGTGGACTAATTGCCTGTTGGTAATTTCTGTCAGTCAACCACACTGCTATAGAAGTCTTACAAATTTTAATTACCTATACTGAAAGTGTTTGAGTATAGTTATTTCCTTTAAGGATGCCAATTGTGTCTAGTATAAACACCTAGTATTATTGTATACGTTAATTAGCTCCTACTATAATTATCAAATCTTGAACAGTAGAACCACCATTTCTTCAGTGCTTATGCAGTGTCTGCAAGGTTTTAGTGTTTTCCTGACTTAGAAAAAATTACTCATATGCTGTTGTTAGAGTTTGTTAGAGGCTGTACTTAGTTCTCACATGCAGAATGGTGATGTTAGAATAAATGCTGCTTCAAAATTTTTAAATTTATGAAAGCTAAAAAATTAAAATTTCACACATGTTTGAAAATATTCTCTGTTTGAATGGAATCCCTTCATATATTTCAAGAAACACTGCATGGACTACAATGAATAATAAATTTTATTAGATTATTGGTGATTTTCGGAGGAGAGTTTATTTTTTACTTTTCTTGCGCACAGATTTTATTTTATTTTATTTATTTATTTTATAAATTTACAATATATCATAATATGTGCTATGGCCATCTAACTAGGAAATTCCTGTTTTAAGATGGCCATATTATTTGTTATGAGTGCCGTATTTTTACAACAATCACAAAAAACAAAGAATATAGAAAACAGAAGGAATAGAAAAGAAAGTATTAAAAAAATATAAAATAAAAGTATTTTTTCACAATATACAAAATAAAAATTAAGAAACAGAAGATAGAAAGACTTTTACAATATATGGGCAGGTATAAAAAAAAAACATATTCCCATAATAGGAGTTTCAAAAAAAGAAAAAAAATTTTTTTTCTTTCTTTCCTTTCTTTTCTTTTATAAAATTAAAAAAAAGATAGTAATAATGATAATAAACAGTTACAAATTCCTTTAAAAAACAAAAATTTAAAATAAAAATAAGAATACACAGTCAAGAACAGAGCTAATATCAACAAAGCAGATGGTTTGAAATATTAAATTAATTTGTCGTTTTTAATTTAATTTGATCAAGCAATCGTTTAAATTTTCTGCAACATTATCAGTTTTAACATGTAATGATTTATACATTTTGCATACTGATAATATCAATAATTATTATTCAGCATATTACGCTGAATAAATAATATAATAAACATTCTGAGACAGGTCCTGGATTGGTATCTCAATGGTTTCACAGTTTTTACCAGCTAAAAAATATTGGAAAATTGTTATTGGGTGTGTGTTTATTTAATAGTTTTCTATAAATAATAATTGATTTTTGGCATAAATTTACTACACCAATAAAAAGTTAATTAATACGCATTGTTGTCGGCAAATAAATTGAAAGATCAAAATTTTGTGTTTTTACTTAGTTGGTATCTGTGCAAACCACCGCCCTCTCCTCCGAAATTTGTTAAGATATTTACCTTTGACTATATCAATAAGTAATGATTTGATTTCGTATTAAATATTCATAATTGTCAATAAATTGAATACATTTTTTTGAATAATGAATTTTTTCAAAAAATAAATAAATATTACAAATAATGTTTTTCAGGAATATGATACCCAAATAATAAAAAAAATGAAATGCTGTTCTCTTTCACAATCTACGAAACATATCTTATTTTACTAAAATTTACATATTTATTTTTGCATAAAATACTTTCATTTTACTATAATTTCACCCCAATTTTGCAATAGTTAACATTATCATTCAACTTTACTTTTATTTCACTAGTATTTTAGCATAAACCTACCTAATAAAAAAAACCTTCTACTACTTTTTATAATCGTAATCATCAGCATTTCATCATTTAGAATTATCCTCATTTTACAATGCAAATTTTAAGATATATTCCAGTTAGCTCTTTTAAATATTTTATTTGACCCTATAAAAACTATATTTTGATAAAATTAATATATAAGTAGACATATATTTGACAAATTCTAGATAGATATTATTATATTAAATCATTTTCTACGTTTATGCAGTTCTATAAACAAGTATGTATTTTTTGGTATTGATAAACAAATCAGTTGATTATTTCTATTTACAGAAGTATAAGTTTATATGTTATTTAAATTGTGCATAGTTTAATTGCAGTTACATGTTTACATACATGTGTAAAATATTTTACATACACGTGTGTTATTTCATTCTGGAGAGGTAGAGAGAACCAAATGCTGAAATTCGCTCTTTGTCGTCTCCTATACATTCTTCTATTCTTTTATAATTATATTTACATAGTTGTGCCAATATTTCCACGATTGCCTCTTCATTCCATTCTTATTGGCTTTGTATACTAACATTGTCAGACTTCATCATACTTTCTTTATATTTGTCCATACCATCGTAACATGCTTATTGTCATCTTTTTCAATCTTACGTTTTATTATTTTTTTTTTTTTCATTTTATTTACGGCAAATTGCCTTTTACACACATTAACAACAATTCAGTTTTGTCTAGTATCCTTGTTACTTATCATGTCATATAATATTATTTTACTATGCATCTGCCTAAGATACCTCATATTCACTGCATTCATTTATCTTTCATGTGGCTTCTGCCATGCTTATGTTTTGCTATCATACATCACTATTAGATGACTTTTGCACTGTGTAATATGCTGTTAAACAAAATAAATTAAATTTAATGGCGACTGAAATGGCGTAGTTGATAAGCCGGTCGTCCTGGGTTCGATCCCCAGCAGAGGAGAAATTTATTTCATATTATTTCTCATGCAACTCTTATTTCTCTAGACTGGAAAAAATTGGTTGGCTGGTAGAAATACAGGGTGCAAGGAAGTGTCATTATTTAATTATAAATTTTAAGACATTTACACATTTGTGAAATATAAATACCTTCTTAAAGAGAGTGTTGAATAAGTAATTACTGGACATTTATTTGTTTTATGGATAATATAGTTAAGAATCTGAATTTTGCATGCGAAGAAAAATGCAATTGATTTTGGTGTATATTGTTAACCATTTTTGATGATCATTCCTTAGAATACATTTCATGATTGAATCAAGTGAACTGTGGCTGACGCTTAACTCTCCACCTTAAAATAAAGTACTTTAACATTTATTAAACAAAAAATTATAAAAAAGTTATACCTACTTAAAAGTATGATAAAACTTATAGTATGCACTCTTTACATGTATTACTCCATAGTTACAAAAACATTACAAAAATATTCTGCAAGACTAGTTATGTATTTGAAGACCAAAAAGATAAATGCTTGTAAATTAATTAGTATTTTTAATAAATAAAAATAAAAAACTTGTTTAGAATCAATTCCACTAAGTATTTATTTAAGACTACAACCTACAACCGGTTTCGTGCTAAGCACATTTTCAAGTACTACTTGAAACAAGTTTTTTATTTTTAAGTTTTTTTATTCTAAACAAGTTTTTTTATTTTTATTTATTAAAAATATTAATTAATTTAAATGGAATTCCATCAAGAACTGACGATCAAAAAGTTAAATGCTTGTACATTGAGAAATCATAACTCCACTACTCAGAAGTTGTAGAGGATTAAATGTAATTTCTATAATAACTTAGAAAATCGTCTATATATTGAACTGAATACATTTCAATATGAAGGGTATTTGTAAAGTTTACCAGAATTTTGATAATTTTTTGTTTGTTCTATTGATAGGTTGGTTCTGGAGAACAGTTTGTAGCCATACGTCGCGAGCCAGGTAATTCTTGGTGCGCCGATTGCCCGACGGATATTAACCCTCAGGCTGAAGGAGTTCAGGATCTGGTCAACATGGCCCTTCAGCATCTCAATCGACACTTGCCCACTGAGACACACACTCTGGGGAGTAATGGTATACTCAGAGTTCAAAGACAAGCTCAGGTTAATAATATTTAAACATTTTTTAAATCATATTTTTATCTCCGGTTCAAATGTTTATGATTTATCTTTGTTAGTTCAATAAACTTGTGTGTCATGACCCAAATAGTAATTATTGTTTATTTTTTGTGTAATATATCATTAACTATTTTATTACAATTCTTTTTTTTTCTCTCAATAATCAATTTTATAATTATAGAATTGAATATCTTCTTTGTTAAAATATAAAATAAGTTACATACTTACAATAGATGTTTTTTTTATCAATTATTTAGTTTCGTTGATAAAAATGTACGCTATGAATTTTTTTCAATGTAAATTAATTCATTTTTAAAGGACTTTGGCATAAAAGTTTGCATGTGTATTTTAAGTTTATATCAAATATTTTTTATTTCAGGTTGTCAATGGAGTTAGATATATTTTACTTTTAGAAATAAATGCAAAGTCATGTAAACAGTACCTCGAAGACAAATGCCAAACGGAAAATGTAAACACCCACATTTGTCAAGTTACATTCCTTGAAAAGCCTTGGGTTAAATTATCAGATGGTTCTAAATTTCGCGCTGTTATGTATAATAATTGTACTGAACAATATTCTTTTGGAGACAATGGTGAAGTGTTACCATCCCAACAAAATACCAATATGAAGAATGATTTGGACGGCAATGTTAGGTCTGAAGACAACACACCAGGCTCGGTATCTAATTCAGATGATCTTATTCTAAAAGTACATAATCAAGAAGTCCAAGCTTTAAAACCTCAAGAAACTGAACAAGAAATATCACCAGAGCGCTTGAAATCTATAGAAGAACAAATAGTTACAGTTCAGCCACAGAGTGAAAGCGAACCACAAACAATAGTTAATTATGATAATTATCCAAATAATGTTTATCAAACAGAATATACAGTTGTAGAATCGTACGATCCTTTAAAATATCACGTAGGTACAGTCAATGAAAATGAAATCAGAGTATTACAAAATTCTCCAAATAATATGCCTCAAAACCAAAACCAACTAGTTACTAGTGATAATCAAAGCAATAATAATAATGAAGTACAATCTTCTACTGATAGTAAAAAGCCATCCATTTCCGATGAAAAGAAACATGCCTTGGAAGGTTTTATGAGCTTTTTTGATTTTGATCCTGTTGTATCTCAACAAAACCAAGAGATTCAACAAGTTTTTGAAAATAATAATCCAATTATAAATGACGATAGTATTATTACTAGTAATAATGCACAAGAGAATATTTCTTTGGAAAAGCCACGTATAGTAAACTGTTTAAATGCACCTGAATCATCATTAGTTAGTGAAAGCAAATCGGATAGTTCTTCATCTTCGGAAGAAAGTAAGGAACAGACTCAGGTTCGCATTAGACGAAGTGTTCTTCGTTTTCCAAACAAACTCAATGAAGATGATAATGTTTTGCGTCTGGCCAAGTTAGCAATGACTACTATGGATAAATTTGACAGTGACGATTTCAAAAGGATTGTCTTAAATGTTGACAATTATAAGAAAGATACCAGTAGATTTTCAACTAGGTTCATAATAAGATTGGATGTGGCTTTCTCTAATTGCCCCGAATCAGCTAATGAATATAATGATAATTGCTCTTTGATGAATGATAAAATCAAAACCTGCGTTACTGAAATTGAGGTTGGAAATAATGGGGAAGAGAAGATTCTCAAGACACAATGTTACAACAAAAAAAGCAAACAACATGCCACGTCAGCACCAAATAAAAGAATGAAACGTCATGCTCCAAAGACAATTTCAAATCTGAATGATCCAATATTAGTGAAATTAGCCAGCGAATCACTCTCTGAATATGAAACGTCAAATTCTTTAAATTATCATAAAATAATTGAAATTGTATCGGCAACTAAACAAATTGTAGAAGGCTCACTTACGAAGATTTTATTCAAGGCTGCAGAGACAATTTGTTCTAAAGGTGTTGCTCAGTCACTCGACGAGTGTGAGTTTTCAGGTAAACCTGTAAAATTATGTTCGGCTTCTGTATGGAATCGTCCATGGTTAAAAGACGGAAAGCAAATTGAGGTGGATTGTGAAACCCAAATTTCAATCAATAGTAATCACATAGTTACAAACAATAATTTAAATCTTAAAAAACGTGGGATTCCTGGTGGTGTAAATCCTATTTCCCCAAATGATCCAGAAGTTTTGACTTTTGCTAAAGAATCCCTATCTTCGTATGAATTAAATTCTCAGTTGAAAAATTATCACAAAATAATTGAAATCAAAACAGCCACACGACAAGTAGTATCTGGATATCTTATCAAAATATTGTTTACTGTGAAAGAAACATCTTGCCCTCGATCTGAAGACAAATTGAATGAAGAATGTGAATTTTTGTCTGATGCACCTCTTAAATTATGTAAGGCAAGTATTTGGAATCAACCATGGCTAAGTGATGGAAAAAAGATTGATATTACTTGTGAAGTAGATGTTCAACCTGAATCTCAAGAGGGTACTAGAATTAAAAGAGATAGTTATGTTGGTGGTGTAAAAAAATTGGAAACAAACAATCCTGAAATTTTAGATTTAGTAGAAGAATCTCTATCTAAATATGAAATGTTATCTTCATCTGAAAACCATCATAAAGTTCTTAAAATCAATTCAGCTACTAGGCAATTAGTGGCCGGTACACTTACAAAAATAACTTTTAGCATTATTGAAACTAACTGTCAAAGAACTGATGAGGAAGTACTAAGAAATCAATGTGAAATAAATACAGAGGCTCCAGTAAAAACATGTTTCACAAAAATATGGAATCGTCCATGGATTACAGATGGTAAACAAGTCAAAGTAGATTGTACTATTGATAATAATTCAGTAGATATCCCAAGTTTAGAGGCAAATCAAAGACTCAGATCAAAAAGAAGTCAATTTGGTAGTGCTCAGATAATACCTATTGATGATTTAAATGTCATAAATTATGCTAAAGAATCTCTTTCTAAATATGAGTTAACATCTTCCTCAACAAAATATCATAAAATATTTCAAATAAAATCTGCTACTCGTAAAGTAGTTGCTGGCATTTTAACTAAAATAATATTTAGTATTAAAGAGAGTTCTTGTGATAAAACTTTGGAGGTTGAAATTGATCAATGTGATATTTTAAGTGATGCCCAAGAAAAACTTTGTACCGCAAGTATATGGGATAAACCTTGGATTAAAAATTCAAAAATAATAACTATTGACTGTGATGTCCAAAAAAAAGAAAACAAACGTAAATGGCTAGAAAATTACTCTAATGATCAAAAGAAATTCAACGAATTCATTTCTACTTTTAAAAAACCATATGGTAATAATAATAAAGAATATCAACAAAGATTTGGAATATTCAGAAATAATTTAGAGTTGATTGAAGAATTGAACAAAAATGAACAAGGTACTGCTAAGTACGGAATGTCACCGTTTGCTGATCTTTCACAAGATGAGTTTCGTTCCAAATTAGGTTTAAGACCAGATATGAAGAATCCTAACGATATACCTTTGACTATGGCGAAGATACCAAATGTAACTGACATCCCTGTGGAGTTTGACTGGAGAGATGAAGGAGCTGTGACATCAGTCAAAAATCAAGGAAGTTGTGGGAGTTGTTGGGCTTTTAGTGTTACAGGTATTTTCCTATTTGAATATTAACTAGTTCTATTACTCGCTGCTTTCTGTTCAACACCCATCTAAATTATATATCTACAACTAAAACTGGCCAATCTTCACACATTTGTCTACAAACTGCCCTCGACAAATTTGGAACATAGGACCTTTCTCCTCTTCTTTGTCAACTGTTTTAGTAACATGCTCATTACATCCATATGTATCTCTCAACACTCAAGTTTTCTTTTCACTGTTTAATAATGGCACTAATCGGTATCGGTCTATCGCAGACCAGAGTGTACTCTGATAATTACTAGTAATTTCAATTCTATATCATTGTGGAGAATAATCAAGAATTGTCCGCTGACTTACTGAATAAATTTAAAGTGTTCTATTTTTTTATAAGATTACAGATTATTACAGTTTTTCATTCACATTCCAGTATAAGTGAAGAACAAATTAATTATACATTTAACTTCATCAGTTCTGCTTGTAATATATATATATATATATATATATATATATATATATATATATATATATATATATATATATATATATATATATATATATATATATATATATATATATATATATATATATATATATATATATATATATATATATATATATATATATATATATATATATATATATATATATATATATATATATATATATTTTTCTCTGTACTTGAAATAATATTATGCAATATTTCAACTTTAGTGAAATATTTTCAGGAAATGTGGAAGGTCAATGGAAGATAAAGAATGGTAACTTACTTTCTTTGTCAGAACAAGAATTGGTTGACTGTGACAAATTGGACAGTGGTTGTAACGGTGGTTTACCCGTCAACGCTTACAGGTATATTTCTTTAAATGTTTCCAGCCTAAAGAGGCAAGAGTTGCATGAGAAAAAATTTATAGTAAATTTATTCTTTGCTGGAAATCAAACCCAGGATTCCGGCACCAAAATTAAATGGCTTCCCACTATGTAATGGTGTCTTTTCAGATGACAGTGACCAGTGAAAATAAACCAGTCATTGTTCTCAATAATTCAAATTAAAGAAAATTCGCTGTGAGGCACAGGCTTAGAATAGTGCTTCCACTCTTCTCTATAATCATCATTTTCAGGTGCCACGTAAGAGTCGGGTAAACGAAAATACAACAGTCAAAATAACATCTCACATAGTTCATCAATGAGTTTCACTTCCCATTCTGAATGCAGTGCCTTTTTAGGTGAAACGTGACTGATGTGTGGGTATGCACACATGTGTCGTGCTTCCTTTTATATGGTAATACACACCCGCATTCAAGGATTTATTTTACAAATATTCCATGTAACATGTTCTAATAATGATACATCAGGTCATTCGTAACATTTCTATGTAATATGTAAAATTTCATTACATAGATGTAAAATTCAAAATTATTAATTGATTTATCAGTTGAATTTTATCATAGGTCATCACCTTATACTGCGTAAAACCTGATTGTTAAAATATAAATAAAAAATACCTTCGTATGCAAAAACTTAATCTATTTACTGTGAAAATTATGTGAGATTTCTGTAAAGAGGGCATATAATGACTAGTATATTATATATTATCTAGTGACTGAAAACATGATCTGTAAAACCGCCTAATGCACTATGAAGTTAGGTGTTAGTATGGGTAACTATTGCATGCGTTAAAAAGGGTTTATACATGACTTAAATTATGGAAAACCCAAAATTTGTTGTTTTTTTGTATGTTAAGAACAAACCTGCCCCCCTAGACAACGTGTCATTTAGCTCAAGAAAAAAAACAAGAAAAGATAACTCAATGTATGGAAGTGACAGTTGCAAGTCACGTGACAACTGTCACTTCCATACATTGAGTTATCTTTTCTTGAGCTAAATGACACATTGTCTAGGGGGGCTGACATGAACTATCACGAACATTTACTTTAATCTCTATGACACATAGTTATTAAAAAAACGCTGTAACAAAGCATATTTTTAGTCATTTTCTTAGGGGAATTTTCGCTAAATTTTCAAATTGTGTGATGAAAATTCACTAGGGAAATGTTGAAAATACTTATGGTATTTTTTTTAGAAACATACTGTTCATATTTGAGAAATTTGATTTTAATTTGGGGAGTTTAGAGATATATACCTTCTTAATGCAATTTCTGTTGATAAAAGGACAAATCAAAGGAAACATCAATAGATGATGGATTTATTATATTTGTTGCTAGATAAAATCTACCTCCTTCACCACTCAATTTTCTTATGGGTACTGGAAGCAGAAATAACACAAGCGGAGTCGGTAGCACTCAAAACTTTTCAGACACTGCACTAAGTGCCAAAGACAAGGAATTTTTTTTTTTATAACATAGGTACCACTATGAGTTAGATATATCGAAAAAAGTCAAGATAAAAGCATGTTGTATTTGTGACAAAGTCTCAAAAGTTCTTATCGGTTATCGCTGTTGAGAACCTTGGGTTTAAGAATTTTCAGAACAAAAGATTGGGTTTGAAGTTGCTCAGTATTTAAAGATTAATGGTTCACAGTATGAATTACCATATTATTAGTGTATATTATTCGAAAAAAAAAATGCTGTTCCTCTCTTATATTCCCAATCTAATCATTTTGTATGCAATCTGTTGTACATATTCATAATTTTTTTTTTAGGGCCATTGAGCAGCTCGGTGGATTAGAATTGGAAAATGATTATCCGTATGATGCAGCAGATGAACAGTGTCATTTCAATAAATCACTTAGCCGTGTACAAATATCTGGAGCCGTTAATATATCTTCAAATGAAACTGACATGTTAAAATGGTTATTGAAGAATGGTCCAATATCTATTGGTATGACCCAAATACAGAGATTAATATTTTTTAATAATATAAATTTATTTATTCAATGAAAAGTGGCATCGGGTTTTATTAAGAAATCCATTTGTTTATCCATGGTTCCAATGTTATTTTTGTTACAATCATCCTAATAACTAATGCTTCTTATTTTATATGTGAAGTAATCAATTCCCCCCATTTTTTATTGTTTTGATAATATTAATTGATTGGTCATTTGCCTTTGTATCATCCATTTTGCTCCACATAATTTTTTATATTGCTTCTCGGGCAACTAACAGGGACTATGTCAAATATTAATTTTACATGCACCCAATAACAAGTTGTCACATTCTGGAGACTTACAATATTATTCGTCTCACAGATCCAGACTGAAAACATAATTAAAAACTGTGTCACCACCGGGAATCGAACCCGGGACCTTTGGATTAGCAGTCAGATACCTTACCATATGAGCGACGAAGACCGATATAATGAACAATAATAGTTTTATCTTGATCCGTAAAAAAAAATTCTGATCTTTAAAAAAAATCAATATTCTTATGGTGACTTTCACCAACGTCCCCTAACTCTTAGGTGCTACCTAAGAATTCTTATGTAGCACCTAATGTTAATTTTTGTTTCACCACCTACATAAGAGTTACCTAAGGCGCTAAGAGCCCCCTAATTCTGGGGAGCCGATTTCCGCCACCTAAACGAATACTTAAGAAACAACTGTCAAAATGAGTCGGTATATAGCCATTTAGCATAATATTGTCAATTGTGTTTATAATTTAAATTTTTCGTCGATTTACACGCGTTTTGAAAATAAAAATGGATACGATTATAAATGCCGTAATGTTTCAAACTCTCATCGACGGTAAAATTTGGTTACTGTTTTCTTTCGATTGGCATTTCCTAAAATACAAGACAAAATTGCTAAATAATGTCCTCAATATTTATGTATAACATTATTGCATTTTTAGGCATTGAATATACATATTATTAGTAATAGCACAAGTAATAGTTACTTATTAACGAGAAAATAACTAAAATCAACTAAACGAAAACTGAATTATTTGGAAATGTTGAACGAAATCACAACATAATTGACAGAAAGTGACAGTCATAGAAAAAACATGATGCAATATGATGCATTCCAAATACAAATGTTGCCACTGGGCCGCGTTCTAAATCAGAGTGAATCGCTCTACCGGTGCGACCTGAAGTTGCAAAGAGAGCGACATTTGGGCGATGTTTAATCCGAACGGTACTTAGCGATGTTGGGGTGACTTAAAATTACGCGGGCGCGGGAAATTTAAAATTACGAGTTTGGTGTTACTTCAGTTGTGTCACTTTGGTCAAAAATTATAATAAAATAGAGGTTGTATATTTTGTTTTGGTGTTTATCGGATGTTTTCATTATAATAACGAGGTAATAATTTATTAATTTTAAAAGTAGTAAACGTGTTGTGACAAGTGATTCGTATTATTCGTAAGAATTTAAGATTTTTTCTTGCGAACATATTTACATCAAAAAGTGATATCGTTAAAAATGCGACTTATAATAGTTCTGCATCCACCCAACGAACATATCTCATAAAGTTCAGCAATATTGAGGTTCTCTGTCACCCATTGTGAATGTTATGAAAAAATAATTTGACAAACTCATTTCATGAAAATGGTGAAAATTTTCGATACAAAATTTGAACACTTTATAGAATGACTTGTTAGTGAGGAGTTTAGCGTTGGCCACAACACACTCATTTATATAACTGTCTGTTCCCAGAATAAAATAAAATAAATGTCAGATTTGTCATAAAAAGGGATACAAGTGTTGGATCAAAGACATACATACATACCATCACACCATATCCCTCACGGGGTAGACAGAGAGAACTGAACGCCACTCACTTCTATCTTGACACACATAGTTTTCACGAACTTTTCGTGTTTTGGGCATTCAAAAATTGTTTATTTCCCTTAAAATGATAACCACTCATTAAAAAATACATTATTTTCATAAAACAAAATACACTTACTGTTGATGTTTACTATTAAATAATGGCCTTCCACATTTCTTTGTGGTTGACCATTATTATCCATGATAAATTTGTATGAATTTACATCCATTGGATTTATTTTGTATGAATTTACATTTTTGTAAATTATAATTAATAAATAATTCAATAAATTAAATTATAAATACAAATAAAACCAACTAAAACCATACCAAACTAAAAGTGTTGACGACTATGTGAAAAATTATAAATTGCCGCCAAATAAAATGTCACTTTGACTATGCGAAAATTCATAAATCCCGCCAAAAAATTTAAAAATTTGACAGGAGCGACATTCACCCTACTATTTCATCGAGCGACTTTGGTGCGAGTCAACCGTGATTCCGAACGGGCAGAGTGAATCGCCGCGCGAATCGCTCGATGAATTCCGAACGCTTAGGATGACGCTCTAACATCGCCGAGCGTCTTTCCGAACGCTACCCTTTATAAACAAAAAAAATCGTTTTGAATTCTTAGCTAATTAGCTATAAAATAGACTGGTGAAAACCAAACGATACGTTAGGGGCTACCTAAGCTTAGGTGATACCCAGCTATGTGACAGTTTAGGTAACATTGGTGAAAGTCACCATTAGTCTTAAAATAATTATATGATATTTGCTGTAATTATATTAAAATGTATTATTTATTTTTCATTTGTAAGGTATCAATGCTAATGCGATGCAGTTTTACATGGGTGGAGTTTCACATCCTTTCAAGTTTTTATGTAATCCTGATAACTTGGATCACGGAGTTCTGATTGTTGGATATGGAATACACAGTAAGTTTGTTTTATTAAGTTTATTTTGCTTCAGAAAATATAATCAGAGCTCATAAATATTGGAACATTCATATTCTTTCACAGTCAAACAACTCTCAAAGCTCTTGTACTTGTTGGCGATAAGTCAAAGAATTCATACTATTTCTAAGCAGGAACCTACAGATGACAGTGACAGCTTTGTTTACAGGTCCTTGCCATTTGCACAGATCAGACCAATGCCGACGAGGGTAGTAAACTACCTTGAAAGTGGGCTGTGAATGTCCTATTGGCGACTGCTACCAACGTACCTATTTATTCAATTTGATATAACATCATTACTTCAAAACGAATCATTTTGAAAAAAATAACCAAGTTAACTAATTAACAAAGAAAAATATACCTAAACTTTTTAATTATGTTCTGTACATATATATTTTTGTACAAAAATAATACAGTGCCACTATTTTCATGACCGGAATTGGCGGGAAAAGCGTTTTCCCGCCAAAAAGTGTCTATTTACACGACAAATTTTCTGACGTCGTCTATGTTTTTAGGTCATTTATAAAGCGCAGATAAATCAAAATACAAAAATATTTACCTTTGTCATTTTTTCAATGGTCATAAATGCATCATGGAAACCAACTTGAAGAAAAAATAAATAATATTGGCATCTTATTACATTTACTTAATTTTATAAATCATTTTTTTCATCGAGATCTACAATTATAACAAAGTATAAACAAAGGTAAATATTTTTATAACTTGATTTATCTGCGTTTTCTGTGGTTATTTTTGGTTTTCGTGTATGGTTGAGTCGTGTAAATAGTCGTAACCAAAATAATAAGCATACCCTGATTTTTGACATTTATCTTATATTTCTAAAAAACTATAAGGTATAGAGCAATATACATTTTTTTAAATTAAAGAACAAAATATCTGACAATATATGTTGTGACGTTGCATTAATGCATCAGGTTAAGTAAATAAACCAAAATAACTCGCAATGGAGCTGAATGGAAAATAAATGTTTTTAGATTTCTTCGCTAAACCTGAAGCATTAATGCAACGTCACAACATATTTTTTCAGATATTTTTTGTCTTCTTTAATTAAAAAAAATATATCGCTCTACGGCTTATAGTTTATTAAAAATATAAGATAAACGTTGAAAATCGGGTGCCATTATTTTTCTACAATAATTTATACAGAACATTATCAAAAAGTTAAGCTATATTTTTTTTATTAATATCCAAAATATCTAAATTATTTTTTCAAAACAATTTGAATAGAAATAATGATGGTATATCAAATTGAAAAATAGGTAGGCTGGCAGCAGTCCCCCCCTTAATGAATGACAGACATAGATAATTCGGTACCTAGGGGCATCCCAATCAATAAGATTTTGTGTTTCATCCAAGAAACCAATCTGCTGATGCTGCTATAATTGACAGTTAAAAAAAATCATATCTAATCAGTCTGTATTAATCAATAGCTTATAGAAAGTTATTTGTGTGAAAAAAAATCTTTTGTGTTTAACGAAAATTTAATTTTCAGAATATCCACTTTTCCACAAGGATATGCCATACTGGATAATCAAGAATTCTTGGGGAGAGTCGTGGGGTGAGAATGGCTACTATAGAGTTTACAGAGGTGATGGTACATGCGGTGTTAACCAAATGGCGACCAGTTCTATCATATAAATTATTAATTACTCTCTGAATTATCAACTTAATTCAAAGATCTTATGAAAAGTCAGATGATTATTCTGTGTATATATTTGTATAGTCAATATCAAATCTTGACGAAAATTTATATTTTGTTTATTAAATGTGATCAGCTGTTCATGTAGGCCACAATGTTTTCCAAAAATATTAATTATATTTTATTCCACAAATACTCATTATAAATATATTAGTCATGATTATGGCTAAACATTTTGTGTCAAGGGGCCGCCCATACCTTATTATCTTTAGAGTAAAAATGCAATCAAATTCCCTCATTTTGGAGTTTAGTCACAAGTTACAGTACTGACAACAATAAGTATAAAATAAGTACTTTTTTTATCTAATGGCAATTTTTTTTTAGTGGCAATATTGAAGTAAGCAAATGACCCTGAAGTTAGAGATGGGCTCAATTCAGACAAATATTATTTTAAAATTGAATATTTTTCAATTTACAAATATGATAAATGAACAAGCATAAATCTTTTTCAATTTACAATTATGATAAATGAACAACAATTAACAATTATGATAAAGCATATTATAATAAATGTCATTTTCTACAAAAAATGTCTCATATATTTAACTTTGATTATTAAATAATTAGGATCATTCATCTGCATATAAATAAAGTAGACCTCGTAAGATTGGTTTTGCACATGTTTGTGCACGGCTAAATTCATGTCAGTCTGCCTGTCCATGAATTCGTTTGAAACCTTACTATGTCAAAATCGGCAATTTTACAGTAGAGCAAAAAAATTCATCATTTATTGTTTGACACATTAATGTATGATAAGACAATGATTATTACATACTAAATTATAATTGATATTTTTTTCTGAAATTAATTAGATGTCATTTTGTCGTGTTTACAACTTGATAGTTTACTAATTTAAATGTTTTTTTAAATACAAAAATTATTAGTATCATATCTTCATGATTTATATGATTAATTATTTTTGATTAATTTCTCCTGGCGGAAATCAGATGTTATGGTGGTCTTAGCAACTTTAAATGATTTACAGAAAAGGGGATATATATTAAAAAATGCATATTTTTTTAGATACCAAGCTTTATTAAAAAAAATCCATCGGTTCTATATTTTTCAAATTAGTGACTTGTTTACATTTTCTCCATACTTTATTTTGTAATGCCTTGATTTTCTTTTTTCGATTTTTATCAAGTATGTATGAACGAAACAGCTCTCTCTTTAAACGTATTTTTCTTGGAGTGTCCTGCATAGAAATATCATTTTCAGGCAATGTTGGATTTGATGATGAACAACTAGGCACCGAAGGTTCAAGAAGGATGGGTGAAGTTATCTGAAAAAAAAAGATTCAATGTAAATAAAGAATGTCCGCTAGTGTGTTAGTTATAAAATTTATTAACGTATATCAAAATAATGATTCAATAAGTATATAGGTAAGGATATTTAAAAACTTGTAGGTATATAAAATTTACAAAAAAGTCCGAAACAGAACATATAAGTAATATTTAATCAACACATAATATGATAAGTACTAAGTCAGAAAAAAACTATCAACTTACTTCAGGACAAACAGTATCTAATTGAGAGAAAATTGAAGGGACAGCATTATTCTTAATTTTACTTTTATAACCACTTCGGTCAATTTCATCATCTCTGAAATGCTTTGAACAAATGACTGTACTTGAAGATGGTTGCCAATTTGGAGGACGATTGACAGCAGCAATCCACAAAGCTCTAAGAGCTGGATTTTTTGGAAATCTGTAAAAAATACACTTGTTGTTCACGTCCATTTACATAAATAAATTAAACACATTATAAATATAAAATAAAAACATTCACAATATTGTGTATTACTTAAAGATGTCAGATAAAATAAAACTAATAAATAAAGTACGTATAAGATTATTTTAATCACATGAAATCACGTTTCACAAGAAATATAAAATAATAACGCCAGTAACTTATAGGTATTCATTTTGTCAGAGCCAACATAATATATTCTAAATTGTCTATTTTTCATAAATTAATTGTACTATGTTGCACTATTGTATTGTTGTTATTTTTGTATGTTAATGTGGATTTAAATAAATAAACAAATAAAATTTTGAATTTGCAGAAAAATTATTAGAAAATAAATATTGAAAATAAATTCATGTCCAATGCCCAACTCTACGGTCGATGAAATATGGCGGCCATTGGCCAATATCGCAGCGGATATATGTGATGTGATTGACATGCTCAATTATCTTAAATCATTAATAAAATATTTGGTGACAATATAAAAACATTACAAATATGTGACAAAATGATTGAAAAAGCATTAACAGTGAATACAAATTATGTTTTTTCTCAAATTGTGCCCGAAACATATTACAATATAATGGCGGATTACGGTCTTATCCACAATTTACAAAACCAATGAAATAAAAAAAAGTAAAATTTTAAGAAACTATTACAAATAATTATATCGTTCTTAATATTAAATCATTAAGAACGAATCATTCAAAAAAATAACTATACAATTATAATTTAGCCATGGCCAGTTGGACACGCAATATTACGTTAAATATTGTTAAATATAGTAGGTTAGTTTCAATACTTACGAGTGAAAAGATATACCGTGTCCTTTATTCCTACATTTCACCACACAAGACCTTTTCGAGATTTTCTTTGCAATAATTAGTTAGAAAAACGAGAAAAAACGATTTTTGGAAGCAATAATATTTTTAGGTTAAAAAACGAGATGTTTACGAAATATTTTGCGTTGCAAACAATAAGAATGTAGTTCGCGCTAGTTTGCTCGGATAACATATTTTGTTGTCAATACTGTAACTTGTGACTAAACTCCAAAATGAGGGAATTTGATTGCATTTTTAATGTACTGAAGGCGCCTCCATCCTTTATTCCTCCAAGTTTTGTGTAAATATTGTATAAAAAATAACATTGAATTTGTATTATGTTAAAAAAAGTCTTATTGACAAAATGTATACTTTTATATTATTTATCTGTTATATTTTACAACCTACTAATTCTACTAATATATTATAAACTTGTTTTTTATAATTAAAAAAAAAATTAATGAATGATTGTAATTTGTTCAGTAAAAATTTTGACTATGACTAACAGATATTTTTACATATTTTATGAAAAAAGTCTTCCAGTGGATGTATATATTTATTTTTAATTTATTGGCAAAATGTATCAAAAATGATAATTTTCAATTTAGACATGTATTCTATAATAATAGTTTAGTTTTTCAATATATTTTTTTGTACTAGCTAAATTATTAGCTGTGTTTTGGCAAATATTCCCATCTTTATTTTTGAATACATCAGCAGTGATAAATTCGTTATTTTATCTGGATAATGAGACCGAAGTATTTGGATAAAAATCAATGTTACTGTTTTACCATTGATATCTTGCAGGATGGAAAAATTTTACACCTGATCGTCCTCAGGAGCATCATATTGCATTTTTTTTCTTCATGTCCACGTTAAATTATCTCCATAATAATATATATTATGTACAATGCACATGTTTATTTTTCATTCATATGGCTATTAAATGAAACATAGAATATTCTATGTTTTTCCTGTTATTAGTTTTTTTAATGATATATTTGATTGAAGAATATTATTTGAGGGATATTTCGTTGAAGCAGCAATCCTCTTCTTTCTTTGAATAAACCTACTTATTGAAATGTGCTGTGCCAAAGAAAATGATGTATACAGTTTCTAAGCAAATATTAAAAATATGTATCTTTATTATTTTATGCAGTATTTGCTTTCTTATTTTAATAATATTATTGATAATTAAATACTAAACAAAAATAATGAAACAGCAGATATGATTTATCTTATCTTATCATTTGTTTGTTTGTTTATGTTGAATCAAAAGTTTTGTATGTATTTTTGTTTTATGTAATACTTCATTTGTAATCTTATGTATGTTATATTGAATTTATGAAGTCTCTCTTTTTAATACATAAGTACTAACATGTAATTCAAATTTACAACGAATCTCGACTATGTTAAGTGATTTTTCTTTTTATATATGCTTATACTAAAAGTTTTTGATATACTGTGAATATTTTTTTGTGATGAAATAAACCACTTATTACATTTATATGTTTTCGTTCTTTGAAATTTTTTTTTTAAAAAGCTTTGTGGTGATTAGTACCTAAAAAAAAAATCTCAAAACACACCTTTCGCAAATCTTACCAAAGCCATAATGATCATCTTAATCAATTTTCAGCGCCCTTGAGGAGAGATATTCACGAAAACGGCGCTATATAAATCATCCAAATTATTATATTATAAATATCGATGTGTTTTGTGAACTTTTGTTATAAACATTCCACACCATACACTGTTCACGCATCGCGACTTTGTCACTGAGAAGGGAGTGTTGTAGTAACTAATCTCTAAACATCGATAAATATACAAATAGGTATGTATCGCTTCAACGCATCTTTAAGCAATATTGAAGATTTCCCCATAAATCTCGATAACAAGTCCGTACACATCTAGAAATTTCCGGAAGCTCCCTGCCAGCTCCATGTACTCGCATTATGAAACATTCAACTAATCACAAGACAATCACATCACCATCTTTCACCCCACCTATCTCCATAGCTCTTAAATTTTTTGACAAACTTTGTATCTCAATAGGGACGAAGTTGGAATATATATTTTACAGGAGAACTGAGAAATCAGGCACCTACAGTGCTTACGACCTGTCATCGTCTGATTAACATTCAACAATTATAACTTTAATTGACTCCCCTTATCAACCCAAATTTTGAAAATTCAATAAATTATGTTGAATGGTAAATTTCAAACACTAAAATAAACTGAACACTATCGCCATCTGTGGAATGACCATAGATTATATTATATGATACAGATACTAGTCAGCACAATGAAAGTATGACAAATAAAACTAAGAACAAAGTTCTGAGTTTCACTCGTCCGGCCGTCAATACAGTCATAGAACACATAAAATCTCTTTTCTATGCAGTATACGTACATCTACCGCCTTACACACACATGTAAATAAAAATTGTCATACATTTGAATTCGAAATTTATATTGCATGCGGCTTCTGTACCTTATAATTCTATGGGAATGACGTTATTTTTATTCTTATGTCATTTATTGAGAGATTAGTCTATAATTATAGATTTAATGTTATGTGTTATCTTGTAAAAGTATTGTTAATTGTTCATGGTGTTAGTTTATATCCTTGTAGTACCGATTTTTTTTAATATTCTTATTCAATTTTTATTATTTTGTGCTCTGTAAGAGACCTATGGGAGATAATATACAATAAAAAAAATATATACATGATAGATAGATTTGCCAATTAGACTATGAGATTTACTTTCAGTAATTAAATTATGAATACATTATATTTTTTCTAGTACATGGGTTGGCAACTAATTGCCAGCAAACTGGTTTGTTAAGTGAGAAGAGCCAAATATCAAGTAATAGAAAAAAAAATAGGATGTCAAAGAGCAGGATGCAATCTAACTGTCAATTGTTCAAGAGAATTTGTTTCTCTTAACATATTGACATGTTAAAACTGTAGTCCCATGTGTGAAGGAATTTTGTATGGCGTAGTGGACTTTTTGTATGGTTTTTTCCAACTTTGAAGTAAAAAAATACCAACTTAGAGGCTTCGCAACATATATGCTGTTTATATATAAATATGGATAGTAAACACAGAATTCCATGTAGAAAAATTTAAGTGTGCGCTTGGTTGGTTTGATCACATGAAGCGCAAATCGTCCTCCTGTAGGTCTAAAAATTTGAAGTAGTTCGATGATTTTTATGTAGATTATTGGAGGAAAAAAAACCTTTTTTTTATTTAATTTGAACAATGCCCATGCATTTCTTTTGATAGCATTACAATATCTTTGCTATATATTTTTTAATTAATACTTCTCTGAAGAACTGCAAATGTCTATGACAAGAGACAACCCTTGAACTAGTACAATAAAATGAATAATACATAGAATATTCTATAGAAAAACAAATATACTATTTTGTACTACAACCAAAGAAAAATTAAATTCATAAGAACAATAAAATAATCAAGAGATTATATGGGTAGTGACGAGGACTAGTTATTAAAGTAGATAGGTTTGAATTCTGCAATTCACTAAAAGCATGAAATATTTTTAAAAAAATTCTTGCTGTCAGAAAGGTATAAAAATTACTTTACCTGCCTCTAGTAAAGGATTGTTAACTGTAAAATATTTGATTGAATCAAACTTTTCCAAGAGTTAACATATTTTATACTGGATGTAAAAAATGTTCGCACATCCAAATGAGGTAACTACATAGTTGTGACCTCGGCGAAAATCACAATAGGACTTTGTGCTAGTGTTGAAGTTTGGCTACTCTTACATAAATTATCTGCACTGACATCTGGACTATATCCCTTTTATTGAGGACAACACCAATTCTGATTCCCCATGGTCTTAGGCTGGCAGTTTGTTTGCATCTTCCTCTACAGATAATGATGGAGGTAATACATTACGCTTTCAGGGTGAGAAGTGCCAAGTTTCCATATATCTAAAAGAGCCATTTAGAAGATTTAAGAAAAAATAATTCGCATTTTCTCGACTAGTGCTTTTTGATGTGTGCAGGCAAAGTTCCAGGCTCCTGATCATGGAATGTTGATTGGGCATATTCATTTGTTATACAAACAAACGTACAGATGACCCGAATAATGGTATATTATAAATAAAATTGGCTTATGTATAACTTTCTGCCATAGAATTATAAGGTACAGAAGCCGCGTGTTATACAAATTTCGAATTCAAATGTATGACAGTTTTTTTTTACATGTGTGTGTGAGGCGGTAGATCGGTAGGTCTACGTATACTGCATAGAAAAGAGATTTTACATGTACTACTATGTGTTCTATGACTGTATTGACGGCCGGGAGAGTGAAACTCCGGTGTTTCACCGTAGTTTTTGTTGTCATACTTTCATTGCGCTGACTAGGTATCTGTATCATATATAATCTAAGCTTACTGCATATTATTGATTACTTTTATATATGTACAATAATAAACACCTACGCCACTGTATACTCATATTATGTAGGTAGGTATTTATTTGTCTTGTATTTATAGACCACATAGACCAGCCTTGGGCAAACTGCGGCTTGTGAGCAATATATATCAAAAATCAGAAAACAAATTTAATCCAAAATCTTTCTAACTGTACAATTTAATTTGCACACATTACAATAGAAAAAAAGAAGACTGAAAATTTCTCGCTGCGCGGATTTTGTTTAATTTAATTTATCGAAATAAACAAAAGAAAACTGGAATTTTCTCGCTACGTGGATTTTGATTTCGTCTATCGATTTAAATGTAAGAAAACTGAAATTTTCTCACTACGCGGACTTCGTTTGATTCAGTTTGTAGATAGATAAAATCAAATGAAATTTGAAAAGTTTGCGCTGTGCGGCATTTTTTGTTTGATGAATATTCTTAGAAAATGAATTATACATAAAATATATTTATTTTTCCCAAGATTTCTCCATATTTGTAAAATTTCACTTAGCGTCTCGCCGTTCGCTTTGAATTTCTGAATCTGGCCCTTTCTCCCAAAAGTTTTCAAGCCCTGAACAGACCATGAAAATGTCAACACGAACCTACATAAACCATAGACAAATTAATGATTTTAAATAATGACATCACAAATAATTACAAGTGACATCTAGCGAGGGGTAGTCGAGTTTGTGTTTGACAGTTCAAGGAAAATGACATTTTCACGGAGACTTTGTGATGGGATTGAATTTAAACGGATTATAATGTAGCAGGGTATTAATTATTTAATTTGGTATCGTATTTTATTCACTCTTGTCCCATATTGGGGCTAGAGTTTATTAGATTGTGACATCATGGAGGATATAATAAGACCTTCTCACCCCCACCCACCAGATATTGTTAATGACGTACACGATGTACATGTTACTGAACGTGATGGGAGACAGGCAAGTAGAAGTGGAAAACTACTCTTATTTTTTTTAAATAAATGTTCATTTATTTATATTAGGTACTAAAAGCGCGTCATTCAAAGCGATATTTTTTAAAATTGTAAACAAGAGACAAGTTTGGTCATAAAATTAATTGATCAAGCTTTTTATAATTTATAGAATTTTTATCTAAATTGGAGGTCAGTTCATAATTTTAAGGTAGTGAATTTGTTAAAGTATAAAACCTCTAGAGCTAAAATTTTTTTGTATCAAGACAAGCATTCAATTTACAAGATAAATAGCCTATATGAATAGCTTGAAAAAACTATATTTTTTCCTCACTTCATTTATTTATTTTAATTAAGTTTGATTTGTTTTATCTGTATTTCTACTCTGTTTAGTTTTCTTCATCCTTGTGTTGAAATGCATTTAATTCACAAGTAAATTTAACTATTTTTTTGTCTAATTTGACCACCGTGGCATAAGTGGCTTCTATATCAGCTTTCCATGTTCGATTTGTGGCAAAGGAGAAATTTATTTGAAAATTATATCTCATACAAATCTTTCTTCTCGGGATTGGTAAGTTGGATGAAATTGCAATTTGGCTACCTTTGAAAGCTAGTAAAAATTAAATTAACTATATATTTAATTAATTTAGTTGCATAAATTCATCACCTCGTACATTGTTTTATACATGCTTGTCTGTTATTTAAAATAAGTTTCCTTGATCCAATGTTTTCTTGATCTGATTTAAAATATATCCTGGAAGTATTTGACTTTTTACACTCAAATTTAAATGTTACTATGAAAAATGAAATAATATTATGTTTTTTTTTTATGTATGCTACAGATGTCTGGTGGTAGCTGGGTATGTTGTATGCCATGTTATTGGCTGAGGACAAACAGCAGTTTACACAAGGCCTCCTTAACTGTTGTCACACTTCTAGTTACTTCTTTATTGGTCGCTTCACCAGTTCTATTTTTAATATCCAGCGTACCAGCTAGTGAACAGCCACACAAGGATTGTAATAATTATGTGAGTCATCAATCTCAAACATTAGTCAAAACTACCAAAATCAATGGACATTTGTAAAAAAAGGAGAGACTCTGGCATGATTGTTTATGTGATATTTAATGAATTTGTACGAGTGTTGAGCTCACTGTTCTTGTTATTATATTGCTGTGTTTCTATTTGTGAAAAATTATAAAAAGTTGCAAGACCTAAGCCAGTTGCAGACCAAAAGCTAAGCTAAGTTAGTTTAGTTTAGCTCGCATAACTGAGGTCATTTTTCATACTAGCTAACATAGTTTGCAGTCTGCACAATTGTATGAAAAACGACTTCAGCTAAGCGAGCTAAGCTAAACTAACATAACTTAGTTTTTGGTCTGCAACCGGCTTTACTTAAGTGAAAGAAGACTGAGTTATAAAAAATTTGTTAAATTCATTGACAGACAGAACCCAATGCCATTTTTTTATATCTTGACAAGCGTCCATCGCCTCAGCAACATTTACGCATCTAGATATTCATACAATGTTTGTTTGATATTCATGCTTTTTACATTTCCCTCTTTCTGAGCGTTCACATGTCATGCCATCATTTTCTTGGGGGACTCCTACTTGTTCCATTCCTGACAGCTTTGTTTATTTTCTTCTTGGGGGGCTCCTTCTTGTTCCATTCTTGACAGCTTTGTTTATTTTCTTCACATGTCATGCCATCCTTTTCTTGGGGGACTCCTTCTTCTTGTTCCATTCCTGGCAGCTTCGTTTATTTTCTTTATATGTCATGCCATCCTTTTCTTGGGGGACTCCTTCTTGTTCCATTCCTGTCATCTTTGTTTATTTTCTTCACATGTCATGCCATCCTTTTTTTGGGGGACTCCTTCTTCTTGTTCCATTCCTGACAGCTTTCTTTATTTTCTTCACATGTCATGCCATCCTTTTCTTGGAGGACTCCTTCTTCTTGTTCCATTCCTGACAGCTTTCTTTATTTTCTTCACATGTCATGCCATCCTTTTCTTGGGGGACTCCTTTTTCTTGTTCCATTCCTGACAGCTTTCTTTATTTTCTTCACATGTCATGCCATCCTTTTCTTGGGGGACTCCTTCTTGTTCCATTCCTGTCAGCCCTGGATATTTATTTATAATTATTAAAAATCCACAATAACATACAAAACGAGTGGGTTGTGGCCAACGCTAAACTCCTCACTAACAAGTCATTCTATAAATTATTCAAATTTTGTATGGAAAATATTCAGCATTTTCATGAAATGAGTTTGATAAATTGTTTTTTATTTAAATATTTTATTATGAAAACTTGATAACTCTTCAATGCCATTTTATAAAAGTGATGTGTCTTTTTATCAATTTGAAAATCAAAATATCAAATTTTAAATTTCCTGAGCTTGAGGTCACTTTGAAATATTTGACAGTTAAAAAAATTGAGAAGCACTATTCAGAAATCCTTCAAAATCTAATGGGATCTAAGCGAGTATTAGATATACCTACATATTTGCAAAATTTGAAAAGAATCGAATTAGTACTTTAGTCTATAATCGATAAAGTAAAAATTAACACGCCATACATAGCACACTGCACATAGCACACAGCACATAGTACACACACAGATACATTGTGATGAAACTTTCAGAATACAATCTCAGCATGATACTAGTTGATAATCTGCAAAAAAAAAATAGCCTTTAAAATTGCGAAATCATAACTCCCCACTATATCCTCTTGGGTTAGTGAAGAGTAAAAATTTACAACAATACAATAGTGAAACATATTACAACTTAAATTATGAAATATAGACAATTTAGAATATGTTGGCACTGACAAAATGAATACAATCTATCTGTACCAACATCCAGTATCAACATATGGCTTTTAAATATTAGTATCTTAATTGAATTATTGTTGATTCCTTTAAACTCTCAAATTACGTAATCTAATAACGAAAGACTTTTATAAGTACATGAATATTAATAATATGAATATTTTTTTTCTTTTTTTTATGATAGTAAACATTTAAATATATAACTTAATAAGATTTTGTTTTTTAATTCCGTAGGAAGATGACGATTGTTTAACTGAAAAAACATTGGAAGTTCCAGTTTCAGTTTGTGAAACAGCTGCGTGTAAAGATATTGCTCGCAGATTGCGTTATTCTCTCTCATGGAACCATGATCCTTGCAAGTAAGATAATTTTGTAAAAATATTTTATCATAGATCTTTGGATACGGTATTTACTTTCTGAAAATTAAAATTTAAGTACTGAAGTTATTTTTACTTATTCCAGAAACTTTTACGATTTTGCCTGCGGTAGCTGGTCAAGTTCTCAGAAAGCTGATTCGAGCCGTCCAAATACATTCTTAGGTGTGGATTTAAGTTTTTCAACGATCCAAGCCAAGATCAGTCTTTTGATAAAACGTAAGTTGTTTAAAAAAATTTCCATGTTCTCTCTGCATCTATCTTTTGTTTCTCTTTGTCAAATTTTTAAACTTATTTCAATCTTCAGATCTTATAAACTTGAATGGAAGTAGTGGCAGATTTAAGAAGATCGGTGACTTCTATTCGAGTTGTGTGGCTGCTTTAGAAAAGCCCGTTGATATGACACGAAGTATGTATTATTGATTGCTTGATTCATCAACAGTATGTAATTATAATCGTTTTTTTCTATGTAGATGCATGATTTATAATCATTTTATACACATCATCGATAAACTATTGTTTTTTTTACTTTGTGGTATCATTTTACAATTGATTAAATGAAATAAAACACTACTTTGTGTACACCACTACATACATAACTTTTATTCAATTGAATAAAAATTCCTCTACGTGTTACGAGAACAAAGTTTCCTTCCTCGGGAGGATACAAAGTATACTTTATATCCTCCTGAGGAAGGGAACTTTGTTCTCGTAACATGTAGAGGAGTTTTTATTCAATTGAATGAAAGTTATGTATGTAGTGGAGTACACAATGTTGTGTTTTATTTAATTTAATTAATCATTTTATATTTTTGATTCATGAAGTTAAAACATTTCCTTTCATATTTTGTACTATGTATGCATATTTTTGTAATAAAACATATTTGTGTTATATATTATTCATCTGGAATGGATAAGCATTTAGCAATAAACCCGCCAGTATACAAATCATATTATGTACAGAAAGTTACAAATAAAAAAAAATAATAAATATTATATTGAGTATTTTTTGTATCATTATTTATTTTAAATTATTGTATCTACACAATGATATTTTTATCTTAAATATAAAAATATAATTATGGGTTTATATTATTTTGCATTATTATTTAATTTTAGGTTCAGATTAAGTTAAGTATAAATAAAGCATTGCATAACTTCATGTTTAAAGTTTTGTTTTACAATTTACATAGAAATGTAGCTCACAAGAATCCAAGTAGAATCATAATATTCAGTCATGTGTATTGTTTTATTAATCCATTCATATATTAGATAAAAAGACCTACCTTGGTATGGTATGCACATAAAGAAAAAGAAAAGAAAAAATAATTTGAATGTATTTTTATTATGTTTCCCACACACAGGCTTCACCTTGGTGGGATCCTTACATATTTAATATTTTGTCACATTAACATATTGATATATAACTCTTTTTGTAAGGATTCAAAAATAAATAAATATATACAAAGTAAATTATAATAATGATATCACAGATCTCTTTACATTTCATAAATTATTTATATCAGTAATATTTTTTCCATAGATTGTCCTATAATAATATCAATAATAATTAATCAAGCACCATTTAGTGATACAAGATCACTCCAAGGGCGCTATATAACTTAAGTAATGATGTGTTCAATATGTTATGTTCAAAAGTGAAGGTAGTGTGCATTCACTATGATAACTTCTTTTGGGTTTTTGTATTGGTAAGCTTGCATAGTTGACAACCTGGCGAATTTAGTTCTACGGTGTTGCTAACATTTTGAATATTTTGCTACTCTGTAAATTTATGCAGAATTTGCTTTTATAAATAAATTTCAAACTCATTTTATTGTTTTTGTAGGTATGTCTAAAAACGATTTTTATTGTTCTTACTTTGTGACGAATACTACAGAATTAATATATCCAACTTAACGTTGTTACATTTGGCAAAGTTTAGTTTCTTAAATCTGACAACACCAAGAAATCTTTTCAACACAAATGTTGTTATTAAAGTGAACGTACTATAAGCATCTTAGTTTCACTTCATGTAATATTTACTGACATAAGTCAATTTGTCAACACAAACTCCATTAGATCTAGTGTAAACCGTTCATTAAATTCATTGTCATTTTACATACTTGATGCTTTAGTAGGTTGATATAAAATGTATAATTAAAAAAAAATATATATTTTCAATTTAAAATTGTAATTTATTTGAATTTATATTATGATAACTAGATTATAGACACTCAAAACCAAAAATATTGCAATTGAATTGTTGGAAAGTTTATTATATTTTATACTAGGTATGTTATGTTAATATCTAATTCAATACTTATGTGAATGAATGTTTCAGTGTATATGGTGCTAGATCAACTGGGTGGATATTTGCCTCCTGGATCTTTAGGTCCAAACGATATGACACCACTCATGATCAATATATTAAAAGTCAACGGTGCACCACTTTTTGATATTTCTCTAAGTCCAGATATTAAAAATAAGTCTAATCCTTCTATTATCATTGATCTTCCAAAGGATATAAATGATATTCAAACATTTTTTGGAAATATTTTTGAGGTGATTTTTTTATCTTTTGACTTACATTGTGTCAATTTTATGTATAAATGATGCACTTATGTTAACACAAAATTGGAGAAGCACAATAGAACTCCATTTTTATAATAAATACTAGCGAAACCCGGCGATCTTCATATTGTCTGTATAATTTAAAATGGTCCCTTCAGTGCCTTCCGTCCCTTCAGTGTCTCCTGTCAGTGCTTTCCGTCCCTTCGGTGCCTCCCATCCCTTCGGTGTCTCCCGTCCCTTCGGTGCCTCTCGTTATTTATGCTTAATTTACATTCCCTAAATTAAGCACATAAATTATTGTGCTATAGGTGATAGGTGGACAAAATCCTGGCAGGATTCGAACTCGCGACCACTGGATTACAAACCCAGCATGCCAACTGCTCTGGTACCACCCATATATAGTGAGAGGTTTTGTTTATCAAATTCCCTAGTGATTACCCATATCATGGATATAATTATCATATGGAGTTCTATGACATCTAAAGATATTATAGAACTCCATATAATAATTATATCCATGATATGGGTAATCACGAGGGTTTTGATTTCGCCAATTAAACCAGACTTGCCCCCCTGGTTTTTTTGTAGATAAATTACTGTATTTTTTATTAAATGTGTAATATATTAAATGTGTTTTGATTTACAGGTGCCATATTATGATAATTACAAATATAATAGTATATTATTGAATAAGAAACAATCAAAGATTAAAAGGGAGGCTAGCAAAGAAAGTGTGCATTATACATATTTAAAAGTAAGTTGCTATGTGTTTATTTTGTTTTATTGTACATTTTGAATGAACCGTAAAGAACTAAAATCACATGTCCAGAATATTATAGTATAAATTATGTATTAGAAGCAGTAGTTTCAACCTGGATCTGGTTAATATAGAGCCATTTAAAATTTTTGGGTGTGCTAGCAGACCAAAATCAAAATAGTTAAAAATACTTGTATACTGGATAAGTAATATGTTTATTCTTCTTCTTCTTTTTCTTCTTTGTGCCAAATCGACGTTGGCAATCATTGCTGAAAAGGTATGGAACAATTCGCCGACGTCTCTGACGCCGGTTCACTCACGAGTGTCTTCCTATTCTGAGGCGTCCCTCTATTTTGCCCTTCATGATTAGTTGGAGCAGCCTGTACCCTTTGCCTCGCAGAACATGACCCAAATATGATACCTTTCGTTACTTAATGGTGTCAACTAGCTCGCGCTCGTCATTTGCTCTCCCAAGTACCTCCACATTTGATATTTTATTGATCCAGGAAATTTTCAGCATGGGCGATGTAGCCACATTTCAAAGTACTCCAGTCAATTAAGCATATTTACCTTAATGGTTGTTAGCTGTGAGGCACCGGCTTAGAATAGTGCTTCCATTCTTTTAAATCATTCTTTTCGAGTGTCCCGTAAGAGCCGGGTAATCGAAAATACAACAGGCAACAATAACATCGTACATAGTTCAGCAATGAGGTTCACCACCCATTCTGAATGTAGTACCTTTTTTGGTGAAACGAGACTGGTGTGTGGGTATACATAGATGTGTTGTTCTCCCTTTTATAAGGCAATGCACACCCGCACACCTTTCGCTGGTTACCCCACATTGTGGGATATGCCGTGATGATATGAATGAATGAATGGTTCAGGTTTCAAATTCATGTAGAAGTATGGACCATATGTAGCACTTAACCAGGTGCTGCCTTATTTTATGGTTTCAGCTATCGTCGCAAAACAGTGTCTTCATTCTGAAAAAAATCGCTGGAGCTGTCTTCATGTGACACCTTAGTTCTTTGTCAGGATCTAAATCATCAGTGAAAAGACTTCCAAGATATTTAAAAGTTTTGACTCTTTCTATGGCTTGTCCTTCAAGTCAAATTATCATGAGACTGTCGGCTGAATATCATAAACTCTATCATAAAGTAATTGTTTTTTGCTTGTACATTTTGGTTAATCTTTTAGGGTAAGAATCTCGAAAAGAAATTAATTAACTTGGAAAGCATTGTTTTTGGAATGTTGCCAAAGGGTATGTCCGTGAGTCAAAAGACAACCGAGGTCCAACAGATACTTCTTTTTGCTACGGCTGTGGAAAAGGTACAAAATTACATTGTATTTAAGACAGTTTATATCTTGTGTTTTTTTACAATTTATTTGAAAAGAGTATAATAATCCTGCTATATTTCTGACTGTCCATAAATATGCTTTTTCAATTATGATAGTATTTCATCATGGAATTTCATTTTGTATAATAAACTATTTGATAGATCACAATTTTATTATTACTTTTAAAATTTCTATATTACATTTGAACAATCTACAGGAACAATACTCCTAAAAAGATTTATTTAAATTTTTCGATCTATCTGTGATAAAAGCAAATATTAGCAGAAACTCATAATGTTAGTCTTGTTCTGATACTATTTAATTTTTAGCTAACAGCAAGTTAATTTACATATCGAAGTACAATTTTTTAAATCTAAATTATATTATTTTAATTTTTCAAGCTTATTCCCGGACAGAAAGAACTGCGGAAGGAAGTTCACAATCCAATCAACAGCGATCCATTCGATGTCGAGAGATTACATGAAACATTTCCATTTGTAAATATTTTCATTCAGTTATTTCATATTTTCTAAATTATTTTTAAATTTTTCTTCTTACGAATATTTACTGTATGTATTATTTTTCTGTTTTTGTATATAAACATATTTTTTTTGTTTTTGTATATATTGGAGATAAAAACTGTTTTTCAGTTTACATTAGTAGATATGTCATATTATGAGCATGAAATATGGTCTCTTTATATATTTTATACTATTTTTAAATTGTTATGGTAAGCGTTTGATATATTTCAAAAAGATAAAATGTATTTTAGTACATTAGCATCAATACACTCCTATTAACTTAGATATTGGTACATTTATTTATACAAAATTAAAAAACAAATCTTACATTAATAGCCTAGTTAAAAAAATAATATATTTAGACACCTTAGTGATTTTTTTATACTTATTTTTTCCCTAATATTGTAGATATTTTGATTTATTTCTATGTGCATAAATAGGTAGTCATCTATACACAATAAGAGATGGTTTATTTTTAGGTAACATGGAAGAATTTGTTAGGTGATATGATACCCAATTACAATATTACAGATTTGAACATTTATGTTATAAGCATACAGTATCTGAAGTCCGTTTCAGATATAATGACTCGTTTTCAAAAAAGGTAAAACTAACATATTACATAGACACTACAGTTTTTTTTTCGCTCAGAATATCAAATAATTCATTCTTACTATAAGAATATTGTGAAACCTCTGTTTACGAGTGTGATTTGTTTTCCTCATGTTTATCAAAGTATGTATATCATGTATATCAAAGCAACATAACCTTTTAAGAGTATTAATATTACAAGCCAGCGACTGTCCGACTTCCGTCATTTTATATAGGCCAAACTTATGTCATAGTATAAAGCCTGATTTTTTTTTCTCTAAAATGATACCCCAGCAGGTTCATAGTATCCAATCGTTGTTAACTGTTGTGGTATCCTTTTACAGAAAAAATCAGCCTTTATACTATGACGTAAATTTGGCAGTCACTGGCTCTTGGTTTATTAAAGAAATACAAGAACCTTGTTGATTTATAAAAATTAAAAATATTATGCAATACTTTTTGATACATTCTACCAATTTAATTTCTAATGAAATAATTTTTTGCTACTGGAACCACTACCATTTATTATAAAATCCTTTTCATGTAAAGTTTTTAATATAGAATTTTTTAAGGAACATTTCCTTGCTTTAGCTTTCTTGTTGTTGAATAGATCAACCACTCACAGTACAACAGTCATTTTGAGAGGTTGTCTTTGAAGTTTAGGTTTTGGGCAAATTTTGATACATAAGAGAATTTGTGTGAAGCAAAAAGAGAAAATGAGTCACTGCGTGTCATTGTTAAGTATTCTCTTGCAGCTCGATTTGTGACCCATTGTGATTTCTGTAAACTTGTTCGTACTGTAAAACAAATTACTCACTAGTAGAGGTTTTACTGTACTTGTTTTTAAGTAACACTAATTAGTGATTTTTCATTTGTTTGTGAATGTAACATGATTTGATTATTTGATTTTATATTTTAAATAATAAAATTGTTGTATATTTTAAAGATCAGACATCAACATACATAGCTTCCGTCTGATTAGACCTTTAGATTTTCTTGAATTTCGTATGTAATTATTCTTTTCATAATTGGTATCTCTTAAATGTATTAATTTATAAAATTTGTCTTTTTTAATTTCAGAATTATTCAAAATGCTTTATTGGCAATGTATGCTCGTGATTTTCTCTATGGTATTATAAATTATAAGGGAACTGAGGATAAAGATCGTTTTTGTACTATGATAACAACTAAAGCTCTTCCTCATGCCATTTCAGCTTTATATATTGCCGATTTTTCTAATGAATATTTGGATAGTTTAGAAAAAAGGGTAAGAAACATAATGTTATCATTTAAAATTTGTCTATTAATTTAGTTTTTTTTTTGTAGACAATCGATATTTTTGCGTTTGATCATTGTTGTCATAGGCAGAAGAAATGTTTGTCCAGTTGAAGCATTCATTTTTTACTCGCGTTGAGAAGGCAACGTGGTTGGATAATGATTCTCGTTGGTTGGCTATGGACCGTTTAACAAGTATGACTGCTAAATTTATAGCGTGGCCCCCCTTGAGAAATGAAACTTTTGTCGATCAATACATGAATTCTGTGAGTATTTTGTTGTTATTTAAAAAAATATTTAGAGATATATTACATTGTGTGTGATGAAATTTCCAGTAAATTAACGGCATGTTCCTGAGTTTACCATTTTTCTTCATTGTCTATATTGACATGTATATTAAAATCTAATTCAAATTTCCTTTTGAATCATTCAGATATTTGTGCATAAAACAAATAATATGTATATTTGTAACTGAAAATTGTTAAAAATACAATTTCATAGAAGATTTTAAATAGTTATTTTACCATTACATATAGTTATCGCTAACCATTTAGAAAAGTCACATGGGTGCGCAGAAGACAATTTTGGGTTTTTTACTTTATCATGTGTGTGTGTGTGTGCAAATCATCCCTCTATATGTCAAAAAAATTCAAGAGGTTTGGCGATTACTATACTTAATCAAGTTTTGTTAAAATATTTTTAATAGTTTTAAATATATTTTATAGCTGGTAATAACTGATGACTTCTTTGACAATACAATGAAACGCTATCAAGATGTAAGAGAAGCTAAAATGAATGGTGGAGGAATAGTTCCATTTGATGTAATTTGGCCGTTTCCATTTGTTGTTAATGCCTTTTACATCACAGATGACAATACTGTTGGTAGGTGTTATCGCTTGTGTTTTGTTTTTAAGATTTTATTATTTAAAGGGTACTTATTTATCACAGATGACAATACTAATGGTAGGTGTTATCGCTTGTGTTTTAAGATTTTTATTTAAAGGGTACTTACTTATTTATCACAGATGACAATACGGATAGCCTAGTCTGCACACCATTTTTTTTAAACATAACCTACAAAAGTTTGGTAAAAATACCAATTTAGTCTCTTATTTTAATATTTTAGTTACTTTTTTTTAATATATAATGCAACTGGCTCACGCTAGTCACAATTATAACTACAAACAAACCTAACCAACCTATTAAACCTAACCAAACTTTTGTAGGTTAGGTTTACAAAAATGGTGTGACTAGGCTATCCATGACAATACTGTTGGTATTATTGCTTGTGTTTAAAAAATTTTTTTAAAGGGTAGGTACTTATTTATCACTATTGAGGTAAAAATTTCAATATCCAATATCTCTGGTATGAGAATCAAGTAATGGTGATTTATTGAGTTATCTACTACTCATTTAAGATTTTTTTGCAGAACTCTTAGTTTTAAATCATTTTTAACTATTCATAAATATTACGGCTTACAAATATTATTCAGTAGATTGAATGCAATAGTTCAACAAGATTGCAGACACTGCAAAATTCATATCATCATTATCTTAAGTGATGATATTACGACATCTCAATCAATTCAAATTTTTAAAAAAGACTAAAGCTGTTGTTATACCGATCTAATAACTTTTAATTAAACTTCCTTTCCATTCTCTCTCTCCTCTGACAACCGCTATCTCTCTCTTTTGTTGCTGTGATTTTACTTTAAGTAAAATCACGCAACATTTCAGCTCTTTTAATAATTATTATAAATAAAAAAAAATTACGTATTTGTTTTTTTTGTTATAAATTTAATGTACCTAGCATTACACTTTTTATGGCCTCTTGTTCTTTGTTGGTGGGTTAGAAGAAGTTGCCTTATGGCAATAATCCCGCCATTGTACTCATTATTGTTAATGAAGTAAAATAAATAATAAAAATAACGTTTATTGTTAAAAATATTTGATAATGTAATCTAATAATATATACATAATAATTTTAAGCAAACTAAGCAGAAAAGCTTGCCAAATAAAAGTAGAGAACGAATGGCTCGAGCAAGTCGACGAATATGTCTATCTGGGAAGCATGTTTCAACGGAATGGACGGATTGATAAGGAGATCGAAAGAAGAGTTATGGCAAGAAACAGAGTGAATGGAGCACTGAAACCAGTTATGAATGACCGCAACATATCTAAGGATGCTAAAGTTTCCATTCATAATGCTATCTTAGTGCCAACCTTGACGTATGCAAGTGAAACCTGGACATGGCAGAAGTCGCACGAAAGTAGAATAAATGCAGTTGAAATGAGATCGCTAAGAAGAATCTGTAATAGAACGATGTATGACAGGGTCAGAAATGAGGACATAAGGAAAGAATGTAGGATAAAGAAAGGTGTTATAAATAGAATGAAAGTGAACACATTGAGATGGTTTGGCCACATGGGGAGAATGAATGAGGAACGCCTGACGAAGAAAATATACATTGCGGACAGGAATGGAATGAGAGGTCGGGGCCGCCCAGGGAAGGGATGGCACGTCCATGTGAACAGTATTTTGAAAGACGGAAATGTTAGAAGCGTGAACAACAGACGAACATGTATAAGACGATGTATGAATGTTGTCAAGGTGATGAATGTATGTCAAGATAGAAGTAAGTGGCATTCGGTTCTCTCTGCCTACCCCGTAAGCGACATGGCGTGATGGTATGTATGTATGTACTATTTCTGCATGCATAATTTTGTGAAAAAGATTTAGCTTTGAATTTGGTTTAGTTTATTCCCCTTAATTAGGATTTTTATTTTGAATGTTTAAAATTTTAGTTGTTCCTTTGGCAATGTTGACTCAACCGCATTTTTCAAAAGGGATTCCGGAATATATCTCTTATGGTTCCATAGGGATAATATTGGCACATGAAATGATGCATGCTCTAGACTACATGCATGTTGGCTATCATATATCACCCTTGTGGAAGAATTCAAAGTCTTTACAGGCACTTCGATCGAGACTTGCCTGCGTCGCTACCAGTTATCAGTCTGCGTCTAAGAAGGATTTCAAATTCATGGGGAATAATATTCAAGTTGAAGTGAGTTGTGTTTCTCATTTACAATAGAATAAGAAATGTGGGCATGAATGTAAATGCTTTGAGGTGGTTAAACCACTAAAAAATGTATCAGAGTTAATGAATTGGATTGAAAGGATAAAAAAGAAAAGTTTACATGACTATAGAAGATATATATAGTAATAGAAGATATTTATAAAAAAACGTCAATTTTACAAATTTTTAAAGATAATGTATTGCAAAAGTTTGAAAAAAATATGTCACTACGATTCCGAAGCGATTTTAAAATTCATAAATGTAATACTAGACAAATGCAAAACAATTACATTTATATGGGAATAAAGAATTTCAATTGCCTCCCAGATCAAATAAAACAGATTAATGATTTTAAAAGGTTCAAACAAAGACTGAAAAAACATTTCACAATCAAACTGGTGTATGTAATGATGTATTAATATTACCAAAATTGTTTTGAATTGCCCGTTTTCTATTGTTTTTTTATATGTATATATGTTTTTTTGATTTTTTTTTCACCGTTGTATAACTATGTATTAATTGTACCTATTTTCTAATCTCAAATGATTCCCTCATCATGCACAAGGTTTTAATGTTTTTGATGAGGTAATGCAACAATTTTACCATAGTATATCATTGTGTATTTTGTAAATTTATTTGTAATATTATTAAAAAACAAGATGTTAAATAAAAAAAATTGTATTAGAAAGAAGAAATTATAAGGAGCTCAAATAACTTGTAATAACTCTCTGTTGGAAAGACATGTATAATTCTCTCTGTTTATTTCATTAGGGATTTTTTTGCATGAATTTCATGAACTGTTTATTAAAGCATTTAATATTCTAGATTTTATGCCACGTTCAATTAATTGCTTTCAACGTTGAGCCTTTTAACATATTATGCTGTTTAAACAATATTAGATAGGTGAGGGCAGAGTGGTTAGCGTGCTAGGTTAGTAATCCATTCGATTCCTGCCACGACCGATTTCATTCATATAGTACAAGCAGTACAAGCATATACTTAATTTAGGGAATATATTTTATTTTTAAATAAAAAATGAATATGTCCTTGTTAAACAAGTACATATACATCTTCCTACGTTCCCTAAAATAAACATGAATGCTTGTGCTATCGGTCGAGGCAGGATTCGAACTCGCGACCACTGGATTACTAGCCCAGCGCGCTAACCGCTCTGCCATCGACCCATCTAAATGTATATGTATGAGGATGTATATGTACTTGTTACAAAGACATATTCATTTTTTAAAAAAATGTTATGTTACCCTTTATAAACAGATAAATTACTTCCATTTAATACTATGGCAACTAGTATCATACCTTCATGATGGTATATTTTTTTTATGAATGCCATGGAAATGCGGTAAGGATGACATTTGTCTCATATTTATAACTGAAAATCAAATGAACATAGAATGATGATTTTTGTTAATGAAGCTTTTGATAAACCATTTCAGTTTGATGGTAACTTAACGTTAGTTGAGACAACAGCTGACCTGAGTGGAGCTCGAGTGGCTTGGGGGGCCTGGAGGAGTCTAGAAGGAACTGCTAGGGCGCAGTCCCTCTCCCCCCTGCCTTTGGCCCCTGCCAAACTATTCTTCCTCGCTATGGCCCAACTTTACTGCATGCACATTACACCCCAAGATTACATTTTGGCTGTGGAAGACGATTTTCATATGACTCCACCTGAAAGGTAATTTTTAATATCATTTTTTTATTTATATAGATACAATTCTTAGGGAAACATGTTATAGTAGTTTTTTTTCCATTTTTTTTATATGTATTCTTAAGATTCAATTTTCGGTACATTTATCAATATTTTTATGATTCACATGTTAATTGTTTTCTTTTACCAGAGTGAACGGTTTGGTTCGCAACACTTTTGCTTTTGCTGAGTCCTATCACTGTCCTGTCGGATCACCGATGAATCCTGCCGTCAAATGTAATGTGTGGTAGAAGAAAAGTTTTACTTATACTCTACAAGAGTTCCTTTCCATGACACTAAATGCTTTGTGTATTGTTTTTGCATTTTAAGATTTCTAAATTGACCAAACACTTGTTCCAAAATTGTTTTATTTTAAAAATCTATCGTTATACCTATGTATATCACAAGAATCAAGTAGAATATGTGTGGTAATAATATCATAGGTACACAATGTACGTAGATTATTGAATAATACAAACAATCATGCCCTGAGTATTCAAAGCTTTTACAAGAACTTTTGGTTAGTCAAACTGTGTTTTAAAAAAATTTTATCTAAAAAATCAGACAAAAATCTATCACTTCCGTATTATTTACTTGTATTCTAGTTTTTATTTTTTATTCTATGTTTTTATTTTTTTATAGCTATGTGCATGTTAGATGTTGATAAATTGGTTTTATTTTCTTAATGGAAATTGGAATGTCTGAGATCTTATTGTTAGATACATCAATAATGATATGATCAAAAAGTTTTTGATGAAAATGTTCATTATTTACACAACTTAATTTTTATAGATATTAAATTTATCTTATTATGACATATTCTCATTACATTGTATGTATTTTAGTCAATTTTTATTACAATTCATACCATACTGGATTAGTGATTTTTTTGGTAAGTTATCACAGTTTTGAATCCCTTCTGTAAAGGTAAATCTTTTGATTTCTCAGGACAAGAAGTGTGTGTTAATTTTAAGTGCGTTATATTTTTTATAAAAAGTCATTATATTTTAAGTCATTTTCAGTCATTATATTTTTTTGAAAAAAAAACGTGAATAATTTACTGATGTTATACACCATTTTACTGACCATTATGATAGTTTTAAGATTTTTTACATACATACATACCATCACGCCATATCCTTCACGAGGTAGGCAGAGAGATCCGAATGTCATATTTTTCTATCTTGACCCGCATTCATCCCCTCATAAGGCTTCATGAATCATCTCATACATCCTTTTCTTGGACGCCCCCAACCTCTTATTCCATTCCTGTCAGCTTTGTATATTTTCTTCATCAGGCGTTCTCTATTCATTCTTCCAAAGTGCCCTAACTATCTCAATATGTTAATTTTAATTCTATTTATTACTTACATATTACTTCATCTTACATTCTTTCTTTGTGTCCTCATTTCTTACCCTGTCATACATCGTTCTATTACAAAATTTTCTTAGCGATCTCATTTCAATTGCATTTATTCTGCTTTCGTGCGACTTCTGCCATGTCCAGGTTTTGGTTGCATATGTCAAGGTTGGCACTACGATTGCGTTATGAATGACAACTTTGGCATCTTTTGATATGTTAGTCATTTATAACTGGTCTAAGTGCTCCGTTCACTCTGTTTCCTGCCATAACTCGTCTTTCGATATCCTTAACAGGAATCCATTCTATTGGAACATGCTTCCCAGATAGATATACTTGTCAATTTCCTCGAGCCATTCGTTCTCTACTTTTATTTGACACGCTGTTTTGCTTTCATTATTTTCAAAGACCGTTGCCTTTGATTTGCTGGCATTCATCCTTAGTTCGTTCTGTATGCATCCTTCATATAATAATAATAATAATAATAAACACTTCCTTGCACCATGCGCAAGTGGCGAGTTTATTGCCGTATGGCAATTTCTTCCAACTAACCAGTGTTTCCAGCCCAGAGAAGCAATATTTGCGTGAGAAATGAATTTAAATATATTTCTCCTCTACTGGGAATCGAACCCAGGACGCCCGCACAGAAACCGAACGGCTTACCAACAGTGCCACGGCGGTCGGCATATACCATACTTACAAGATACTGTAACTCTTTCATATTCTCTGCTAACAGTACCTTATCGTCTGCATACATCAAATCATGTTTCACATCCCTGCTTTCATCCCTAAGGGCTCTTATGCAGAAATCAATGTACAGGTTGAAGAGTCACTTTTTCATATTGGTTTCTTACACTCTCATCTTACAGCCTTTCTACATTGGTTCACTTTGGTGGGTTTTAGTGTGCCAACTGGTGGACAGATCAATTCTTGATATCACCAAGTAGTGGTCTGTCTCCAGCTACGCACCTCTGTTCACTCAAGTGTCCACTGTCGCTTTCCTTAGTGCTGGGTCAAATTAACTATCGACCTAATTATGATAAATATGAACACATATTACATATATTCTACAAAAAATTTATACATATTATATTCTACAAAATTTTTTTTGTAGAATATAATATGTGTTCATATTTATCATAATTATTATGGAATTTTACAGTTTGGAAGCCGCATCAATCGACAGATTGAAAACTGCTGAACTATCAACCTATAAATATATGAAAAAAAAAATGGTTATCAAAAACATAAATAAATATATGGTTTGCCTAGATATGGTTTATGCCTAGATATGGTTTCCCTCTTATTAAATACTATAAGGTCAATAGTGAAACTAATATTTTTATTTTGATTAATATATCTAAATTATATTATTTTCATGTATATTCAGTAAAACCCTGCTTAGTTCAATTTCCTAAGTTCTTATAAATTGTATTTTTTAATATTTTTGAAAATATATTATTTCTCTTCTTTATTTTTTTTTCTATGTTCCGTAATTACTATTAAAAGTAAGGGGTTTTACAGTATTAACTTAAATAAGTATATAATATTTAAATGTGTCAATAATGGTGATCATGATTACCCATGAGATAATTATTCAACACCGTATTTTTATGTGCAGGGTTGAATTTAAACTTATTTAAATTAAAGTAATTTTAGGCATTCGCTGTGAAAGTCACAGCTGGAATATTTAATGCGTTCTAAGTCGACATTCACAGTTTGATAATTTGGTTTCTTTGCTGTGATAAATGACCGCTTGAAAATTTACAATGATAGCTTGAAAAATTAACATATACACTGTGAAAATATAATTTAAGATGTTCACTGTGAAAGTCACAGCTTCACATAGACAATAATTTCAATGGTTTTGACAAGTGATACATGACGTATGTAATTTTTTGGGATCATTAGTAGCGTAAGATTAAGGATGATGTATTTATAGAAACACCAAGATAAGAAAAAGATGTATTTGATTTTTGGGGGAAGTTTAATGTTGTTATTTCAAAAGTAAGCATTAGAATATTTACATGATGCGTAAGTAAGAAGTTATTTATTGGAAGAAAATACAGTATTTAGCTATAAGACACCTGCATCTTTAATAACGAAATAAATCTTTTAAAAAATTCCTAAAGCAAAATGCAATCATGGGACGCAAAATATATATACAATAGCTTTGTTCTGAAATAAATAATATATCTTTGTCATGCTTCCAATATTATTAGTATGATAAATCTGGTTTCGTTTCGATTGATAATATTGTCTTTCTGTTGATTAAGATGGTATTGTATTTTTATTTGTGTTTTACTGAAGATATTCTTCTGTCTTTCACTATACTCTATTGTAGATTTTTTTAATGTCTGTTCAATTTAGTCTAAATAAACATGAAAAATGTCATAAAAACCTGTATTGTTTGGCTCTGGGAGTGGATCAGAAATTTTATTACCAAATCCGTAATGTAAAATTATGTAAACCTCTTAAGCCCAAAATTTTCAATAGTATGTTTCTAATCTTTTTATAATCATGATCTATCAAAACATACAATATTTTACATGTGGTTTTATATATTCCATGGGGTATAGTAGGATGTAAAATTGTATTATGCTTGCGTTTTATAAAAATTGGAAAAAAAGGATTTTACAATGATACTAACAAGTAGATTACTGCTGCCCGACTATGAAACCCTGTTCTAGGGCTAGCAGTTTACAATTTTACAGTGACAATATACTTATGAACTGGGTTATGATAGTTTCAGCTTTAAATTAGGTAGGCACACAATCAAAATACTTTGTACTAATAACTAATAAACTACCACAGACACAATAATAAAATAGATCGATCAAGTCAAAATGAATGTCATAACGTCTGTCAACAAATCAATTCCCGATGCGATTTGACATTTCAAAACTATAGAGAAGAGTATATCTATCAACATCATCAGGTGCGTTGATGTATTTGACATGACTTGCATGCGTCCCAGATCAAATATGTTTTTAAAGATACTTGAGTATTTTGGGCTTTTCTGGTATTAGATATTTAAGATTTGGATTTAAGGATTGAGAAGTGTGCAGATTTGATTCCATTTTCATGTACTTTTGTGCCAATATGATATTTTTGAAGAAGATATTTTCAACATTTGTGAACTTTTTTATGGATCTATCTATTTACAACATGGGTATCAATTTTATATATTGTCAATTTGTACTTTTTTTTATATATTCTGACTGCATTAAGTTAAGAAAATTCCATTTTCACTTATAAAGATGATAACTCTCCTCATATTTCAATAATTTCTCCAGGCTTTATCTATATCTGGTAAAACGAAAGTAAAACTTCAAATTATGTTTGTTAAATTAATTGAGAAATGTTTTGAATTTATTAAGGGAACAAATTTGATGAATACAAAATACACTGGTCCAATAAAGTAGATGGTAATTGGTTATAAAACCGACTAGTCTTCCCTTCATCAGATATTAATTTGGTTATAAAACTGAATATTCGTCCCTTCATCAGATATTATTTTGGTTATAAAACTGACTATTCGTCCCTTCATCAGATATTATTTCGATTATAAAACTGACTAGTCGTCTCTTTATCAGATATTATTTTGGTTATAAAACTGACTAGTCGTACCTTCATCAGATATTGATTTGATATTTTAGTGATAGCAATGAGCCTTAGAGATAAACGCTTTAGCATTTTAAATCACTAAATTATTAGAGTCATTATATTAAAAATATTAATAACATAAAAATTAGACAAAAAATAGGACAGTAAATATGTTGTCTTGGCACATTTTTTTAAATTAAGATTTATTTTCATTGAGTTGGTTCTTATTCTTTTGATATTAAATAATTCTTATAGATATAATACACCTGGCCTTCCTTCAAACATCTAACTTTTATGTAATCTGCGGTATAAGAATAATTGGTATATGTTGGTACTTCTTGACAGCTTTACAAAGAATACACCCAAATTCTGATGGGCCTCTTTGATATTTTGATTCTTTGAAATTCTGATAGGCCTCTTTGACTTTTGTGTTTACAACAATCGTACATGTTTTTTTAAATCAATTACTTGTTACAATAATATCAAAGGTGGCCTACATAAGTATCATAATTTTTAACCACATTCCTGTTAATTATTAATAATTCAGAGATTTTTTTTATTTCAGAATATTTTTTACATTGAATGTTTTTAATTTTTTTCACCAATTATCTAACTTACTTAAAATAAATTTTCAGTTTATATCTGTATTCTTGAACTGATTAGTTAAAAGTAGTTTTATATAGAAATAACATTGTGACTTCCACTAGTGCAATACATTAAAAAAAATGTTAGTGTCAAAATTTCTTGAAATCGTCAATATATTTTTTATCTGTAATAATCAATCTAATTAGGAACCAACTCATTAAATATTATATATGCACATCCAATATTAGAATTTTCTTGTAATAACACATTTTGATCTGCAATTTACAAATTGTAGACTCCATATTGCTTCTTAAATATTAATGTTTTTCTAGAAATTGAAACCTATTGGAGTAGTAAGTACAAAATTATCTATAATATTGATTGATCCTGCCACTATTTGGCGTCATTGTTGTCCAGCTCTTTGTCGCATTTGTAAAATAGACCCTAAGTGCCTTTTCAGTGAAGCCTGAAAATCATATTCTTGTTTTGTTGATTGAGTGTCTCAAATTTTAGTACATCAAATAATTTGATTTTATAATGAAATTATTTATATAGTATATTGGGTCCTAAATTGATATATTCACAATAATGATAAACATTGTCTTCAAAAAAAGAGATTTGTGAATTGTTATAAAAAGTAAAATAAAACATTGATAGTTTTATGACCGAATATTTTTGCTGATAAGTCTCAGCATCTTCAGGTTTGAAAAGAAACTATGTGGTAAGTCATTGAGATCGTTGTTGGTGTCATGGGTTTGATTCCCAGCAGAATATAAATTTATTAAAAAATATCTCATACAAGTGGTCACTTGGAAAATATAGCCATTTAACAATTTACTTGGAACTTCCACGGGATGCGAGGAAGTGTATACTATACAATAAAACCAAATTTATAATAATGAAACCTAAATTACTCAGAAAATTCCAGATTTATATTTCATTAACATTTAAATTAATCTTTTTTGAATGTAAAAATATATTTTAGTTGTTTCATAGAGTAATTAATTGCCAGTGTATCTTAATATTATATAGCAAATTGAAATCTTAATACACAAAATGGTTAAAGTAATAGCAGAGAGAAAATTATATTATATTTTGTTGAAAGGATAAGTCATTTAAAATTTAATAAGTACCTACCTAGAACAATGATTCATAAGTCAATTTTGTATGTTCAATTAAAATACCTATTGATTAACTTGTATATACATATTATAAAATTAATGTAATAACTAATTCATTTATTAAAATTATGCAGGCATATATAGGCAGTTTGTCAATAATCATCATTATTTACTGTCCAATTCTCCTAATAATAAATTTCATAGCATTTATAAGAACGCATTTTATTCTTAAATATACCTTTATTAGAGTTACCTATTACGCTTTTGATGGAATAGTGATTGAATCTAGTCTTCTTATTTTTTTGTAATTCTAGTCTCTTGAATAGTTTGTAATGAATATTTATTTGATAGTTGTTTTCACACTTTTATATTATTTAATTCGGGTGGTATTTTTTTTTCTTGACATTTTTTTAATTTTTAATAAAAATATTTTTAATCAACACTTTTCTATCATATTAGTATCATTGAAAACATTATTTTTTTTATTAAAATAATCAATTATTTCTGGTGATATTACAATCGATATTGCACACCATATTTTCAAGAAACATTATTGATTTTTAGGTACTATGAGTTCATGATGAGAATTTTCTTATGCAAATAATGTTTTTTACCTCTGTACGAATACTCTCAGTTGTATTATTTTGATACATTGATTTGTAAAAAAATTTTTACTCAAAATAGAATTAAAACTGTGATTTTTAAAATAAGATATCTGTCTGTCTTTCTATATTATTACTAACATAAATATACCAAATAATTCTTGAGCTCATCATCTTTTTTATCAGTATTACCCGAAAAATATTACATTATTATAAGTATAAATTTTCTAATAATTTCTGTAGTAATTGAAACTAAAACCTAAGAATCTTTCCTGACTTTCGACTCAAGGTGCACTTATATGAAAGAAAAACACAAAAAAATTTACATATGTTGTCAAGCGTTTTACTTTCAAATTTTTACATCTTGACTCCATAAGTCTGGTCATTTCTGCTTTGGGTGAAAAAATATATTCAGTCACATTCTTTATGGTCAGTGTCAAATTTTCTATTCTAGAAAAGACAAAATTAGTATAAAAAAAATATTGTAATCAGAGAATATGTCTCTTCTTCTAGTAAATTCAAATCTACATACCTATGTGATTATATATTATATACATTTCGCTATGCCCTATTTACAATTTCAGATCTGCAAAAATTATAATTTTACAGGAGAGCAAAATGAAGAAAAAAATACGTGTCTTTGTTGAAATGGCATTTAAGAATTTTATGAAAATTAGCTCGGTTTTGAGATATTGCATATCCGCTGTTGTTAACTGGACTTTCATCAAACTGCAATTTCGGATGTATCAGATCTGCCCCCCTAGACAACATGTCATTAAAGCTAAGCGTTATATCGCTAAGCGATAGAAATGTATAAAATTGGTGGCTGTCACGTGATGTCATAGCCACCAATTCCATACATTTACTATCGCTTAGCGATATAACGCTTAGCTTAAATGGCATGTTGTCTAGGGGGGCAGACATCTTTTTGTCTTTATTCCATGTTGAAATGGAGGATCTGCTACTTACAGCGTTTTGAAGCATTATTCTTCCAAAAAACATTGTCGGATATGGTAATTAAAGAGATAATAAATTGGCTATTGTTTAAATTATTTTTACTTTTAAATTCATTTAGTTAATTGAATGATTTATAAATAAATCCATTTTAAATATTCCATTGAAGTTTCGAATAATATTGTTATCTATAACAGTCAACATTGCTATTGGGAAAGTTGATTCACTATACCATAACTCATAAAAGGATATGATATGTTTTGACATAAAATTATTATAACGAATACCTGTAGGCTATGGCGCAATCCCTATAACATTGATGGAAGTGGTAGATATGCACACAGAACAAGGGTTATTTCACGTCTAACAATCTCAGATTTTAATCTACATCATTACTGTATGGACTCTTTAGTACAGATTCGATGTTGTTATTTTGTAAAGTAGACGAAATATTATGAAATTGTAAGTTTTTATTTTTACAATATCTAGATAATATATGTACTAATAATTAATTTTATGCAATAAAAGCATTTACGCCAAAATGTCATTTCATTTCATTTCAAAATGTCATCTGACATTTTTACTAGGGCATGGCGATATACATATATTATGATTCATTTTAGGTATCTCTTTTTCTAGTAAATTTAAAAATAAATATGATCATTCATTACACAAGACTTCAAGTAAACTTAAATTTACACATATGATCATTCTAGCATTGTTTTTTTTTATATCATCAAATTGATTGCAATAATTTCAATTCATAGATCATATGATTGAATTAATGAGATTCCATTTTTGCTGTTTAGTCGGTAAATTCAATTTGAGGTGATGTACCTGTACATGCTTTATTAGAAATGTAGTACCTTCATATGTAGTTCAAATACTAAATAAGTTTTTTGAATCTTTGTGGTTGATTGCAGAATAGAAGTTACTATCACATCTTAGTAAACTTTTCTTATTGTGATAAAATTTATCTGTAGATAAGAATATTGTTTTGTTTAGAAAGTTTTTTGAAACTTGTAGAGATTTTTTTAGTATATTGTGAGTAGGCGATACAATTTTGTTAGTAGATGAAGCACTATTGTTGCATTTAATACAGAAACATTGTCAGATTTTGTTCCTTTTTAGGAATTTGTATAATTATTGTATTGAATAACGATCCCTCTGTGATAAAATATAAATCATTGAATGTTGAATTGTCTTGTTTCATTATTTTAAAAAATCCCATCTTATATTGATGTTTGGAAATGCTTTCTAAAACTCATCATTGTGTCTATGGCCAGTTGTTTGACTTATGTGCTGGCATCCCAAGATTGATGCCTATGATTAATAATAATAATTAATACCATTTTACGTTAGCATTTTTGTTGGGTTATTATGTTTTTTCATGTACCTATGTTCAAGCATCGAAAATAAACTGATTCGATTGATTCTTTTGTATCTAGGTCTTTCTTCCTCTAAAAAAACTGTTAATCTTTCATAAAACTATAGAATATGGCATAATAATAATAAGTGGTGAGTTTATTGCCATATGGCAATTTCTTCCAACTCTACCAGTGTTTCCAGCCCAGAAAAGCAATATTAGTGTGAGAAATGAATTTAAATAAATTTCTCCTCTGCTGGGGGTCAAACTCAGGACGCCCGCACAGAAACCAAACGGCTTACCAACTGTGCCACTAAGTAAGTACCTACTCATATATTTTAAACAAATTCACATTAAACAGGTACCCTGGAGGAATGAATAGGTGGAGATGCCCATACACATACAATTACTGATGAAGTGTTATTTTATAATTCAGAAAACGTTAAATACTGTGATATATATGATTATGAATGTATAATGTAAATATGTTGACTATGCAATGTTTACGGACAAATTATTGATATTGAATGCTAGGCAATGCAGTTTTTCTAAAGCATAGTTAGATATTTATATTCTGTAAATTGGACATTTTGCTATGGCTAAGTTTCATTTTCTTATTAGACAAATCTGTGGCTGTGTGTACTGACCCACTAATTCGATGCACCCGAGTTTAAATCCTATAAATTTATACTAATTTCAATATAAATATTTGTGCTGTTTTCCTTTATTTTCGCTCCTTCCTCAAAAATATTCCCGTGATTATATTAAGGAGCAGACAGGAGAATAGAATAATTAGGTAATAATTAAAGTAAAACCAGATTATTCAATTTTATATAAAAAATGTATACACTACTAATCAAACTTTTATAACAATTTTTATAAAAATTGAAATTAGTGATGACATTGTTTCACACAATTTGTATGGCAGTATACGCTACACAATATCTACCTACGAGGATTCTTAATAGTTCAATACTTAATCTCCAAACATAATAATGATAAATGAATTATTTATTTCTCTCAAACACAATAAAAATCACAACAGTGCATGAAGGTCTCTAAAAAATATCTCAATTTCTATCTCTTCACCCAATTTTGAAAACAGTACACAAATTTACTAATGACCCGTCCCGTGGGTGCACAGATCGCAAATTTATGTATTTTTGCAAATTTTTGCTTTGTTGGTATATTTACACAAAGCCCTCTCCACGGCGAAAAGCTTCTATATCTGTTTACCTATTTGGGGTAGGAAAAAATAATTGAACTCCACACTATCCTATTCTGACATACGTGTTTTGTAAATGTCTAGGAAAACACAATCAATATATTAAAAGATTTAATAATTTGGTACTTATTTTTCAACTATACATACATACTAACTATTTAAAATGTAACTACTATTCACATGAGAGCCAGGAGAATCGCACTTTGAAGTGATGAGCAAATGCATGAGCAAGACAGGGTGGTATTGGTCTTAGTTTTGATGATATGATGGATACTGGTGGTGATAGTTTATAACAAGGATTCAAGGGCGGATCCAGCTTGGCGCCAGGGGGGGGGTCACATAGTCGTGGTCAAGTCACAAGAAGTTATAATTTAATTTGTATTATATTAAATTAATTAAAGTACCTATTATATTAAATTAATTAAATATTGAAAGTCTTAAATAAAATCTATATTTTGATAAAAAAATCATGTTTAACAATTTTAATTAGTGGTCCACCTAGGTCCTGGACCCAGCCCGGGGGGGGGGTCATGACCCCCATGACCCCCCCCTTGGATTTGCCCTTGCAAGGATTCGTCATACAGGAATTGTTTGGAAGAGGGTTATTGACGCGACCTCTTCTTAGCTTTACATATATTTTATTTGATTTCGTTGCCGAACAGTCAAACAATCTACAACTAAAAAAATAACGAAGAAAAATATTGTTCTTACAAAAATGTCGAGGGACGCATGTCCGCGTTCCACGTGCCCAGGTCGGCTCCGAACCATGTCAGGAGTCATCGGTCTGGCCCGCTTCGCACAGCCATAAACGTGACGCCGGTAGTGCCGAAATGGATCGTCGCAGCACAATTCGGCGAGAGAGCAGCCTTCCTGGATCGTGGCGGATGCTGAGTTTGGAAAGTGCTCCAAACGCTTTTGAGTCGTGCTAGACCCCGGAGCAACGGCACGCATCTCCTTGAGATTAGCCTCGCCGCCGTTTTGCTTCTGACGCAGCCTCTCAATCGGGATCTGCCGGTGTCTGGGATCTGAGGATGCTTTCGCCGATAACCTGCCCCCTTCACCAATCGACGAGGGCATTGAAGGCGCATCAGCTCGCTCATGGCCGTGAAAGAAAATATTAAAAATGACAATTAAAATACTTGTGACAAATAAAATATTGGTGATATTATTGCGACTGTGTTTTATAGTGTTTTCATCTACGAATTTAATCAGACTGTCGATTTGTTCCGAACATTGTTCTCTTAACATATCGACAATGTTTCAAGGCAGGATACGCGAGAATTGTATGCACGGTTTACTTTTTTCACGGATTTTCCAACTTTGAAGTAAAAAAACACCAACTTAGAGGCTTCGCAGTACCTATATATGTTCCATATACGGATTTACTCAGAATTCGGAGTAGAACATTTCGTGTGACTGTGTGTGTGTGTGTCCCTTACAACTTTTGATCCGCTCAATTTACAGAGCCCAAAATTTCAGAATATATAAACAGTTATAGGCCTACAAAACTTTTATACTCAGAATTGCGAATTTTTGTTTCAGTCAGGGGTTATCAACTTTTGAAATTTTGGTTTATTTATCCATATACCTATCTCAGAAACCATTAAAGCTAGAACGCTGAAAATTGGTACAAACATAGACAAATACAAAATCTCAAATCAGTTTTTTCAAAAAAATTCCAGTGTTTCTCAAACTTTTTTTATCAAGAAAAATATTTTTTATTATAAATTTATGAGTTTTACTGCCTATATTTCCATTTTTTTAAAAAATATCAAAAAAAGCCGAAACACCCCAACTAGATAATTTAATTTTCTATAAAAAATATAAACATTGTATTAACACATCACAATTTTTTTTTAACAATCTAGTTATTTACAATTTTAATTTGTGACGTCCTTAATTCACAATAATCCAACTCTCGATTCGTTCAAGAGAATGAAATTCTATTGAAGGAAGATGCAGTTAAAATCCAAGATGTGTTTATGAAGGAACATTTTGTATGGCGTAGTGGACTTTTTGCAAGCTAAAACACCAACTTAGAGGCTTCGCAGCATATATGTTCCCATACATGGATTTACTCAGAATTCAGAATAGAATTTTTAGTGTCTGTGTGTGTGCGTGCGTGCGTGCGTGCGTGCGTGCGTGCGTGCGTGCGTGCGCGTGTGTGTGTGTGAGGGTGTGTGTGTGTGTGTGTGTCTGTCCCCGTCCCCTTATAACTTTTGTTCCGCTGGATTCACAAAGCCTAAAATTTCAGAATATATAAATAGTTATAGACCTACAAAACTTTTATACTCAGAATTGTGAATTTTTGTTTCAGTGTTTTTGTTTCAGTTTTGTTTCATATTTTGGTTATCAACTTTTGAATTTTTGGTTTATTTTTCCATATATCTTAGAAACCATAAAAGCTAGAACGCTGAAAATTGGTATAAACATAGACAAATACAATAACTCAAATTTAACTTTTCTTAAAAATTCCAGGGATTCTCAAACATTTTTTATTAAGAAAAATATTTTTTTATTATAAATTTATTAGTTTAACTGCCTATATTTCCAAATATTTTCAAAATATCTAAAAAGTCGAAACACCACAACTAGATAATTTAATTTTCTATAAAAATATTAATGTTGTAGAAGTACATCTCAATTTTTTTTTAACAATTTTTTAAAATTGAATTTAGTGACGACATCGCTTTATACAATTTGTATGGCAGTCGCCTATACACAATATGTAAGAAGACTTAATAGTTTGATACTTAATCTCCAAACATAAATACAGAGCCATCATGCTGTTTTCATATTCCGGGTAGGAAAAGAGGACTGACCTCCATACTGTCCTATCTTGACATACATACCAACATGTGTTAAAATTTTCAATAATTTGGATTTATGGGTATAGTTTGATTATTTATTATTCTACAACTATACACACTATCGCTATCGATAGTTAGATCTCATGTGTTACATGCAACTAGTAATACTTATCTTATTTGTGACAGTGATCGTTCTGTCTCGACTTATGAAAATTGGCATTCTTATGTACCGTCAGACAGCGATTCAATGTTTGAAATTTCTGAGCTCTTCTTCTGCGCCAGTTCCAGAGGGAGGCTAACAGTGAGTAAGTCACAGACCAATTTAAACATTAAAAAATATAATTAACAAAGAAACAGTTATACCTATACCTATTACGGTTAGCTTTAGACATCTGTACCATTCTCTACGCATTGCTCACTTCGATTAACAATACTAGTTGCATGTAACACATGAGATCCAACTGTCGATAGCGATAGTGTGTATAGTTGAAGAATAAGAATCAAACTATAAACCCATAAATCCAAATTATTGAAAATTTTTACTCATGTTGGTATGTATGTCAAGATAGGACAGTATGGAAGTCAGTCCTCTTTTCCTACCCAGAATATGAAAACAGCATGATGGTTCTGTATGTATGTTTGGAGATTAAGTATCAAACTATTTAGTCTTCTTACATATTATGTACTAGCTTTTATGTCCCGCCGTTGGCCAAGAATGTAAATTAGTGAAGGAATAAGCAATCGTTTATATAATATTGTCACAAAAAATATTTGCTAATTCGTAGTATGAAAAGTAGTTTGAAATTTAATTGAGTTTAAGCGGTGTAAAATCTTAAAGTGATGGCCACAATCCATTTGCTTTTATATATAAGCACATACAATTTCTGCACGCATGGACTATGGGAAATGATTTTAAATATGACTTATTATAAAAAGACAACGTCGTAAAGAGTATGGATTTGGCCACAACCCCTATTTTTATATATTGTCATCGAACGCAAATAATGTGTTTTAAATATTTAGTAATTTTGGATGATGGGAAATGGTTTAAAAATTGATTAAACAAAAGTACTGAAAATATTCTAGTGTTGGTCCCATCCCATTCGTTTTTATATTTTTCGACAAGTGTGCATATAGTTTATTATAGTTTTGCACAATAAAACTGATAGACTTAAAACTGACACATAAGTCTACATTACAGAAGAAGAAGACTTAAGCTATGTTAAATAGTTTTTAATGTGGATATAAACGTTGTGAAGATCCAGCAATGGCCACAACCCCGATTTTTTATATATTGTCATCAAAATGAAATGTGTAGTTATTGAAAATTAAGCAATATATGATGATATAATAAATGGTGTAAATTTGATTGAACAAAAGTAATGAGAAGATTCTAGTGTTGGTCACATCCCATTCGTTTTTATGTATTTTCATCAAGTATGCATGTTGTTTATAATATTTCGTTACAATAGACTATTAGACATAAAACTAATCCAAAAGACTAAATAAAAAAAGAAGTAGAAGTATAAAACTATAACAAATAGTTTGTAATAAAAACTGACCAATGGTCTACATAGAAGATGAAATAGAAGAATTACACATTAGGAAATGTATTATATAAAAAACTGACCAAAATGTCTTCATAAAAGAAGAAGAAGATGAATTGAACTATAGGAAATATTTTATATAAAATTCACCCAACATCTACATAAAATAAGAAAACGAAGAATTAGACTAAAGGATAGTTTGTTTAAAAATAGTTTGTTTAAAAACTAACCAAAAGGTCTACATAAAGGAAGAAGAAGACGAATTAGACTATAGGAAATAGTTTGTATAAAAACTCACCCAAGGTCTACATAAATTAAGAAAAAGAAAAATTAGACTATAGGAAATAGTTTATTTATGAACTGTCCCAAATGACTTCACAAAAGAAGAGGAAGAAGATTTAAACCCCAAGAAATAGTTTGTAGAAAAAATCACCCAAAGGTCTACATAGAAAAAAGAAGAATTTCACTATAGGAAATAGTTTGTAGGTATATTGAATGTGTATTGTAGTTAACCTAAAATAGTTTAATAATTTTCCTATACAAAATCAGTATATTCTTGGTTTTTAAGTAGTAAGTATTAGGTATGTAGGTACCTACCTACAATGATGTTCTAAATTAATTCGAATTCGATTTATAACAAATTTTATTTGAATATCAGAATGTGTCCGTTACCATAGTAACCATGTTCCAACATGTGAAAAATATCAAATGTTATGGAGACATTTTTTGAATATGTAGGTACCTACATTGGTTTGTTCGATGCCATAAAAATGAAAATTGTCAGAAAAATCAAATATTTTAAACAAATTATGCAATTTTATTACGCCTATATCTTTACTAATAATAAACAGACTTTTACAATATATGTCTTAAAACTTGCTGTAATGTCTTGTGTTTCATTTTATTATTTCATAATCACATTTATTTCAAAGGTATATTATTTTAAAGAACATATTCATTCGGTAGGAAAATTAAATATCGTATGAAAAGATATTAAAATGGCGGGGTTATATGTACATTTGTACAAAACGCTTACTTTAAAAATAAGTTAAACATTATAATTAGACAAAATATTCACCATGTTTTTCACTTAAAAGCTAAGTTATACTTGAAAATATATTTTTTTCGTGTAAATACGTACTTCTAACTTTTAAACTAACAGATATTTGCGTGCAAAATGTACACTTTTTTGACAGATATGACTTGGAAAATTTTGTATGAAAAAAATAATTATTGAAATATCTTTAAAATTCAGCATTTTAATCGCATTATTTTTAGCGTGACACTGCATCAGGTATACTGGTACACGTTCGCACATAAATTAGATTTTTAGATGCTCTTGGTTTTTCAAAAGGCGTGAGACAAACCCACACACACACACACTAACATATTGATTGCTTTATTACTTTAGATGTATAGGCGACTGCCATACAAATAATTTATTGTATTAAGCGATGTCGTCTGTAAATTCAATTTTTATAAAAATTGATAAAAAAAATTGAAATGTACTTCTACAATAATGATATTTTTTATAGAAAATTAAATTATCTAGTTGGAGTGTTTCGGATTTTTTCTATATTTTAAAAAAAATGGTAATATAGGCAGTTAAACTCATAAATTTATCATAAAAAAATATTTTTCTTAATAAAAAAGGTTTTTGTAAGTCTGGAATTATTTTTGAAAAAAACAATTTGAGATTTTATATTTGTCTATATTTATACCAATTATCAGCGTTCTAGCTTTTATGGTTTCTGAGATATATGGAAAAATAAACCAAAAATTCAAAAGTTGATAACCCCTGACTGAAACAAAAATTCACAATTCTGAGTATAAAAGTTTTGTAGGCCTATAACTGTTTATATATTCTGAAATTTTGGGCTCTGTAAATTGGGCGGATCAAAAGTTATACGGGGGGGGGGGGACACAGACACACACACAGACATGCACACGAAATGTTCTACTCCGAATTCTGAGTAAATCCGTATATGCTACATATATGCTGCGAAGCCTCTAAGTTGGTGTTTTTTTGACTTCAAAGTTGGAAAAGCCGTGAAAAAAGGAGTCCCCTGCATACAATCTCGCGTATTTTGGATTTAAACTGCCACTTTCATCAAGAGAATTTCATTCTCTTCAACGAATCGACAGTTGGATTATTTGGAACTTGATTATACAAACATACATACCATCACGCCATATCCCTTACGGGGTAAGCAGAGAGAACTGAGCGCCATATTTCTCAATTTTTGCACACATTTTTAGCTTCCTTTACATCCATGCATCGATGCATCGTCTCATACATGCTCGTCGATTTTTCAAGCTTCTTATATTTTCTTCTTTCAAGATATCATTTAAATGGTCAAGCCATCCCTTTCTGGGGCAACCCCTGCTATTCACCCCATCTCTTTCACCCATGTATATTTTTTTGGTCAGTCATAATTCATTCTTTCAATATGTCTAAACCACTTCAAGGAATTCACTTTAATTTTATTTATAATATTCTTCTTTATCTTGCATTCTCTCCTTATGTCCTCATTTATCATTCTCTCATATATCGTTCTTTTACATATTTACTCTTCTTAGTGATCTCATTTCCACAGCATTTATTCTACTTTCATGCGTCTTTTGCCACGTCTTTGTTTCACTGGCATGCGCATCAAAGTAGGCATTACAATTGCATTATGTAGGTACGGCAATTTTGGCTTCCTTTGAATAATTGTAAGTTAAGTGGTTAAATTTGATATATTTTTATCTAAACAGTATGAGGCGTGTTTCATTTAGGTATTTGGTATCTGTAGAGTTATTAAATGTCTCAGTGATGTATTGATTTTTTGGTTGAGTCTGTGTCGAAAAAAAACGTGTAGATGTTATCTTGATGTAGCGCTACACCTCATTAGTGTACTCTGGCGCACTTTATAGCGCCACTTTATCTTTAACCTTACACACCAGCTTCATAAATTTAACCAATTTATTCTAATGAGAATCAAGTGAACCGCAGACTCTCTATATTACCAACCAAACACAGGAATATTATGATCGTATACTAACTTACTGGTATATTTTTCTAGTTTATTATGTGACCCCAAATAAACTGAATAAAAAATTTAAAAAAATATATGTATATCAAATACTTAAGTACCTACCTATGTAAAAGAATATTTTAACGCATTTTTTGTGCTTAATGAGCGTAATACATGAAATACGAAACCAATTTAATTTTTAATTTTAAACCAAGCTTTGGCTCTTACTCGATCGCAAAATATCAACCGCGCCCTAATATGTACAGATTCCCGTAGTGCTCTTCAAAAAAATTCATCCAATCCTCTAAATTATCCAGAAGACAGAATCACATGTTCTATTAAAAGTTTTCTATATTATCTCAAAAACGACGAATTTGACATAGTTCTATCATGGGTCCCTGGACATCTTGGAATTGAGGGCAATGAAAAGGCTGATGAACTTGCGAAATTGGGAACTACTTCGGGCACAACTCCAGATAACTTTATAATCCCAATCTCAGATCTTTTACCCCGCCTTAAATCAAATATGCTTTTCAAATGGGATGAAAATTGGTACAAAACAAAAAAATATAAGGGTTCTTATCATGCAGGTATCCAACAAAAAATTTCCTCTAAACCATGGTTTTTAATAGAAACATATCTAAACGATTAATATCATGTATTTCTAGAATGAGAATTGGCCATTGTTCAATTGCCTCCCATCTGTATAAAATTAGAGTTCTAAATAGCCCACTTTGCCAGTGTGGTGATGAGAATGAGACAATTGATCATGTATTTTTTAACTGTAAAAATAAATCCGCCTTCAAAAATATATACAAACAATTAATTAAAATCACTCACCAATCTCCACTTAATATCCAACATCTTTTGTCTCTTAATAATTCACGTGTACTGTCCGTTATTTCAAAATTCCTTTCATTGAATGACATAAATTTATAATAAAATTAACTTTTCTCCTCTGACATGAAATAATTAGCACATAGCACTCTTTACAGGGTAAATTGCCTTAAACTAAAAAAAAATTTTTTACGGAATAATTAAAAGCGGAGCAAAAAGTTAAGAGTTTTTTTTCGGAAGAAACAAAGTAGATATAATGAATTCGAGAAAGTAATTGTACCTACATATTAATTGTGACGCATTATTTCCAAATAAAGATCAATACAAGATATGTATAGGTAGGTCATCATCATCATCTGTGGCTCCACAACCCAGGTCGGGTCTTAGCCTCCTGCAGAGCCCGCCTCCATGACTGTCGATCCTGCGACGCATTGCGCCAGTTATGGACGCCGATGTTGTTCGCATCCTTCACCACTCCGTCCAGCCATCGAAGCTTCGGCCTTCCAACTTTTCTTCGTCCCCCCGGTGCACCATTCATGATCCGTCTTGGGACGTCCTCCTCGCTCATTCTTTGGACGTGTCCAGCCCATCTGAGTCTTCTTATTCTTATTTCTGTCACATTGGTTGCCTCCTTGTATAGATCATACAATTCGTAGTTGTGCCTGATACGCCACTCTCCATTGTCACAAGTCGGGCCGTAGATCCTCCTCAGCACCTTCCTCTCAAAAATTTTTCCAGGGCTCTTTCATCAGATTTAGCGATTGCCCAACATTCTGATCCATATGAGAGTACTGGCCGAATTAGAGTCTTATAGAGGAGGACTTTCGTTTTTCTGGTGAGGTGACGAGACTTCATGTGCCTCTGCAACCCATAGTAGCACCGATTTGCGGACACTATTCGGCGTTTAATTTCGGTTGAGACATTGTTGTCACTTGTCACCATAGTACCGAGGTACACAAACTCGCTAACAGTTTCGAGTGTGTAATCGTCGACTCGCAAATCTGGCGGTTTTCGACGTTCATGCACTGGCATATACTTTGTCTTTCCCTCGTTTACCATCAACCCCATATTCCTTGCTGATGCAGCCAGGGCTTTAAATGCAATTTTTAAATCATTTTCCGAGCGTGCAATGATATCTATATCATCAGCGTAGGCAAGGAGTTGCACAGATTTATTGAAGATATGGCCACCAATTTACCAATACCCGAGTCTCGGATGGCCTTTTCCAGAGCCAAGTTAAACAGTGTGCACGCAAGTGCGTCTCCCTCCCTCAGTCCGTTGAAAGTCTTCAGGGGTTCAGACACGTCCTGTTGTATTCTAACTCGACATTCGACGTTGGACATTGTGAGCTTCACTAGGTTTACTAGTTTCTTGGGGATATTAAACTCATTCATGGCTCTGTAGAGTTTTTCTCGGTTTACTGTGTCGTAAGCAGCCCTAAAGTCAACAAATAGATGGTATGTGTCAACGTTGAACTCTATAGTTTTTTCCAGTATCTGTCTCAGGCAGAAAATTTGGTCAGTTGTGGACATTCCCTTACGGAACCCAGTTTGATATTTTCCGATAATGCCATCCGAGTATTTCCCCAGTCTGTCACACAAAATATTTGACAGGATCTTGTATGAGACATTCAGCAGAGTAATGCCTCTGTAATTAGAGCATTTTATGGGATCTCCTTTTTTATGGAGGGGGCAAATTATTCCACAGTTCCATTCACTTGGCAAGGTTTCGGAGCACCAAACAGATTTTATTATAGAATGTATGTGGATGTGGAGCTTCTCCCCGCCATATTTAATCAATTCCGCGGGAATATTGTCTGTTCCAGGTGATTTATTATTATGCAGGCTTTTAATGGCACGCAACACCTCCTCTATTGTCGGTGGCGGCTCAGTATTGCTGGCATCATCGCTGTAGACGTCCCTAGTACCCGTTAGGCTCTCACTCCCACTTCCATTCAGAAGAGTGTCAAAATATTCCATCCATCTGTTCAGAATTTGCTGTTTCTCACTCAGAATGTTTCCCACACTGTCGTGGCACATCGTAAGCCTGGGCTTGAACTCCTTTCTCTGTTGGTTGACCCTCTGGTAAAAGAGTCGGCTCTTGTTATGGGCGTTCGATAGTTCAACTTCTCTGATCTGATTTTCAAGGAATACACGTTTTTTCTTTCTATGCAGTTTCTTCTCCTTCTTTCTCAGGTCCCTATATTCTAATACTGCCTGACGTGTATGGTATCGCTGTTGCATTCTGAGGTATGCATCATTCTTTAAATTGGTCGCGTAATGTATAGGTAGGTACTAAACCAAATACTTACACTCGTCATCAAAGACAAATATCAGAATTGAGAAGGATTCATGCCTCAATTCTTGTCTTAATATGAAATCATATATTTATATCTTTTAACAAAAACGATACTTTATTTCAAATAAAGAGAAAAATTGAGGGCTGAGACCTCCTCGATTATCATATTTATCTCTGAATACGGGTGCTTTCCCAACTAATCATAAATATTTTCACAATTAAATTTGACATTGAAACATTCGCAGTCTCTTCCATTGGGAACGTATAGAGCTTCAAGCTTTGTTAATACCCGGAGTGGCTGCTCGTCCGACGACACAAGGAACTACTATCAGTCATATTTCATACTGCGGCTCCTGAAATTTGACAGTGTATATTTTTAATAATATATTTTTCCCAGAAAAGATGAGCTGCCGGTATGATTACCTATAACCTCGGGAACGAAGTGGTAAAAGGACGCCTAGGATAGAGAAGGGTGGAAAAAGTTGAAGGAGACCTACAGCCAAAAGTGGAGAGATGGCTGAGAAAAATATAAAATAATCTTTAATGCATCCTTATACAATATGCATCCTTATGCATTAAAACCATTCACTCAAGTGAAAACATTTAGCTTACTATTTAACACAAGTCAATTGGAGCATATGTAGGTCAGTCACCTGGAATCCACAATATAATAAACACATATTTTTGAGACACATCAAGTACACATTTACTAAGAACTACAAACATGAATTTCAGACTTTACAGACAAGATGAATGACCTCAGACTTAATTTATGCCGCTAAGAATTCGCCATTGTACTGATGTCTTACCACATATTATAATAGATTAGAGATGGTAGGTACGTGGACATATTCCAGGTCCAGGACCCCTTTCAGGAGCCAATTTTAATTATTTATTTTTAAATCCTTACAAAATAATTATATAACAATAGGTAGGTATATTAATGTGACAAAATATTAAATATATAAGGATCCCAACAAGACGAAGCATGTATATGGGAAACATAATCAAAATAGATTAAAAATAACATTTCGCAAATCACGAAGAATTGTGAGCCATCCCCAAAAGATCCACGCGAATCAACATAGCTAATATAAAATAAAATATGCGGAATAGTTACCTCTACAACAGCATATTTTTTATCACCAGTTTCTGAAACAATTCAAGTGCAAGTTTGAATCGTATGATCTTCCCTCAACCAATGAGTCCGAATATCAATATGGACTGTACCAATCTATATTATTAATTTTTGAAAGTTTGTATCTATGTATGTATCTTTGTGTTGAATGCGCTCCTAAACCGTTCATCCGATTGCAATGAAACTTTGGTGAATTATCGAGAGTATGCCCGAGATGGTTTCTTCATCGGGTATGAGGTCATTTTACTTATGAAGGTGGACTATCCTGGGAACCGTTCATCCGATTGCAATAAAATTTTGGTGAATTGTCGAGCGTATGCCCTGTATGGTTTCTGGATTAAAACATTTTTCTTCTTCTTCTTCTTCATCGGGTAATAGGTCATTTTACCTATGATGGTGGACTATCCTGGGAACCGTTCATCCGATTGCAATGAAACTTTGGTAAATTGTCGAGCGTATGACCGGGATGGTTTCTGGATTAAAAAAATGTTCTTCTTCTTCATCGGGAATTAGGTCATTTTACCTATGAAGATGGACTATCCTGGGAACCGTTCATCCGATTCCAACGAAACTTTGGTGAATTGTCGAGTGTATGCCTGGGATAGTTTCTGGATTGAAATTGTTTAGTTCTTCTTCTTCTTCATCGGGTATTAGGTCATTTTACATATGAAGGTGGACTATCCTGGGAACCGTTCATCAGATTGCAATGAAACTATGGTAAATTGTCGAGCGTATGACCGGGATGATTTCTGGATTTACAAAATTTTCTTCCTCTTCTTCTTCATCGGGTATTAGATCATTTTATCTATGAAGGTAAAATGACCTAACACTCTGGGAGAAGAAGCTCCAACTGTCTTTCCATCTCTTTGCAGGTCTTCCAGGACAGTTTCTGGATTTAATTTTTTTTCTTCTTCTTCTTCATCATGTATTTGATCATTTTACCTATAAAGGTGGAGTATCCTGTGAGAATAAGGTCCAACTGTCCTTCCATCTCTTCACAGGTCTTCCCAGGATTACCGAAGGGACGGGAGGTACCGAAGGGACGGGAGGTACCGAAGGGACGGGAGGCACCGAAGGGACGGGAGGTACTGAAGGGGCGGGAGGTACCGAAGGGACGGGAGGTACCGAAGGGACAGGAGGTACTGAAGGGACGGGAGGTACTGAAGAGACGGGAGGTACTGAAGGGCCTGAAGTGACGGGTGGTAATGAAGGAGCATATTTAATTATACAGACAATACGAAGATTGCCGGGGGTTCACTAGTGCAAAATAAATGAAATATTTTCGAAGCCGAGTATGAAAATCCATATCTTTCTATTTGTTATGTAATCATTAAAAATGGTTATTTTAATGTACAGAACGAGTGTATGATATATTTTTGTCACTAGTTTTCTGTTTTATGGTGCTGACGCCATAAGTTACGAAAATGTCCTTTGCAAATAATTAGAGGAATCCTGTCATAAATAACGCTATGTCGTCATCCAGTATAAAATCGTGTATGCAAAACTTGGCTTCAAAGACTCTACGTAATAATTAATTCCTTGAGAGAGCTTTTCATTTTGTTTGTTCGCAAAATGTCTAATTGTTTGTTTCATTTAAATTTTAGCCGTTAAATACACCACTCCACGTATAATATTATATGTACTGTAGATACTTCGTATAATTAAAACAAATATTTCTCAAAACCCCGTATTTATATATGTATATAAAATGTACATGGTCTAGTCCAGTCTTATTTTATACTAGTTGCCTGTAATACATGAGACCCAACTGTCGATGGTGATAGTATGTATAATTGAAGAATACGTACCAAACTATAAACAAAAATTAATAAATATTGTAAGATATTTTGTTTTCTATTATCAAATATTTTTCCTACCCAGAATATGAAAGCAGCATGATTGTATGTATGTATGTTGGAGATTAAGGGCCGTATTTATAAACCATTCTCAGTGCTCAAGTCACTACTTAGCACACAGAAATGTATGGAATTTGTCGTGCTAAGCATTGAGAAAATTCTTAGTACGTTTTATAAATTCGGGCCTAAGTATCAAACTATTGAGTCCCCGTAGATATTGTGTAGTGTATACTGCCTTACAATTTGTATGAAATGATGTCACTAAATTCAATTTTTATAAACTAATCTCGCGTCGAAACGGTCGTCCTATTATAAGGAAAATACACATGTAGAACCATAATCATTTTTGTCTGATTAAAAAATACCTAGTACAATGGAGTTCTACACGTAAAACACCGTCAGTAGGTATTGACAATTAAAAAAAAATGATAATAAAACGTATCACGTAATAATCACGTTAAATCATGCGTTAAGTCCTTTTCTATCAAAATACATGATTTAAACAAAATGAGATTGGTAAAATAAAAATAAAACTACCAACCTATAACCAAATTACATATACCTATATGATTTTGCGAAGACATACAAAAAATGAATGAAGAAAAAAATATGGGTTCGTTGTGTGGTAACTGCATCATCAGATTTCTGTATCATGTGATTGTTGAGATAAAAGTCATTTTTAAATCGGACGATTTAAGACGTTGGATCTTAAATCAAATGACTTACTGCTATGGCACAAATCATGCTAAATAAACACATCTAAAGTTTAGGTATTTTGTAAATTTACTCTCCGAGGTATCATGATAAATGTTTTTTCTCAGAGCCACATTTATTAATCTCGTGTAAAAACCGCACCGTATTCTATATCAATTCTAATAACACAATCAAAATGAAGCAATCATGCAAAGAAACAGACTTACTACCTACTTTAAAATTTATTGTTTTTTCTGGGCTGCAGCTTTGATTTAATGTGCTCATTTATTTTTCGACATTGCTGAAACAAAAAGACGAAAATATACTTCAGTTTGGTTCTCCGTGATACTAATGAAACCGCAAAACTTACCTATGGTCAGTGGTGTAGCAGATTGTAATATTCTTTTCTTCCAAAGAATATTTTTCTTTAAATGGTGGTTAAAATCGTAGCTAATAAATAGTACTTGGTAAAATTACAAGTCATTTTTATTACATTTATTTGGGTACAAATGCAATTAGTCATCAATATTACAATGTTTATTAATCAGGGTTTCAAACCAGAATGGAATCCTATATTTATCACTTTTGAAGGTAAACTTTTTACTGTGCCAAATCACTAATATTAGAATTTAATTACTTTCAATAAAAAGGTAAACAATAAATATTATGATCAATTTTTTTTAATAAAATGAATATGTCCTTGTTAAACAAGTACATATACATCTTCCTACGTTCCCTAAAATAAGCAAATAAATGCTTGTGCTGTGAAACAACTATGTTAGTTTTATTGAACAACCTTGTACTTACTAATATACTTTTGTTTTGACTAAAACATCTAATAAAAATAGTTGCATGTAACACATGAGATCCAACAGTCGATAGTGATATTATGTATAGTTGAAGAATACGTACCAAACTATTAACCCATAAATCAAAATTATTGAATATTTTGTTTTCTATACAAAACATGTAGGTATGTATGAAAGGATAAGATAGTATGATGGTAAGTCCTTTTTTCCTACCCAGAATATGAAAACAGCTTGATGATATGGGGTATGAATGTTTGGAGATAAGATATCAATCTATTGAGAGTCCCCGTAGATATATTGTGTAGTATATAAGTACTGCCATAAAATTGTATGAAACGATGTCGTCACTAAATTCAATTTAAAAAAAATTGGAAAAACAAGTTTCTGTAGTACCTACCTAATGTGCATATTTTTTACAGAAAATTAAATAATCTAGTTGGGGTGTTTCGGCGTTTTTTTTAATATTATTTATAATTGGAAATATAGGCAGTTAAATTTACTATAAAACATAATATTCTTAGTAAAAATGATTGAGAAACTTTGGATTTAAAAAAAAACAATTTGAGATAGTGTTACTGTCTATTTTTATACCAATTTTCAGTGTTCTAGCTTTTATGGTTTTTGAGATATATGAAAAAATAAAGCGAAAATTCAAAAGTTGATAACTAGTGTTTTTTGACTTCAAAGTTGGAAAAACCAAGAAAAACTATACTACTGCATACAATTCTCTCACACGGGACTAAGATTAACTATAAATTCTCTTGAATAAATCGACAGTTGGAATATAAAATAAGATATCAATATTTTACAAAGTACCATATAATCTGTAAATAGAGTCATATACACCAAGAGGGCCTAGCAGATTGGGGGGACGAAATTGTGAGAATTTAATCGTCATAGTGCCGAGCACATATTATTATAATCTGTGGTGCCGAGGCACTCACATTTGCCCATACAAAAGTGCCAACGACTTTTTATTTAATTTACTATTAAAGAATATTATTGCTTTCGATTCTCACTACCTTATTAAATTATTACTAAAAACTCGTGATGTATCCTAAATCATTCAAAGTCTTTAGTCAAAAATGATACCTTCACAAGGATTAAAAATGAAAACAGAATTCATTAAACGCTATGCATTTTAAGATCATTACGTCAAATAACCCCACTGACAATATGTTTATAAGAGAGTATTAATTAAGTATATCAATAAATTCAATTGAAGATTTTAATGCGAAGTGTAAATTTTTTCTTTTAAATAGATTTAAAGTAAAATTTACGAACGTGCAATTTAAATTTTTAAATAATATTTAAAAAATATATATTAATGGCGGAACCTTGCCTGATTTTTTGCATAAGTTTTCTAGCTATGCCACTGCCTATGGCTTATGAAATAGCTTGTCTTTTGTCGAAACGTACATCGGCAATCTGCAATAATTGATCTCACCTCTCATTCTGCGGGGAACGTCGGAAAGAGACACGAGATCAGACGAAAAGACTCGACTTTCATTGTGACGTCGAAGGTGCTACGGATGTTGTGCCGGCTAAAAGGCGTCGGGACGCCAACAAACGGCGTCGACGTCGTGTAGTGTAGTCGGGTCACGTGAAGATCTTTCCTGAGACTTATAATAAATATGGGTAAGACATAATTATCCTGTGCAATTGCACTACTTAGCTATTATTAAAGCTTTGGATACATCGTCGTACTATCTTACATTAGTTGAAGCTTTTATAAGTTTTGGATTTTTTATGCATATTATCAATGTTTTCTTTGTTTTGATAGTCAATAGGTATAGCTAACTTTACTATTTTTTTTATTTATTTCTTCATTCAAAAGGTATATTTAATATGCAGGTAAAAATATGTATTCCTAATTATTTAACATTCAGTCAGTAATTATTCAATGTATGTTTTTTTTCTAATATTTTAAAATATAATTTACTTGTTTTAGTTTCTTGTTTTATATAGTTTCTACCTATTTTCTAAGATTTTGTTTTTAGGTATATAACTTTTTCACTTTTTAGACGTGTATTTGTTTTATATAATTGTTTCTAGTTCACATGGTATTTAATTTATTGTTTTTAATTATAACCTAGCTCCAGATTCACTTGTTTGCTATCCATGGAAAAAAAATCTAACTTGTCTTTGTATAAATACTCTGTTAAACTTATGTATATTTACTACTTGAAAATGTGCTTAGCACGAAACCGGTTGTAGGTTATAGTCTTAAATAAATAGTGGAATTGATTATAAACAAGTTTTTTTATTTTTATTTATTAAAAATATTAATTAATGAAAATATAAGATTTTTAAATTTCGTCAGCCATTGCTGCTCAGTTGATTTGATATCCGACTACTGAGCCAAAGGTCCCGGGTTCGATTCCCGGTGGGGATACCATTTTTGATTGTGTTTTCAGTCTGGATCTGTAAGATGACAAAAGGTATAATAAATCTCCAGAATGTATTAACTAGTTATTGTGTACGTGTTAAATCAATACTTGACTCTATCTTCTTCTTCAGCCCGTTCTTTTCCATTCCTGGACATATGCCTCCGCCTTGATCCTACACAACTCCCTGTCTTGGGCACACTGTATTTATCTCCCTCCGGCACATTTCTTGATGTCATCAGACCACCTTGCCTGGGGTCGGCCGACCTCTCTTCGGTTTGTTCTTGGTCGCTATTCTACGATCTTTTTGGTCCATCGTGAATCCTGACATGTGGCAATATGCCCAGCCCAGCTCCACTTAAGACCAGCGACTCTTTCCGCTACATCGTTTTTTTTTGGTTCTTCAAAAATACGCCTCTTCAACATTCATACATCGTCTCATACATGTTACATTTTTACATTACATTTCAAGCATCTTAAATTTCATTTCATGTAAGTCTATTGAAAAACAAAGAGTTCAAGAGATTTTATTTTCATTTATCATTATTCTCTTATGATTATTTTTTTGCACCAACACAAACCAAAATTCATTAACACTGTGCGTACGAAAATGATAAATGTAGTTCGGACTATGTATGCATGAGGTGTATATCGGCCTTAACTGCAGAATTGTGAAATTGCATCACGAATTTCGTACGTCATCTTGGATTTATAACCCACAAGGTGAATTTTATTGCACGTCAAAGCCAACATGACAAACTGTTTCAAAAACCAAGTTATAAACAATAAAAATATATGAATCGATACCTTATGCTTAATATTTTTCAAGAATCTATTCGTTAAATTGTACAAATGCATTTTAAAATGGCTGGGTTATTTCTACTCTACAGTTTCTTCCGAACTAACACAATTTTTTTTACACGGCAACCTTTGCAGACTGGTCGGACGTGAAGTAGAAGAACAAAGTACGAATTCAATTCCCGTGGCTGCTGATTTGCTGCGCTGGATACTGGGCCCATTCTCACGCCAGCCTAGTTTACGTCATCGTACAAGAAGAAGATTTCCATACTCAAAACTTACAATATATTCCGAACAATAATAATTTTTGTATGTATTTTTAAATCTGTATAATCGAATAAACCAGCAATACTGTAAGTCCTTCTTTTCATTTCATCAATCCTATAGTCTATTTCTTATTTATTTTGGAGTCAAATCACATTGATATTAATTACAAAAATATAGATCTTTAATTGAACACACAACCGATTTCATTAAGTCATATCCTTCTGATATTATAGATAGTATTAATATAAATATATTATAACTAAACATATAAACTAGATTAATTTTATTAACACACAAAGCCTATAAATTGGTGACCCCGACGTGATAAATTGTCACTTTTAAATGATATTTTTATAATATTTACTTTAAAATGGTGATCTTTATTTCTATACTGTTGATTTAAGCGTGTACTGGTTTCTTATGACATATACATTCTAAAAATGAGTGGGTTGTGGCCAAAACTGTAATTTCCACAAGAAGTCTATGCACTTTACACATATGATATCAATATGAAGTTGATAGGACTTATAGTTCGGTTTAATAAATTAAATTGTTTAAACATGTCTCAAAGTTTACTTCCAAAATATCAACAACAATAAATATTGGATTGGAAGTAACAATTTAAAGATGGCAGAGCGATTGGCGCGCTGGATTAGTAAATGATCTAGTAGTGGCGAGTTCAAATCCTACCTCGAACTTTTTACCATCTAGAGTTAAAGCATTTTTGATGGTGACCTCAGCTTATTCTCAAGCGAAAAGATTTTTTATGAATAACATATATAGAACCTTCGATAATTGGATTGACTCAATAAGAAGGCATAATTGGTAAACGTTGTGCAAGTGATCATGTAAACCAGCCGATGATCGGTTGAAAGCCGTGTAGGTGCTTTGATTTTCCGGTTCTCCTATAATATTGCAACATCGTCTCTATTGAGATGTTAAAAATTTGTCAAAAAATATCATTTTTGCTTAGTTTAGGGATTGTATGTAGATGTATGAGTATAATGTGTACATTTAAACAAGTAATTGTTTCAAGGACATTACATATTCCGTAAAAAAAGTTAGTTGGTCGTAAAAAAAGTGTTATTGTTGGTCGTAATTTTATCTGGAGTCAAAATATTTATGATAATATGAGTGGCCTTTTCAGATGTGTACAATGGTGGTGCAGGGGTGCAAGACGAGTGGATAGGGTGGGGGGTGGTATGAGACGCAAGTTAAATAAATAGTTTATCGCCAGAGAGCGCCACCTGACGTCCTCTTGGTATTGCAGGCATGCTTAAAGCCAATTCATTCAGAACCAAACCTCGTTCTTTTCCGCCATTTTGTATGTAAAACTTTCCATCCAAGACTTACATATGGCCGGGCGCAAATTCGGTCAGGAGAAATTGACGTTCAATTTTAAATATTGTTTTGCCTCGGGGCGTTGCGAGCCGTGAGTTCGGGTTCGATTAAATGTAACGTAGACACTTCCTAGTGTTCAATATTACAACTGACGGGCAGGGCCGCATCTACTGAAATTATTTTTTAAATTAATTTTAAATATGTTAATTTTTGCACCGAATTTGGAGATTGGCAAATTTCATAAATATTTATTAAATTATTGTTGTTTTATAGTTCTTGAACCACATTCCTTCTGCCTCGATTCTCATTCCCTCCTTCCTTTCTTCTTTACTGTAATCAGTCGGGTTCGATTAAATGTTCCTTTCTTCTTTACTGTAATCAGTCGGTTTTAATAATATTTTTACTCCTCACTACCACAAGTGAATTAATGATAATAAGGGAAATCTTAAGGTTATTATTTTTATTACACATTATCCACTAGTATCATGCTTAGATTTATTTTGAAAGTTTCATCACAATGTGTATGTGTGTGTGCAGTGTACTATGTGTTTATATACTATAAACGGCGTGTTTATTCTACTTTATCAATTAAACACTAAAAATTACATTATATTACTTTCAAATTTTGCAAATTTGTATATCTAATACTCGCTTAGACCATTAGATTTTGAAAGATGATCAGTGCTTCTAATTTTTTTAACTGTCAAATACTTCAAAGGAATTCGATGCTCAGATAACTTAATAATTGATATTTTTATTTTAAAAATGCCCAAAAGACAAATCGCTTACATAAAATGACATTAAAAAATTATCAAGTTTTCATAATAAAATTAATTCGCTACTCCCACCACCACCCGCTCTGCATATGGGGACTGAAATCGCCCCCTTCACAGAACGCTAAGTGAATGACAAAAAAAAAATGCATAGCACGAAAAGTACCTCATGGAGCCCTCTAGATTAGCAATCTCGGCACCATAGTGCAAAAGGACAATCGACGAATATGAATGGAAGATTCACACTCGTGAATCAAAAAATAATATCAAAAATAATTTAACAAACTCATTTCTTGAATACTTTCTGAGTGACTTGTTAATAAGGAGTATTTTGAAAAGAACGATATACTTTGTGCAGAATTTATTTGAGTTGTTTGGAAGAGATTGTCTAATAATATAAACCATCTTATAAACGTACATTTGTTTGTGCATAAATTAAAAAAAAATATATCTTCATCTTTTTCGTTTTCGTAAATATTTAAAATTTACAAAATATTGACGCCCAAATTGTGCTGAAAATGAATAAGTATTTTTTGTTGTTTTTCTTCTGTAATAATTTTTTTTTCTATATATTTGGCCCTCCAGATCTCTTTACATCCGACGCAATAGTCCCATTTGAACCTATCGTAGACACAGCCCAGCGGACGGGTAGATTGTCTGGGCGCTTGATGTGTTTGAGTGATGAAAAATTTATGAAAGAAATCTATTGGCCATAAAAGATTGTACCTAAGGGATGGCGAAAAGCGGTACGCGAACAAAAAAAAAAAAAACAGTTCGTATATCGGAAATGAAATCTTTATTGGACGAGAAACACAGTATTCGTAAATGAACTTAGGATAATATAATCTAATATAATATGAGTATATTTTCAAACGATATTGATATAATTGGTTTCATGTATGTTTGCGTGTATTGTTTTGAGTCACGCAAAAGCGAACGGTTATTTTATCACGAACTTTAAAAGTATTATTGTAATATTATACATATTATTAGATACTTATACACAAATAATGTTTTGTAGCATGTAATATTCTTTACAACATTTTTATATTTATGTAAACAATTAAATAGATGAAGAGATTCCATGAAATAATATCAATTGTTGTTCATATAAATATGTAATTTTTTGCATTGATTATAAAGTGAAAAACGAATTGCCAACATCAATCAAATTATGTGATTAAATAAGACCTATCTAAACACACTAGAAGAGAGCCTGAAAACATTGAAAAATACGTGGTTGTTGGTGGAGTATTCAGATAAAAAAGGTTTCACCTGTCCTGAAGAAGCAGAAAGAGACCTAGGATGAAGAAGCAGAAGCAGAGGGAGACCTAGGATGAGATGGCTGGACGACATTGAGGGAGATGTAAGAGCGATCGGACAGACAAATTGGAGGAGACTTGCTGCCGACAGGGCGGGATGGAGGCAGTTTCTTGAGGAGGCCAAGGCCCACACCGGGCTGTAGCGCCATTGCTGATGATGATAATTCATGAAACAAAAATTTTCAATTTTTCATTGGTTGTTCCCAATAAAACAAATCCTACACCGAGTGATTTCTTTTGATTTATTCGATAAATTAAATCAAAAAAATATCTTAATAATTTCTTATATTTATCTCGATAAATCAAATAAAAAACATGCAACGAGAGATATTCAGTTTTTATTTGTTTATTTCGCTAAAATAACTGAAATAATATCCGCGCAGCGAGAAATTTCAGTCTCATTTTCTCGATAGTAATGCGTGCGAATGAAATGGTGAAGTATGAAGTTTTTTTAATAGTAAAACTAAAATATTTTTCTGATTTTTACGCCTATTTATCGGGAGCCGCAGCTTGCCCAAGGTTGCTCTAGCGGAATGTTTTTTTTTAAATAAACGCTCCAAACTTCAATAGAGTGAACGTACAATGGACATGACAAATGTGTTACTTCCAGTAGCTCTAACAGATTACTTGAAATCTATTTGTGGACTATATATTTGACGAGAAAAAGTTAGCATGATCTTAATAAAATGAGATTTTGGGAATATACGAAGTCAGAATAACAGGAGAGCATGTATGAAGTGACGAATGGATGTAAATGAGGTTAAACATGTATGTCAAGATAGAAGAGTCTGGCGTTGGGTTCTCTCTGCCTACCCTAAATCAAATTGCAACACGGCGTGATGGTATGTATTTTTTTCAAATGAATATGTCCCTGTTAAACAAATACATACCTATACACTATACATCTTCCTACGTTCCCTAAAATAAGCATAAATACTTGTGCTACAGGTGAATGAAATCAGTTGAGGCAGGATTCGAACTCGCGATCACTGGATTGCTAGCCCAGCGCGCTAACCACTCGGCCATCGACCCATCATTATGTAGACTATATAAAAAGAAAATAATAATATTAAATGAATTAACCTCGAAATACTGCTACATAAAAAGTGAATACATTTGATTTGTGCTGAAATCTTATAATCAAAAGCACACTGAATCAAACTAAAACTATCAGATCCTCATGGGACACTGATAATTCCCAGTTTTTAAAATTGAATTATAAACTGTATGTACACTTGTGCGGAAACTATGCGGGCCCGACACTGAGCCCCGAGGCACGCTTAACTTTGAGTTCATGTCGGTAATTAGTAAAATTACCTGGAATACCTGCCTCTCTATTTTTACCTAATAACACAGTATTACAGCAATATTTTATATTTAAACTGTCTCAGAATATTTTATATGTGATATATAATTTAGTACTTAATTTCGTTTAAATTTATTAGAGCCTATGTATTGTAGCGCGTGCTTTAACGTGGGTCATCACACGAAATGGCCGAAGATGGATAATTTATAAACGAGAAATATTAAAATGAAACATGGGTTGTAAAGAGTGAATAAATGAAATTTGATTTTTATTTAAATTTTAAGCGAAATAATGTATTATGTATAATGTATTTTATAGGAAAAACATTACACCTATAAGCAAAACAATCACCATGTGTTATACATTCTTGAAAATACATTTTATTCCTATTGTACTTCTGACATTAACAAATACTTGCTCACGAAAAAGTACGTTTTTTGACATTAAACAAAGAAAATATGTACCTAGTAAGAAAAAAGGCAAATTTCAGTAGAAAATGTTAACATTTTATAAATACGAAATACATTTTAAGTAAACGGAATAATCTCCATGGTTTTTACTCAAGCGCTAAGTTATAATTGAAAATATATGTTAATCGTGTAAATACATACATCTGAAGTAAATAAACAAATGAAAATATACATTATTTGACATTTCCTTCGTTGAAAATATTTGTACGGTAATTGTCGAGAATTTTGAAAAAAATGAAAAACAACACAATAAAAAATTAAAAGTTTATTTTTTATCTGTTGAAAACCGTCACTGGTTGTGAATAAAGTTATGTGCAAAATATTAATCGTTTGAAAAATTCTCGTTTTAGATTGATGCTCGGTCAAATAAACATACACACAAACATACATATTACGCGTAAAAATATTATATTGGGGATTTTATCCTATATTTTTTATTTTTATTTTTTACTTCTCGGGCAACTAACAGGTACTATGTCAAATATTATTTTAACATGCACCCAATAACAAGTTGCCACATTCTGGAGACTTGCGATATTAATCATCTCACAGATCCAGACTGAAAACACAATTAAAAACTGTGTCTCCACCGGGAATCGAACCCGGGACCCTTGGATCAGCAGTCAGATATCTAACCAACTGAGCCACAAAGGCCGACAATATATTGCATCTAGGACAACTGACTAACATTTATTGGCCACGCACCCAATAACAAGTTGTCACATTCTGATTAGAACCCGAGACCTTTCACTCAAGAGTCGGATATCAAACCAACTGAGCCACGATGGTCGACCATAATTATTTATTTATTATATTTGAAAAAAATATATAGCTTATTTGGATTTAAAGAAAATTGATGCGAAACATTTTAAAATCCGTTATCTATTTCAGAATAACTAGAATCGAGACTAGACGACAAATACACGACCTTACTGTTCTTCACAAAATTGTTAATGGTACCATGGACTCGAGACTTTTACAAGGCATACAACTCAACATTCCTAGAAGATCGCTGAGATTCGCCAATAACTTTCATATTAATATACTTCGGACCAGCTTTATGTATTACAGTCCCATCCCAAGAATGTGTAGACAGTATAACGATATGACAAGGGAGTGTCCTAATCTTGACGTGTTTGCGGATTCGCTCTCTGCTTTTAAGAAAAAAAGTTAACTCGCGCGTGTTGTTTTAAGAAGGTCTCAGTGCTATTTGATTGTAATCTGTTTGAAATAGTCTTTTCTCTAACTTATGTATATATCTTTTTTTAACTTCTTATGTACCTATTTTTTTACTTCGGCTTATGTAACTTCTGAAACTTGTTTTTTTTTTGCTTAACTTATGTAACTATTTTTTTTCTTCTTTTTCTATTGAACTTTTTTAACCGAATTTTCTCTTATTTATGTAACTCTTACTTGTGTAACTTACGTGTGTGATTGAATATGGGCTCATGTAATTTTGTGTGCATCCATAATTGAACGTGCAGCAATCATAATAATTACCCATGTTATTTTCTTTTTATGAAAATTGTAAGCTGGATGTCTGTCGATGTACCCTTTTAATAAAATAAAATAAACATAAATAATTATGTAGTGTAGGTACTGTATATATGTTCACGTTTCGTAACATCAATTGACATTTCAACACAATAAGGAGAGATAGAACTATGTATGTTATATGTAGGTACCTGCTTGTAATATTTTAGTATAACGGGTACTACGGGTAGGTATATAAAGTTTTTCCAGACGAGTGGTTTAGACCGCAGCAGGTTGAATGAAAAATATATCGAACGGTGAAATCATTACGATTGCGTAATGGAGTGAATAATAAAAGTTCTTTCCTTATCCGTTATCTTCTTGCTTACAATCCTTCCCAAATTCATATTGTTCAAAGTTATTCATAACAACGAGTTATAGCGAATAAATGATTTGCTAAATCAGTAAAAATGGGAAATTATTTCTATTGAATATTACGGATTCTCTATTATAATAATGAAAGTTTTTAATTATATTAAAAAAACGCCTGAGTTCACATCAAACGTATTGTTAATTTATGGATTCTCCACTGAATTATGTGTTTTTTTTTATTTTTCAAGGTGGCAACAAGTTTTACCAATATTTTTTAAACGTTCCTGGAAAATATTGTAATAGATTTTGGGCTGATTTAGATTTGTTCAAAATAAAATTTGACAAATTCAAATGATTGAATGATTGACCCCTCAAATCATTTATTCACAATACTAACCTTAATATTGATTTTATAGGTGGTCCATGCTTTACTTTGATGTGATTCGTCGCAAAAATATCTGTAAATTTGCGTGAAATTTGCATTAATGCTTAATGATTAGTAAAGAAACAAAATAACTTTTATTTCGCAATGGCGTTAATGGAAAATAAATGTTTTTTAGATTTCTTCACTAAATCTGAAGCATTAATGCAAATGTCACAATATATTTTGTACAGATATATTTGTCTTCTTTAATTTAAAAAAAAAATATTGCTCTACGCCTTACAATATAAACATTATTGAAAATACAAGATAAACACTGAGAATCGGGGTATGCCATTATTTTTCTACAAGAATTTATACAGAACATTATCAAAAAGTTAGGGAATATTTTTCTTTATTAATACCCAAACTATCTAAGTTATTTTTTTCAAAACGATTTAATAAGTAATAATGGTGGTATGTCAAATTGAAAAATAGGTACCCAGGCAGCAGGCGCCATCATAAATGAAACGAGTGGGTTGTGACCAACGCAATACTCCTCACTAACAAGTCATTCTATAAAGTATTCAAATTTTGTATGGAAAATATTTAGCATTTTCATGAAATGAGTTTGTTAAATTATTTTGTATTCAAATAATTTATTATGAAAACTTGATAATTCTTCGATGCCATTTTATGAAAGTGATGTGCCTTTTTACTAATTTGAATATAAAAAATTCAATTAAGTTTCTTGATCTTGGGGTCACTTTGAAATATTAGACAGTTAAAAAAATTGAGAAGCACTATTCAGACATCAGAAGCACTATTTATACATTTGCAAAATTTGAAAATAATCGAATGAGTACTTAAGTCTATAATCGATAAAATAAAATAAAGACGCCGTACATAGCATACAGCACATAGCACACACACACACACAGATAAAATGTGAAGAAACTTTCAATCTGAGCATGATACTAGTTGATAATCTGCAATAAAAAAATACCCTTAAAAATTGCGAAATCATAACTCCCCACTATATCCCCTTGGGTTAGTGAGGAGTGATAACGGTTTTCTTGTAGGCCTAAACGAAACCAAAGCATCTGCAATAAACAACACCTCTTCGGGGTGAATAGCCGTAGAAAAAAAAAACATCTGCAATATGAATAGCGTTAAACAATTTTCATCTGAATCCTGTCAATGAAGAAAGTACCATTCCATGTTTAAATTGTGTCATTGAATTAGAAAGCACATATCTTCATAACAATATCTATGGAGAGCGCCATACGAACAGAATTGTGCCTTGTTTGAATTTTTTATATCTCGTTGCAAAATGTGGACCTCCACGCGTTGGGGTTTATGGACGGAATGCTCCGTGACTGCATGCTAGAAGAACAATTTATTGTAGTGTATATTTTCTATGGACTGCGACGTACAGTTGAAATTATTCAGGAACAAATTAGCATAAGTGTCTTCGTATCTAAATATCGTGTCATTGCAGACATTTTTATCTCAGATGTTTATTCAAATGCGTCTAAGATGAATTATCTAAAATGTAACATTTGAATAAGAGAATGATGAATCTTTAGATGAAATTAATACAACTTTTTTCAGTAGGTAATAAACAAAGCTGGGGGGCAAGTCTGGTTCCTTATTTACCCGCAGGGTATGGAATAATTCCATGTTATAAACCTCATAGCAAGGTTTTGGTGAGCGAAATAACGATTCCACGGAGATTCCACGAATTAGTACCAAATGGCAAGTCCCGTTCCTTATTTATCCAGGGTATGGAATCATTCCATGTTATAAACCTCATAGCAAGGTTTTGGTGAGCGAAATAACGATTCCACGGAGATTCCACGAATTAGTACCAAATGGCAAGTCCCGTTCCTTATTTATCCAGGCTATGGAATCATTCCATGTTATAAACCTCATAGCAAGGTTTTGGTGAGCGAAATAACGATTCCACGGAGATTCCACGAATTAGTACCAAATGGCAAGTCCCGTTCCTTATTTATCCAGGCTATGGAATCATTCCATGTTATAAACCTCATAGCAAGGTTTTGGTGAGCGAAATAACGATTCCACGGAGATTCCACGAATTAGTACCAAATGGCAAGTCCCGTTCCTTATTTATCCAGTGTATGGAATCATTCCATGTTATAAACCTCATAGCAAGGTTTTGGTGAGCGAAATAACGATTCCACGGAGATTCCACGAATTAGTACCAAATGGCAAGTCCCGTTCCTTATTTATCCAGTGTATGGAATCATTCCATGTTATAAACCTCATAGCAAGGTTTTGGTGAGCGAAATAACGATTCCACGGAGATTCCACGAATTAGTACCAAATGGCAAGTCCCGTTCCTTATTTATCCAGTGTATGGAATCATTCCATGTTATAAACCTCATAGCAAGGTTTTGGTGAGCGAAATAACGATTCCACGGAGATTCCACGAATTAGTACCAAATGGCAAGTCTCGTTCCTTATTTATCCAGGGTATGGAATCATTCCATGTTATAAACCTCATAGCAAGGTTTTGGTGAGCGAAATAACGATTCCACGGAGATTCCACGAATTAGTACCAAATGGCAAGTCCCGTTCAGGGTAATCGAAAAGAGAAATGTAAATGGAATGTTTTGATTTCGATAGTGAACCAGACTTGACACCCAGGTCTGATTAAAATATTTTTACAGCGATGTCCGATTTATAAATAATATTAATAACAATTAAGCACTACAAATAATAAATAACACTCAATTATTTTTATTACGATTATACACTCCCTAAAAAGAATCAGCAAATCAATGCGTAAATTGTAAATTATTTTATAGATCTAAATAAAATACACTGATCAATATTTCAATCGGGAAAAATTCACCCATCCAGATACTTAACATATCAAAGGATTAGGCTCTGAGGATTTCACTTTACTACCTATCAACCCTAATTATTCCTGGTTAATGTTGGTTTAAATCTATCTAAAATATTATTGTTCATCTGTAAGCCCGATGACAAATTATTATTATTATCATCGTCTCCATTGGTTGTAAAATTAGATGACATAAATTATCATTGTCAATATATAAATACTGTTTTGGTCCATAGTGAGGCGAAAGGGAACATATTTAAAAACGGACTGAAAAATTAATATTGCTGCTTAGGTGAAAAGGTCAAACAATATGGCTTGTGCCGTGCTAATGTATAATCAATTTATTTCCAAACCTTAGGTTCAAACGTTGGAATATAAAATACCTATTATAGCATGGGTTTAAACTTTGAAATATGAAGTTATTAATGTCGTTTGGGTTCAAAATTTGGAATACTGTTTGTTTAAATGCGAATGGATATTACTAAAAAAATAATACATAGGTACATATTGGCATACCTACATCTTTTTGTTATTGGGTGCGTGTTGAATTAATATTTGGCATAGTACCTGTTAGTTGCTCGAGAAGTAGGTAATGTAAAATAAAATACATAAATTTCGGCCTTCGTGTATCAGTTGCTTAGGAATCTGACTGATCCAAAGGTCCCGGGTTCGATTCCCGGTGGAGACACAGTTTTTAATTGTGTTTTCAGTCTGGATCTGTGAGACGATAAATATTGCAAGTATTCAGAATGTGGCAACTTGTTATTTGGTGAGTGTTAAATTAACATTTGACATAGTACTTGTTAGTTGCCCGAGAAGTAATATAAAATAAATAAATACCCGATGGAAAAACTTTTTCATACAATAATACATATCTAGACGATATGTCTTTAATTTAAATTTATATAATACTAATAATATATATCAAAACATTTAGAAAGGAAATGAGGGGGTTCAGGGAAAGACAAAAAATGGACGTCAGTCAATGTTATTCAATCAAGAAAAAAATGCGTAGCACGAAAAGTAGCCAATGGAACCCTCCAGATTAGCAATCTCGGCACCACAGTGCAAAAGAACAATCGACGAATGTGAATGGAAGATTCACACTCGTGGACTGTCATTGACTTCAGATCTTTTTCAATGAGAAACATCAGGGGTATGACCAAGATCTCAGTAAAATAATAACTTACTGGGAATCTAACAATAGCAAGGCACCGTAACTATGACAAAACTTCTTAATTTGTTCTTATAACAACGTCTTTTCTTGTGTAGGATATCATCTACATTATTTGCTTGATATGTTGACAATAATGTAGACTCTGGAAGTCGTCTTATTGTCGATTGGTTGGTTGGGTGAGAGCGGATATCACATTCCGTGAACCGTTCGTGGGAATTGATTATGGCAGTCCCTCAGCTCCAATCAGCTAATTGGTCTCCGCCAGTGCTTCCCACCTGCGTCAGGGTTCCTTGCAGCCAACTGCACCCGACTACAACACCGTAATCACATTTCACTACATCGAATCGGCATAGATGATGAGGTCGAACCGAAACCGTTCCCACAGTACTTTTCATAGACTGATGGAAACGTTGGAAATAATTCAAATATGTCGCCGTCGCAACAGGCTTCGGGCACCTGTAATAAAGTCAACGATTCAATTTTGACATCCAAATTTTATTTAGTATTCAAATTAATGAGATGTTAAACATTTAACTATGCATTGACTAATATTTAAGTTGAATTGTTTGATGATGTAACCGATAAGATTAAGGGGGGGGGGACTGCTGCCAACGTACCTATTTTTCAATTTGAAATACCATCTTTATTTCTTATCAAATCGTTTTGAAAAAAACAATTTACATAGATAGTTTGGGTATTAATAAAGAAAAATATATCTTTACTTTTTGATAATGTTCTGTATAAATTCTTGTAGAAAAATAATGGCATACCCCGATTTTCAACGTTTATCTTATATTTTTAATAAAATATAAGGCGTCGTTCAACATATTTTTTTTAAATTAAAGAAGGCAAAAATATCTAGAAAAATATGATGTGACGTTGCATTAATGCTTTAGGTTTAGTAAATAAACCTAAAAAACATTTATTTTCCATTCAGCGCCATTGCAAAATAAAAGCTTTTTTGGTTTATTAACTTAACCAGTTGCATTAATGAAACGTTACATCTTTAATTTATAAAAAAATATAAAGCTCTATACCTTATTGTTTTTTTTAGAAATTTAAGATAAATGTCTAAAATCGGGGTATGCTTATTATTTTCCTATAAGAATATATACAGAACAAAATAAAAAAGTTAAGGTATATTTTTCTTTATTAATATCCTAACTAACTATGTTATTTTTTTCAAAATGATTCGTTTTGTAGTAATGATGCAAATTCAAATTGAAAAAATAGGTAGGTACGTTGGCAGCAGTCACCCTCTTAAACAAAGTAAAAAATATTTAATTTTCATATGACGATCGTTATTTTACGTTATACTTTATCAGTTGAAAAGGACCTTATCAGGAAGAAGCGACTAAAAAGGATGGAATCATAACATGTATATAAAAAAATGAGGATATCCTCTTCAAAGTTTTTTTCACCTAAAAAGATATTCATAAAAAATAGCATGGTTATTCATAACGATTAGTACCTACATATAGCATTATTGTTTGTTTGAAATTCATAATTGTTCAATTTTATCAAATAAATCTCGTTAGAATTTTACCATAATTTTTTACCATAATTGTTAGAATTTTTTCATATTTTGGCCACATTCTGCGAGGAGAAAAGTATAAATTGTTGCAACTGATAATACAAGGCAAGATTGAGGGTCGTCGTGGAGTAGGGAGAAGGCAGATGTCTTGGCTGCGCAATATCCGACAGTGGACTGGAATAACGCAGGTGGGAGAGCTGGTCCGAATGGCGCAGGACAGAGAGGCATTCTCCAGAGTGATCACCAACGTCGGGGGGACCTGATACGGCACACAGAGAAGAAGAATTTTACCAGTAGGTACAATGTGAATGTTGTCTCAATCGCTAAAACCCAAATTCGAGTTAAACCAATTGGAGCAAGAGAAGGCGACAGTCAGATTTACGTTATATATATAAAGGCTGTTTTTTTTCTGAAAAAGTATATCGCAGTTGATAACAACGATTGGATAATATGAACCCCGAGTAGTGTTGAAAATTGCCATTTCAACTCGTCAGTTATAGTAGAAAGCGTGTGAAGAATATAGCGTGATTTTTTTATATTTACTACGTAAAACTATTGAAAATCACGCATTCCATTGACAGACACTTTGTTTGGTGGACACCCCCCGACAGACACATTTAAAGTTTAATAAATTTGTTTGTCTCTTTAATTTAAAAGTTTCTGTTGGGCATAGGTATACGTATAAATTTTGAATGTGGTCTTATAATATATTAACATAGTAGGTACCATTTATCGAAGTGTTTTATTTCGATTAAATACAAGTTGATTAAAAAATATATTCACAAAAACTTTCCCGCGCTTTCTTTTTAATTCTCCGAAAGCTAAACTGGGTCAAGAGTTTTCAGTGTAAACTTGAATGATATCGTAGGGGGTCGATTCTCCTGTGTTAAGAGATCTACTTTTTACACCGCCAGTGTGCAAAAGTTGAGATTGTCCAATTCCACTTTTTCATTTTTGAATTATTTATAAAAACGATTTTTGTTTAGGGACACATAATATATTCACTTTGTACCTGTAGTATTTTATTAATTCTAATGTATTGTTAGAAATGCATTCAGGTCGAACGAGACAGCTGAATGTTTTATTATTATTTTATATTTTTTTTTAATAATGAACATGTCCTTGTTAAACAAGTACATATACATCTTCCTACGTTCCCTAAAATAAGCAAATAAATGCTTGTGCTCTAGGTGAATGAAATCGATGTAATATTGTTTCACTGAATTATTATTTTGAAATTATATACCTACCTATGTTTAATAGATGGATACAGTAATTGGCGTTGTAAATCATATTATGTTGTTTTTTTTTCATTGTAAATTATTTTATAGCTGTTGTATCCAATAAAATAAATAAATAATAAAAAAAAAAATCGGTCGAGGCAGGATTCGAACTCGCGACCACTGGATTACTATCCCAGCGCGCTAACCGCTCTGCCATCGACCCATGTTACACATTCATATTTTCTAAATCCAAAATTAAAGTTTTATAAATGGCTTTTCATTATCTAATGCATTTTCTACTCATATTTGCTATTTTTTTTTCGAGTCCTTTTTTATACCCTGTCGGTAATGACACGTTATATGCGAACAAAATGCTCTACAAAAATGGTACAGTTTAATGGTACAAAATAATTTTAATTGCAATGAGATGTATTAATATTACCAGTTTAAACTATACAATAGTATGCACGATGTAATAATTATCATTATTATATCTCGAGTTGGATCTTCGCGAAGAATACGCATATCCATAAGTTATTTTAATGTTCAAAGTTGGATAATAAAGATAAATTAATTCCGAACAGAGAACACTCTCAAACATAGAGAAGTGAGTAAGGAAGTTATAATATGTATGTAAAAGTCCAAACCTAACTGACTGACTACTTAATATGATGCTGATGATGTACGCGATGATGAATTATCGCAATTATGAAAATACCGACAGTTTGAACATTGAACATATCGCGTTCAACTGAAACTATAATGACTATCTCAAGAACCTATTGTAGGTGGTAGTTTGAAAGTTAGTACCGCCGCGCCGTTTATATGGTTCATGGTTAAGATACATTGGAAGCCATTAATTATGATTATTAGTAGTGGTGCCATTATTTCCAGAAATCAATACGGGACATTTCACTTTCAATGTCCAAGACGTACATATATACGCACCATTTCAACAATGTATAAATAACTAATGTATGTAATGTAGAAAGACAAATCACGCATTTCGTTTACATTATGATATTCAAAAAAATTCTCACAGTATACCTAAAGGTGGAAGAACTTGAATATTTTGACCAATATTCATTTACATAACATCGATAGTCAAAACATCAGAATCTCTACTATTAGCTTGATACCATTCATCATTTTCACTACAATTATCGAGCTAAAATAAGAGATCACGTTATATTTTTCTGATAATTTTTCTTTTCTGTTTTATGATTAATTATTTCTGTTACTTATTTAACCCAAATTGGAAATGTAGTGCCTCAGAACAGCCTTGTCTAGTAAGGCAGTAAATTTCCAAATAAGAACAATTATACATAGTCAGTGTTATTTATAAAAATAAATTTGGTTCAAAAGAACCCGGTTCAAAGTCTTATTCTGAAATTCAAATATTCTTATACAATAATTATTTATTCTTATACGAGAATATTTGAATTTCAGAATAAGACTTTGAACCGGGTTCATTTGAACCAAATTTATTTTTATAAATAACACTGAGTATGTTTATAATAAGTATTTTTAAAATATAGTTAATTTTTTGTTATTGTTATATAAAATATGTGTAAATAATAAAAATAAATAATTTCATTTCTTGAAAGGTGTTGTGTAGAACAAGTGCATAGGATGGGTCGTCCATGTATGGAGAATTTCGTTTTATAACATATCGTACCAAATGGGTTTAAATATTGCGCAAGAATATTAAGATTGTAACTGGATTTTTAATTATCAGATTCAAAAGTACCTACTTTTGGCCCTCTACTGATACTTGAAGCTAGATTTCCAGGATGTTTTTAGGAAAAAAAAGATTTATTTTGGATGTTTGAAATTTCTTGATTTTTCCAAACTATATAATTGACGTTTTATTGCGAGTAGAGAATTTTATAATTAAAAACATACCTCCGATCAAATTAACGATTACAGCGCGGCTGACAGGTCTCCCGGAATTGACCAACATCTACTCATTTTATAATCAACGATTGGCGCGTGACACACTAGAACAACACGAACTAATGCACTTAAAATGACATATTTAATATAACTACTGCATTCTACGTAAAGCAAAGGCCATAATAATTATTTTCATATTTTTAAATTTGCGGTAAAAAAATAAAAAAAATACTATTTTGAAAACATTGACCTCTGGTAGAGGGCCAACACTAGCGTAGAATATATTTTTTATAATTTTTTAGATTATCAGTATTCAATAAGCAACTTCTAAGACTCTTTAAAAATGTACCGCCCAGCCTAATGTGCAAAACATTCTGTGTCTTCAATAGATTTTCCCTATTTAGCGTTTAATCTTGAAAACACATCAGTACTTCCATCTCTGTTAAGACCGCCGAAGTTCCTGATCGCTTGCTTCTTCTTTTCCTTAGCAATTGCCCCACATGATGGTGGAGGCATCCCTCGCGGTAACTCCTCTATTTAGCGAATCCTGTCTCATCACTTTTTCCTATCTGCGCTTTGGTTTCTTCCTGGATCTTCTATTTGGCACATTTAAATTTTGGGCTATGTATTGGTTGTTTTCTACTAACATGTCAATACCACCTTAATCTGTTTCCTTGGAGCTTTTCGGATATATCGCGTACTCCTTGGCTTCCAACCACATCGCACAGTCATTTTCATCACAGTTACCTGGACGGCACGACAATTAGTGGGCGAGCAGGCTTGTAAGTAACCCGCTGTTCGGGGGATTTGGGGCTTAATTAACCTAAAACAAAAATCGTTGTTTGCAAGTTTATTACAAGCCGAGATCTGTTATTCCAACTGTTAATATAAAGACAGTCACTAACTTGAGACGTATCTTTCTATCTTCACAGCTAGGAACAGCACCGACGTTTATTATCCTTGCTCACAGGGGGAAGGATCTACAGTCGTATTACAGAACAGGATCTGGTTACAAGTAGTAGCACACAGCACCAAAAATACGTGATAAATATGCGAACCGCGGGTGATCAATTCAACCCGCTGAAGTCGAACGCAAAACTGCATAGATCTGCCCTACGTGTGTGTTCGGAAGTCAAAATAAATCACAAATTAATGACCGTCCATTCCATAAATGGCAGACCTCGATTAAATAGAAGGCTTGCTAGTAACATTATAATTACTCGGGTCACAACGTGGAGTGGCGTACGTGGAAGTCACTATACAGACTGATGACGGGCGTTGGGAGAACGTTGGATAACTTGTCTACATGGGGCTTCCTGCAACAGGGAATACCAAAGACATGTGACTGTGGAGAGCAGCAGACCACCGCATATCTGTGCAGATGCGAGCTGCCCCTCAAGTCCAGTCAACTGCACCACGCACGATCTTATGGTGGGCAATGATTGTGCTATTGACGTTGCTAGGCACTGGCAGAAGATTATTTAAATGCGTTGCTGTCACGATAGAAGAAGAAGTAACATTATAAATAAAAAATAAATAAAAATAATATTTATTACTGCCCAACCAATTAGTTTTGCAGAAACATACACATCATCGCGCCATGTCACTTTTTTATCTTGGCACGTATCCATTGCCTCATCAATAATCATGCATCGTGTCATACATGTTCGTCTGTTGTTCAAGCTACATACTCACATTTCACTCTTTCAGAATGTCGTTGACATGATCGAGTCATATTTTTCTTAGAAGGCCCCGTTCTCTCATTCCATTCCTGTCCGTTTTTTTATATTTTCTTCGTCAGGCGTTTCTCATTCCTTATCACAGAAACACTATCAACACAGTATGTCTTATTTTGTCAAAATTGTGGGACGCGATAGCCGAAAACGGTGAGTCCCATATGGCATTCCTCATAGGGAAGTATGGCAACCCTGATTACTTACATGTAAAGTGTTGAACATTGGTTTACTTAACGTGGAACTCGATTTTGATGTTCTTAGATAATTATCACTATGGAGATCAGTAAACACGGTATGTATTAGATTTATAAGAATTGATATGAGAAAAGTTGAAGTATGCTTCAAGTATAAGATACATCTTATTCTATTGTGCAAATTAACAAGATTACTTAAAGGGATTATGATTATGTAAAACAATTATTTCAGATACCAACGTAATAAACTGAAATTTCTGTTCCAAAAATAGCTCTTACACTCCACTACGGAATAATGATTCGCAATTTTAATGTAATCTTCAGTGGATATCTCAAGAAATAATATTTTGAGATTATGTTAAGATGATGTTTTTATTTTTATTTATCTATCGCATATATTATTTATTTAATCGCTTATAACGTAAAGTCTGATTTTTTTTAAAGTGCCAATTCTATACATAAACAAAAAAAAATGCATGGTATTTACGCATGTAAATGTATTAGTAGACTCGTGGTTGCTGATTGGTTTACACCATTTGGTGTCCTTAACAACAAACATCAACAAACCCGACAGTACGTATCTATCTCTCGAAGTGAGTGCACGTTTGATTTTTTATGGTGACCATGTGTTCTAAATTAAGAATTTAATTGTATTTATTTTTATAACTTATGTATTTTATTTTTTGTTTAATATCGATATATAATTATTATTATAAACATGTGTTATCACCGTCTTAGTATAGAATAAGTGTCCATTATTTATTTGTATTAGTTACATAGATATATTATTTATGTATGTGTGTTTGCCTCAATGAACTATTATGTAAATATTTTGTATAATATAATTTATTATTTTGTAAAATAATATGTAACTGTTTATTATTATAAGGATTAATTACTTCATTATGTATTCTTTTATTTTCCTAATAAAAAGTATCAAATAAATATTTTGTTTAAAAATTACTTTCCCAGGAGATGCCCATTAACATTTGCAGAAAAAACCTAATAATATAGACTCATTAAAGCCGCATGGTACCGGGAGTAAGAATAGGTATGAAAAGATTTGAAGGTTTTGAAGATATATGCATGTGAAAGTTACAACCGTTTTGTATCATGAAATGATAAAAAAATCCCATAATATTTTTTTTCTTTTACACCATGGTCACCCTATGAGCTTTGGCACTCTTACAAAAATCAGACTTTACATATGTGCGGTATAATATCGTGCAATTTAATTTTCTATCACCTTATTATATAAAAGTTAATTACGTATCATATAAAAGCGCACTTCGTGGTTATGTTCATGTGATTACATTTAGTATTGATATGCATTCAAAAATTTTTTTCTAGTTTTGTAATTTGAAGGAATGTTATTTCTGATAAATCTGCACAAACCGTTAAAAATAAGTGTGTTTTGTTTCAAATTAGTAAAGAAGGCATGTTTCATTCATTTAAATTATTTTCTTTTACAATTTATTATTTATTTTTAAATGTGAGATTACAGGAAATTAATTTAGAATATGGAAAGACATTTTGAATTTATTAAATTGACATTCGTACCAACATTAACACGAAGAGCGATTTTAAGTGAAACGCACTCCACTTACCTACTTTAATTTCATTTAGCTTCGAATATCGCATGTGTAAAGTGTATTGAGTTTAAATTTGATTAGTTTTTCATGGAAAATGGTTAATTACCTTCTCTATGATTTTATCAGGTAGATAGGTATATAAACTTGGGTAGATTTTCATAGAAAATGGAAAATTTCTTATCTATCATTTATCTGTCAAAACTTTCAAGATGTTCTCAAGTTCTGGAAAGGATTGGTAGTTTTTAATTTCGTTTGAAATGACGTTGGTAGGTATATTAAATGAAGAGATTCTATTAAAAAGATTTTCTCTGTTTAATCTTAATTGAAAATATAATCTATGTACTTCATATTGATATTATAATTTATTATATACCTACCTACCATTTTAAAATTAATGATTACTATAAAAAAAAATCATAGCTATACAATGTTCCATATTCAATAATTAATTGCCTTGAATTGGAAACGTATTAGCAGGAACAGTTTGCGTTGCTAAACCGTGTGCATTTGGAGGACACGTGCCTTGAATTCAACACGAGTTTTTAAGTGCATTAGCGCAACAAACTAGTGCCTAATTCGAGGCAGTACTTGCCTCCTAATAAACACGGAAAGGTAAATACGCAGCCCGGTATACGCAAGTGTTAGTGAGGCTACAGAATGGCGCGGTACTGTGACCAGGGAGCGTATTTACGTTTCCGTTTTGATTAGGAGGCAAGTACTGCCTCGAATTAGGCACTAGTTTGTAGTGCTAATGCACTTAAAAACTCGTGATGAATTCGAGGCACGTGTCCTCCAGTCGCCTGCATTTATATTTATCATCTCAACGAGCTTCTTCCAAAACATTAAAATAAGCTGCAGATTTGTTAAAATTTGATAGTTATATTATTTTATTTTATATCCATGATATGGGTGATCATGAGAGTTTTGATTCCATCGTTTGACGGGACTTGCCCCCCATAACTAAGCCAAAGGGTTTGATGATGGGGAATCAATTAGCGTAGTATATGCGGAATGTATGATAGATAAAATTACTACATCATACATTTATCTTTCTTTACATACATTCATTTTTAAGTCAGTTTTTTTATAAGAAAGATTAGGGGAGACATGGGTTTATGGGAGCTAGCGGGTAATGGGAGCTAGTACAATATCCATGCACAGGAATGTACTAGTCTCGCAGAAACGATGATCGCCCTTAGCCGGCTTAGTATCGTCCTTATAGTGGTGATGAGAAGAAGTTTGTTTCGTGTGTCATCGTTATAAAAAAATATCAAATCTGGCAACCAAAGTAAGTACCTGGATATTTATCATTGTGTTGTATTTAGTGTTTATTAAATGCTAAGTTTAGTATATTTGACGATAGAAGTGGAAGATAGATAATTCAGCAATGCTTGTTTGTGTTAGGTTTATTGATTTGGGGTGTATAACATTCGGGTTATGGGAGCTAGAAGCGCTCCCATTGCCCCGCTATGGTTACTATTATCCCTTATGTAAAATTTTATTCTAATACTATGGTATTTAATTTTTTAGATGCCATGAACTAGAATTTGAACCACATCAAAGGCCAGTTGGACCATGGAAACGTTAGAAAGCACTATTGATTTTATACGAAAGGAGGGAAAATCAGTAAATAAAGTGGCAAAGCAGTTTAATATATCCTATAGTACGCTGAAGGAACGGTACAGCTCCCCCCCCTAGACAACGTGTCATTTAGCTCAAGAAAAGATGTCTGGAAGTGACCGTTGTCACGTGACTGGCAACTGTCACTTCCATACATTCAGTTATACTTTGTTGTTTCTGTTCTTAAGCTAAATGACACGTTGTCTAGGGGGGCTGGTTAGCAAATACTAATGATATTACTTACAATCGATCTCCGCTGCTTGGGAGAAAAGTTCCATTCTCTAGTGAACAGGAACAGATACTTGCGAATCATATCCTTGATATGTCTTATGTGTTTTATGGTTTAACAAGCAGCCAACTGCGTAAAATATGTTATACTAGTATTATCTGAAAAATTTGCTTTATTTTTGTTGATTAATTTATATTTGTGACATGTTTTAGATTCTATTGTGTTACCAAAGTAGGCTTAAATTGGTTTAGTATTATGCGATGGCTCTCATTACACATATGAAGGGTTTTTGGCTCCCATTACCCGATGTGTTGGGTAATGGGAGGGAAGGTAACCTTTTGGTAAAACGTGATTTTCATCAACTAAGAGTTGGTCTTTAAATATTTTGTTAGTAATTTTTGAAAGACAAATAACCAATAGACTGATTAGTGTCAAAAAATACATGATTAGCACATAAACTCGAATTTTTTTCAACTTTCCCTTACATGGCTCCAATTCCCCCATCCTCCCCTTTAATATGTAGGTATTAAAATAAAATCGATATTTTTTATATTATAATATAATATGTATTTGATATCAAATTAATAGTTTATGGTATTATTCTTTTCAAGGAGACTTGTATCCGTGTTTGATTTATATAGCGGATGTTTAAATTTACATGTTTAGCAATTTCACTCTAGATTTGTTTAAATTAGATTTGACCAATAAAAAAATTCCCAGGCCCTCTTTAACGTGGGTAGGTACCTACGCAAGACGAATCGTTATGGTTGAATTATAAAAATGAAAAACTTTTTTATGATAAACATGAAATATCGTCCGTGTATAACTTTGAATTGTATTACAGAACAAAGCCTCAGAGTCTGTAAATTTTTAATGCATTTTTTTGTTAAATATTATGGAAAAATACGACCAGATTTTACAAGGCATTAAAATTAAATGACTTTATTTATGCTCATGTTTTTTTTGTTTCTAGAATGCTAATTGTATGAAAAGGAATGTACATTTATTTTAAATATTTATATTCGATATACATTAACTTATCTTATAATATATTTAAAAAAATACAAATGAGGCCCTCATCAATACCCATTTATCTTTTTTTTACTGTGTGCATTATTTGTGGGTTATTGCCAACTTTATACTCCTCACAACCAAGTCCCTTCACAAAGTATTATAATTATGATTATGGAAAATTTTCAGCATTTTCATGAAATGAGTTTGTTTGATTATTTTTGATTTATATATCGATGGTTTAGTGCACAGATGTAGTAAGTGCATTTTTTGTCAAATCGAGATATGTACACAAAAATGTTTGTATTTTTCATAGTTTTAATGAGAAAAATTATGATATGTGTGCGATAAATGATAAAGACAATACTTATTGACAATATGTGGTAAATACAAAAAAGTAACAAAGAATTCATTAAATATTACATTTTGAAAATGCTCTCATGTAAAATTATTTTTTTACACTTATCACATCTGTGCACTAAACCATCGATATTTTATTATTAAAACTTGATAATTCTTCAATGCAATTTGAATATAAAATATCAAATTAAAAATTTTCTGAGTTTGGGGTCACTTTGAAATATTGAAAAGAAATGTTAAGTAGGTACTGATCAGTGATCAGATATCCTTCAAAATCTAATAAGATTTAAGCGAGTAATTGATATATAAATTTGTAGCATTTAAAAATAATCGAATGAGTACTTTAGATTATAATCGATAAAGTAGGTACATAGAATAAACACGCCGTTCATAATACATAACACATAGTGCCTACACAACACACACACACACACACACACAAATACATTATGATGAAACTTCAGAATACAATCTCAGTTTGATACTAGTCGATAATCTATATAAATAAAACGAAGTCGGGTTAGTTAGACTACTTATAACTCGAGAACGGCTGGACTAATTGTAATGATCTCTTATTCGTTGGATTCGTCTCCACCCCGGATAACACAATAAGTTTAAAAATATCGGAAAAAATAACGGAAAAAACAAAAAGATATAAAAAAAACATGTACATGAACTGTACGCCTGGTGCCTATTATGCAAAAAATATAACTTATGAAATCTAAAGAAACGAATCAAAAATCGAATGTAAAACTTCAGAGTAGGTGGGCTACCTACCCTTGATAAATTTAGAATGACACTCAAGGTAGGTACCTAATAAATATTGATTTTATTAGCATTATTATTTAAATAATTTGAAAATGGAATTTATTCTACGAAGAAAAATTGAAAAACAAAACTTATGGATTAAAGAAATCTTTACATCATGCTTGGGATTGGTTCTTGAGCTGTCAGATACAGAAAAATGTATTCATTATTACCGATTTCTTGTATTTTTATATTATTATTATATCCTAATAAACCATTAATTAGGGGAGAGAGGGGCACACGGGTCCGCTTAACTGTTGTTGGTAAATATACTTAGATATATTGATGCTATGTCAATTGCATTTTGCTAAATAGCATTTATATGATATGCTGTTACAACTAAATTAATTGAATTAAACAACGTTTCATAGGTTTTTTGTATAAAACCGAGAATGTCAAAAATGGTATATGGACCTTTGTGCCCCATCCAGTGGGGCACAAAGGTTCACGTGTGGTCCTATGTGTCCCATATGTAAGATAAATGTATGTAATGGAAAATCAAACATGTTTAATTTATTTTGAAAGGTTTATTAAATAAACATTTTGCACACGTAGAAATGATATGAAACAGGAAAATATAGAAAAACAATAAAAGAAAAAGAAAGTATTAACATTTTGGACACGTTATATAATTGTCTTCCTCATCAGCACCAGCGCATAAGTCATGTGCCCACCCTTTGCATTTTTGGCATTGGATCCACCCTTCGTTAGGCTTGGATTGAAGAAATCTTCCACAGCAGTAAATACACATAGGATTCGTATCTTCTTCAGAGTCACTGTCAGAAGACTCAGCTTTTTTATTATTGATAACTTTCTTTGAGCCTTTCTCGACTTTTTTCTTCTTCATTTTAAAATCAGCTATTGCAGCTTTTCTTTTCTTGCTCTTCAGTTTCCTTTTGGTTTTGAAAAGGTGATCCTGTTAGTTCTTCAGCATGCTGCGTTTTTTGTTTTCGATTATTAGATTTCTTAGATGTTCTATTAGATATGGGTTTAGGAGAAACTTGAAACAAACATTTTTTAAAAACAGTTGCATCTTGGAAACTTGTCGATGGCAGATGCACGGAATTTAAATTGATTGATGCAGGGTCGCTAGTTTTTTCTATGATGTTAACTGGTGGCTGAGGTAAGGCGGTATACAAACTGACTGATGAAGGGTGGCATTCTCCTTGTTCCAGGATGTTTGCAGCTAGTTGAGCCACTGTAACCTGAATAGTGTTTTCTGATTGAAGGTCTGTTGTGATTTCTTCCACATTCATTGGGGTCAGAGGCGCAAAAGGCAAGTTTTTGGAACTCCATACCTTTGAGATGCCTGTCTAGCTGATAGTTCTTTTTTTGTACAGCAGAAACTGCCATGCTCATTTCAATAGCACTCCAACCTGGGTCTGGTTTTTTTTCTTTTAGTTACGTACCATCTAGAAAAACGATAAAAAAAACTTGAACTTGCTTCACTAATTCACGTAATTCAGATTAATGAATTAAACCAAAATCTATGAATTATAAAAAAATATTTAAAAAAATATAATCAACGAAGTGAAGTGGTCATATGGACCTCTATGCCCCGCAGAGACAATGCCCCCAAGTCAAATTGAAAACGCTGTTCGTTTTCGCCAAGCGCTAATTTTTTTTGTATGGGATTTGACGTTTGTTGTAGAAATTTTTTCTACAATAACAAACAACAAACGTCAAATCCCATACAAAAAAAATTAGCGCTTGGCGAAAACGAACAGCGTTTTCAATTTGACTTGGGGGCATTGTCAGAACAAACACAATTAAATGCAAAAGTTGGTACACAATGAAAACGAAATCTTTTGAAATCATATCCAATTTAACCTTAAAATCAGGTTTAAACAATACGTCTGAATTTAAATAATTGACAGATGGTAAATATAAGCAATAATAAGCCATTTTTTTAGAGAATTACCTTAATATTTCTTCGTTTTTGTTTTTTTCCTTCCGTGTTGTCACCCGTCACGCACTCAATCTTGGACACAACTAAGATGATGTTTAGACAACGTAATTAATGCGTTGTCAGATAGATGACACTAGTGATACTGATTCTACAAGGCCGGACCTCTGTACCCCCACGGACTCGTGTGCCCCGCCCTCCCCTACGTTGATAAAATCCTAAATAAGGTTTAGCTAAAAGTTAACACGACATCCATTGACTGAGGCAGTACGAAGTTTGCCGGGTCAGCTAGTCCACAATAAAAAAAATCTAATTGTGAATCCCACTACATCCCTTTGGGAGAGTGAGGAGTAAAAATATTTTTTATCTAATTTCATGTGCCTGTTATTAAATAGTAATAACATGTAGATTAGTATTTGGTAAAATAAATTGATTTTAATAATTTATTGACATTAACTATTTATTTCATTTACTTAAAAGATGGTCGTGATGTATTTATCCCACATTTTTTTATTAATTAAAAATATGTTATCAGTAGACCATGTCACTATTTATATGTCAGAACTTTCGAAATGTTCATTCGTTTTGGAAAAAATGTTTATTAAATTTTGTTTATAGAATGTAAACAGTACGAATGATCATAAAAATGCATTTAGGGATCGTCAAATTTTCAAACTGAAAAAAAGGTACACTAAGCATGTAGTGTTGGCCGCAACTGACTCGTTTTAATTTTATCAAACAGGTCAATATGTATAATTTACCCAAAAAAATATGAAGCTGCTTCGTCTCGTTCGAGGTTTATGTATGTAATTAATGAATTAGATCATAACACGATTGAGTTTGAAACAAAAAGACCGCGCACGGCTATTAATTTTGTATTCATTCTCGTACATAATTATGATTAGCATGCCATTTATATAAGTTAAGGTAAATTGTAGGCACAATATTCCATGATATAAATAATGTTGTAGTCAAAGACTCCATTATAAAGGTATGCTCCACTTTCTTTCTCTCTCTCTCTCTCTCATGAACACAAAGACAAATTCTGACACGATGTTTCCTTGCTTTGTACCCATAAAATGCAAAGTAAAACCCTTCTCAGTCAACAAACGCTTGTTATATTATATAATACGCCGAAAGGTCCATGTATTAAAATAATATCATAAAATATTACTGTGAACTTGTAATGAAGCCTGAATTTATATAAAGGTAGGTACCTGATATCAGAAACGGAAGAATATAAAACCCATGTTTGATTTTCAATTCAAAATTTACCCATAGCTCAGTGTAGGAGAAGCTGGTTTTATTTATAGAGAGAACTTAAAAAATAAATGTTGCCAACAGTTATTCAATTTTGATTTTTTTCCAGATCTTCATTTTTCCACTACTGCTTAATAGTGAATAGTTGTGGTACTTTGTAAGCGTACTTTGTTATGTACATTAATCTTATAACGGGGATTATCCAGAAGTGTTCATGCGTATGGCAAATTGTTTTGAATTTGAAAATATGTAAGACTATTTTAATTCTCCACTATCGTGCAATAGTGAATAGTAGTTGTGGTACTATAAGCGTATTTTGTTAGGTACATTAAACTTGTAACGGGGATTATCCAGAAGTGTTCGTGCGTATGGAAATTGTTCTGAATTTGAAAATATGTAAGTCTATTTTAATTCTCCACTACTGTGTAATAGTGAATAGTTGTGGTACTATGTAAGCGTAGTTTGTTAGGTACATACATTAAACTTGTAACGGGGATTATCCAGAAGTGTTCATGCGTATGGAAATTGTTCTGAATTTGAAAATATGTAAGTCTATTTTTATTCTCCACTACCGTGCAATAGTGAATAGTTGTGGTACTATGTAAGCGTATTTTGTTAGGTACATTAAACTTGTAACGGGGATTATCCAGAAGTGTTCATGCGTATGGAAATTGTTCTGAATTTGAAAATATGTAAGTCTATTTTAATTCTCCACTACTGTGTAATAGTGAATAGCTGTGGTACTATGTAAGCGTAGTTTGTTAGGTACATACATTAAACTTGTAACGGGGATTATCCAGAAGTGTTCATGCGTATGGAAATTGTTCTGAATTTGAAAATATTATGTAAGTCTATTTTAATTATCCACTTCTATGAAATAGTGCATTTATAACACAATTTTTTCAATGGGTATCATGCAGAAAATACACAAATGAGTTTTTCGTAACGTGTTTTTTTGTTTCTTAACTGTTTGCTACGACTATTATTTTTTTTTGCCATTTCCCTATTTGGGGTAGGCAGAGAAAACCGAACGCCATACCCTCTCTCTTGAAATACGTTTCTCGCTTCATTCACGTCCATGCATCTTCTCATACACGATTTTCTGTTATTCTTACTACTAACTTCTCCATGTTTCAAAATCCCAATTATGTATGTGATCGTATCAACTTTTCCTTGGCAAACTATAGTAGTCACTATACTTTGGTTGCTTTTAGCATGCAATTTTGTTACTATTAAACAAATAAATTAATATTTTCAGTGCAACCGCGTTTATTTTATTTTCACGAGTCTTCTGCCATGTCCATGTTTCACTAGCATACATTACATATTTTGTTATTTATATATATTTGGTAAATTATATTCTCATGTATAATAAATAATACAAATAAATAAAAAAATGTCCTGTGTTAGGTAGAAACCAAAAATTTATTAGTATATCATATGTAAAATGCACGTCCTGGAGGTTTGTTTTCTTGGGATTCTTGGGAGGTCTGCTTTCTAGTTGATTAGTTTTACAAAGATAATGCTTCATTTCTTCCCCCTGATTTAATCAGCGAAGAAAGCTTCAATTGATAATTGTTGAAAGTATTTTTTTTCCTATTTCTTATCTATCGAATATTTAATAAAAAAAAACAAAACTTCATTTTACAGAAAGTGAGGGTAAGAAACTTATATTGTTACATAATCTTTTGTGGCCAAAATATTATTTTATTTTTTATTTTATTTTATTTTATGTAGCTTCTCGGGCAACTAACAGATTCTATGTCAAATAATTATTTAACACGCACCCAATAACAAGTTGCCACACCCTGGAGACTTACGATATTTATCGTCTCACATATCCAGATTGAAAACACAATTAAAAACTGTGTCTCCACCGGGAATCGAACCCGGGACCCTTGGATCAGCAGTCAAATATGTACCTAACCAACTGAGTCACGAAGGCCGACAAGATTATTATTCACTGATTTTAAAGTCTTAAAAGTCACACAACTATACTATTATAAAGAAAAAAACGAGTGGGTTGTGGCCAACACTAAACTCTCCACACCACAAATATTGACAATGAAATATTTTATTCATTCTAAATTTTACTACCAGGAATATAAATTTTCTAACGATAGTATATTTTCATGTTAAGATAGACAAACTATTAATGCCGTATAGTGAAGAATGCTTATGTTGTATGAAATATTTTAAAAAAAGCAGATAAATTTTGATTTAAAGAACGCGAGAGCATTTTCAAAATTTTGACACGTGATATCATATGAAGATTTTTTTGTTATTTATGGAAAGCTAATCAGTTCTATGTTCAAGCTCTTTACATTATAACATGAAATCAAATTACTGAACGTTTCCATACATAGAAATTTATCTAATTTCATTTTTATTCATACTAAATGTTACTATCAGGAATATAAATTTTCTTCCGATAGTATATTTTTATGTTAAGATAGACAAACTATTAATGCAGTATAGTGAAGAATGCTTATGTTGTATGAAATATTTTTAAAAAAGCACATAAATTTTGTTTTAAAGAACGCAAGAGTATTTTCCAAATTTTGACAGGTGATATCATATGAAGAATTTTTTTGTTATTTATGGAAAGCTAATCAGTTCTATGTTCAAGCTCTTTACATTATAACATGAAATCAAATTACTGAACTTTTCCATACATAGAAATTTATCTAATTACATTTTTATTCATACTAAATGTTACTACCAGGAATATAAATTTTCTTCCGATAGTATATTTTTATGTTAAGATAGACAAACTATTAATGCAGTATAGGGAAGAATGCTTATGTTGTATGAAATATTTTAAAAAAAGCAGATAAATTTTGTTCTAAAGAACGCGAGAGCATTTTCCAAATTTGGAGAGGTGATATCATATGAAGAATTTTTTTGTTATTTATGGAAAGCTAATCAGTTCTATGTTCAAGCTCTTTACATTATAACATGAAATCAAATTACTGAACTTTTCCATACATAGAAATTTATCTAATTACATTTTTATTCATACTAAATGTTACTATCAGGAATGTAAATTTTCTTCCGATAGTATATTTTTATGTTAAGATAAACAAACTATTAATGCAGTATAGTGAAGAATGCTTATGTTGTATGAAATATTTTAAAAAAAGCAGATAAATTTTGTTCTAAAGAACGCGAGAGCATTTTCCAAATTTTGACAGGTGATATCATATGAAGATTTTTTTTGTTATTTATGGAAAGCTAATCAGTTCTATGTTCAAGCTCTTTACATTATAACATGAAATCAAATAACTGAACTTTTCCATACATAGAAATTTATCTAATTACATTTTTATTCATACTAAATGTTACTATCAGGAATGTAAATTTTCTTCCGATAGTATATTTTTATGTTAAGATAAACAAACTATTAATGCAGTATAGTGAAGAATGCTTATGTTGTATGAAATATTTTAAAAAAAGCAGATAAATTTTGTTCTAAAGAACGCGAGAGCATTTTCCAAATTTTGACAGGTGATATCATATGAAGATTTTTTTTGTTATTTATGGAAAGCTAATCAGTTCTATGTTCAAGCTCTTTACATTATAACATGAAATCAAATTACTGAACTTTTCCATACATAGAAATTTATCTAATTACATTTTTATTCATACTAAATGTTACTATCAGGAACGTAAATTTTCTTCCGATAGTATATTTTTATGTTAAGATAAACAAACTATTAATGCAGTATAGTGAAGAATGCTTATGTTGTATGAAATATTTTAAAAAAAGCAGATAAATTTTGTTCTAAAGAACGCGAGAGCATTTTCCAAATTTTGACAGGTGATATCATATGAAGATTTTTTTTGTTATTTATGGAAAGCTAATCAGTTCTATGTTCAAGCTCTTTACATTATAACAAGAAATCAAATTACTGAACTTTTCCATACATAGAAATTTATCTAATTACATTTTTATTCATACTAAATGTTACTATCAGGAATGTAAATTTTCTTCCGATAGTATATTTTTATGTTAAGATAAACAAACTATTAATGCAGTATAGTGAAGAATGCTTATGTTGTATGAAATATTTTAAAAAAAGCAGATAAATTTTGTTCTAAAGAACGCGAGAGCATTTTCCAAATTTTGACAGGTGATATCATATGAAGATTTTTTTTGTTATTTATGGAAAGCTAATCAGTTCTATGTTCAAGCTCTTTACATTATAACATGAAATCAAATTACAGAACTTTTCCATACATAGAAATTTATCTAATTACATTTTTATTCATACTAAATGTTACTATCAGGAATGTAAATTTTCTTCCGATAGTATATTTTTATGTTAAGATAAACAAACTATTAATGCAGTATAGTGAAGAATGCTTATGTTGTATGAAATATTTTAAAAAAAGCAGATAAATTTTGTTCTAAAGAACGCGAGAGCATTTTCCAAATTTTGACAGGTGATATCATATGAAGATTTTTTTTGTTGTTTATGGAAAGCTAATCAGTTCTATGTTCAAGCTTTTTACATTATAACATGAAATCAAATTACTGAACTTTTCCATACATAGAAATTTATCTAATTACATTTTTATTCATACTAAATGTTACTATCAAGAATGTAAATTTTCTTCCGATAGTATATTTTTATGTTAAGATAAACAAACTATTAATGCAGTATAGTGAAGAATGCTTATGTTGTATGAAATATTTTAAAAAAAGCAGATAAATTTTGTTCTAAAGAACGCGAGAGCATTTTCCAAATTTTGACAGGTGATATCATATGAAGATTTTTTTTTTTATTTATGGAAAGCTAATCAGTTCTATGTTCAAGCTCTTTACATTATAACATGATATCAAATTACTGAACTTTTCCATACATAGAAATTTATCTAATTACATTTTTATTCATACTAAATGTTACTATCAGGAATATAAATTTTCTTCCGATAGTATATTTTTATGTTAAGATAGACAAACTATTAATGCAGTATAGGGAAAAATGCTTATGTTGTATGAAATATTTTAAAAAAAGCAGATAAATTTTGTTCTAAAGAACGCGAGAGCATTTTCCAAATTTTGACAGGTGATATCATATGAAGATTTTTTTTGTTATTTATGGAAAGCTAATCAGTTCTATGTTCAAGCTCTTTACATTATAACATGAAATCAAATTACTGAACTTTTCCATACATAGAAATTTATCTAATTACATTTTTATTCATACTAAATGTTACTATCAGGAATGTAAATTTTCTTCCGATAGTATATTTTTATGTTAAGATAAACAAACTATTAATGCAGTATAGTGAAGAATGCTTATGTTGTATGAAATATTTTAAAAAAAGCAGATAAATTTTGTTCTAAAGAACGCGAGAGCATTTTCCAAATTTTGACAGGTGATATCATATGAAGATTTTTTTTGTTATTTATGGAAAGCTAATCAGTTCTATGTTCAAGCTCTTTACATTATAACATGAAATCAAATTACTGAACTTTTCCATACATAGAAATTTATCTAATTACATTTTTATTCATACTAAATGTTACTATCAGGAATGTAAATTTTCTTCCGATAGTATATTTTTATGTTAAGATAAACAAACTATTAATGCAGTATAGTGAAGAATGCTTATGTTGTATGAAATATTTTAAAAAAAGCAGATAAATTTTGTTCTAAAGAACGCGAGAGCATTTTCCAAATTTTGACAGGTGATATCATATGAAGATTTTTTTTGTTATTTATGGAAAGCTAATCAGTTCTATGTTCAAGCTCTTTACATTATAACATGAAATCAAATTACTGAACTTTTCCATACATAGAAATTTATCTAATTACATTTTTATTCATACTAAATGTTACTATCAGGAATGTAAATTTTCTTCCGATAGTATATTTTTATGTTAAGATAAACAAACTATTAATGCAGTATAGTGAAGAATGCTTATGTTGTATGAAATATTTTAAAAAAAGCAGATAAATTTTGTTCTAAAGAACGCGAGAGCATTTTCCAAATTTTGACAGGTGATATCATATGAAGATTTTTTTTGTTGTTTATGGAAAGCTAATCAGTTCTATGTTCAAGCTTTTTACATTATAACATGAAATCAAATTACTGAACTTTTCCATACATAGAAATTTATCTAATTACATTTTTATTCATACTAAATGTTACTATCAAGAATGTAAATTTTCTTCCGATAGTATATTTTTATGTTAAGATAAACAAACTATTAATGCAGTATAGTGAAGAATGCTTATGTTGTATGAAATATTTTAAAAAAAGCAGATAAATTTTGTTCTAAAGAACGCGAGAGCATTTTCCAAATTTTGACAGGTGATATCATATGAAGATTTTTTTTGTTATTTATGGAAAGCTAATCAGTTCTATGTTCAAGCTCTTTACATTATAACATGATATCAAATTACTGAACTTTTCCATACATAGAAATTTATCTAATTACATTTTTATTCATACTAAATGTTACTATCAGGAATATAAATTTTCTTCCGATAGTATATTTTTATGTTAAGATAGACAAACTATTAATGCAGTATAGGGAAAAATGCTTATGTTGTATGAAATATTTTAAAAAAAGCAGATAAATTTTGTTCTAAAGAACGCGAGAGCATTTTCCAAATTTTGACAGGTGATATCATATGAAGATTTTTTTTGTTATTTATGGAAAGCTAATCAGTTCTATGTTCAAGCTCTTTACATTATAACATGAAATCAAATTACTGAACTTTTCCATACATAGAAATTTATCTAATTACATTTTTATTCATACTAAATGTTACTATCAGGAATGTAAATTTTCTTCCGATAGTATATTTTTATGTTAAGATAAACAAACTATTAATGCAGTATAGTGAAGAATGCTTATGTTGTATGAAATATTTTAAAAAAAGCAGATAAATTTTGTTCTAAAGAACGCGAGAGCATTTTCCAAATTTTGACAGGTGATATCATATGAAGATTTTTTTTGTTGTTTATGGAAAGCTAATCAGTTCTATGTTCAAGCTTTTTACATTATAACATGAAATCAAATTACTGAACTTTTCCATACATAGAAATTTATCTAATTACATTTTTATTCATACTAAATGTTACTATCAAGAATGTAAATTTTCTTCCGATAGTATATTTTTATGTTAAGATAAACAAACTATTAATGCAGTATAGTGAAGAATGCTTATGTTGTATGAAATATTTTAAAAAAAGCAGATAAATTTTGTTCTAAAGAACGCGAGAGCATTTTCCAAATTTTGACAGGTGATATCATATGAAGATTTTTTTTGTTATTTATGGAAAGCTAATCAGTTCTATGTTCAAGCTCTTTACATTATAACATGAAATCAAATTACAGAACTTTTCCATACATAGAAATTTATCTAATTACATTTTTATTCATACTAAATGTTACTATCAGGAATGTAAATTTTCTTCCGATAGTATATTTTTATGTTAAGATAAACAAACTATTAATGCAGTATAGTGAAGAATGCTTATGTTGTATGAAATATTTTAAAAAAAGCAGATAAATTTTGTTCTAAAGAACGCGAGAGCATTTTCCAAATTTTGACAGGTGATATCATATGAAGATTTTTTTTGTTGTTTATGGAAAGCTAATCAGTTCTATGTTCAAGCTTTTTACATTATAACATGAAATCAAATTACTGAACTTTTCCATACATAGAAATTTATCTAATTACATTTTTATTCATACTAAATGTTACTATCAAGAATGTAAATTTTCTTCCGATAGTATATTTTTATGTTAAGATAAACAAACTATTAATGCAGTATAGTGAAGAATGCTTATGTTGTATGAAATATTTTAAAAAAAGCAGATAAATTTTGTTCTAAAGAACGCGAGAGCATTTTCCAAATTTTGACAGGTGATATCATATGAAGATTTTTTTTGTTATTTATGGAAAGCTAATCAGTTCTATGTTCAAGCTCTTTACATTATAACATGATATCAAATTACTGAACTTTTCCATACATAGAAATTTATCTAATTACATTTTTATTCATACTAAATGTTACTATCAGGAATATAAATTTTCTTCCGATAGTATATTTTTATGTTAAGATAGACAAACTATTAATGCAGTATAGGGAAAAATGCTTATGTTGTATGAAATATTTTAAAAAAAGCAGATAAATTTTGTTCTAAAGAACGCGAGAGCATTTTCCAAATTTTGACAGGTGATATCATATGAAGATTTTTTTTGTTATTTATGGAAAGCTAATCAGTTCTATGTTCAAGCTCTTTACATTATAACATGAAATCAAATTACTGAACTTTTCCATACATAGAAATTTATCTAATTACATTTTTATTCATACTAAATGTTACTATCAGGAATGTAAATTTTCTTCCGATAGTATATTTTTATGTTAAGATAAACAAACTATTAATGCAGTATAGTGAAGAATGCTTATGTTGTATGAAATATTTTAAAAAAAGCAGATAAATTTTGTTCTAAAGAACGCGAGAGCATTTTCCAAATTTTGACAGGTGATATCATATGAAGATTTTTTTTGTTATTTATGGAAAGCTAATCAGTTCTATGTTCAAGCTCTTTACATTATAACATGAAATCAAATTACTGAACTTTTCCATACATAGAAATTTATCTAATTACATTTTTATTCATACTAAATGTTACTATCAGGAATGTAAATTTTCTTCCGATAGTATATTTTTATGTTAAGATAAACAAACTATTAATGCAGTATAGTGAAGAATGCTTATGTTGTATGAAATATTTTAAAAAAAGCAGATAAATTTTGTTCTAAAGAACGCGAGAGCATTTTCCAAATTTTGACAGGTGATATCATATGAAGATTTTTTTTGTTATTTATGGAAAGCTAATCAGTTCTATGTTCAAGCTCTTTACATTATAACATGAAATCAAATTACTGAACTTTTCCATACATAGAAATTTATCTAATTACATTTTTATTCATACTAAATGTTACTATCAGGAACGTAAATTTTCTTCCGATAGTATATTTTTATGTTAAGATAAACAAACTATTAATGCAGTATAGTGAAGAATGCTTATGTTGTATGAAATATTTTAAAAAAAGCAGATAAATTTTGTTCTAAAGAACGCGAGAGCATTTTCCAAATTTTGACAGGTGATATCATATGAAGATTTTTTTTGTTATTTATGGAAAGCTAATCAGTTCTATGTTCAAGCTCTTTACATTATAACATGAAATCAAATTACTGAACTTTTCCATACATAGAAATTTATCTAATTACATTTTTATTCATACTAAATGTTACTATCAGGAATGTAAATTTTCTTCCGATAGTATATTTTTATGTTAAGATAAACAAACTATTAATGCAGTATAGTGAAGAATGCTTATGTTGTATGAAATATTTTAAAAAAAGCAGATAAATTTTGTTCTAAAGAACGCGAGAGCATTTTCCAAATTTTGACAGGTGATATCATATGAAGATTTTTTTTGTTATTTATGGAAAGCTAATCAGTTCTATGTTCAAGCTCTTTACATTATAACATGAAATCAAATTACTGAACTTTTCCATACATAGAAATTTATCTAATTACATTTTTATTCATACTAAATGTTACTATCAGGAACGTAAATTTTCTTCCGATAGTATATTTTTATGTTAAGATAAACAAACTATTAATGCAGTATAGTGAAGAATGCTTATGTTGTATGAAATATTTTAAAAAAAGCAGATAAATTTTGTTCTAAAGAACGCGAGAGCATTTTCCAAATTTTGACAGGTGATATCATATGAAGATTTTTTTTGTTATTTATGGAAAGCTAATCAGTTCTATGTTCAAGCTCTTTACATTATAACAAGAAATCAAATTACTGAACTTTTCCATACATAGAAATTTATCTAATTACATTTTTATTCATACTAAATGTTACTATCAGGAATGCAAATTTTCTTCCGATAGTATATTTTTATGTTAAGATAAACAAACTATTAATGCAGTATAGTGAAGAATGCTTATGTTGTATGAAATATTTTAAAAAAAGCAGATAAATTTTGTTCTAAAGAACGCGAGAGCATTTTCCAAATTTTGACAGGTGATATCATATGAAGATTTTTTTTGTTATTTATGGAAAGCTAATCAGTTCTATGTTCAAGCTCTTTACATTATAACATGAAATCAAATTACAGAACTTTTCCATACATAGAAATTTATCTAATTACATTTTTATTCATACTAAATGTTACTATCAGGAATGTAAATTTTCTTCCGATAGTATATTTTTATGTTAAGATAAACAAACTATTAATGCAGTATAGTGAAGAATGCTTATGTTGTATGAAATATTTTAAAAAAAGCAGATAAATTTTGTTCTAAAGAACGCGAGAGCATTTTCCAAATTTTGACAGGTGATATCATATGAAGATTTTTTTTGTTGTTTATGGAAAGCTAATCAGTTCTATGTTCAAGCTTTTTACATTATAACATGAAATCAAATTACTGAACTTTTCCATACATAGAAATTTATCTAATTACATTTTTATTCATACTAAATGTTACTATCAAGAATGTAAATTTTCTTCCGATAGTATATTTTTATGTTAAGATAAACAAACTATTAATGCAGTATAGTGAAGAATGCTTATGTTGTATGAAATATTTTAAAAAAAGCAGATAAATTTTGTTCTAAAGAACGCGAGAGCATTTTCCAAATTTTGACAGGTGATATCATATGAAGATTTTTTTTGTTATTTATGGAAAGCTAATCAGTTCTATGTTCAAGCTCTTTACATTATAACATGATATCAAATTACTGAACTTTTCCATACATAGAAATTTATCTAATTACATTTTTATTCATACTAAATGTTACTATCAGGAATATAAATTTTCTTCCGATAGTATATTTTTATGTTAAGATAGACAAACTATTAATGCAGTATAGGGAAAAATGCTTATGTTGTATGAAATATTTTAAAAAAAGCAGATAAATTTTGTTCTAAAGAACGCGAGAGCATTTTCCAAATATTGACAGGTGATATCATATGAAGATTTTTTTTGTTATTTATGGAAAGCTAATCAGTTCTATGTTCAAGCTCTTTACATTATAACATGAAATCAAATTACTGAACTTTTCCATACATAGAAATTTATCTAATTACATTTTTATTCATACTAAATGTTACTATCAGGAATGTAAATTTTCTTCCGATAGTATATTTTTATGTTAAGATAAACAAACTATTAATGCAGTATAGTGAAGAATGCTTATGTTGTATGAAATATTTTAAAAAAAGCAGATAAATTTTGTTCTAAAGAACGCGAGAGCATTTTCCAAATTTTGACAGGTGATATCATATGAAGATTTTTTTTGTTATTTATGGAAAGCTAATCAGTTCTATGTTCAAGCTCTTTACATTATAACATGAAATCAAATTACTGAACTTTTCCATACATAGAAATTTATCTAATTACATTTTTATTCATACTAAATGTTACTATCAGGAATGTAAATTTTCTTCCGATAGTATATTTTTATGTTAAGATAAACAAACTATTAATGCAGTATAGTGAAGAATGCTTATGTTGTATGAAATATTTTAAAAAAAGCAGATAAATTTTGTTCTAAAGAACGCGAGAGCATTTTCCAAATTTTGACAGGTGATATCATATGAAGATTTTTTTTGTTATTTATGGAAAGCTAATCAGTTCTATGTTCAAGCTCTTTACATTATAACATGAAATCAAATTACTGAACTTTTCCATACATAGAAATTTATCTAATTACATTTTTATTCATACTAAATGTTACTAACAGGAATATAAATTTTCTTCCGATAGTATATTTTTATGTTAAGATAGACAAACTATTAATGCAGTATAGTGAAGACTGCTTATGTTGTATGAAATATTTTAAAAAAAGCAGATAAATTTTGTTTCAAAGAGCGTTAGAGCATTTTGACAATGTTGACACGTGATATCATATGAAGAAATTTTATGATATCTATGAAAAGCTAATCAGTTCTAAGTTCAAGCTATTAATATTCTTATATCAATATGAAATCAATGAACTGAACATTGCCAAATATAAAAAAATTCTCTTGTTACATATAAGTTTCATACAAATATCCATTAAATAAAATATAATTTTTGAAACCGTTGAATATTTTTCTTTTAACATTGACCAACTTTGAATACAATTTTATGAAGATTCTTGGTGTTGTATAAATAGTTGAAACCAAATTAAAATATCTCTAATTTCCAGGTCGTGAGAGCATTTTTTCAGTTTTAATAGATGAAATCATAAAGAAACATTGGGAAAAAATGAACCGTTGTCTATGGAAAACTAATCAGCTCTAAGTTTATGGACTTAACACATGTGATATCAATATGAAGTCAATCGGACTTATAGTTTGGGCTGCAGAGAGGACACAAAAAAAAAACAACGTAAATGATGAATTCATAGAGAAGAAATCAAAAGTTGTCTATGGAAAACTAATCAGCTCTAGGTCTTTGCACTTTACACATATGATGTTAATATGAAGTCGATCAGACTTATAGTTTGGGCTGTAGAGAGGACACAAAAAAGATAAATGCTACGGCGTACGGCGTACGGCGTACGGCGTACAGCGTATACGCCATACACACAAACACATCACGACGAAACTCATAGTGTGCATTCTCTACATGATACCCATTGAGAAATTGATGTAAAAAAAATACGCTTAAATTTTGCGAAATCATGACTCTCCCCTATTCCATAGTGTGGAGAGTAATAATAATAAACTGTTTTTTCTAGTATATAATTTTTCTTCCGATAGTATATTTTTATGATAAGATAGACAAACTTTTAATGCAGTATGGTGTAGAATGCTTATGTTGTATGAAATATTTTAAAAAAAGCAGATAAATTTTGTTCTAAAGAACGCGAGAGCATTTTCCAAATTTTGACAGGTGATATCATATGAAGATTTTTTTTGTTATTTATGGAAAGCTAATCAGTTCTATGTTCAAGCTCTTTACATTATAACATGAAATCAAATTACTGAACTTTTCCATACATAGAAATTTATCTAATTACATTTTTATTCATACTAAATGTTACTACCAGGAATATAAATTTTCTTCCGATAGTATATTTTTATGTTAAGATAGACAAACTATTAATGCAGTATAGGGAAGAATGCTTATGTTGTATGAAATATTTTAAAAAAAGCAGATAAATTTTGTTCTAAAGAACGCGAGAGCATTTTCCAAATTTGGAGAGGTGATATCATATGAAGAATTTTTTTGTTATTTATGGAAAGCTAATCAGTTCTATGTTCAAGCTCTTTACATTATAACATGAAATCAAATTACTGAACTTTTCCATACATAGAAATTTATCTAATTACATTTTTATTCATACTAAATGTTACTATCAGGAATGTAAATTTTCTTCCGATAGTATATTTTTATGTTAAGATAAACAAACTATTAATGCAGTATAGTGAAGAATGCTTATGTTGTATGAAATATTTTAAAAAAAGCAGATAAATTTTGTTCTAAAGAACGCGAGAGCATTTTCCAAATTTTGACAGGTGATATCATATGAAGATTTTTTTTGTTATTTATGGAAAGCTAATCAGTTCTATGTTCAAGCTCTTTACATTATAACAAGAAATCAAATTACTGAACTTTTCCATACATAGAAATTTATCTAATTACATTTTTATTCATACTAAATGTTACTATCAGGAATGTAAATTTTCTTCCGATAGTATATTTTTATGTTAAGATAAACAAACTATTAATGCAGTATAGTGAAGAATGCTTATGTTGTATGAAATATTTTAAAAAAAGCAGATAAATTTTGTTCTAAAGAACGCGAGAGCATTTTCCAAATTTTGACAGGTGATATCATATGAAGATTTTTTTTGTTATTTATGGAAAGCTAATCAGTTCTATGTTCAAGCTCTTTACATTATAACATGAAATCAAATTACAGAACTTTTCCATACATAGAAATTGATCTAATTACATTTTTATTCATACTAAATGTTACTATCAGGAATGTAAATTTTCTTCCGATAGTATATTTTTATGTTAAGATAAACAAACTATTAATGCAGTATAGTGAAGAATGCTTATGTTGTATGAAATATTTTAAAAAAAGCAGATAAATTTTGTTCTAAAGAACGCGAGAGCATTTTCCAAATTTTGACAGGTGATATCATATGAAGATTTTTTTTGTTGTTTATGGAAAGCTAATCAGTTCTATGTTCAAGCTTTTTACATTATAACATGAAATCAAATTACTGAACTTTTCCATACATAGAAATTTATCTAATTACATTTTTATTCATACTAAATGTTACTATCAAGAATGTAAATTTTCTTCCGATAGTATATTTTTATGTTAAGATAAACAAACTATTAATGCAGTATAGTGAAGAATGCTTATGTTGTATGAAATATTTTAAAAAAAGCAGATAAATTTTGTTCTAAAGAACGCGAGAGCATTTTCCAAATTTTGACAGGTGATATCATATGAAGATTTTTTTTGTTATTTATGGAAAGCTAATCAGTTCTATGTTCAAGCTCTTTACATTATAACATGATATCAAATTACTGAACTTTTCCATACATAGAAATTTATCTAATTACATTTTTATTCATACTAAATGTTACTATCAGGAATATAAATTTTCTTCCGATAGTATATTTTTATGTTAAGATAGACAAACTATTAATGCAGTATAGGGAAAAATGCTTATGTTGTATGAAATATTTTAAAAAAAGCAGATAAATTTTGTTCTAAAGAACGCGAGAGCATTTTCCAAATTTTGACAGGTGATATCATATGAAGATTTTTTTTGTTGTTTATGGAAAGCTAATCAGTTCTATGTTCAAGCTCTTTACATTATAACATGAAATCAAATTACTGAACTTTTCCATACATAGAAATTTATCTAATTACATTTTTATTCATACTAAATGTTACTATCAGGAATGTAAATTTTCTTCCGATAGTATATTTTTATGTTAAGATAAACAAACTATTAATGCAGTATAGTGAAGAATGCTTATGTTGTATGAAATATTTTAAAAAAAGCAGATAAATTTTGTTCTAAAGAACGCGAGAGCATTTTCCAAATTTTGACAGGTGATATCATATGAAGATTTTTTTTGTTATTTATGGAAAGCTAATCAGTTCTATGTTCAAGCTCTTTACATTATAACATGAAATCAAATTACTGAACTTTTCCATACATAGAAATTTATCTAATTACATTTTTATTCATACTAAATGTTACTATCAGGAACGTAAATTTTCTTCCGATAGTATATTTTTATGTTAAGATAAACAAACTATTAATGCAGTATAGTGAAGAATGCTTATGTTGTATGAAATATTTTAAAAAAAGCAGATAAATTTTGTTCTAAAGAACGCGAGAGCATTTTCCAAATTTTGACAGGTGATATCATATGAAGATTTTTTTTGTTATTTATGGAAAGCTAATCAGTTCTATGTTCAAGCTCTTTACATTATAACAAGAAATCAAATTACTGAACTTTTCCATACATAGAAATTTATCTAATTACATTTTTATTCATACTAAATGTTACTATCAGGAATGTAAATTTTCTTCCGATAGTATATTTTTATGTTAAGATAAACAAACTATTAATGCAGTATAGTGAAGAATGCTTATGTTGTATGAAATATTTTAAAAAAAGCAGATAAATTTTGTTCTAAAGAACGCGAGAGCATTTTCCAAATTTTGACAGGTGATATCATATGAAGATTTTTTTTGTTATTTATGGAAAGCTAATCAGTTCTATGTTCAAGCTCTTTACATTATAACATGAAATCAAATTACAGAACTTTTCCATACATAGAAATTTATCTAATTACATTTTTATTCATACTAAATGTTACTATCAGGAATGTAAATTTTCTTCCGATAGTATATTTTTATGTTAAGATAAACAAACTATTAATGCAGTATAGTGAAGAATGCTTATGTTGTATGAAATATTTTAAAAAAAGCAGATAAATTTTGTTCTAAAGAACGCGAGAGCATTTTCCAAATTTTGACAGGTGATATCATATGAAGATTTTTTTTGTTGTTTATGGAAAGCTAATCAGTTCTATATTCAAGCTTTTTACATTATAACATGAAATCAAATTACTGAACTTTTCCATACATAGAAATTTATCTAATTACATTTTTATTCATACTAAATGTTACTATCAAGAATGTAAATTTTCTTCCGATAGTATATTTTTATGTTAAGATAAACAAACTATTAATGCAGTATAGTGAAGAATGCTTATGTTGTATGAAATATTTTAAAAAAAGCAGATAAATTTTGTTCTAAAGAACGCGAGAGCATTTTCCAAATTTTGACAGGTGATATCATATGAAGATTTTTTTTGTTATTTATGGAAAGCTAATCAGTTCTATGTTCAAACTCTTTACATTATAACATGATATCAAATTACTGAACTTTTCCATACATAGAAATTTATCTAATTACATTTTTATTCATACTAAATGTTACTATCAGGAATATAAATTTTCTTCCGATAGTATATTTTTATGTTAAGATAGACAAACTATTAATGCAGTATAGGGAAAAATGCTTATGTTGTATGAAATATTTTAAAAAAAGCAGATAAATTTTGTTCTAAAGAACGCGAGAGCATTTTCCAAATTTTGACAGGTGATATCATATGAAGATTTTTTTTGTTATTTATGGAAAGCTAATCAGTTCTATGTTCATGCTCTTTACATTATAACATGAAATCAAATTACTGAACTTTTCCATACATAGAAATTTATCTAATTACATTTTTATTCATACTAAATGTTACTATCAGGAATGTAAATTTTCTTCCGATAGTATATTTTTATGTTAAGATAAACAAACTATTAATGCAGTATAGTGAAGAATGCTTATGTTGTATGAAATATTTTAAAAAAAGCAGATAAATTTTGTTCTAAAGAACGCGAGAGCATTTTCCAAATTTTGACAGGTGATATCATATGAAGATTTTTTTTGTTATTTATGGAAAGCTAATCAGTTCTATGTTCAAGCTCTTTACATTATAACATGAAATCAAATTACTGAACTTTTCCATACATAGAAATTTATCTAATTACATTTTTATTCATACTAAATGTTACTATCAGGAACGTAAATTTTCTTCCGATAGTATATTTTTATGTTAAGATAAACAAACTATTAATGCAGTATAGTGAAGAATGCTTATGTTGTATGAAATATTTTAAAAAAAGCAGATAAATTTTGTTCTAAAGAACGCGAGAGCATTTTCCAAATTTTGACAGGTGATATCATATGAAGATTTTTTTTGTTATTTATGGAAAGCTAATCAGTTCTATGTTCAAGCTCTTTACATTATAACAAGAAATCAAATTACTGAACTTTTCCATACATAGAAATTTATCTAATTACATTTTTATTCATACTAAATGTTACTATCAGGAATGTAAATTTTCTTCCGATAGTATATTTTTATGTTAAGATAAACAAACTATTAATGCAGTATAGTGAAGAATGCTTATGTTGTATGAAATATTTTAAAAAAAGCAGATAAATTTTGTTCTAAAGAACGCGAGAGCATTTTCCAAATTTTGACAGGTGATATCATATGAAGATTTTTTTTGTTATTTATGGAAAGCTAATCAGTTCTATGTTCAAGCTCTTTACATTATAACATGAAATCAAATTACAGAACTTTTCCATACATAGAAATTTATCTAATTACATTTTTATTCATACTAAATGTTACTATCAGGAATGTAAATTTTCTTCCGATAGTATATTTTTATGTTAAGATAAACAAACTATTAATGCAGTATAGTGAAGAATGCTTATGTTGTATGAAATATTTTAAAAAAAGCAGATAAATTTTGTTCTAAAGAACGCGAGAGCATTTTCCAAATTTTGACAGGTGATATCATATGAAGATTTTTTTTGTTGTTTATGGAAAGCTAATCAGTTCTATGTTCAAGCTTTTTACATTATAACATGAAATCAAATTACTGAACTTTTCCATACATAGAAATTTATCTAATTACATTTTTATTCATACTAAATGTTACTATCAAGAATGTAAATTTTCTTCCGATAGTATATTTTTATGTTAAGATAAACAAACTATTAATGCAGTATAGTGAAGAATGCTTATGTTGTATGAAATATTTTAAAAAAAGCAGATAAATTTTGTTCTAAAGAACGCGAGAGCATTTTCCAAATTTTGACAGGTGATATCATATGAAGATTTTTTTTGTTATTTATGGAAAGCTAATCAGTTCTATGTTCAAGCTCTTTACATTATAACATGATATCAAATTACTGAACTTTTCCATACATAGAAATTTATCTAATTACATTTTTATTCATACTAAATGTTACTATCAGGAATATAAATTTTCTTCCGATAGTATATTTTTATGTTAAGATAGACAAACTATTAATGCAGTATAGGGAAAAATGCTTATGTTGTATGAAATATTTTAAAAAAAGCAGATAAATTTTGTTCTAAAGAACGCGAGAGCATTTTCCAAATTTTGACAGGTGATATCATATGAAGATTTTTTTTGTTATTTATGGAAAGCTAATCAGTTCTATGTTCATGCTCTTTACATTATAACATGAAATCAAATTACTGAACTTTTCCATACATAGAAATTTATCTAATTACATTTTTATTCATACTAAATGTTACTATCAGGAATGTAAATTTTCTTCCGATAGTATATTTTTATGTTAAGATAAACAAACTATTAATGCAGTATAGTGAAGAATGCTTATGTTGTATGAAATATTTTAAAAAAAGCAGATAAATTTTGTTCTAAAGAACGCGAGAGCATTTTCCAAATTTTGACAGGTGATATCATATGAAGATTTTTTTTGTTATTTATGGAAAGCTAATCAGTTCTATGTTCAAGCTCTTTACATTATAACATGAAATCAAATTACTGAACTTTTCCATACATAGAAATTTATCTAATTACATTTTTATTCATACTAAATGTTACTATCAGGAACGTAAATTTTCTTCCGATAGTATATTTTTATGTTAAGATAAACAAACTATTAATGCAGTATAGTGAAGAATGCTTATGTTGTATGAAATATTTTAAAAAAAGCAGATAAATTTTGTTCTAAAGAACGCGAGAGCATTTTCCAAATTTTGACAGGTGATATCATATGAAGATTTTTTTTGTTATTTATGGAAAGCTAATCAGTTCTATGTTCAAGCTCTTTACATTTTAACAAGAAATCAAATTACTGAACTTTTCCATACATAGAAATTTATCTAATTACATTTTTATTCATACTAAATGTTACTATCAGGAATGTAAATTTTCTTCCGATAGTATATTTTTATGTTAAGATAAACAAACTATTAATGCAGTATAGTGAAGAATGCTTATGTTGTATGAAATATTTTAAAAAAAGCAGATAAATTTTGTTCTAAAGAACGCGAGAGCATTTTCCAAATTTTGACAGGTGATATCATATGAAGATTTTTTTTGTTATTTATGGAAAGCTAATCAGTTCTATGTTCAAGCTCTTTACATTATAACATGAAATCAAATTACAGAACTTTTCCATACATAGAAATTTATCTAATTACATTTTTATTCATACTAAATGTTACTATCAGGAATGTAAATTTTCTTCCGATAGTATATTTTTATGTTAAGATAAACAAACTATTAATGCAGTATAGTGAAGAATGCTTATGTTGTATGAAATATTTTAAAAAAAGCAGATAAATTTTGTTCTAAAGAACGCGAGAGCATTTTCCAAATTTTGACAGGTGATATCATATGAAGATTTTTTTTGTTGTTTATGGAAAGCTAATCAGTTCTATGTTCAAGCTTTTTACATTATAACATGAAATCAAATTACTGAACTTTTCCATACATAGAAATTTATCTAATTACATTTTTATTCATACTAAATGTTACTATCAAGAATGTAAATTTTCTTCCGATAGTATATTTTTATGTTAAGATAAACAAACTATTAATGCAGTATAGTGAAGAATGCTTATGTTGTATGAAATATTTTAAAAAAAGCAGATAAATTTTGTTCTAAAGAACGCGAGAGCATTTTCCAAATTTTGACAGGTGATATCATATGAAGATTTTTTTTGTTATTTATGGAAAGCTAATCAGTTCTATGTTCAAGCTCTTTACATTATAACATGATATCAAATTACTGAACTTTTCCATACATAGAAATTTATCTAATTACATTTTTATTCATACTAAATGTTACTATCAGGAATATAAATTTTCTTCCGATAGTATATTTTTATGTTAAGATAGACAAACTATTAATGCAGTATAGGGAAAAATGCTTATGTTGTATGAAATATTTTAAAAAAAGCAGATAAATTTTGTTCTAAAGAACGCGAGAGCATTTTCCAAATATTGACAGGTGATATCATATGAAGATTTTTTTTGTTATTTATGGAAAGCTAATCAGTTCTATGTTCAAGCTCTTTACATTATAACATGAAATCAAATTACTGAACTTTTCCATACATAGAAATTTATCTAATTACATTTTTATTCATACTAAATGTTACTATCAGGAATGTAAATTTTCTTCCGATAGTATATTTTTATGTTAAGATAAACAAACTATTAATGCAGTATAGTGAAGAATGCTTATGTTGTATGAAATATTTTAAAAAAAGCAGATAAATTTTGTTCTAAAGAACGCGAGAGCATTTTCCAAATTTTGACAGGTGATATCATATGAAGATTTTTTTTGTTATTTATGGAAAGCTAATCAGTTCTATGTTCAAGCTCTTTACATTATAACATGAAATCAAATTACTGAACTTTTCCATACATAGAAATTTATCTAATTACATTTTTATTCATACTAAATGTTACTATCAGGAATGTAAATTTTCTTCCGATAGTATATTTTTATGTTAAGATAAACAAACTATTAATGCAGTATAGTGAAGAATGCTTATGTTGTATGAAATATTTTAAAAAAAGCAGATAAATTTTGTTCTAAAGAACGCGAGAGCATTTTCCAAATTTTGACAGGTGATATCATATGAAGATTTTTTTTGTTATTTATGGAAAGCTAATCAGTTCTATGTTCAAGCTCTTTACATTATAACATGAAATCAAATTACTGAACTTTTCCATACATAGAAATTTATCTAATTACATTTTTATTCATACTAAATGTTACTAACAGGAATATAAATTTTCTTCCGATAGTATATTTTTATGTTAAGATAGACAAACTATTAATGCAGTATAGTGAAGACTGCTTATGTTGTATGAAATATTTTAAAAAAAGCAGATAAATTTTGTTTCAAAGAGCGTTAGAGCATTTTGACAATGTTGACACGTGATATCATATGAAGAAATTTTATGATATCTATGAAAAGCTAATCAGTTCTAAGTTCAAGCTATTAATATTCTTATATCAATATGAAATCAATGAACTGAACATTGCCAAATATAAAAAAATTCTCTTGTTACATATAAGTTTCATACAAATATCCATTAAATAAAATATAATTTTTGAAACCGTTGAATATTTTTCTTTTAACATTGACCAACTTTGAATACAATTTTATGAAGATTCTTGGTGTTGTATAAATAGTTGAAACCAAATTAAAATATCTCTAATTTCCAGGTCGTGAGAGCATTTTTTCAGTTTTAATAGATGAAATCATAAAGAAACATTGGGAAAAAATGAACCGTTGTCTATGGAAAACTAATCAGCTCTAAGTTTATGGACTTAACACATGTGATATCAATATGAAGTCAATCGGACTTATAGTTTGGGCTGCAGAGAGGACACAAAAAAAAAACAACGTAAATGATGAATTCATAGAGAAGAAATCAAAAGTTGTCTATGGAAAACTAATCAGCTCTAGGTCTTTGCACTTTACACATATGATGTTAATATGAAGTCGATCAGACTTATAGTTTGGGCTGTAGAGAGGACACAAAAAAGATAAATGCTACGGCGTACGGCGTACAGCGTATACGCCATACACACAAACACATCACGACGAAACTCATAGTGTGCATTCTCTACATGATACCCATTGAGAAATTGATGTAAAAAAAATACGCTTAAATTTTGCGAAATCATGACTCTCCCCTATTCCATAGTGTGGAGAGTAATAATAATAAACTGTTTTTTCTAGTATATAATTTTTCTTCCGATAGTATATTTTTATGATAAGATAGACAAACTTTTAATGCAGTATGGTGTAGAATGCTTATGTTGTATGAAATATTTTAAAAAAAGCAGATAAATTTTGTTCTAAAGAACGCGAGAGCATTTTCCAAATTTTGACAGGTGATATCATATGAAGATTTTTTTTGTTATTTATGGAAAGCTAATCAGTTCTATGTTCAAGCTCTTTACATTATAACATGAAATCAAATTACTGAACTTTTCCATACATAGAAATTTATCTAATTACATTTTTATTCATACTAAATGTTACTATCAGGAACGTAAATTTTCTTCCGATAGTATATTTTTATGTTAAGATAAACAAACTATTAATGCAGTATAGTGAAGAATGCTTATGTTGTATGAAATATTTTAAAAAAAGCAGATAAATTTTGTTCTAAAGAACGCGAGAGCATTTTCCAAATTTTGACAGGTGATATCATATGAAGATTTTTTTTGTTATTTATGGAAAGCTAATCAGTTCTATGTTCAAGCTCTTTACATTATAACAAGAAATCAAATTACTGAACTTTTCCATACATAGAAATTTATCTAATTACATTTTTATTCATACTAAATGTTACTATCAGGAATGTAAATTTTCTTCCGATAGTATATTTTTATGTTAAGATAAACAAACTATTAATGCAGTATAGTGAAGAATGCTTATGTTGTATGAAATATTTTAAAAAAAGCAGATAAATTTTGTTCTAAAGAACGCGAGAGCATTTTCCAAATTTTGACAGGTGATATCATATGAAGATTTTTTTTGTTATTTATGGAAAGCTAATCAGTTCTATGTTCAAGCTCTTTACATTATAACATGAAATCAAATTACAGAACTTTTCCATACATAGAAATTTATCTAATTACATTTTTATTCATACTAAATGTTACTATCAGGAATGTAAATTTTCTTCCGATAGTATATTTTTATGTTAAGATAAACAAACTATTAATGCAGTATAGTGAAGAATGCTTATGTTGTATGAAATATTTTAAAAAAAGCAGATAAATTTTGTTCTAAAGAACGCGAGAGCATTTTCCAAATTTTGACAGGTGATATCTTATGAAGATTTTTTTTTTGTTATTTATGGAAAGCTAATCAGTTCTATGTTCAAGCTCTTTACATTATAACATGAAATCAAATTACTGAACTTTTCCATACATAGAAATTTATCTAATTACATTTTTATTCATACTAAATGTTACTAACAGGAATATAAATTTTCTTCCGATAGTATATTTTTATGTTAAGATAGACAAACTATTAATGCAGTATAGTGAAGACTGCTTATGTTGTATGAAATATTTTAAAAAAAGCAGATAAATTTTGTTTCAAAGAGCGTTAGAGCATTTTGACAATGTTGACACGTGATATCATATGAAGAAATTTTATGATATCTATGAAAAGCTAATCAGTTCTAAGTTCAAGCTATTAATATTCTTATATCAATATGAAATCAATGAACTGAACATTGCCAAATATAAAAAAATTCTCTTGTTACATATAAGTTTCATACAAATATCCATTAAATAAAATATAATTTTTGAAACCGTTGAATATTTTTCTTTTAACATTGACCAACTTTGAATACAATTTTATGAAGATTCTTGGTGTTGTATAAATAGTTGAAACCAAATTAAAATATCTCTAATTTCCAGGTCGTGAGAGCATTTTTTCAGTTTTAATAGATGAAATCATAAAGAAACATTGGGAAAAAATGAACCGTTGTCTATGGAAAACTAATCAGCTCTAAGTTTATGGACTTAACACATGTGATATCAATATGAAGTCAATCGGACTTATAGTTTGGGCTGCAGAGAGGACACAAAAAAAAAACAACGTAAATGATGAATTCATAGAGAAGAAATCAAAAGTTGTCTATGGAAAACTAATCAGCTCTAGGTCTTTGCACTTTACACATATGATGTTAATATGAAGTCGATCAGACTTATAGTTTGGGCTGTAGAGAGGACACAAAAAAGATAAATGCTACGGCGTACGGCGTACGGCGTACGGCGTACAGCGTATACGCCATACACACAAACACATCACGACGAAACTCATAGTGTGCATTCTCTACATGATACCCATTGAGAAATTGATGTAAAAAAAATACGCTTAAATTTTGCGAAATCATGACTCTCCCCTATTCCATAGTGTGGAGAGTAACAAAGACAAGATACTTTCGCACAGCGTAATTTTAGATTTCTTGGCCCCAAAATGTTTAATTTTCTACCTGATGACTGGAAACAGTTGACAAGAAATGTGCTGAAAAAACAATAATTGCTTGGCTTATATCCATAGGTATAGATGAATCAAATAATGAATTGATTTCACTTCTAACTTAATTGGACGTGAAAATTTGTTAAATTTACCTTATTTTTAGAATCATTATTGTATGTGTGTTGTGTTGTGTTGGTTATTGCAACTATGTAGAGTAACTATTCCTATCGGACGTCCTAAAACTGGTTCACCTTGTTGGGCGTCCAACGTGTCAATATTTTTAATACAACGTACAACTCGGACAAATTTACATGTAAAACTGCACCTACTTTGTTAATGTACTAATATATTTTGTTGTTATAATTCTTGTTATGTTACTTACGCTGTTTTATGTTTAATAATACTATGTAAAAATAAAATAAAAAATTAAATAAAAAATAAACTACATGTTATTTATTTCTCATTAACTGACATAATATAATTTACGTTTGTTAAAGAAAAAAGTTAATAAGCAAATTTAGTTAATGAGAAAGTAAAAAGTTTGAATTTTTATAGAGATCTTGGTCATACCTCTGATGTTTCTCATTTAAAAAGATCCGAAGTCTATTACAGTCCACGATTGTGAATCTTCCATTCACATTCGTCGATGGTTCTTTTTTCACTGTGGTGCCGAGATTGCTAATCTAGAGGGCTCCGTGAGCTACTTTTCGGGCTATGCATTTTTTTCTTGTCGCTCTCTTAGCGTTCTGTGAAGGGGCCGTTTACAGTCCCCTTATGCGGAGCGGGTAGTGGTGGAAGTAGCGAAATGAGAAAAGTTATCCTCACTAAGCGACGTCTTTTCTTTTTATACCCCATAAACACAACATGATACAATTCAAAGTGTGCAATCTCTGCATGATACCCTTTAGAAATACACCCAAAAAAAATATAATTGAACATAGTGAAGAGATTTATTAATACGCTAGTCAAGTATGCATTAATGTAAGAATTACTTAATGTAACGTACATAGGTATAACGTAATATATTCTTTTCAAATTAAATACTAAAGCAAATTCAGGAATTTAAGCAATGAAAATTGACAAGGGAAAAACATTTTCATGAAAATTCCTACATTAAACGTGACAGTTAGAACCTTATTTCAATGTTTAAACGTCGACCCTACGTATTTTTCATCTTAAGACGTTTCTTTTGTAGTTTCGGAAAACAGAGATTTTTTTTTCTCTATTCTCCATCGATCGTGCATGTTTTGTGTTCTCAAATATTTAGGAATTGTATTCGCCGTGTCCTGTGATTTTAAAATATATGCTCACTTGAGTATTGCTGACATGTGAGGATGGAACTGAGAGAGGAGAATCCTTTCGTTTGGGTTTGGGATAGTACAAAAAAAATATCTCGAAAAGGTTTTTTTTTCAATTCAAAGGATAATGTCTCTCGAAACGCTGGACTAACAATCGCAAAAGACAACGGAAAATCTTTTCTAAGTATATTTTTACAGTTGAATTTCGTTATGGAGAGATAAAGCAGGTAAAACGTTACCAATTTTGCCGAGATATTTATTTTTTTGCCGAGGTATAAGAAAATCCAGGAATTCATATCGTGGAATTGGTTTCGAATTTTTAAACTTAAAACTTCGTTATAAACTGTTCAGTATACTGTACATTTTTTAATAAGATATGTAGTATGGAAGAAATGCTAGTTGTAGTAAGCATTAATAAGAATTGTCAAATATTCCAAAGTAGAAGCGTTTACTTTTTGGAAATTAACTAGCTTCAGTTTCAAGACTACACCCATATACCCTATACCCTGCTATATCCATGACATAACTATACCCTGCTATACCTGACTAATCCTTCTATGCCCATGACACTGACGCGCACCATATCAAGCTAGTTTTAACTCATTTGAAGAGAAGAGTACGGTAGTTCTTGAAGTTAGTTGTGTAATCAAAATAAACGAGTGGAAATCAACAAAGTATATGTTGTTGTTATAATATTTTTTAAGAATTTTCATTTCCGCGTGTGCTATACACATTGCCAATTCACAAGCAAACGACAGGCGTAGTGAAAATGACTGAATATCTTATGTAATGCTGTAATGTTCAAGGCACAACTAATAAAAAAAAATCAAATTCTAAATATATAGAAGTTGGCATTGTGAATTGAGGAAAAGGAGGGAGGTCACTTATGTGAATATATACCTACTGCAGTATGTATAACTGATGCGACGTAGAGAAGTCACAAAATGATATAAATTATTCCTTTTAATAATATTATAAGAATAATATGTTGGTATTATGTATAAGAATTAATAATAATATAATGGCAATGTATTCAAGAGCCTACAAAATCTCCTTGAAGGAACAACAGCGCTCTACGTTGGAAGATAAAAAGATATCTTCAATATTTACGGAAAGCCTTATAACCGAGCTGTGTTACAATACAAAACCTACCAGCCTATGGAACAAAAGTGTTTGCTCAGACAGTGTGTATGAAGGTACGTGCCTATCCCATGAAACAATGGGGGCTATACAAAGTGTGCCATCGAAAATGAATGGAAATTGGTAGGAATTTTACAATAGTCTTCTAGCACGGGTAATCCTTTTGAGTCGCACATAAAGTATAATCTGAAGCAGCGTATCATCACTCGCTTTTATCCAGACAGAAAATGGTTTCAATTATTTTATTTTTACTTTTGTTATTTTATAAGCCACATCCTATGTATAACCTCATATTTTGTCGCTGATTTTTGTACCAGCCAGTCCCAATCCGAAAAACTACGGTTTTTATCTAATATTTTGATGAAATTTCTAAGGCGTTTGTCTGGGTAATTCTACTCATACACAGATATTTAAAATACTTTTATACTTTATTAAGGAAAATTAAAATGCAGCATCGCACGTAATTGAAAACAACGTGTATGTGTATTGAGCTTGAAAACAAATTAAGAACCATGCGTTTTAAGAAGGAAACTACAATATTTGATTTTGATATTCAATTCATGGCTGAAAAGATTATAATACATACAAGACTATTTGTAGTAAACTCAACCCATATTTTTGAGACACATGAAGTAGAAATTTGGCAATGACTACGGACATGAATTGCAGACTTTACAGACAAGACGAAGAACCTCAGATTTAATGTACTTTTATGACATAATAAACTCCAATATTGACTGTACAGATCTTCTGAAGATTATTAACTTCAACATAACAAACAGAAGAACAAGGCATACTTCAGCGTTCTTTTTAGAAAAAAAAAACACTAACGCCGCTCATTATTCGCCATTGTACCGATGCCTTACCACGTATAATAATTAAGAATGGACTTGGAAAGGAAAGGAAAGGATCGGGATAAATTCCGTTTGTCCAGGACCCTTTTCAGGAGTCACATTAGACAGGAATAATACATTTTTTTGTTACTAACAGTGAGTACATGCACCATGAAATCAGAGGTGGGCTGATTAAGTTAGTGACAATAACTTATTTTATTCTTATTTATTATATTGTTAAATTTTTATTTTTGTACGTTACCATTTTTTTTAAATAAATAAAAAAAGTAAATCTTCCGAAAACAATACGAGGTATCAAATTTAAATTTGATAAGTTTTGATACAAATTCGGGGTAATAATACTATTTCACTTTCTCAATAAAAGTGCTACCATAATCTCATGAAAAGTTTAAATTTCATATTGGGTTTCTTCAAAAAACGAAGAGGAATATTTTTTATCAAGGTGGGAAAACTTTTCAGCGCAGCCAGACCCATATTATAGAAATTTAACATAATATAATTTATATGTCCCAGAGACAACCTTGAGAGTTCCAAGTTTATTCGTTATATTATAAATCGTAAATTTTGTCGCAATTTTTCTGTATAGTTAAAGATATAACAACTGAGACGAGTTTTTAATTTTTTGTTGCTTTTTGTATTAACCACAAATTGTCAATAAGTAATGTTTTAATCGTTTATCGTGCGCATATCATATAATTGTTCTCAATAAACTACGAAAAGTACAAGCATTTTTGAGTATACAAGTATTGTATATGAATTTTAATACATCTAATTATTTTTTGAAGAAATTTAAATTAAATACAAATTTGAGTCTTTCATTTTTGACATTTGCAGTTATCTTACTACAAATTATAATAAAAAAAAACCAATACATTAATTTAAAAATAATACTACATCATATTTTAAAAATAATACTACATTTGAAGTCAAGCGTTCGTTCGACTCTGAATTATTATTGTTGAGTGATGGTAATTGATCATAGGTATAATGTATTATTGCAAGGTTTATTTAAAAAAAAATTCGGGTATTTTTTCTATTTTTATTTTAGTTTCTGTTCTTAAATTTTCGACATAAGTTAAGTTATTATGTGAAAGAGAGAATCTGCTCTGCCAAAAAACTGCTTTGCAGTTAAGCGGAAAAATGAAGCTGTATTATTTTTTATTAAAAAAAATATGACTCTGAAATTATTATTTGATTATAGAAATTATCTCTTATAAATAGTATGCGTTTTACCAAATAGTCCATAAACGAGTACTTAACAGTTTAGACGATGTTCTATTATAGCACAATATTGCAATCTAACATAAATCTAAATCTTAATTAAGTAATTGTAAAAAAATGTTTTCATTATTAAAAAACGAACGAAGAGTCTCTCCAAATAATTTCAAAAAAGTTTCACTGAGAATTATTTTCAAAGCCTACGAAAGAAAGCAGAATAACAATTCATTTTTCGGCTTGGCTATTTAAAATAGGTGCGCCATAAAATGTTGCCATGATAAAATGTAACTTCACTACATATTATGTAAATGTTTAAATATTAATTGGTTAACTCTGTTTAGTGAAAAAAAATTCAAATAAATAACAAGTCTACCTTTATCAATTTTGCAGAGTGGAGCCTTAAAACTCTATGTGACAAAATAATAAAATTTGTATATAAAAATACTGCAGGGATATCAAATTTATTATCATCCATCAATTGATAATAATAAGATGTCATAAAACTTGTTCTTACGAAATTAGCAATTTATTTAAGGCATATAAGTAATAACAATTTGAAGATGAATATCATAGGAAGATTGATAACGTGTGTGGTTTAAAATGATACTGTGAAAATAAACCATTCAACCCACTTATTTTTTCAATTCTTCAAACTGTGGGTTATTGGTTCAACTTATTTTTTTATTCACGATGATATTTATAAAAAAAAATCATTTACATTTGATTTAAAATATAAACCAAATCATGTTTTGTGATGGCATAACATAACATACTCAATCTGGAGATTTATATTTCAAAATACGCTTTAAAATTGCATAATCATACGTGTCAATTACAAAATAGTAGTGGAGAATCAAAAAGAATCTAGGCAGTGTATTTCATAAAAAAAGGCTATGGAAAGACGATTCATGTCTGCGTCCTTCCAACTCTGTTAGGGACATGAGACGTACGTACGAGTATTGCTATCGGAAAACAACTTGAGCCAGTCTTTTTGTGTCTTTATGCTTGGTTCGTATATGTTCAAATCTCCCCCCTCCACGGTGAAAAGGCTCAAAAAATTTGATGGAAACTGTAATTGTTTTTGAAATGATAAACCACGTAGTTTACAACCGATATAATTTACAACGTTTACAACGTAGTTTACAACGTTTTCGTTCACCTAAGCACAAGCATTTATTTGCTTATTTTAGGGAACGTAGGAAGATGTATATGTACTTGTTTAACAAGGACATATTCATTTTAAAAAAAATATATAAAAGACATTTATTAACATTATTGCATCACAATTACACACAGTAATTACACATACTATTTATTTAGTATGTAATGGTAATGTACAATGTACATTGTTGTATATATTTTTTTAATTTTTTATCTAATCAATTACAATGTACATATAAATTACAAGAAACAAGGTAAATCAGTTCCATGATATATTTCATAATAACCCTCTTTAATTGAGATAAAATCTCGTGTTAAAAAGGGAGTATCTAATTTGTAATGTTACATTCACCAAACATTGCACATCTACTTAAAACATAAAACATTTTATCACTAAGATTTATCCCTAGCGTTAACATTTATTTGAAGACAAATCAATAGTTTATATGTAAGGATTGTGTAAAAAGGTAAAACAAAATTTTCAAAACAAATAATAACACTTAATTATACTGACACATTTATATATGCAATTTCACACATCATTCACACAATATCTCACCATAATATGTAACCATTCCTAATATATCTTAATATACTACAATAACTTCAGCGACAACCTGTAATTGGCTTTATTCTTAATCAAATTATCTTTATGTTTTATAATTTATTATATGCTGTATGTTGTCCTTTAAATAAAATAAATAAATAAATAAATAAGCTACACAAAAACAGGAATGAATTAAAGAAAAGAATAAATCAGTACAATTTTTTGATTTTATTCTTATATATATTGTAATTTTTTTCGAGTCTAACACTCAAAGGGAGTTCATTAAACCACTTAGTACCTTTAGGGCCGTATTAGACTTGGTCACCAGGCGAAGTCACCGGTGATGAGACCGGTGACAATACCGGTGACGTCACCAGTTACTGTACGGGCAGCCAGCCGCTAAATAAAAGCCTTAAATTAATAACCTATAAATTGGTTATATTAAACTTCTATCATTACACTTATTATAAATTTGATAAAGTAACAAAAAAATAAAGAAATTTGGTTTTTTATCAACAAAAATCAGTACTTAATATAAATAATTGTCCCAGTATCTGCCTCATCGCACCTTGTTTTGAGATTGTTCATTAAATTATTTCCATTTGCCAAGGTACAGCAGCATTTCTTAATATTTCATTTCTCCAATAAGAAGCAGCATTTCTTCATATTTTACCGACATTACGACCGCTCACTACACTAGCGTCAAACAAAATGAACTCGCAGAACACAAAAATACATTAGTGACGCAACAGCGGTGACTGTGTGTAATAGGTGCCATTTGATTCAATACCCAGCGATAATTCTTGGTCACCAGTCTGATAATTCTTGACTCGTCTGGTCTCGGGGCAGAGTCACCGGTCAGTCACCAAACGCTGATCTGATGACGTCACCGGTCAACCTAATGTAATAAGCACCATAAGAACTAGTGCCCAGCAACTAGTCAGGTCGCCGGTGACGACACCGGTGACGTCGCCTGGTGACCAAGTCTAATACGGCCCTTATACTTATAGAAATGTTGTGAGGCAGTTGTACGTAAAAGAGGAATGGTAATACATCCTTGTGAATTTATTCTGCTGCTTATTGTAATATTTTAATATATAATTGTAATATTTGAATATTTAACACCTACATTATTCGACGACGCTCTTCTCCATTCAAAAACATAAAACAAATGTAGAAAAAGTAGACAGTTTTAGTATTGCATTTAATGTACGTATTAATAATGCTGGTTCAACTCGTTATTATCAAGTAGTGAATAAAGGGAGGTATGTCAATATAACCTCTCACTTGAAGAACTATTAGTCTTTCTTCCTGTCAATTAGTTTATTCGATTAGTCTGGTATCAATATGTACCAAAGCGAATTAAGAACGAAGACGCAGTGAAAGACTTAAATATATTAGACCTGGTATAGGGATGTATCGATACACATATAGATTTATAGACATAGTAGGTATATTATTTTTTTGCCAATAAGAATAAACTAGGATACATGTTTATAGACAAATGAAAAATAATATATTATAAAGATTATACTAGGTAAACCTACATATTAAACCTATTATATACCACAGTGGATGAGAGTCGCACAGGAAAGGGAGGAGAGTAGAAGGACAGGGGAGGCCTATGTCCTGCAGTGGGCAAACACAGGCTGATGACGATGATGATGAAACCTATATATTATAGATCACCCGACGGAACAGATCTATGTAGATTTTCCGGTCCCAACACTAAAACAATGTATAGTATATTACATTATTGTAACTTCATAAGCTCGCAGGCAAAATTATCCTGAATTTTTTTCTAGTGAAACAGGAAAAACTAGAAGAAAATTTAAAAACAACACACCAAAGAAAAATACAGCTCTAGCACTAAATAACTGTCGTATAGGGGAATATTATTTTACATTGACTTGCCCACTTCCATTCGAGAATTAAAAGATCGAAACGAATTTAAAATCATTACAAGTTATCCCTAAGTTGAATTTTTCTTCTGTGATTCATTGCGAGTTTTTAACTCAATCGAGAGAGAATCAACATTGTTATTTTGTAATTTTATATACCCATATTAAAATAAAATGGGTTGAGTAGATAGGCGTGCGTTATCTACACGATTTCACGAAAGTCTCTAAAACGCATGTGCGGAAAATGCGCGTAATTATATCATCTTAAAAGTGACTAACCGTCTCACCATTATAGGATTTGTGTCCTGTTGTCTAATACATTTTGGAGGTCTTCTGTTTATGCCCGAACTACTTGCAATATATTAAATATAATATATCTGACATATTTAAATTTAGTTTGAGAAAAAATAATAAAGCTCTGAAAAGTTTTCGAACCAGCGTTTTAAAACGATTCACGTTTTTTTACATTCTTTGTACGTATCAAATGCACTTAGGTAACAAATTTATCGAACAAAAAAAGTCAGGCGCAAAGAAACACAAGAGTTTGAGCGTGAAGAGCTTTGAACGCTAAAACAACGAATCGATCGGGCACGGTGTAGAGAGTTTGCTAATCTGGCAAATTAGTATGGCCTGAGTTTTAAACACGGGGGGCTTATGGGGGAAAGTTTCGAAACGGATTCACTTGGCTACAACATTCATTAAGCGAAATAAAAACACTAAATAAGTGCAACGAAGCACTTACCCGGAGTTACAGAGGTGTAATGCAACTTTAAACAATTATGAAAACATTATGAGTTTTCGTGTTTGTGTATGCTTTAAGTGCTTCGCGGTTACCAAACTCGACACAATAGTCCTTAAGTATTAAAATTTACATTTGAATTATTGGTACATAGGTACTTGTTTTGTTAAATAGCTCCACAAAAAAACGACGTATATTTTTCCACTTTAAAGCAAAAAAAAAGGTTGGGAAAGGACAAGGAGAGGAAATCGGGATTAGGGGGGCAAGTCTGGTACGACCGGCGAAATCAAAACCTTAGTGATTACCCATATCATGGATACAATTATTATATGGAGTTTTATGACATGTAAAGATATTATAGAACTCCATATAATAATTACATTCATGATATGGGTAATCGTGAGGGTTTTGATTTCACCGGTTGGACCAGACTTGTCCCCCTGGTGTTTTTTTTTATTTTTTATTATTATTATTATATTCGGCAACCTACCTTTATAAGAGTGATTTGTGCCAAATGGAATTATAAAAAAAATGTTATATATTTTTACGAATATTATTATTATTGCATATGCGGAAACATTGGATTTTTTCCCTGTCGGGAGTCAAAGATATTTTTTAACAGATTTTTAATATCTAAGTTAGTGAATTTTACAACTTACATAAAGATACATTTTTTTTTCTCTATTGCTTTTCACCCAAAAAGGATGTTGCAGCCGTTACGAATCAGAAACATTAGATTCTTCTTCTTCTTCGATGGCGCTACAGCCCAAATCGAGCCTTGGCCTCCTTCAACAAACGCCTTCAACCTCTTCTATCCTCAGCCGCCGTTCTCCAGTTAGGGACCTGAAGGAGTTTTTCTGCATCTCTCCGTATGTCATCCTCCCATCTCAGTCTTGGTCTCCCCATCTTCCGTTTACCTCCCGGGTGACCAACCTTGATTTTTTTGGGTAGTCGCGTGTTTGGCATTCTCTGTACATGGCCAACTAAGGAGATCGCGATACCTGTCGGGAGTCAAAGATATTTTTTAACAGATTTTTAATATCTAAGTTAGTGAATTTTACAACTTACATAAAGATACATTTTTTTTTCTCTATTGCTTTTCACCCAAAAAGGATGTTGCAGCCGTTACGAATCAGAAACATTAGATTCTTCTTCTTCTTCGATGGCGCTACAGCCCAAATCGAGCCTTGGCCTCCTTCAACAAACGCCTTCAACCTCTTCTATCCTCAGCCGCCGTTCTCCAGTTAGGGACCTGCAGGAGTTTTTCTGCATCTCTCCGTATGTCATCCTCCCATCTCAGTCTTGGTCTCCCCATCTTCCGTTTACCTCCCGGGTGACCAACCTTGATTTTTTTGGGTAGTCGCGTGTTTGGCATTCTCTGTACATGGCCAACTAAGGAGATCGCGATACCACTTCCACGCCGGTGGCGTTATAGAACCCATTGGTCCCGTTCACCCCCGGACGCAGCCGCAACGTCGGACAACACAAAATATCCACTATCCATCGGGTTCAACCACTGCCCCCAAGAATCCAACCTCAAACGGCGGGTCAACCGCTCAAGATCGGCAGCAGGGGCAAGCCCCTAGGCACACCGATCGAACGGAAGGGTTTGTCCCCGCACCCCTCGGTCCTCGTGTTGGCGTCCGAAGGCTTGGCGGGCTAACACCGGGGGCATCCGACGCAATCATCACCTGTCAGATTTGACGTCACAATTAAGCAGTCTTATATGGGTTGAGATCTTTGGGGCTTCATAAATTTTGTACAGTTCTTCATTTTTCTATATGCGCCATTCATCTCCTTCCTTCACAGGACCACATATTCGGCGAAGGACTCTCCTTTCGAAAACATCTAATGTTTCAGCGGATTTCACGGTCAGTGTCAGAGCCTCGCTTCCGTAAGTCAACACAGTCCTAATGATTGTCTTATATAATGTCAATTTAGTTTTCCTGTGGACGTTGCGAGACTTGAATACTGGCAATAAAGAGAAATAAGTTTTATTGCCTGCTGATATTCTTTTTTTGATTTCCGTTTCCTCTTCATTATTTTCCGTGAGAAGAGATCCCAGATACGTAAATTAAAAAGAAACATTAGATTATACAGATTTAGTCACAAAAAAATCAAATAATAGTCATATTCCTTACAATAGATTTAAATACTAGTTGCATGTAACACATGAGATCCAACTGTCGATAGCGATAGTATGTATAGTTGAAGAATATGTACCAAACTATAAACCCATAAATACAAATTATTGAATATTGTCAGATATTTTGTTTTCTATACAATATATGAAGGTATGTATGTCAAGATAGGATAGTATGGAGGAAGGTCCTTTTTTCCTACCCAGAATATGAAAATAGCATGATGGTTTGTATGTATGTTTGAAGATGAAGTATCAAACTATTAAGTCTTCTTACATATTGTGTATAGGCGACTGCCATACAAAATGTATGAAGCAATGTCGTCACTAAATTCAATTTTTAAAAAAATTGTTAAAAAAAATTGAGATCTTCTACTACAATGCTAATATTTTTTATAGAAAATTAAATTATCTAGTTGGGGTGTTTCGGCTTTTTTCGATATTTAAAAAAAAAATGGAAATATAGGCAGTTAAACTCATAAATTTATCATAAAAAAATACTTTTCTTAATAAAAAATGTTTGAGAAACCCTGGAATTTTTTTGAAAAAACTAATTTGAGATTATGTATTTGTCTATGTTTGTACCAATTTTCAGCGTTCTAACTTTTATGGTTTCTGAGATATATGGAAAAATAAAATAAAAATTCAAAAGTTGATAACCCCTGACTGAAAAAAAAATTTAAAATTTTAAGTAGAAAAGTTTTGTAGGCCTATAACTGTGTATATATTACGAAATTTGGGGCTCTGTAAATTGAGCGGATCAAAAGTTATAAGGGGGGGACGGACACACACACAGACACACAGACACACAGACACACGAAATGTTCTACTCCGAATTCTGAGTAAATCCGTGTATGGAACATATATGCTGCGAAGCCTCTAAGTTGGTGTTTTTTGACTTCAAAGTTGGAAAAGCCGTGAAAAAAGTAGACCTCTCCATACAATTCTCGCGTATTCTGGCTTGAAACATTGTCGATATGTTAAGAGAACAAAGTTCTCCTGAACAAATCGACAGTTGGATTAAACCATGAACCTGAGGAGAGTTCAGCCCAAGAAGGTATACTGTGGAAATGGGGTATTGGACATTCTCAAACTTAAAATAATTGTCTAGCGTGTCCCTGATTGGACAACCAAACATAACGCGATCAATAAGAAAAAATAATTTATCAGATCAGATATTATAATTAAGATAAATTAAAGATAAATATTCCTCCTATACTTTTTATTAAAAATACAAAGTGAGTTAAGACGACGCAATACCCGGACTTTTCATAGTCTTGCTGATTACACTTCTGACGAGGAGCTGAGAAATTCTGTGTTATAGATGGGGATGGATAGTGTCGTACGTTCAGCAGATCGGAGTGGTATTACGTGATTGGATAAATAAATTAATTTGTTTTTAAGGTACTGCGACAGGTTTGTGTATATTGCTCCGCAGGCGTATTTTGGACCAGCAAAGAAGATTGTGGTAAGATGATATTATATTATCAAATTTTATCAACCCAATGATGAATCTGATAAATATATTTTGAAGACGTTCAAGTTTATTGAGATGCACTTTATTAGCATCCAAATAGTTGTCGTCAAATATATTGAACCGTTTTGTCGAGAACGGGGGCGATTTGCACGTAAACCAACGAAGCAAAAATACACAAATTTGACCCGGAAGCCTGGTTGAAGATATTTGGTGATATTTATACCTACGATTCATGAAAAATTGCACTTGTGGTAATGTTGGTATAAAAAAAACAGTGTTGTCATGCATTAAAATCATGATTTCCCTAAAACTAGATATTTTTTTTGATAGTATTGTAAAAGTTTAATCTACATAAAATCATGATCGATGCGGACATTATGAATATTTCGATTTGTGTGATAGATTTTGTGTTTAAATGAATTATTGTGTTGTTTAATACGAGTTTTATGTTAAGTTTACCTTTTTTTATAATGGCCTAGAGGCCGTATATGTAAAATATAAATAAATATAATTATATAAATATAAAAAGAGTATTCTATGTCGGGGTCGCCAATTGTTTAGATGGTATTTACTTGCTTTTATCTCTTACATATGAAATAAGAAGGTTTTTTATGCTTTTAGCAAATAAATATCCTCAAAATATTTTACTTATATTTATATCTTATTTCAATGCAAAAAGGGAATGTTTATGTTGATGGAATGAAAGAGGTAACTTACGATAACACGACACATAATTGATTTTAAATTTTAGATTATAAACTGTTACAATATTAAATAAATTGATATTTCAAACTTATCACTGTGGAAGGTCAAACGAGCGACACGTACGGTTCTGGGCGGAATAATAGTTTTGCAATTCAAAAGAGGGGTATTTTGTAGTCTTGTTTGTTTCTGGAATAATCGTGGACGGTTTGTTCCATAAACCACCACATGTATAATAATCAAAGAATGCCTTTCATTTTGTCATATCAATTTTTATTTCTTTGGTTTCAAATACGAGATTAGAGGAACCTAATTAGGCGATGTGGCAACATATGCAGTCGTACCAGCATAGCGGTAAAGTGCACGCTTTGGTGGAACGCACTCCAGCTCAATTTCGTCTCGCACTTGAAAATAATGTGAATGTACCTAATCTTAGATAATTATACGATTGTGGCAGCGCCTGGTGCACTGCAACATGTACAGCCCGGGATTCTCGAATGCTCCCGAAGATTGACGAGGATCAACGAACCATAGCCCACCGTCGTTCATACGAGCTGATCGACAGATTTAATTTCTGTGTTGATCATTCAATAGATTAGAATCGCGTTAAATCTTTATCCATTAGTTCCGACCCACGACATCACATATTAATTAAGTTATTTTTATACTGTATTTTCATTTGTTACGAATAAACCAGTGTTGATCATGTAAGTAGTTCTTTGATTGAAACCCCTCATCACAAAAAAATGATATATTATCAATTATTTAATTGACTGACATAAGCAATATCACACTTGGAGGTATATGTTTTAAATAAAATAGAATCCATTTGAACACGCACCTTACGCACAATACAATCCTTCTGATATAGTTAAATAAATTAAACATACACCCTCAAATGATTTTGTGTTTTATTTCGGTTTCAGAGTTGAGAAGAGGCAATATTAACATTGTAAAATAAAAATATTCGATTTAAAATATTATATAAGTAATATATTTTGAGACAAGTAGATGTGGTTGGCTGACATGTATCGACATATTGTTTGATATGAAAGCTTGGTCAGGAGCAGGTATGTCATGATCCAGACAAATACGACACGCACGGAGGCTGGGATAGGATGAGATATGATGGGTTAGGTAGGATAGGATAGGATCCCTTTCACCTTCCATGACAGACTGCCCGAGCGTGATGAATAAACGTCCTTCAAAACGTGTCCTGGCTCCAAATCCATACAAAATTCACATCACAAAGAATTGTCAAAATATAATACAGGGTGATTTTTTATTTATTTATTTAAAGAAACACCAACCGAACATGGGAATACACATTTGGAAGGTACACAAAATAATGTGTATTACAAAGGTTTTCAAATGTTTAATGATTTGCCAGAATGTGTGAATCTGGTCTTGCCAATTTTCGTCGCCTAAGTGTTGAATACATAAAGGAAAAGTTCTTTTAAGATATTGTGTGCTTCCTTTGTATTATTGTGTAAATTTGAATATTTTCTTGTTTTTTGTTGTTTTTATATATTTCATACTGTGATAACTTTTTATATTTTCAACTTGTAAATATGGTTATTGGTTTTACTAGATGTAAGAAAGTGCATTTATATTTACATCTAAATAAAATATACATACATAAAGACAATTAAAATCAGCATACTGATTCCAATGATCCAATAACAGGTGTTTACTACATATTTATATAAGTAAATCAAAATTGATTAAAATTAGCCTTTAAGAATAGAAATTAAATTAGTTAACAATATAATTCACAGTAGAGTGTACATATTGTTAAAAAATGCTGCAGAAAAACCATTATTAACAAACAATCCCCTATGCAGAAAGGGAAACATCTCACATTGACTGTTATTCCTGCAATATATTTTATTTTATATTTTGTTTCATGGCTTATTTTTCAACTGTTTTTTTATGTTTCTTTATTTTTTAATGATACTTTTGAATTTACTTTATACCTAGGTATATAATTTATTTATGCTATTTATTTTGTATCTTTTTGTTTTTGGTATTATTTCCTTAAAAATGTTTAGATATAATATGCAAAAAATATTCTGATAGGTATTTCCTACATCTCTTTTTGTTTTCATTTTATTATATTATTGTACCTATGTATTAAACGTGTTTGTACTATTTAATTTTGTATGTAGGTACATACAAAAGGCTATTTAGTCGTTGATGGAAATAATACATAAATAAATAAATATGATTTTTATTTTCAACAAAGGTACAACAAAAATCAATTTTGGGAAATTTTGAGCTTTGTGCATCAAGCGGATCAAAAATTATAAGAGTTCGACGGACACACACATACAGCCACACTAAATTATGTACTCCGAGTTCATCCATGTAAGTAAAATGTATGCTGCTAAGCCTCTAAGCTGGTGTTTCTAAGTTGACTTCATTCGGTATCTCCCAAGACATGTTAGCGCATAAAGAAAAAATACAAAGTAAAATTGTATATAATAATGTATATTTTTTTTTATTTATTTACTTTATTCTAAAACGATGATTACAATGAAATTTTCCCGACAAACTGAAAAGCAGATTTTTGGCAGGGAATATACTCTATTTCACATAATAACTTAATTTATGTCAACACACAAAAAAATAAGGAACAGAAACTAAAAGAAAATATACCAGAAAAAAATACAAATATATGTGTATATAACCCGCATAACCAAATCACCATCACTCAACAATAATAATTAAGAGTCTAACGAACACTTGCTTCAAATACGGATATTTCATAGTATTTGTCATAGTGACTGTTTTAGATTCTTCAGTTTAAAAAATATTCCTTATTCGAATTGGCAACGCGTTTTAGAGTTTTTTTACTTAGTTTCAAATTATACTTATTAAGGGGGGGACTGCTGCCAACGTACCTATTTTTCAATTTGATATACCATCATTATTACTAAACGAATCATTTTGAAAAAAATAACCTAGTTAGTTTGGATATTAATAAAGAGAAATATACCTTAACTTTTATTGTGTTCTGTATATATTCTTGTAGAAAAAGACGGAAATTCCATGGAACACCAAAACGTTAACAATAATTGGCTGTTAAGAATTATAATCTTTTGAAACCATATCAAATATCTTTTTAAACCATATCATAGTGTGTATTTTTTAAATACTGATGTTTTAATTTTAATAAAAATACACGCTGTAGCAACAAAGTGAAAAGTAGAATATGGATAGATTATTTCACAAAATAACGTATTCATTTTTATTCCGAATATCAAAAAGAGAAAAGGCTTTGTGATATGTAGAGGCTTATTCAGGGATCAACAATCGTTTTCAAAATTAGAACAAAAAAAAACAATACTTTGCTTGTGAATAATTTTGTCAAATAAATGTGGGTTGTAAATTATGTACGATTTTACATAAAGTACCTACACGAGAATTTTTTATTATTCTACATATTGTTACTTTTTTCGGATAATAGTTAATAATAATAGTCAGGATAATAAATTGTCTTAAAAATTCATCAATCAACGTACTGGTTGGATAAAATTTAGCTTTGTTAATTAAAAAGCATATGTAATGATAATGAACACAAAAAAATGGATTAACATGAAGATGTTCGGTAAAAAACAATGTATCGTTAATAATAGATTTTATATATTTTTATCCAACTGTCGATTCATTCAGAGAATTCCATTCTCTGAATGAATCGACAGTATTAAGCCAAGATGCGTGTACGAAGGAACATTTTGTATGGCGTAGTGGACTTTTTGCATGCTAAAAACACCAACTTAGAGGCTTCGCAGCATATATGTTCTATATACGGATTTACTCAGAATTCGGAGTAGAACATTTCATGTGAGTTTTGTGTGTCTGTATGTGTGCGTGTGTCTGCCCCCCCCCTTATAACTTTTGATCCGCTGGATTCACAAAGCCTAAAATTTCAGAATATACAAAACTTTTATACTCAGAATTGTGAATTTTTGTTTCAATCAGGGGTTATCAACTATTGAATTTTTGGTTTATTTTTCCATATATCTCAGAAACCATAAAAGCTATATAGAACGCTGAAAATTGATATAAACATAGGCAAATACAAAATCTCAAATAAATTTTTTCGAAAAAATTCCAGAGTTTCTTAAACATTTTTTATTAAGAAAAATATTTTTTTTATGATAAATTTATGAGTTTGACTGCATGTAGGTATTTCCAAATATTTTGAAAATATCGAAAAAAGCCGAAACATCCAACTAGATAATTTAATTTTCTATAAAAAATATCAATATTGAAGAAGACATCTTAATTTTTTTTAACAATTTTTATAAAATTTGAATTTAGTGACGACATAGCTTCATACAATTTATATGGAAGTCGCCTATACACAATAATATGTAAGAAGACTAAAGTTTGATACTTAATCTCCAAACATACACACAGAAACATCATGCTGCTTTATCATATATTCCGGGTAGGAAAAGAGGACTGACCTCCATACTGTCCTATCTCGACATATATACCAACATGTGTTAAAATTTTCAATAATTTGGATTTATGGGTTTATAGTTTGATTTTTATTCTTCAACTATAAATACTATCGCTATCGACAGTAGGATCTCATGTGTTATATGCAACAAGTTTGTATGAAAAAGTTAGTTAGACATCGAAAAGTTAGTTACTCCTACCAGAATTATTTTTTGAAGAGTATTTTTTATACTTGATGACTATTTTTATTTTTCAATATCATGGAATAGTGAAGAGATAATTTGGTGTCACCATTTTAAGCATATATTTCCCATCAATTTCTCAACAGGTACAATGTAGAGAAGTCATACTCTGATGTTCGTCGTGATGTGAATGAGTGTATGTATAGTGTATCTGCAATGAACTTTTGTGTTCTCTGTAGGTATAACCCAACTATAAATTCAATCGACTTCATATTGATATTCACGTTATTTTTTTGTAAAAAAGGTGTTATTTTTGTAGAAAAGCGGTGTTATTATTCGTGTTACTTTTTTTGGAAAAGTGGTGTTATTTTTGTAGAAAAGCAGTGTTATTAATCGCGAGTTTTTTGTTCTTTTAGGAAAAGGGGTGTTATTTTACAACATTTGTTCAGGAGAACTTTGTTTTCTTAACATTTCGACAAAGTAGTATCAACTCATGATACGCAAGATTTGTATGCATGGTCTATATTTTTCACTGTTTTTCCATCTTTCGAGACAAAAAACACCAACATAGGGGCTTCGCAGCATATATGTTCCATATATGGGTTAACTCAGAATTCGGAATAGAATATTTATTGTGTCTGTGTGTGTGCCCCTTATAACTTTTGATCCGCTCAATTTACAGAGCCCTATATTTCAGAATATATAAATAGTTATAGGCCTACAAAACTTTTATACTCAGACTTCAATTTTGAATATTTGTTTCAGTCAGGGTTTATCAACTTTTGAATTTTTACTTTATTTTTCCATATATCCCAGAAACCATAAAAGCTAAAACGCTGAAAATTGGTATGAATTTAGACAAATACAAAATCTGAAATACATTTTTTCAAAAAAATTGAGAGTTTCTTAAACAATTTTTTTATGATAAATTTATGTGTTATTCCTATATTTCCAAATCTTTTTAAAATATCGAAAAAAGCCGAAACACCCCAACTAGAAAATTCAATTTTCTATAAAAAATAAGAACATTATAGTAGTACATCTCAAAATTCGACAAAATCGACGGTTGAAAAATACTCTAACGTTCAAGAAAATACAGTTATGTAAAATAGGTAATGTATACAATAGTGGGCTTTATATAAATTCGTCAGGGAATGTTAACCTTTGTAGTAGAAAAATCTGTACCTATTCCTACTTATCATGTATTTTCTCAATATTATTAAAATGAACACTGTGTTTTGATTCTACAGTATATTTTATTATAGCTATTTCGCCTTACTAGGGCATTATCAGACAAGTCTTGAATAGTCTTTCGCCTTACTAGGGCATCATCAAGACTAGTCATGAATAGTCTTGATAATACCCTAGTAAGGCGAAATGGCTATGGACATATTAAGTATAAAATATATTGTTGAATCCAAACACAGTGTTTCATTTTAATAATATTCAGAATGGAATTTTTGAATGAGTCACATGGCAATCACAAGACCTAGATGTTTCACCTGGTTCGTGCTAAATATTTATTTTCATTTTTGTAATTAAATAAACGTTTCGTCCTCTGCCAGTTTCCTTGAGTTACCAACGTACCTTTTGATAGTCAAAGGTATGACAAACGCAAACACAACCAAGTTTCTCAGTTTATCTTTGAAGTTGCTTTATGTGATTCGGATGTTTTTTGATGGTTAAAAATACAAACAAAATTAAGAGGCCCCAAAAAAATAAAGAGGCCTGATTAATGGCAGTTCCTCCCAGGGCGAAAAAAAAAGTTGTAACGAGGGGATGGAGCAAGATTATGCGAACAGGTAAAAACAAATAATTGAATCAATAAAGGGATAAAGAAACAAAGGAAAAGATGTCGTGTCCTTTTTATTTGAATGGAGAAGAGAACTTTGTACACTGTACTTTAGCAATCGTGGATTTCGTTCAAATTTATGAATCGTTCAGTTTAATGTCACACATTGGAATTGTATCGTTTAGTATATTATGCTGATTTTGTAATGGAATCGATGTTCGAATATATTTAGTTGCAGTTCAGATTACTATTTAATAAAAAAATGTTTTGGGTAAATAAAACAATTAGTTATTGGTTCATTGTTACAATTTTTCGCATTAATTATTATCAATCAACGGATGTCCATTTTAACGAAAAAGTTTACTAATAAAGCGTGCCTATCTTGATTACTCCTTTATTTCATAGACGTCAAGTTAGGACAGGTGGAGAGGTTGTTAAACGCTTGACTAACGCGTCATACCAAATATTTCAAAATGACGGATCTTTCACATATGATCAGACGCATATTTGAGATTGACAGATAAATTTAATCCTTATAAACTTATAACGTTTTTCCTTGTTATTCTTCATCGCAATTGGGTTTAAATTTTCTCAACACGGCAAAACGCAGTATTTGTTTTCATTTTTCGATGCCAGTTATTCAAAGATTACATGCACTTATCTTTTTTTGACATCTGTGAAGCCAATGCGGCTACATGAAAAAAATAAATGAGGGTATTCGTAAATAATTCGGTGAACAAGTTATTCATATCTTAGTATACGTTTGTAAAGAAGATTTTTTAATACCGATCTTAACTATTTTAATCGTGCTTATCTAGTTGCGCGTTTAGTAAGCTATTAACGAATTCAAATAAGTAAGACTGTTATTGTTTTATAACATCATCATTATCACTGGTGCTACTACGGACCCTGGCCTCCTCCAGAAATAGTCTCCATCCCTCCCCATCGACCGCCAGTCTTGTCCAATTTTTCAGGTCAATTTGTCTGATATAGCGCAGCATATCATCCAGCCATCTCAACCTAGGTCTGCTCCTACTTCATCTCCCTTCAGGACTGGTGCCTAATACCTTTTTTGGAGTACGGTCATCATCTATCCGGCAAACATGTCCAAGCCAACGTGGGCGCTGAATTTTTATAAATTGGACCACATTTGTTTCATTGTACATTGCCTCTAACTCATGGTTATACCGTATTCTCCAGGCCCCTCCATCGTAAGTTGGGCCAAAGTTGTTTTTCCTTAGTAAAATTGTTTATTTTGGTATATTTTCTATGCCTTGATTAATCAATTTTTGAATGAAGGCAAATAATTTGTTTTGAAATTAAGTTCTTTCATTTCATTTATTCATAATATATAGGTACATGAATATATATATTTTTTATAAACTTAATATTGCTTCTTGAGAAACTAACAAGTACTATGCCAAATATTAATTTAATACGTAACCATTAACAAGTTGCCACATTTTGCAGACTGACTATAATAATCGTCCCACAGATCTAGATTGAAAACACATTTAAATTTGTGTCTCCACCGGGAATCGAACCCAGGACCGTTAGATCAGTAGTCAGATACCCAACCAACTGAGCCACAAAGGCCGACGATGAAATAAGTAATATAAAATAAATCTGTTGAACGAATATTTATTGGTAGTATCTCATCCTGAAACATACTTGTTAACTGTATATGTGCATATCTTTGTTTTTTATCTATCTTTTTAAATTTTCTTTCTTCTGTTATCTTGTATTTTCTTATGAATTTTTCAACTATGTAATCAATTTCTGTATAGTCATTAATTTAAATTGAAGGAAGCACTTTTGGCTCAATTTTTATACAATAAATGTAATATAAAATAAATAAATAATAGCTGTAGCTTTCTGAGAGAAAATAAATAAATATAAATTGTCATAATGAACGAATCGTTGATTGAATGAAAATAATCAGAATCATTATTTTACATGTAAAGAATTCCATCAGATCAAAGAGATTCTTCAGCTAAATAACTTTTATTATGACATTGTTTAAAGAAAAATATCGTAGGAAGATATATTATTATTGAGAAGACGTATGTACGTACATCTAAAAGAGGTCTCAAATAAAATGCGATATGGAAAGAAAGTTGTATAAAACGTAGACTTGTATAGATACGAACGAAATTTATACTTTTCAACTTTAGTATACAATAAGGTTGTTTACAACCAACACGGATTTATATCTTGTACGCGACTAAAACAGTATACAGGTGAAAAATATTGGATCAATAATGCATTTCGTTTTATCATAGCGATCATATTGAAATTTTCTCGCTGTAAGACGTGATATTAAATTCATATTACATCGACATGATTCGTACGACGCAATATCAAATTTGTATGATATTATGTATAAAACAAAACTAATATATATAACTAGTTGCATGTGACACATGAGATCCAACTGTCGATAGCGATATTATGTATAGTTGAAGAATAAGAATCAAACTATAAACCCATAAATTCAAATTATTGAAAATTTTAACACATGTTGGTATGTATGTCAAGATAGGACAGTACCCAAGTAACAATTTTACTCCTTGAATGCCCTTAAAATTATCGTAGGATAATCCTAAGAGTAAGAGCGTTTTACCACGAAATGCCTCCTGTAGCCTGGCTACAGAACCTCCTGTTGTATTAAAAGGCCCACTCTTAATATACTCTATCAAGACGAAACGCCTTTGGCTTTTTGAGACACATCGCCTTTAGAATACCTGTTATGCGCTGGTCCTAGAACCCAACTTAAGCCAATATTAAGGTAATTCTAAGGCAAATCTAAAGCAGTTTTGAATATTTTTGTCGGGCGAAGCAGAGTAAAATAAAACCAGTAACAAATTTTATCTTACATTATATTTTAGTACTTCACAATAACATGGTTCCACAAAAACACAACTCAAGAGAAATCTTAAATTAAAATGGACTAAATTTTACGCGTGAGATAAAATGTGTTTTTGAGGAATAGAATTCCATTTTTTTAATGGGAAGACAAGTTTATTGTTATTGTTTATCATAATACCTCTGTAAAATTAAAGCGCCTCGAAAATTCTTAATATTTAAAGAAATTTTAAATTAAAATATGTATGTACCTCCCACTATATTGATAATATGTATTATTTTTTTATATGCTCTAAACTAAAAATTCAATAAAATTTTTTTTTTGGGTTATTATTACCAGAAAAATAAAAAATATAATTCATTATCGTCATTATTATTAAAATAATCAATAATAAAAATGGCGATACAATAAAATTACAATCAAGTGTATTAGTATGACAACAAAGACAATTTTAAGAGCGATTACCTGTATTTTGGGGTACGCAATGCAATTTAAAAGCAAAGTACCCTTACGACACCTTTTTACCGGTATTTGAAAGCAATGTCGAGGGTATTCTAAGAACGTTTTCTCTTCGACAGCTCCGATCGCTCTCACAGACAGATCTTATAGATAATATAAAGGGTCGTTTAAGACCGCTTTAAAGGTCATTTGTCTTAATACTATTCTGTTGGTTTTGAAATTGCTTTTTTTAAGGGTAAACGACTTTGAGACTATAGTGCTTTAAAAAAGGCAAATTTGCGTAAGTTTGCTTTATAACATGCATCGTAAAGCATGTTTAAGGTAATTTTTAGAGTGATGTGCTTTATTACTATTATGTATTACTCCTCAAGCGGTTTTATATTACACTTTGAGAGTGAAACAAAGCAACTTGAAAGTGCTTTTACGGGTCATTTGCCTTAATATTATTTTGGTGGCTTAGAATTGCTTTTTTTTAAGGTGAACGATTTTAAGACAATTGTGCTTTAAAAAAAGGCAAAATTTTACCGTTTTGCTTTAAAATGTGCGACATAATGCAATTTTAAGACAAAATACCGTCTGTCAGGACTGATAGCGTCGAAAATTGTTACTTGGGTATGGAGGTCAGTCCTGTTTTCCTACCCGGAATATGAAAAAAGCATGATGGTTCTGTATGTATGTTTGGAGATTAAGTACCTATCAAACTATCTACTTCTACTTCTAAGTCTACTTACATATTGTGTATAGGCGACTGCCCTACAAATTGTATGAAGCAATGTCGTCACTACATTCAATTTTTATAAAAATTGTTTGAGATGTGCTAATACCATTTTTATATTTTTTATACAAAATTAAATTATCTAGTTGGGGTGTTTCGGCTTTTTTCGATATTTTTAAAAAAAATGAAAATATAGGCAGTTTAACTCATAAATTTATCATAAAAAAAATATTTTTCTTAATAAAAAATGTTTGAGAAACCCTGGATTTTTTTTGAATAAACTAATTTGAGATTATGTGTTTTTCTATGTTTAAACCAATTTTCAGCGTTTTAGCTTTTATGGTTTCTGAGATATATGGAAAAATAAATTAAAAATTCAAAAGTTGATTACCCCTGACTGAAACAAAAATTCAAAATTCTGAGTATAAAAGTTTTGTAGGCCTATAACTGTTTATATATTCTGAAATTTTGGGCTTTGTGAATTGAGCGGATCAAAAGTTATAAGGGGGGACGGACACACACACAGACACACACACAGACACGAAATGTTCTACTCCGAATTCTGAGTAAATCCGTGTATGGAACATATATGCTGCGAAGCCTCTAAGTTGGTGTTTTTTGACTTCAAAGTTGGAAAAGCCGTGAAAAAAGTAGACCTCTGCATACAATTCTCGCGTATCCTGGCTTGAAACATTGTCGATATGTTAAGAGAACAAAGTTCTCCTGAACAAATCGACAGTTGGAAAAAATATTGTTGACACCCTTTTCAAAGTTTTCTCACATATTAAATTTGCAATCGATTTTTCAGTAGCATACATTAAATCGGTCAATTAATAAATTTTATTGTAAAAATAATTATTAAATTTAATTTATTATTTTTCCCTTAATTTTAATTTAGTTGACAGTTAAGTCATGTAGAAATGTTTATGATTTTAAGTGTTTTAACATTGACAACACTCAAATATCAAATGAATCAAGCTGAAAACGTGCATTGTCATCGGGAATATACAAATTCTCTAAGTTTAAGATCTCTAATTGGTCGGTAAGTAAGTTAAAAATCGATTGCAAAATTTCAGTACAGACAGACACCGACAAAAGTGAAGTTTAAGATAAGGGTATAAAAATATCGTTATCTTGTTTTGCAATATTTACGGGCAATCAGCAGGTGCTATGTAAAATATTTAATTGATAACAGAACGCTACTTTTTTCAGGCCAATGTCGATCGTTTACAAATTCAGGGGGGGCAAGTCTGGTTCAATCGGCGAAATCAAAACCCTCGTGATTACCCATATCATGGATATAATTATTACATATATGGAGTTCTACAATATCTTTAGATGTCATAGAACTCCATACGATAATTATATCCATGATGTGGGGACTCACTAGGGTTTTGATTTCGCCGGTCGAACCAGACTTGCCCCCCTGATTGAAAACACAATGAAAAACTGTCCCCACCGATAATCGAAGTCGATACTTTAGACTCTGAATTTATGTTACTAACCTAGCAACAAAGGTTTTTTATCATGGACACATAGGGGACACCAGCAATTAAGATTTGGGTCCATTATACTCTTCCGAAGAAACCCACTACGTAGTGTTAAAGAGTTTGCAATCTGTTTAGGAAAATATTAAATTGGATCTTAAAAATACCCGGGTTGTAAGAAGGTGGAAACACATAATTAACTGGTACGTGTATGTTGAAGGTTTACTGTGAACGGGTGTTGAGATTGATTGAAACAAGTGTCGCTATTGTGAATGGGTGAAAAAGGGACCAGACATGCAAGTTCTTCTGAGCTCTCCCGTGGTAGTATTTTTGCATCTGTGGTCTAGTGATTGTGGTCTAGTAATGATGTGTTGTCAATCAGATGTACAGAATTACCATCTTCAATAATTGGGCGTATTTGGGCTTTGTAGAGTATAAAAAAATGAGTTACAAAGCCACACGAACCACAAAGGTTGACATATTATGTTCATCATAAGTAAATAAGTGAAGTCCGATCTTTGTTAACAGTTGCTTTACTTAGAATAGTGGTTCTGTAATTTGCTGACAGGCTCTTTGTTTACCTCTTTGTTTTCTATGGAGACGTTTCTATGTCTGGTCATCCACTAAGAACCTACAATGTATTGGTTATTAATTGTTTTGTTCTGTCAGTGAGCTGCTGAGATATTTTTTTATTGAAAATTCTTTTTTTTCAATCGTAATAAGTATATGAATAAGATACAAATAATTGGTATAATACGTATGACGTATATATACAATTTACGCGAATAACATAAAAATAAAACCCTTCAGAATTATTTTCCGTCAATAAACTTAATAAAAAAAATGTAATAAATGGAATGTTCTTTAAATAGCTTTGAAGGATCGCCCAACTACCTACCTTTTGACTACTTACATTATATTATTTCCTTTTACATTTCATATCTCTTTACAACTTCTTGATCATGTGTTGTATTTCCTAGAACATTTTATTTATATTGCTCGGATAAAATATTGGATACCAAACCGAGTGTTCGGTGATAAAATGTCTCTATTGTTCTGTGGAAAATTATTTTAGTTTATTAGAAAATATAGAAAATACGTCTTTGTGAGTTAAATACACGAGGATTTATGAAGACGAAATTCAAAACAATGGGAGAGAAGATTTAATTACAGTCTATTTCACGGCAGTAAAGATGGTTCTATTTTTGCTTATACTGGATGAATATACCTATACTTATACAACGAGAAGTTCAACTCGGGAGTTTAATCGTGTCTTATTAATTAAAAGGGATGCTGTTAGGAGGCGCGATGGTTCACCGGAAGTATAGGAGGGGCCGAAGGCTTTCTAGGGATGAAACACTGGAGAGGTGAGAAACGGACTCTTCCAACGGAAGAAGAAGGCAGCCATCTTGAAAAACAAAAATAAAAAAAAAGTTCACAGAAAGAAATGAAGAAAATAATGGTTTGTTAGAATCAAAATTGTAAAGCGCAAAATGAGAGGTAGCACCAGTAGAATAATATGAAATGCAGGAACATTCATTTTTCCATAAAATATATTTTCATTCTTCTTTTCTACGAATACTAAATTAGTATTAAATTTATCCAACTGTCGATTTGTTCAGGAGAACTTTGTTCTCTTAACATATCGACAATGTATCAAGCCAGAATACGCGAGAATTGTATGGAGAGGTCTACTTTTTTCACGGCTTTTCCAACTTTGAAGTCAAAAAACACCAACTTAGAGGCTTCGCAGCATATATGTTCCATACACGGATTTACTCAGAATTCGGAGTAGAACATTTCGTGTGTCTGTGTGTCTGTGTGTGTGTCTGTGTGTCTGTGTGTGTGTGTGTGTGTGTGTGTGTGTGTGTGTGTGTCCGTCCCCCCTTTATAACTTTTGAACCGCTTAATTTACAGAGCCCAAAATTTCAGAATATATACACAATTATAGGCCTACAAAAATTTAAAACTCAGAATTTTGAATTTTTGTTTCAGTCAGGGGTTATCAAATTTTGAATTTTTATTTTATTTTTCCATATATCTCAGAAACCATAAAAGCTAGAACGCTGAAAATTGGTACAAACATAGAAAAATAAAAAATCTCAAATTAATTTTTTCAAAAAAATTCCAGGATTTTTTATTAAGAAAAATATTTTTTTTATGATAAATTTATGAGTTTAACTGCCTATATTTCCAAAACTTATACAATTATCGAAAAAAGCCGAAACACCCCAACTAGATAATTTAATTTTCTATAAAAAATATTAACATTGTAGTAGAAGATCTCAATTTTTTTTAACAATTTTTTTAAAAATTGAATTTAGTGACGACATCGCTTCATACATTTTGTATGGCAGTCGCCTATACACAATATGTAAGAAGACTTAATAGTTTGATACTTCATCTCCAAACATACATACCATCATGCTATTTTCATATTCTGGGTAGGAAAAAAGGAACTTCCTACATACTATCCTATCTTGACATACATACCAACATAATATAATATGTTGTATAGAAAACAAAATATCTGAAAATATTCAATAATTTGTATTTATGGGTTTATAGTTTGGTACATATTCTTCAACTATACATACTATCGCTATCGACAGTTGGATCTCATGTGTTACATGCAACTAATTATTATCCAACTGTCGATTTGTTCAGGAGAACTTTGTTCTCTTAACATATCGACAATGTTTCAAGCCAGAATACGCGAGAATTGTATGGAGAGGTCTACTTTTTTCACGGCTTTTCCAACTTTGAAGTCAAAAAACACCAACTTAGAGGCTTCGCAGCATATATGTTCCGTAGACGGATTTACTCAGAATTTGGAGTAGAACATTTCGTGTGTCTGTGTGTGTGTCTGTGTGTGTGTGTGTGTCCCCTTATAACTTTTGATCCGCTCAATTTACAGAGCCCAAAATTTCAGAATATATACACAGTTATAGGCCTACAAAACTTTTTTACTCAAAATTTTGAATTTTTGTTTCAGTCAGGGGTTATCAACTTTTGAATTTTTATTTTATTTTTCCATATATCTCAGAAACCATAAAAGCTAGAACGCTGAAAATTGGTACAAACATAGAAAAATAAAAAATCTCAAATTAATTTTTTCAAAAAAATTCCAGGATTTTTTATTAAGAAAAATATTTTTTTTATGATAAATTTATGAGTTTAACTGCCTATATTTCCAAAACTTATACAATTATCGAAAAAAGCCGAAACACCCCAACTAGATAATTTAATTTTCTATAAAAAATATTACCATTGTAGTAGAAGATCTCAATTTTTTTTAACAATTTTTTTAAAAATTGAATTTAGTGACGACATCGCTTCATACATTTTGTATGGCAGTCGCCTATACACAATATGTAAGAAGACTTAATAGTTTGATACTTCATCTCCAAACATACATACCATCATGCTATTTTCATATTCTGGGTAGGAAAAAAGGAACTTCCTACATACTATCCTATCTTGACATACATACCAACATAATATAATATGTTGTATAGAAAACAAAATATCTGAAAATATTCAATAATTTGTATTTATGGGTTTATAGTTTGGTACATATTCTTCAACTATACATACTATCGCTATCGACAGTTGGATCTCATGTGTTACATGCAACTAATTATTATCCAACTGTCGATTTGTTCAGGAGAACTTTGTTCTCTTAACATATCGACAATGTTTCAAGCCAGAATACGCGAGAATTGTATGGAGAGGTCTACTTTTTTCACGGCTTTTCCAACTTTGAAGTCAAAAAACACCAACTTAGAGGCTTCGCAGCATATATGTTCCATAGACGGATTTACTCAGAATTCGGAGTAGAACATTTCGTGTGTCTGTGTGTCTGTGTGTGTGTCTGTGTGTGTGTGTGTGTCCCCTTATAACTTTTGATCCGCTCAATTTACAGAGCCCAAAATTTCAGAATATATACACAGTTATAGGCCTACAAAACTTTTTTACTCAAAATTTTGAATTTTTGTTTCAGTCAGGGGTTATCAACTTTTGAATTTTTATTTTATTTTTCCATATATCTCAGAAACCATAAAAGCTAGAACGCTGAAAATTGGTACAAACATAGAAAAATAAAAAATCTCAAATTAATTTTTTCAAAAAAATTCCAGGATTTTTTATTAAGAAAAATATTTTTTTTATGATAAATTTATGAGTTTAACTGCCTATATTTCCAAAACTTATACAATTATCGAAAAAAGCCGAAACACCCCAACTAGATAATTTAATTTTCTATAAAAAATATTCACATTGTAGTAGAAGATCTCAATTTTTTTTAACAATTTTTTTAAAAATTGAATTTAGTGACGACATCGCTTCATACATTTTGTATGGCAGTCGCCTATACACAATATGTAAGAAGACTTAATAGTTTGATACTTCATCTCCAAACATACATACCATCATGCTATTTTCATATTCTGGGTAGGAAAAAAGGAACTTCCTACATACTATCCTATCTTGACATACATACCAACATAATATAATATGTTGTATAGAAAACAAAATATCTGAAAATATTCAATAATTTGTATTTATGGGTTTATAGTTTGGTACATATTCTTCAACTATACATACTATCGCTATCGACAGTTGGATCTCATGTGTTACATGCAACTAGTTATTATCCAACTGTCGATTTGTTCAGGAGAACTTTGTTCTCTTAACATATCGACAATGTTTCAAGCCAGAATACGCGAGAATTGTATGGAGAGGTCTACTTTTTTCACGGCTTTTCCAACTTTGAAGTCAAAAAACACCAACTTAGAGGCTTCGCAGCATATATGTTTAATCGACGGATTTACTCAGAATTCGGAGTAGAACATTTCGTGTGTCTGTGTGTGTGTTTGTGTGTGTGTCTGTGTGTGTGTCTGTGTGTGTGTGTGTCCCCTTATAACTTTTGATCCGCTCAATTTACAGAGCCCAAAATTTCAGAATATATACACAGTTATAGGCCTACAAAACTTTTTAACTCAAAATTTTGAATTTTTGTTTCAGTCAGGGGTTATCAATTTTTGAATTTTTATTTTATTTTTCCATATATCTCAGAAACCATAAAAGTTAGAACGCTGAAAATTGGTACAAACATAGACAAATACAAAATCTCAAATTAGTTTTTTCAAAAAAATTCCAGGGTTTCTCAAACATTTTTTATTAAGAAAAATATTTTTTTATGATAAATTTATGGGTTTAACTGCCTATATTTCCGAATTTTTCAAAAATATCGAAAAAAGCCGAAACACCCCAACTAGATAATTTAATTTTCTATAAAAAATATAAACATTATGTTAGCACATCTCAAAATTTTTTTAACAATTTTTATAAAAATTGAATTTAGTGACGACATTGCTTCATACAATTTGTATGTCAGTCGCCTGTACACAATATGTAAGAAGTTTTAATAGTTTGATAGGTACTTAATCTCCAAACATACATACAGAACCATCATGCTGTTTTCATATTCCGGGTAGGAAAACAGGACTGACCTCCATACTGTCCTTTCTTGACATACATACCAACATGTGTTAAAATTTTCAATAATTTGGATTTATGGGTTTATAGTTTGATTCTTATTCTTCAACTATACATACTATCGCTATCGACAGTTGGATCTCATGTGTTACATGCAACTAGTAAGTAGTATTAAATTCATTTTTCATAGGTACTTTCAAAGACCTTATATACTAATTATAAGGTCTTTGGGTACTTTACATAAATAATTATTACCTACATATGCACCTCATAATTACTTAGTATTTTATTTATTTATTTATTTTTTGCTTCATGTACACTATTATGTGTGCAACAAGGCACAAGGCAATTTATTCCAATTAACTAAACCAAAGTGAGGCCATAAATAGTAACAAAAAGATACCTTGACAGGTATAACAGCTTGAGTTTTTTTTGTTTTCGTTAAAACACAAATAAATATCATACTTAGTTAACAGCAAATACGTCTTTTTCGTTTTGCTTCAGAATTCAATTGTAAATTTTTTATTACAATTCATTTCTAAGGGAATATCTGAATTGTATTAAGTATATAAATTGATAGAAAATATAACATAAATTTCCTATAAACCTTCATATTACTTTTTTATATAGGAGTAGGTATATGTAAATAATTTTTGATTTTTAAATTCACAATAAATATAAAAAATATTGCCAATCTTTCTCTTCCGGTTGATACTTAATTTAAATTATATTAAATAATTACTAAATGAGGTGATATAAAACTTATAATAATGTGGGTACAGATGTTTCTTAAACTCCACAGTATCACAAATTTCTCTATTTGAATACATTAATCAATGTTAAGTAGAACATGGAAATAATATTTAGGTATAGAATTTAGAGATTGATTAATGAGTTAACATAACTAGTTGCATGTAACACATAGAGATCCAACTGTCGATGGCGATAGTCTGCATAATTGAAGAATACATACCAAACTATTAACACATAAACACAAATTAATAAATATTTTAAGATATTTTGTTTTCTATATAAAACATTTATGTCAGGATATGATAGGAGGTCAGTCTGTTTTTCTGCCCAGAATATGAAAACAGCATGATGGTATGTATGTATGTAAACTATTAAGTCTTCTTAGATATACTGGATAATGCATAGGCCACTGCCATACAAATTGTATGAAGCGATGTCGTCACTAAATTCAATTTTTATAAAAATTGTTAAAAAAATTGAGATGTCATAATATTTTTTTAGCATATTAAATTAAATCTACTTGGGGTGTACGGTTTTTTTCGATATTTTTAAAAACTTTGGAAATATCGAAAAAAACCGAAATTTATCATAAAAAAATCTTATTAAAAATGTTTGAGAAACTCTGGAAATTTTTTGAAAAAGTTGATTTGAGATTTTGTATTTGTCTATGTTTATACCAATTTTCAGCATTCTAGCTTTTATTTTTTTTGAGATATATGTAAAAATAAAGTAAAAATTCTAAAACTGATAACCACTGACTGAAACAAAAATTCAAAATTCTGAGTATGAAAGTTTTGTGAACCTATAACTATCTATATATATTATTTTAAAATTTTGGGCTCTATAAATTGAGCGGATCAAAAGTTATTAGGGGCGGACGGACACACAGACATACAGACACGGACACACAGTCACACATTAAATGTTCTACTCCAAATTCTGAATCCATATACAGAACATATAGGTATGCAGCGAAGCCTCTAAGTTGGTGTTTTTTGACTTCAAAGTTGGAAAAACCGTGAAAAATATGGACCCTACATACAAATTTCGCGTATCCTGGCTTGATACTTTGTCGATATGTTAAGAGAACAAAGTTCTCTTGAACAAATTGACAGTTGGATAAAACGTTCATTCATTTTTACACCCTTTTTCTTTAACTTCACTTGTCTTTCTGTCTGTACTGGAATTTTGCAATCGATTTCCAACTAACTTGCCGACCAGTTTGATCTCTGATACATTCAGAATTTGTGTATAACCGATGACAACGCACGTTTCCAGCGTGATTCATTTGATAAAATTGATCAATTTAGTGTTTCATACAAAGTAAACAAAGCTATGCGTTTCCGGCTGAGTGTTAATAAATTTTGAATTTCATTCGGTCACATGCAACAATAATATTTTACTGTTTTTAAGTTTTCAATTAAATGTACATACATTTCTAATAATGAAGGAAAAATTGATAAATAAAATTTAACGATTCAATGATTAATTTATTCTAGAGAAAAATACAAATTAAATATGTGAAGAAAACATTGAAAAAGGTGTCCGAAAAGTATTTTTTTATATTGTTGGTGTGCAATTGAACACGAAAAAATAAATAGAATTTGCAATAATCTCTATTAATTGTAACATTGTTATAATTTAAGTATCTATTGAATTAGTCACCTTGTATGCATATCGTAGAAGGGCCGAAAATGGATAAAGTTGTAACTTATTATATACCTACTAAAGTAAAGAGGTCTTGTGCAACCTAAATAAGGGTCATGACCTGAGGGTTAAGGTTGATATTTAGGAGGGCAACGATGAAGAAGAAATAATATATACATATAGGTACCCTTAATAACACACTAAGGGATGATGAATGTGGTAAACACAAAAATGATTTACATTAAGTAAATGTTTCTATACAAAGTGAAAGAGAGTGACTTGTGGAAGGAAAATAAAGAAGTGTTTTGGAAGAGGGTCGCTATACTACTATAACAGTAGTTTATCTCAATATATAAAAATCTCGTATCACGATGTATGTATACGCTAATCTCAGAAACCGCTCAACAGATTACAAACTTTTTTTATTCGTTCATTCTTCCCAAGTGCCCAAACCATCTCAATGTGTTAACTTTCATTCTGACGATTACATCATTCTTCAGCTTACATTCATTCCTTGTGTCTACATTTTGTACCCTGTCATACGAATTCTTCTAAGCGATATCGCATCAACTGTATTTATTCTGCTTTCGTGCGACTTAGCCATTTTGCGATTATTCATAACACGTCTAACTTATTGTACTATCACAGTTATGTTAAGACATGATGTTAATTTGAATGCAATCAAAAAAAGGAAATCCACAAATTAAAGATTAGTTTCCTCGTCATGATGAAGTATTTAATGGTCGAGAACCTAAACGAAGATGATTAATAGAGATTTTCATTTTACTCTATTCCCGTTCGTCGCGCTGTCTATTTTAAACCCATTTTGATTTAAATCACAGAGTAAAGAATGCACAGAGATGACATAAACAACGACTTTTGGCCAGGAGATTGGGGACAAAACATTTATATAGGAGTAAACGTATTTGTTTTTCGAAATTTAAATTCCTTTGTTAACAACGTGTAACTTTTGATATTTTATTTTATTTTATTTATTTATTTATATTCGGGAAACAAACAGCTTAATACAATATAAGGGATTAACAATAAAATAATAACAACTATGCCAATAACATGTTTCCACAAGTATACAGATAAAATTATATTATGTAAGAAGTAGGAAGTAAATGTTATTGAGTTAGGAGGGAGTTAAGAGGGAATAGGGAGGGAAGAGGGGGAGTACAGAAGGAGAGGGATTAGTTTATATGAATAATTATTGTAAGATAAGTTTTGATTTGATATTAGTTATTGAGGAGTTGAATAAGTCAAATTCGTTTAAGTGCTCATTGAAGAAGTGTATTGTATTGTATTGTATATATTTTATTTAGATGTAAAAAAAATACAATTTCTTACATCTAGTACAAACGAAAATAAAAACAAACAATAAAAATAAACAAATCAACATCGGATGACTAAATGAACACACAAAAAAGACACGTATCTATCAATAACAATAAAACACAAAGTAAAAAAAAATGAAAACACACTACCACAATAGAAGACATCAAAGAACATGAAAAAAAAATAATAATAACAATATAGTATCAAAACAAGCAAAACAGATATTATAGTCTTAAAACATAATATATAAACAATAGAAACACACGATTTTTAAAAAAACTTTTGTTTTATGTATTCAGCACCTAAGCGACGAAAAGAGGCAAGACTAGACGCCTCCTTTACAGATTCAGGCAAATCATTATAAAGTTGTAAGCCTTTGTAGTACACACTATTTTGTGTACCTGCCAGATTTGTCTGCGGCAGTCTAAAGTCCCGCCTACTTCTCGTCGGGTATGCGTGAACTTCAAAATTGTACATAATATTTTTTTGTAAATAAGGTGGTAAAAGTCTATTTTTTAATTTGTAAATAAAAATTAGCACATTCAGAATTATTTGTTGTTTCACTGTCAACTGCTGTTTCAACTGCTCAAGCATATATTCAATACGGGTAAATCTATTGCATTTTAATATTGTCCTCATTGCTCTGTTTTGTATTATCTGTAGTTTTTTATTTTCACCTACATTGCTCATAAATAATACACTTGAGCAGTAGTTAATGTGCGGAACAACAATGCTATTATACACTAATTTAGATGTTTTTAAATCAAGTTTATTTCTTATCCTTCCTAGAAATCCTACCTTCTTCGCGATTTGTGATGCTCGATATATGAATGCATATGAGTATTGAGTAGGTACTGTTTCAATTTTCATCGCCATACAACATTAGGAAAATGTTCAAATACGTTATATTGATTGTCACCAAATTTTGGTGATGATGTGATGTGAACCGAGAAATTTTACTTTTGTCATATCTATAGATTATTGATCTGTGGTTTAAATACAATTGTGTGCAAAATTCTTAAAGAATGTACCTATTCGTACAGAATAATTGTTCGTTTTGTAGATAATCCATCAACATTTCGCCTCTTTAATTTCAGCTCCCCATCCCGAACTTTCCAATATTGTCTGAATCTCCTAGCTTCTTCTCTCCGATATTTGCATTGAAATCGCCAGTATAATTTTTACTAATTTTTATTTAAGTTTTAACATGAAAATAAATGTTATTACTACTACTATCATGTATAACATCACACACACATTATTCAAAGAAAAATGGAAAAAATAATAAGAGAAGAAGAATTTTCGTATTAATAAAAAATGATATTATTTCATACTTAAAAACGTATTTATCAACATTGACTAGGCGAGGTGCGTACACCGTGACTAAAAGCCATTAATACAGGGCCGGGTCGGTTCGGACATATCCCCCTTGTAAACGAGAGAAATAGGCACTACATCCAGTATATGGGAGTGGTCACTCAAGTACCTACCTACCTTCTTCAACTTGACCCTAAAAATAAATAAACCTTTTGAAGAGTAAATATGGAAAGTCCGGCTCGTGGAGTAGTGATACTCCGAAACAAAACAAGGCAGATTAATTTACCTACATAATCCTTTGATAACCTCAATTTTTAATAGATTCTGATAAGGACGGAACTGTAGGGTGAGTGATTGATTCAATTCACGCTTCCTGAAACTCTATGTACATACCAGCAGCCAGCAGACGTTATTTATCCCTGTAATATATTCTCAAAAACAATCACAATAACAAAAAACAAGGAGCACACAGTTATAAAATATACGCAAATAGACAGATATATGTACACAGATGATTTATTGAATAATGATGTATCAATAAACTTTTTAGGTGTATTCTATGTACATTGTACATAAACTATGTTCATAGGTACATATCTGAAACACATAACAATAACTGGTTAGTTGGAATAAATTGCCATACGGTAATAAACTCGCCACTTGCGCAGGGTATAAGGAAGTGGTTTTTATTATTATATCAAGAAAAAATATATATTACGAATAATAAAAAAAATATTACCAGAAGGTGTGTTTGTCTGTAAAAAAAAAGGTAATTCACGTTGGCCTCCGTGGCGTGGGTAAGTTAGGTATCTGACTCCTGATTCGGCCTCCGGGTCGCGGATTTGGGATCGATTTCCGGCGGAGACACAGTTGTTTTACGCTGTGTTTTCAGTCTTGTTTTTTGTGACGATCAATACTGTATGTCTCCATATGTGGCAACATGTTATTGCGGATTTAACAAAATTTAGTTTTTCGATCGACAATATTTGATAGAACTCCATAGTAGATATTTATCTTTAAACTTTTTTTATTTATCTTTCACTGAACTCCTCATAAATGGCTGGACCGATTTTCATGAAAATTTTTGTGTGTGTGTGTGTGTGTGTGTTTGAGTGGGTCCATGGATAGATAAGATTTACAAATTGAATGAAAAAATGTAACAGTGGAAATAGAAAATATAAAAAAATCATAATTTGTATATATGCCTGGTATTATGCAAACAGTATAACTTTTGAGATATGCAATAGAATGCTAAACAGGAGTTTCATTAATATCTTTATGTATAATTCTTCTGTTCGTGTGTATGTCACTGAACTCCTTAACAAATAGAGTGATTTTTATAAAAGAGTAAGGTAGCCAACGCTAGGGCAGGACAACGTCTGTCGTTCGAAAATACGTGGTATTTATTCTATTGATTATTGACACTTTTATAGTTGATTTAATTGATTATTAGCGCTTTTTTAATTGATTATTGACGTTTTATATTTATATTATAACTTATGAATGTTTGATTGATGCCTGAGAAACAATCATAAATAAAATAAATGTTTGGAAGTTTTTTTCTATTTATTGACTTCATTTTTGTCTATTTAATGACTTCATTTTTGTCTATTTAATGACTTAAAATGGGAAAAACTCAGATTATATTATCTGGTTTTCGATACGGCAAAAATAATAAAAACTTATGGCACCCTGCGCAATTTTACTGTCATTAAATTTGTCAAATTCATTTCAGTAACCAGTTTTTTTAGTTTGAGTAAATAAATCTGTTGTTAGATATTTGCAATACGAATTATTCACACTAACGCTTCATATGGGACTTCTGAGTGTACATTTTAATGTATAGTTTTATTGTTTCTTCTGAATGTGTATGTCTGAATGTACTGTCATTTCAGCAATGTTCATTATGTCATACTCCTTCACATTCCCTTCTCTACTACTGCATTTACCATTCCTTTGACCAATTTGCATATATAAACAAAATTTATACAGAATGCTTATGCAGAAACGTTCGCATATGGGGCGATAATATTCTACATAGAACAAAACAATAAATTAGATCCCTTGTCTGTTTCTTCGCATCGTAATCGCTATTTTATTAAAAATGTGAAATTCGCTACTGCTACCTCCACCTTCTTCGTATATAAGGAATGTAATCGGCCTCTTTGCAAAAAGCTAGAATAAACATTAACAATAAAAATTTACAGCACAAAGAGAAGTAGGTTATGGAGCCCTCAAAAATTAGCCATCTCGGCATATTACCGCAAAATGATTAATCGACTAGTGTGAATAGAACGCTCGTGGATTGTAATCGACTTTAGATCTTCATATTCAAGGCATCAGAGAAGTGACCAAGGATACTGGACACAATTAATTCAAAGGAAAATATTCGTGATAAGTTAAATGATTTGTATTTGTTGACGCCCGAATCTGCGTCTCGTTCGTCATCCCCCTCCCTCTACCTCCCCCCTTGGTTAATTATGCGAATCAGCTGACCGCACGAGACTAGACATTAGAAAACGCACTGGTCATTTTACCAATGTCGAAAGAGCTGTCAAAGTTCACATTAAACGCGAAAATTTTCAAAACAAATAATTAGTAGTATTAAAAATAGTATCATACTATTACTTAAATAATATGTTGAGAAAACATAATAATCTTTTTCCTAACCTCAAATGGCTAAGGTGTTGATATAATTATTTCTGCAATCAATTTCCATTCCATTCCATTCATAAAGTCGCTTTTATCATTAAAGACAAACTAACCCTAACCAAAATAATATCGGGAATGGAGATTTACATACACTTCGTACTATTAGTTCGTTGTCGTATTTTATTCCATCCCGTGTAATATTCGGTTAGGTAAAGTTAGTGTTTAATGATAATAGCGACTCGCGCGAGCGATTTATTAAGAGGAATAAATTCTCTCGAAGAAATCGACAGTTGAATTAAATCCGTGAAAGGAACTGGCGAAAAATAAAGCGAGAGTGCAATAATGTTATCATTAATGTTTCTACTTAGAGTAAAAATATCCCCTTGTGTAATGCAGGTATACAAATCACGATGAAATTCGAAATGTAAACGCATTGTTAATAAATTTATCTTTTATACAAAACCGGCTAAATTGCTTTACAAATTGAATTCAGTCAGCAGGGCAATCTGCCTAATGGATTTCAAATTTAATTTTATATTGACACAATCACATTTTATAACACTTATCGTTATTTTATACACTGTTATTGAACTAACGTAAGGTAATCGATGCTGGATAGTGATGAACTGATGCTTGACCAAGACAGTGTTGGTCATCTTAGTGTTGCACTTTAACAAAATGGATATAGTATTTTACGTGTGATTGTGTATTGGTCTTGCATATTCGGGAATGGTCTTGCAGCAACATTCTTGCAATTCCAGCGAAAGAATATAATATTGTTTATATCAGATAGATTTTTACTCCTCACATACCCAAGGGGATAAAGTGTTGAGCTATCAACTAGTATCATTTTGAGATTGTATTATGAAAGTTTCATCACAATGTATCTGTGTGTGTGTGTGTGCTGCGTGCTGTGTGCTATGTACTGTGTGCTATGTACGGCGTGTTTATTTTACTTTATCAATTATAGATTAAAGTACTCATACGATTCTTTTAAAATTTTGAAAATATGTATATCTAATACTCGCTTAGACCCCATTAGATTTTGAAGGATATCTGAATAGTGCTTCTCAATTTTTTTAAACGTCAAATATCTAAAGTGACCCCAAGCTCAGGAAACTAAAAATTTGAAATTTTTATTTTCAAATTGGCAAAAAGAACTTTCATATAATGGCATTGAAAAATTATCAATTTTCATAATAAAATATTTAACTAAAAAAATTGAACGTAGGTACTCATTTCATGAAAATGCTGAAAATTTTCCATACAAAATTTGTATACACTATGGAGAGACTTGTTAGTGAGGAGTTTAGCGTTGGTCACAACCCACTCGTTATTTTTTCTTTGGAGACGCTACAGTAAAATGAAATTAAAATGATCATTTGAATTACCGTTTTGAGGAATATATACGCCCAGCGTTTTCGAAAATCAACCTTTTCTTTTTCCTGACAAACTCGTACTAAAGTAAAATTTAGAAATTGCAGTGTTTCCATCCCACAAAAAGAATGAATCATTTCCGTAAATATAAAGTATATCAAGATTTGAATGTAGGATTGCGAAACAGAAGTTGAACGTTTTAGCACTATGCCACTCATTGATTCTAATTATTTATTTAGATTTGAATCACAATGAAACAACGTGGCCAAACTAAAACGAGTGTGTTGTGGCTAACGCTATACTCCTCACTACCAAGTCACCCCATAAAGTATTCAAATGTATGGAAAATTTTCATGAAATGAGTTTGATAAATTATATTTAATTTAAATATTTTTTTATGAAATATTGAAAAATCTTTAATGCCATCTTATGAAAGTGGTGTGCTTTTTAGCAATTTGAATAAAAAAATATAAAATTTGAATTTTTCTGGTCACTTTGAATTTTTAAAAAATATTGAGAAGCACAGATCTGATAGATCTTTCAAATCTAATGAGGTCTAAACGAGTATTAGATTTAGCAATATGAAAAATTTAAAAATAATCGAATTAGTCTACAGTCGATAAAGTAGAAAAAACGTACAAAACATAGAACACACGCACAGATACATTGTGATCAAACTTTTAGAATACAATCTCATCATGATACTAGTTGATAATCTGCTATAAAAAAAACCTTAAAAATTTGGAAATCATAACTTTTCACTGTATGCGCTTGGGGTATTGAGGAGTAAAAAATATAGTCTGACAAGTTGTGTGAAATGTACGTCGTAAGAAGTGGCGTAGAGTCGGTACCTATAATGGTAAAACCAAAGCTTAAAGAGAAAGTAAAACAATGGCGAATAATGAATTGATAATCCAGCGTCGAGCCGGAGGCCACCGAAAACTCCAAACTTTTCGTCTCTGAAACTTCAATTACATCAGAAATGTCTAACAATATTCACCAAAGAGTTGAATCGAGCCATCAGATAAGCCGGGGTGGGAGTGAGAGAGACTCTGTTTTCAACATTCAACATAATGAGACACTCGGAATAATTTCGGAGAAAGATGCGATGACGATATGAGATGTTGGTGTGTCTGAGGAGGAAAAATAACACATTTGACGTTGGATATTCGGCGTTCGAAAATATTTTCGCTCAAAAAACAGCGATGCAATTTAGCAACAACAAAAAAACAACGATTTCATTTGCGAGTCAGTTTTTACACTTCACAAAAAGATATAGTGGGGAGTTATGAAATTGCAGTAGGTATAAGGAATTATTTTTTGTTGCTGATTATCGACTTGTATCATGCTAATATTGTATCCTCAAAGTTTCATCACAATGTATCTGTGTGGGTGTGCTGTGTACTTTGTACGGCGTCTTTATTTCACTTTATCGATTATATATTATGTAAAGTACTCATTAGATTCTTCTAAAATTTTGCAAATTTGTATATCTAATACTCGCTTAGACCCCATTAGATTTTGAAGGGTATCTGATCAGTGCTAGTCAATTTTTTTATCTGTAAAATGTTTTAAAGTGACCCTAAGCTCAGGAAACTTATAATTTGATATTTTTATTATACAAATTGCTTAAAAGGCACATCACATTCATAAAATGGCAATGAAGAATTATCAAGTTTTCATAATAAATTATTAAAATCACAAATAATTTAACAAAGTCATTTCATGAAAATACAGAAAATTATCCACACCAAATTTGTATATTTTGTGGAACGATTTGGTAGTGAGGAGTGTGATGTTGGCCACAACCCACTCGTTTTTATTTACGTTAGTGAAAACACAAAGTGCCAGTTGTTTCTTTTTTATCGTATTGAATTTTCATGACTGGACACTCGGGTGGGAAAAGATAGATAGGAAGAGTAAGGCTGCGGTGGGAAGATGAGGTCAGAAAGGATGTGGCTCAACTTTTCCAGGAGAGGAGCTGGAAAGTGGTAGCAGAGGACAGGATAGGATAGAGGCCAAGGCTCGATTTGGGCTGTAACGCCATCGAAGAAGAACAAGAATCTTCATTCTAATAATTTAGGTAATTGGTGTTTCAATAAAAAAAAATGATTTCAACAAACGTATTTGCAATATTATCCAACTGTCGATTTGTTCAAGAGAATTTATTTCTCTTAACAAATCGACAAAGTATCAAGCCAAGATACGCGATATTTATATTCAGGGTCTATATTTTTCACGGTTTTTCTAACTTTGAAGTCCAAAACCACCAATTCAGAGGCTTCGCAGCATACATGTTTCATATATGGATTTACTCAGAATTCGGAGTAGAACATTTCGTGTGACTGTGTGTCCGTGTGTCTGTGTTTGTCCCCCCCCCATTAAAACTTCTGAGCCGCTCAATGCACAATGCCTAAAATGTCAGAAAATATAGAAAGTTATAGGCCTACAAAATTTAAAACTCAGAATTTTGAATTTTTGATTTAATCAAGGGTTATCGACTTTTAATTTTATACTTTATTTTTCCATATATCTCAAAAACTATAAAATCTAGAACGCTGAAAATTGGTGGAAATATAGACAAGTACAAAATCTCAAATTCATTTAAAAAAAAATAGAGTTTCTCAAACATTTTTTATTAAGAAAAATATTTTTTTTATGATAAATTTATGTGTTTAACTGCCAATATTTCCAAAGTTTTAAAAAATATTGAAATTGAATTTAGTGACGACATCGTTTCATACAATTTGTAAGGTATGTGGTATACACTACACAATATCTACGGAGACTCAATAGTTTGATACTTAATCTCCAATCATGTATCCATACCATCATGCTGTTTTCAGATTTTAGCTAGGAATAAAAGACTGACATCCATACCATTCTATCCTGACATACATACCTACATGTTTTATATACAAAACAAAATATCTTAAAATGTTTATAAATTTGTGTTGAAGTGTTTACAGTTTGGTACATATTCTTCAATTATACTATCGCCATCGACAGTTGCATATCATGTGTTACATATCTACAACTAGTTCAATCGAGTGAATTTTTAAATTTTATGATTATAAAACTGTCAGGATGTAGACAATACTATAATATATCCCTGTCTTAAGTCCTTAGTTAAGAAGATAATTACAGTATTGGTTGTGTAAATGAGCATACCCAAGGTATAGTAAGAAAACTTTCCATAGTAATATAATGTTTTATTGTAATTTTGTTAAGTAATGTTGAAGGAAAAATTTAAGAAAAACGTTGCTTTACAATTATTTATAGGTACCTTAAGAACGGAAAAAAAAATATCGGAAAATTTCACGTAAAATATTAAACAGACATTTACTATTTAATCTATATAAAAAAAAACAATGTCGGGAAAGTTACATCATTTATAATTCAAGAACGGCTGGACTCTTATTTGTTGGATTCGTCTCCACCCCGAATAGAAGAATAACTATTTAAATATCAGACAACAAAAAAGCCCCCATTCACGATCGTGCCATCCTTCCAAATGGCTTGCTATCACTCCAAAATGCGCTCGTGAATGTCGAAACCCGCGCAGCCCAATTGGCCTGACACACCAAAATGGTATTCCAAACGATCGAAACTCCATAGTGCCGCGACAAACGACGCTCGTGATGCTCGTGAGTGTGAAAACCAGCGGTACATTGCGCCATCTCATTGCGCTGAGCTGTTTGACACTCTCGTGAATGTGAAAATACAACATTTTCTCTTTGGTTTTTCTTTTTATATATAAACAAACCACTATATAGCAGTTTTATAAAACTCATCATCAGAATTATAACTCATTTTTACTTGAAAATTAAAAAAAAATAGAAATTATTAATGCGAAAGCGCCGACCGCTTTCGTATACTAATTTTGATGGCTCGTAGGCGCGATGGCGCGCCCCTGAGTGTGATGAAAATTTTACAATGCTCCAAATGGAGCCGGTCCATATGGAGCGACGCCGAATGACACGATCGTGAATGGGCTGCTTAACGGACAAAAAAAGTATCGGAAAAATTTGATCAGACATTTAATCTATATCTATATAAAAAAACAATATAGGAAAGTTACACCATTTATAATTTGAAAATAGCTGGACCAATTATTGGAATGATTCTTTATTTGCTGGAAAACGTAACGGATAAAAAAAATGGAAAAATTTACGTTAGTATAATTTTACAGAAATTCAATTTTTCAACAAATTAAAACGCACTGCACTGCGAGCGTGTAATCGAATTTTATTTTTTACACATGTTATCATTATTATATCGTAATAAACTATAGAACCTAATAAATTTTATGTATTCATTTTACTACGTTAGTAGAATCCTTAATTTAGTTGGGTAAATTTAACACGATATTCATTGACTGTTAGACGGTCCCAAGTTAGCCGGGTCAGCTAGTAATTATATAAAATATAAATTTAATATTTTTTAATGAACTTATAAAGTCAATTTATTAAAATGTGAACTATAAAATATATAAATTTTGATGAAATATTTTCTCCTACCTTTGCTAAGACGTATCGCCTTTAACGTGGATTTTGGATCAATAAAATATATTTATTAATATGTTTTAAAATATTGAAATTTCTGTGTATTGGTTACCAAAATTTCGTATCAGTATTCTATTAAAAATATTATTTTCAAAATGTCGGTGTGCTTATTTTCTTTAAGTATAAACTATTTCGTTTGTTTGGAAGAAATTGCAGAAGGGTTGTA